>CM046954.1:132991322-133591322 GCA_025698515.1 Gossypium sturtianum
CTACCTTCAAAAACTAAAAGAGAGCTAAAACTAAAAATCCAATAATTAACATAGGATATTAAAAGAAAATTTAATTCTAAAATTAATAAAAATTGAAAATCAATAAATTTAACTTAAAATATATAAAATTAAATTTAACTTAAATAACTAGATTGACGATTAACACTAAAAATTTTAAAGTTTTTAAAATCTAATATTTAAAATCTAAAACAACAATGTTAGCTCTAGTTTTTCAAATATTTTGATATAAAAAAAGTATATTAAAAATTTCTACTTAAATGCAAAAATTGTTTATAAGTCCTTAAAATTATTTTCAAAGTGTTGGACAAAATAAATTGTTAAAAGCCTTAAATTAACTTATTTTTAACAAGTTTTTTAAAGTTCGAAGACTTTTTACCGATACTTAGGTGGACAAGTATCCAGTAGAACTCAAGATGAAGAGACCTTGAAAAAGCTACTGAGTACGCAGATAGAATCGGAGTTCTGCACCGATAAACCCGACTTCTATCTATAGAACGCACTCCGGTAAGCAAGGCGATCTTGGCACGAGACTCTATCGATACCTGGTCCTTCTACCGATACAACCAAAATCACGTAGCAAAACACAAGAACTGCAATGCATTGTTGAAATGTACTGAAGCATGGTGAAAACGATTTATGCATAGCAGTAGAATATGCAATTGAAATTATGCACCACTTGGTCTTCTAGTCTATAGAGACTAGATCTCTTCAAAAATGGTAAATCAAGTGACTAAATGGTAAAATTCTCATTTCTCACGTAAAGCTCAAGACCTAAATTGTGAAATCAATAAACCAAGAAAAAATATAAAACTTAGTCTAAAGCTAAATTTAAATTTGCTAAATACCTAAAATTCTAATTAAAACTTAAAAACTAAATAAATATAAAGTGGCATAAATTTTATCAAATTTAAGTAAGATCTAAAAACCTAAACAACTCAAATCTAAAAAGAACTTAACTTCTAGATGTAAATTTATACACAACTAATTATCACAATATACCAATTTCATCAACATTCCATGTAGAACATGTACATTCAACCATCCGGATGACCTAACAATGATGACTTTTACTATTTGCATATTCTACCATCCCGAAAGTGGCCCAACAATGATGGCTTGAATATTTACATATTCTATCATCTTGAGTAGCTAACAATGATGGTTTTGCATCATTATATCATGTTAAAGTAGCAACACCAACATTGTTTATGTTGCTTATATGTTTGGTCTATTAGTCCTGATTAATTGTTTTTCTTGATTTGTTAATTGATTCTTTAGTCAATGTTTAATTTAATCGATTGTTCTTGTTTTCTAGCATGGTGAGTTGTCATGGGATGTGTCCTAGTTTTAAGGGTTGTAAGTGTGTAAAGGGTGTAAGCCTATATAAGGCTTGTGATTGATTTGTAAAATTATCTATCGGTTTTAGTTTAGCTTCCCCTTTTTTATTGTTTTCCTCTATTATCATTGTGTGTTCCTCATTTTGAGTATCGAGCCAGTTTTATATTGTTTGTTGTGTCTCCTCTTGTAAAATCGGTGGCCTTCATGCCATGCGGTGGAGTTAAGAAACTCAATAATCGAGCTACAACACTTGGTATACATGTATAACGTTGTACTTGCAAGGCCAAGTGTAGCAGTCCGATTTTGACCCTAATCGAGAATAGTGGTTTTGAGGCCACGAATTCGAGTTCAAAAAATAGTTTAAAATTATTTTGAGTGTTTATTATGTGTGAATTTGCTTGTGTGAAATTTTAGTGTTTTAATTTCGTCGTTTGAGTGTCAGATTAAATAAAAGGGCTTAATCGTAAAAATGAAAATTTGCTTATGACTTACTAAGCTTTAAATAGCTTACTCTGTATGTGTTTTTACCTCTGCTTTATAGATTTTGAAGTCATTCTGAGCTCGGGGATCGTCAAGTAAAGCCTATCACACTATCAACTATTTCTTTCTTTGTATTTTACTAAGTTGAACTCGGGCTTATGGCATGTATAGCCTAGATGGAATGTTTGATTTTGAAAATGTGTATATATATATAAAGCCATCGAAAATGGCTTGATGACTTTGTTTAGGTTTGGTTATATGAGTTCTTGTTTAAATGTTTAATGTGTTGATTTTATCATTTTGACCATGGCTTAATTATATGCGGTGTATGGTTGTTATATTAGTTAATATTATGGTAAATGTTTTGATATATATAAAATGTGTAGTATGAGTTTGGATTTGGTTTTTAAATGAGTTTGGTTAGGTCTTATAAAATGAGCTATGTATATAAAGGTTAGAAGCTATTTATATGTCCAGAATGTGTATAGGTTATATTGATTAGGTTTGTATTGGTATGTTTGCATTGGTGAAAGCAGTTTAGAAATGGTGGAATATGTGTATAAGAATATTCTTACTAAAGTATTAGACTCATATAAATGGGTATGTGATATGGTTTATGTTATGTATTGAAGTTATCATAGATGACCTAATATATAGTTAGTGATTAGTTATGTGTGTATGTATTTAAAGAATGTGAATTGGGTGTACTTTTAGTGTAATTTGTGCACAAATGGTTCAAATTAATATGGTCATTTACGCATGAACTTGTGTCAAGAGAAGAAATATATTGGGTCATTGAAATGATACTTGTTTAAATGAGTATATGTGAATGTATGACTAGTATGCCGTGTGGTTAATTAATGGAATAAGTTAATATTGATTCGGTAATTATGCGTAGATATAATTTAGACATTTGAAAATATGCATATGATATTATAGTAAATAAAGCATGTTTGGTTATGTTTTATATTACCAATGCCGTATAAATGATTAAATGAAAATTTTAATAGTAAAGTTTGGTTTGTTTGAAGTTTAAATTTGTATATGTGCAAGAGTTATTATATATTTATAATATTAATTTTGATATATGACTAATGGAATAGTTGTTTTGTTATATGTTCTTTATATGATATGTTTAGATAGATGCTGGATTATGTTTTAACAATGCAAAGTTTTGAATGTTATGATTTTTTTTTTAAATTCGATATTTGATTAAGTTACGAGCCTTGATGTGATTGAATTTTGAGTTGTGAAATGTAATGAATATTTGTATGAGCTGTGACATGGCCAAGAATGCCTCGTAACACCAATCCGTACGGATACGACGGGTTAAGGGTGTTACACCAAGACCCGTGGGGAGATAGTGAATGAAAGCTTAAAGCATACAAGCGTGGTGTGAGCCTATCACAACTCCGTTTGTCAGTAAGAAGCGGTGGTTTGAACCCCATTTTCGATATTCAGTCTTCAATATTATTATTTAACATTTATGAGGTTAGTATAAAATTTAATTAAAGTTTGATCCCTTAATTTGTCAATTGGATAGTTAATTATGGTACAAGAACTAAATTGTAAAAGTGGTAAAATTTTATCACTATGAATTTTTAATTAATTGAAGACCACTTTGAACGGTGGTGATGGACAACTATCATCCACCTAATTGGCTAATTAAGGTTAACATTAGTTTATTATTAATTAATTAAGTTAATTATAATTAATTAAAGTTTAATCTTAGTATAAACGATACAATACAAAAATAAAAAATAAAAAAACGGCCACTTTAAGTCTGCTTATTGTAATTTTTATATTTCTGAGGTCCCGGAAGCTTGATTTAGATAACTTGTGTACCAATTTGTAAAACCTTTAAAGTTTTCAAAATTTTGCATTTTTTATTTCTCTAAGTTTTTGGTGATAAATTGTTTGATTTTAAGCTTAGAAGTGAAAAATGACAAGTTTGTAAAGTTTAATTGCTAGTTTTTGAAAATAAGGACTAAAATGCATTAATTTACAAAATGGTATAATATTTCTAAAATTTTGTATAATATAGGGTTATAAAAGGATGAAACTGAGACCGGTTCCAAAATCAAAGCTCAAATTTGAAAGTTATGGCAAGTTCAATTTTAGGGACTAAATTGAATCAAAATCAAAACTTTAGGAAATATTTGAAAAGTGAAATTGAAGTGACTTATTTTTATAATAAGATGAAATAAGGTATTGGAATTGATAAATTGAAATGGATTATCGTATAGATCAGAATTGAATCAATCAAAGGATAATCGAGGAAAACGCATAAAATTACGGATTAGTCCTCGACATCTTATTTGTTGTTATTTTACGCCAAGTAAGTTCATATACAGGACTTACTTTATTAATTCATGATTTTTTTTTGTTTTTGTTTTTCTTTCTAGTTTGAGTTGTTATGAATATAATTTCTTTTGGCATCTAATGGACTAAATCATAAAATATGAAATATATGACAAATACTGAATAGGTACATGGTATGGAATGGATGTGAAATGATATATGATTAGACGATATGTATATGGCGATGTTACAAGGATTGGAATGATACAAAAATGGGTTGCGGTCCGTGTGAACTTAGTAATCAATTAGGATCACGAATAACATACCATTACGGTCCCAAAAAGGAAAATTGTGTTTGATCAAGGATTAATACGATGATTTGAGATCCATCATCTATTGCGGATTCTACGAAGCTTGTGAGCAACTTAAGTTTGAAGCATTTGTGAGCAAATCAGTCTCATGTATCCGATTTAAATTTATTATAATTCTCTGAGGCGAAAATAGAAATGAAAACGTTATTAAAGCGGTAATGAAATGATTGAAAAGAATTCTTATGAATGGAATTATACATGTTTGCAATTTGATTATTGATAAGTGCTAAAAGTAACATGTTTTAACCTCATTATTAATGCATTTTTGGGTGATTATTCGATGTTACACAGCCTTGTGTCCCCGATGTTGATATTAGAACCAAGACAAGTATGCTCCGCACTGGCCTCACACACTGCAGGCGTTTGGTTGGCCATGTGGTACAAGTCATTATACCCCTTAATTGGCACACGGCCTAGCACGGGCGTGTGACTTGGCCGTGTTGCATAAGTCAAGATACCTACGATTTTGGCATAGCCTAGCACACGAGCATGTGTGGCCACTGGAAGGGCACACTGCTGACAGACACAGGCGTGTGGTGGCCGTGTATGTGACCCAAGTCGATGTGTACCCCCTGTTTTTCACGCTAGAGACACGCGTGCGTGTCTGGTTGCCGTGTTAGACACACGGCACGGTTACACTGAGCGTGTGTCCTCCGTATTGAGAAAAATTTTCAAAGTTTCGTAGAAGTTTTATAAGTTATCGGTTTAGTCCCGAACCGCTCCTAAAGCATGTTTAAGGCCTCGTGAGGCTATTGTAAGAGACAAATTGAATGATGATTGTATGAAATGGTTGAATGTATGAGAAAAGTCTTTGTTATATATGTTAAAAGTCGTAATGCTCCGTAATCCTATTCCGGCTTTGAATAAGGGTGAGGGTGTTACAAAATAAATAAATGAAGGATAAACTTGGATATAATTTGCGAATATAGACAACTGAAAAGAACTGGACGCTATATAACAACGCGACCTGTTTTCTATATTGTTGTTAACACTCAAAAGTTTTGGTGGATAAGGTTGATCGCCACACTTTGGGATGGAGAACAAAGTGATAAGATCGGGTTGGTGAATGCCACAAGAAAGGAATTTCTTGATAAGTTTGATAAGTTCTTAAAGAACAAAGAGCTTTACTTAAATGAATTTTTATCATACAACGTCTAACCATTACAAAGTTTAAACTAAACTATTTATAGGCAAACAAAGGTAACACGAATGACCACAAATCAACCATTAATATTGTTCTAGAATATTCTTAAAGTTATTGAATTGGTTCTCTTCACCGAATATCTAAGGAAGTTTCATAAATTCGTTCAAGCTTCCATCTATGCACTTGAAATAATGTTGGTGGCTGCTCATTAATGTATGCACCGATTTTATGCATGCTTAAAGGCTAAGCAAGCTCTAGTAGTCACATTCAGCTCCTATGGTGGACGGTGGCCTTTAATTGTTTATGGGAAGTTTAAAAAGTCAGCTTCTAGAAGGCTTCTCCATGGCTTCATTCAGCTCCCAACTTAATGATGCATTAACTCAATTTTGGTGTTGACCGAATGGTCACTTTCAATGCCCATATGAACGACCAACTTTACAAGTGAACAAAATTGATGCTCTTGCAAACCGAACAACCTCATGGTGTGAAAACACTTGATTCCTTTTGGAAAAAATGAGCAACCCTTTGAAGCTCTAAATAGGCTGGCCATTGGACTCCACTAGGACAATTATAACATGCATTAGGACACCATAAATGCAACAATAAAGCTGTAGTATATTTGGACATAATTTAACACACTTTTAAGACACATTAAACACACTTAAGACATCTAATAAACATGCAATAAAAAGGCATAACATTAAAAGACGTATTTAAGACTCGCCACTCTAAGACACATTAAAACCATGTAATAACAATGACACAATTATAACACTTATTAAAGACAAAATAATAAATAAACTTAATTTCCAAAAAAGCTATAGAATTAAATTACTAAATTAAAATGAATCATTGGCTTCCAACGTCCACATGCAAAATTTTGCAAGAAATTAAACAATCTCATCTTGCATTTAGGCCCTTCGATCTTGGCCTAATCTCGGGTTCTTTTAATCGAATCACATGTAACAGCCTGATTTTCAGTGGTGTCGGAAATAGTGATTCGGGATCACTAAATCCAGAAAGGGAGTTCAAAAATTTAATAAATTAATGTATTAGTCAAGTGTGATTTTAGAAGTATTTTTGAATTAGTGAATTTTGTGATTTAAAAGAATTTATTAGGTAAATTGGGTCGAAAACAAGGTATCGAGACCTCGACTTTATAAACCGAGCCATAAATATTTTTAAAAATATTTATGGAGTGTCATTGAGTTAGTATTAAAGTTTCGTTAGAAAATTTTAACGTTTTGATAGTTAATTAATTAAAAAGGACTAAATTGTAAAATGTGTAAAAACTTGTTAGAGTGATTAAATAGCTTAAGTGTCTAAGAAGGAAGGATTTAAAAGGCAATTAGACCCAAAATGTATGGGCTGGACGGTATGGGAAAAGAAAATAAGCAAGGAAACAATGTGAACAAGGGGCAAAATTGGAAAACAAGTAAACTTAATAGTTAAAATTGAATTTTCATGAGAAATCTAGATATTTTCTTCATTTTCCTTCAGCAAAAAACCATGGGAGGTCTCCAAGAAGCTGGTTTCTCATATTTTTGGCACCATGTGAGTTTATTTCTTGCTCTTTTCTTGTAATTTTTGTGTTTTTAAGACTTTTGCAATTAGGTCCAACTATCCAATTCATTAGTTTTTGATTTTATGGGTAATCTTGGAAGTTACCATTGATGAGTGCTGGATGTTTATAATGAATTAACATGGAATTTAAGTTTTAATTTTGTTATATGATGATTTTATCAAGTAATTTCAATAGAAATTGATTTTAGGACCTAATTGTGAAAAAGTTAAGAATTAGGGTTTGGTAATAAAATTCTGAATATTAATGGCTGTATGGTAGCCTAAAATAATTAGGTAAATTGTCAATTGAGAAAAATTAGCTCAATTGATGGGTTAATTGCACAGGGAATAAATTGTAAAAATTATAAAATTTAGGGTAAAAGTGTAATTTTGAAAATTGAAGGGTATAAATTGTAAAGTGAATTAGAAATGGAATAGGTGCTAATGAATTTTAAAAACTTTATAATTTGGTTCTATTTCATGCTTGGGTCAATAAAAGAGCTTTCGTAAGCTCGATTAAGACTCGGATTTAATTGTATATTATATTATGAATGTGTTTAAGACATGAGTGTTTGTTTAAAATGATATAATTACAGTATGTTTGACGGTAGTTGCTCAGACAACAATTTTAGTATCTTGTAACTCGGACCCAAACGATTAGGTCGATTAAGGGGTGTGAAATTTAGTGGTATCAGAGCTACGATTTAGTCAATTCTAGGACTGAATCATAGCGCGTACAAGTCTAGAAATATATGACACAATAACCTGGGATAGTGTGATGCCTTCAGATCCGATTTGACTCTATTTTCCTTATAGATAATCATGCCGGCTGAATTAAATCATGTCGTATCTGACGAAGTAGATAGTAACGTTCCCTCTTTTGATTAGGGAGAAACAAATAGTATGCTCGCTGCGCAAGGGCCTAAAAAGTGAGGTGCGAGATGCCTTCTTCCAAATGATGAATTAATGGTGTACACAATTCATGGGAGCTACTCCTTGGGCTCGCAACCTCTACCCCCAATCATGCCTCCTACAACACCCTATTGTCCTTAAAAATGAAGAAGTGTTCGCTTCGGCCTCCGGTTGATATGATTTGAAAGTGCGGGATTAAGAATTCAAAGGTAAAAGGATGACGATCCGGCCCACTAGAATCGAACATCGTTGGAAAATAATTAGCGAGTTTTTGATGAAATGATGTGCTCACCCGAGGATAGTTAGAGATGTGCCATATCACTACTGAGACAAGAAGCTTACAAGTGGTGAACTACTTTAATATCAGTCGTTCCGAAAGGTCGAGTGAATTGAGATTTCTTTCTATATGAATTCAAAAAGAAATATATCAGGTGACGGTACCTTAAAAAGAGAAAAGGGAGAATTTTTAGAATTGAAGGAAGGGAGCATGTATGTGGCAAAGTATGAACGAAAATTCATCTGACTTACTAAGTACGCCTGATAGATTATGCCGACAGAAGATGAAATGTGCACCTATTTTTAGTGGGGTCTGAACAAAGATATCCGAATGTTAGTGGGAGCACTTGAATTGAAAAAGTTTGTGGTTTTATTTGAAAGAGCACAAAAGATGGAAGACATGTGCAACAAAAAGAAACTAGCCAAATCGAAGCTCCTAGATTCCGATAAACGGAGTATGACCAGATTGTTTTGAGCTCCTCCATCGAAAAAGTCAAAAGATGTTCATAGTCGTTTTACATTTCCGTCAACGTTTTCGAGGGGCCGAGAAAATTTAAATTATTTGACAGCCTTGAGCATGAGAAAAACATAACTCTAATTAACACTATCAATTGCGCAGACCATTTAAATTACATAGCTAGTTCCTATGACATCATCCAATTGCACACCCAATCAAACCATGCCGATTTGTTCTTCAATAAAATAAAATGATAATTACGGATCAAGTTATATTTACCAACCGTGTATTGCTCAAAGCATCGAACAATGAGTCTTTCTTGAAATGAAGCCAAAAGTGATACTAAGAGACGATCTTTATCTTTCTCGTAATTTAGAGAAAAAAGTGAATATCAAGGCAAACATGAGATGAAGTGCGGTTTCAAATCTCACGGTTCCAACACCAATTTTTGTTAGCCTTAGGCTAGACTAAAATTTAACTAGACTTGTTAAAATAATAAGCAACCAAAAACAAAAGAATTTTTTTAATTAAAACGGGAAATAAGGAATAAAGGTGGAGACGTTTGAAATTCACATGATAATGGGACTTACATTTATATATTGAGAGTTGGTACTTGTATATATAGTAGAAGATAGATAAACAATGAAGCACCAAATTTAGTAGAATCCATATCCAAAATTCATTGAAAAATGTAAAGGGCTCGGAAAGCAGAACATGTTTTTCTCTTGTTGAGATGATGATGATAGCAAGGCCATGGTTAAATTGGTAGGGAGATTGAAACCGTGACTTGTTCCATGTTTGAGAAGTTGTTGTCCCTTATCTCGGGGCCAAAAGAACAATGAAAGAAGACCAATTTGGTTGTTAGTTTCAGAATCGAATAGTAAGCAGGAAGAGACATTAATAAATTTGAAAATGTTGATCTTTGGTTGTGGGTCGAGCGATGAACACATCATGTTGAGATGCAAAACCAAAGCTAAAGGACTCAGTATTGGCTAAAAACCAGTAGTAATAATAATAAAGAAATAATTTCATTCCCACACATGTGTTTTTTGCATAAAAAAATAAATTGTTAGAAGCAAGCGGATCTTGCCTCCTTGCGAGAACCTAATCAACAAGACATCTATAACAATAAGACTAGACAAGTTAAAAGCAAATGATTCATTAATACAAGGCATTGAATGTAGTACCACTTTCATGCGCATTATTATATAATATTTGTATATATGGATATTATGGCATGAAAACTAGTAGTGTTTGTTGCTCTACGAAGGGTGATGAGTTGTTGTGATTGTGGAGAGAGACACAGCGAGAAACATTTTGGCAATAGTTGTGGGGATCGAGATCGAGTTAGTTCATGTTGCTTGCTTCCAATTGATATTTAAAATGATTGAGATTCCTCGTCCGCGCGCCTCAACCTGTAATATAAATGTTGAGCGGATGGTAAGGGGACTACTGACAAATAGCTAAGCGAGTTGAAAACACATCGCTTTTGCATAACAAGAAAATGGCAGCCTCTTACCATGCTCGATCAAACGGCTTGCCCTCAAGGCAACACCCCATCGTTTCACAAATCGACGAGAACTTGAACCGATTGAGGGCATCTCAATCAGCCTCTACATCATCATCGATAGGCCACAATCTAAGTGGTCTTGAGGATTTGCATGAATGTGTAGATGTATTGCTTCAATTTCCCCTCACCCAACAAGCTCTCACCCAAATGAAGCAAAGGAAATGGTTGAAGAGCTTTTGGATGGATCTCTCATGCTCTTGTATGTATGTACCATCGCCAAGGATGCCTTGTTGCAGACAAAGGAATGCACACAAGAGCTTCAATCAATTTTGTGCGAGAAGACGTGGAGCCGATGGGCTTGCTAATGAGTTTAGGAAATACTTGACATCTAGGAAAGCCATGAAAAGGCAATCTGCAAGGCCTTAAAGAACTTGAAGCATATACTGAGAATAAACTCAAAGTACTCACCGGCGAGAATGGAGGCGTGATTAGCGTCTTAAGAGATGTAGAAGCGATTACCATCAGCGTGCTAGAATCCGTATTGTCCCTTATTTCAGGGCAGAGGCGAATCAAAATCGAGCCGTTGGTCGCTGGTTTCAAGCAAATGCACAAGAAGAAAGTAATGTGCGAGGAAGAACGAAAGCAAATGAAATTTTGAGTCTTTGAAAGCTGCGATGCGTTCTGCATCAAATCCAAAACATGAAGCATGTCGAGAACGTGCAAAAGGAGCTTCAAAGCTCAGAGTTGAGCATCCAAGATCTTGAAGAAGGCCTTGAAACCCTCTCCCGGCGTATGATCAAAACTAGAGTTCTTGTTCTTAATATCATCAATTGTTAAATATTAGCATCGTAGATTGTACATATATCTTGTAATTTTACAGAGGTTATACAATAGAAAAGAAATACAAAGATTATACAATCTTCTTTCTCAAAATTCTAACTCTTGTGAAATCATTTAGTTATATTTCCAAAATGGTTGCAGTAATTTTTTACTTCAAACATATTCAACCACGAACAAGAAAAAACTTCAAAAATACTTTTATCCATGTTGGGGCTATAGTGCAACAATCAACAGCAACTATAGTGACTTGAAAAACAAGGCTCGAGACTTGCGGTGGAAGAAAGAAAGCAAGAACAGAAAATTTACAAGGAGAGACGAGAAGCAAGGATGGAGCATTCAAACTTGAATAAAAATCAAGTGTTCTTCATTACATTAACATCATTGGCATACAGCCATTACATATAATGAAATATGACAAAAGAAATTAGAGCAAGTTTCTACCTAATGTTAACCTAATCCCACTAATTTGCATAGAAACTTAAAAACTTTACTTGCACACATTATATTGCTGATATAATAAGCTCAATCATCCATCAAATCACATAAAATATTAACCTAACATGATTCAAAATGAACTAGACTAAGTTACGATTTCATTGGATTACTAAACAACAAAATGAGAAGCTAGTTCACATGACATAATGGTCCCTGCACAGCTGGTTTACATGAGCTGGCTCCTGGACGTTGCATGGGCTGCATGGAGGGCAATATTCGAACACTCCTCCTTGGACTCTATGCAGCAGACTCCTATTTGATCTCTCAATTTATAAAACGTTGACTTACTGAAAGCTTTGGTCAAAATATCAGCAGCTTGATCTTCAAAGTTGCAATGGATTAATTCGATCTCGTTAGCTTGCTCCATTTCTCGAACAACATGGAGTTTGATGCTAAAATGTTTAGTTCTTCCATGGAAGATAGGATTTTTAGCAATTGCTACTGCTGATTTGTTGTCATAATAAATTTTTGTAGCACCATTTTGAATGAGGTTTAGATCAGCCAAGATTTTTCTAAGCCACTTGGCTTGATTTACTGCAGCAAAGTTAAGAAGAACACATACTAAACCTGCATAGTTGATTGTGCTACCAGGCTTTGCTTCCTTGAACTCCAACAAAACATGCTTGATCCAAGGCTGAAAACATATCCAGAAGTGCTTCTCATGTCATCACACGATCCAGCCCAATCACTATCAGTATAGCCAGTCAATTCCAAATGCTCAGCTCTTTCAAACAACATCCCATAGTTTAGAGTTCCTTTGATGTATCTAAGGACTCTTTTAGCAGCTCTATAGTGACTTTCATTACAACAATGCATGAACCGCAGAGAGTAAACTCACAAAGATACATTATGTCTGGTCTAGTGGCGATCAAGTACAACAAGCAACCTACTAGACTTCTGTAGGATGTTTCACATACCTCCTTAAAATCACTTTGGCTTGATAGCTTTTCACCAATGACCACAGGAGTGCTTATCGCTTTGCAGTTTTCCATTGAAAACTTGTTTAAGATCTTTGCAGCAAAGGCTTTCTAGCTTAGGCATATTCCCTTCTGAGTTTGTGAGACCTCCATACCTAGGAAGTAGGTCATCAGCCCCAAGTCAGACATTTCAAACATTTGCTTCATTTTTGTCTTGAAATCATCGAGTGTAGCTTCATCTCCTCCTGTCACCAGTAGGTCATTGACATACAATGAAACAATGAGTTGTGTTTGAAGTCCTTTCTTCTGAACATACAGTGTAGGCTCACTGATGCTCCTATTGAACCCCAAGCTGATCAAGTAGCTATCGATTCTGCTGTACCATGCTCTTGGGGCTTGTTTTAAGCCATACAAGGCTTTGTTCAACTTGTACACCATCTCTTCTTTGCCAGTCACTTGAAACCCTTGTGGCTGGTCAACATAGATCTCTTGTTCAAGGAAGCCATTGAGAAAGGCTGATTTCACATCAAGCTGGTGGATTTTCCAGTTCATTTGAGCTGCTAAGGTAACTAGCAGCCTTATTGTATCGAGCTGCCCACTGGAGCAAATGTCTCCATATAATCCACCCCATATCTTTGGTGAATCCTTTCACAACCAATTTAGCTTTTAGTTTATTCAAACTTCCATCTGCATTTTGTTTTGCTCGATAAACCCACTTGACTCCTATAACCTTTCTATTTGAAGGCCTTTCAACCAGATCCCAAGTTTTATTCTTCTCGATCATATGCATTTCACCAGCCATAGCTTGCTGCCAACCTTGGTGAGTTCAAGCTTCTTCAAAACAGGTTGGCTCAACAATGGCCGTTTGAGCCCTTTCATAGACTTCAGCTAGAGACCTCGTTCCCTTGATTGGCACATCATCATAATCCATTTCTAGACCTTCTCCATCTGGTTCAATCTGGCCTGTTGTGATTTCTTCAGAAGTAGCCACTGGCACATTCTTTTCCCAGTCCCAGCATGCTTTCTCATCAAAGATAACATCTCTGCTCACTATAACTTTGTTTGTTGAGGGATCAAGGACTCTATAACCTTTTTAATCAAGCTGTAGCCCACCAGTATGCCTGCTTGGGATCTCTCATCAAGTTTGCTTCTTCTAGCAGCTGGAACTTGTGCATAGCATAGACATCCAAAGGTTCTAAGGTGAGCCAGTGATGGCTTGAACCCGAACCATGCTTCGAATGGAGTTTTCTGGGCCAAGGCATTGGTTGGGAGCCTATTTTGTAAATAGACTGCAGTGTTTACAGCTTCTGCCCACAAGACTTTTGGTATATTTTTCTCAAACATAAGGCATCTAGCCATATCAAGCAAGCTCCTGTTCTTTCTTTCACTTACCCCATTCTACTGAGGAGTATAAACATTTGTCAATTGATGTTGGATGCCTGCACCAGTGCAAATGGCTTGAAATTGAGCTGAGGTGTATTCAGTTCCATTGTCTGATCTAACTGTCTTAAGCTTGCAACCTGTTTCTGTCTCAACCTGTGCTTTAAACTTCATGAACACATGAGATACTTCTGAATTTTGTTTTAGGAAATAAATCCAACAATATCTTGAATAGTCATCAATGAACACGATGAAGTACCTGTTTCCACTGAGTGATTCAGTCTTCATTGGACCACATACATCAGTGTGCACAAGTTGGAGCTTTTCTGATGCTCTCCAAGCTTGATTTGATGGGAAGGGTTGCCTTGCTTGTTTACCCAACTGACATACTTCACAAACACCTTCCTTAATCACTGAGTTGGTGAAGTTTTCAGCTAGACCTTGAGTGATCATTTTGGACATTGATTTGAAGTTAGCATGCCCAAGTCTTTGATGCCAAAGTTTGGAGTCATCGATCGAGGCTGTATAGACTGAGCTTGTGTTGTTTGTCCAGTTAACAACAAAGCTTTTATCAACCATTTTGATTGACATGAGGTTGGATCCTTGTGGATCACTGATCTTGCAGTCCTTGCCCTCGAACACAACAGTATAGCCCTTGTCTAGCAACTGAGCTATGCTAAGCAAGTTTCTGTCTATCTGAGGCACCAACAACACATTTGAAACAAGTTTGTTGCCTGTAGGTGTGTTTATCAAAACATCACCTTTACCTTTTGCCTCAATGAAATGACCATTTCCCACCTTGACTTTGGCCTTGAAGCTTCTGTCTATTGACTTGAAAATAGAAGCATCTGGTGTCATATGGTTGGTGCAACCACTGTCCAGGAGCCACCCTTTGTTAATTTCTTCCTTTGCAACTAAGCATGAGACTGCAAATACCTGCTCTTCATGTTCACTGCCTTCTTCAGCTAGTCGAGCCTCAGCCTTTGGTTGTTGATATTGTGCCTGTTTTGGTTTGCCTTTGCTTTTGCAAACCTTCTCAACATGGCCTTTCTTCTTGCAGTGCTGGCATACTGCATCTGGCTTGAACCAGCATTTGTCCTCAGGGTGACCTGGTCTCTTAAAAAACTTGCAAATTTATTCTCCATCCCTTGTAACATCAGGCTTGAGCCTGTTCTTCTAGATCCTTTTGCCTTTGTAGGCAGTATTGCCAGAGGATGGTTTTGATCTGGCTTGGAAGGCACCTTCTTGGTGTGCTTCTTGTCTACTAGCTCTCCTTTGTTCCTGAGCATATAATGCATTGATTAGCTCAGTTAGGGAGATGCTAGCAAGGTCTCTCGAATCCTCAAGGGATGAGATCTTTGCCTCATATCTCTCAGGTAGTGTTGAGAGCACTTTCTCCATAATTCTCGCCTCACTAAACTTTTCTCCTAGCAACCTTATGCTGTTTACAACAGCCATTATTCTGTCTGAATATTGCTTTACTATCTCCTCTTCTTTCATCTTTAAATTCTCAAAATCCCTTCTCAGGTTTAAGAGTTGCTGCTGCCTGGTTCATTCAGTGCCTTGGAACTCTTCAATTAGCTTGTTCCAGGCCTGCCTTGGAGTCTCACAGGCCATGATCCTTGTGAAGATCACATCAGACACACAATTTTGTATGCATGACATGGCCTTGTGCCTCTTGGTCCTTTCATCTGCATGCTGTCTTATCTGAGCCACCGTTGGATTGGCTCGAAAAGGAGCTGGCTCAGCATCTGAGGTGACCACTTCCCACAGATCGAAGGCCTGCAGGTAAGTCCTCATCTTCACCTGCCATATGTGGAAGCCTTCACCATTGAAGACTGGTGGTGCAGCTGGTGAGAAACTTGATGAAGCCATTCAATTTTTGAGTTTTAACAGCAACAGGTCCTCTAAGAATGAAGCTCTAGATACCAATTATTGGGGCTATAGTGCAACAATCAGCAACAACTGTAGTGACTTGAAAAACAAGGCTCGAGACTTACGGTGGAAGAAAGAAAGCAAGAACAGAAAATTTACAAGGAGAGACGAGAAGCAAGGATGGAGCATTCAAACTTGAATAAAAATCAAGTGTTCTTCATTACATTAACATCATTGGCATAAAACCATTACATATAATGAAAGATGACAAAAGAGATTAGAGCAAGTTTCTACCTATACAACTTGGGAGTAGATGCCTAGTATTTCAGTGAAAATTGCAAGAAACGTTGATTCAACAAATAGGCTTCTTTGCTCAGAACAAAAAAATTGCAGCCACTCGATCCAACAGTTTCCCCCGCTCATCTAGACAACACCCACTAGCAACAGAAGTTAATGAGCATTTGAATAGATTGAGGGCTTCTAAGGAGGCATCTACTTCATCATCATCAATAAGCCATAAACTAAATGGCTTTCAAGATTTGTATGATTGTGTTGTTAAGTTTCTTCAGCTTGCCTCTGTCCCACCATGCTTTGGCCCACGAATGTCTTGATGAGTTGTTGGATGGTTCTCTTAGACTCTTTCGACCTTTGCAAAGCACTACTAAAGATATTGTCTTTGCAAACAAAAGAAAGCGCAAGTGAACTTCAATCGGCTTTGCGTCGAAGGAAAATCGGTGAAGTGAGATCGTAAGTGAAGTGAGGAAATACATGAGCTCGGGAAAGTTGCCAAAAAGACTATCCACAAGGCATTGGGAAACTTAAAGGTCATACAAAGGAAAACACAGCCTCACCTTGTAAAACCGTTAGCATGCTGAAGGAGATTGAAGCAGATGACTTGTTCTATGTTTGAGGATTTGTTATCTCTCATCTCCGGACCAAAGCCTGGAAGTTGGTTATCGGTTTTGAAACTTTTGCATCAAAGAAGAATAGCGTGCGAAGATGCTAGAAGGAACGTGAATGAATTCAAAAAGGTTGATGTTGCTTTGAAATCCTTGAGAATAACCAAATCCGAGATCATAAATCTTGAGATACAAAACCAGCCTAAAAGACTTGGAGTCGTTTATTCGGGATCTTGAAGATGGACTTGAATGCCTCTTTAGGTGTATGATCAAAGCAAGAGTCTCGCTTCTTAACATCCTTACCCTGTAAAAAAGCAAACCCAATTTTGGATTACATCATGTATAGAAATCAAATATACATACATACATACATACATACATACATATAAATGAAATACTCTTTTCCATTTCCATACGACAAAAGCTCCCTGTTATTTTTCCTCTTTCAGTAGCATTTGTTTTAACCTTCTTTTCTTCCAGAGAAAACAAAAAAGTTACATAAAACAGTAACTAGATAGTAATGAAACAAAGTTAACCTTGGGTTTTTTATTTTACTTTTTTCTTAAATATGATGCAATTAATTTATCAAGTTTGAGGCTGGTAGGATTCCTTTTGTATCTAAATTAAACAACAATCAATCCATTCACATGGATGCATGCATTAATAGTGATAACAGCATGCTTATATTCAAATCTATCACACGTTTCAATTGATGAAAATTGGTGAGGCCAGCTTGTTGCCAAATATCAACCATTAAACTCCACCCTTTTTTTCTATTTGTTGGAAATATGTGTAGAAATTATTAAGCTTGCATGTAGATATTGCCTCCCTCCACCACAACAAGATAATCGTATAATAAACTCCACCCATTTTTCTGTTTATTGCCAACATGTGCAACATGCACATATTGCGTGCAAATCCCTTGTTTTTACAAATAGTTGAATTGTAGTAGGAACAAAATGACTCTCCAAATAAATAAGGGAGGTGAGTTTATGTCAACTGAATTCAAAACCTTTCGTGAAGCAAATGGAACAAACAAAGAGTTCACAAAACCTTATATATCTGAGCAAAATCACGTAACAAAATGCTAGAACTGCACTGTTGTTGAAATCTACAGAAGCATGGTGAAGCAGTTGCCGCAACAACAGAATATGCAACTGAAATTATGCTCCACTTGGTCTTCTAGTCTATAGAGACTAGATCTCTTCAAAAATGGTAATTTCAAAAATGGTAAGTACAATGACTAAATGGTAAAATTCTCATTTCTACAGTAAAAGGGCAATGATGTAATTTTCACCCCCAATGAATTCATATTAAAGGTTGAATGTGAGTTATGAGATTTGAGTGGCTAAATAATTATTTGTTCTGAAGAAATTGATCTAAAGGGTAAAACGGAAATTTTTCCAAAAGGGCATTTTGGTCATTTCTCAAGAATATACACAATCCCTCCAAAAATAAAATATTCACAACATATACAAGTGGAAACCCAAATACCAAAACCTAAGTAACTCGACTCTCAAAACTAGTTCCAAGTGGAGTCGCCTAGTTGCATAACGTGTTAGTTGAGAACCTAGCAAGCTAGACACGAAAACCTAAAAACGTAGTGTTGTCACTAACCAATCCGAGCTAGTTTGGTTAACCACATATTGCCTAAAGTTTGAAGACTAAACTTAATATGAATATAAGGAAGAAAAAAAAACTTAAATACTACCCCCTGATCTCATTACCAAAATCTAGGTTTGGGAGTATGATTATGTGCGTAGAATGTTTGAGAATCCCTACAACGCCTATTCAAAGATAATCCTATGAAGTTTGGTGTTTAGGGTTTTTAAATCAAAATTCTAAGCATGAATTTAAATATATGACCTACCTTCAAAAACTAAAAGAGAGCTAAAACTAAAATCTAATAATTAACATAGGATATTAAAAGAAAATTTAATTCTAAAATTAATACCAAAAATTGAAAATCAATAAATTTAACTTAAATGTATAAAATTAAATTTAACTTGAAATACTGAGATTGACGATTAACACTAAAAATTTTAAAATTTTAAAAATCTAATATTTAAAATCTAAAACAACAATGTTAGCTCTAGTTTTTCAAATATTTTGATATAAAAAAAAAGTATATTAAAAATTCTCTACTTAAATCTGCAAAAATTGTTTATAAGTCCTTAAAATTATTTTCAAAGTGTTAGACAAAATAAATTGTTAAAAAGCCTTAAATTAACTTATTTTTAACAAGTTTTTAAAGTCTGAAGGACTTTTACCGATACTTAGGTGGACAAGTATCGGTAGAACTCAAGATGAAGAGACCTTGAAAAAGCTACAGAATTCTGCCGATAGAACTGGGAGTTCTACCGATAAACCCGGACTTCTATCTATAGAACACACTCCAGTAAGCAAGGCAGTCTTGGCCTGAGACTTCTATCGATACCCTAGTCCCTTCTACCGATACAACCAAAATCACGTAGCAAAACACAAGAACTGCACTGTTGTTGAAATGTGCAGAAGCATGGTGAAACAATTGTCGCAACAGTAGAATATGCAACTGAAATTATGCACCACTTGGTCTTCTAGTCTATAGAGACTAGATCTCTTCAAAAATGGTAAGTACAAGTGACTAAATGGTAAAATTCTCATTTTCTACAGTAAAAGTTCAAGACCTAAATTGCGAAATCAATAAACCAAAAAAAATATAAAACTTAGTCTAAAGTTAAATTTAAATTTGCTAAATACCTAAAATTCTAATTAAAACCTAAAAACTAAATAAATATAAAGGGGCATAAATTTTATCAAATTTAAGTAAGATCTAAACACCTAAACAACTCAAATCTAAAAAAGAACTTAACTTCTAGATATAAAGTTATACACAACTAATTATCACAATATACCAATTTCATCAACATTCCATGTAGAACATGTACATTCAACCATCCCGGATGACCCAACAATGATGACTTTTACTATTTGCATATTCTACCATCCCGAGTGGCCCAACAATGATGGCTGTGAATATTTACATATTCTATCATCTTGAGTGGCCTAACAATGATGGTTTTGAATCATTATATCATGTTAAAGTAGCAACACCAACATTGTTTATGTTGCTTATGTTTGGTCTATTGGTCTGATTAATTGTTTTCTGCTGATTTGTTAATTGATTGTTTAGTCAATGTTTAATTTAATCAGTTGTTCTTGTTTTCTAGCATGGTGGGTTGTCATGGGATGTGTCCCTAGTTTTAAGGGTTGTGGTCTGTAAAGGGGTGTAAGCCTATATAAGGCACACAACTAATTTCAGAAATTATTTATCAGTTTAGTTCAGCTTCCCTTGTTTTTATTATTTTGCTCTATTATCTGTTGTGTGTTCCTCATTTTGGTATCTGAGCCAAGTTTTTATATTGTTTGTTGTGTCTCCTCTTGGAAAAATCAGTGGCCTTCATGCCATCGGTGGAGTTAAGAAACTCAATAATCAGAGCTACAACACTTGGTATACATGTATAACGTCGTACTTGCAAGGCCAAGTGTAACAGTCCGATTTTGATCCTAATCAGAATAGTGGTTTCGAGACCACGAATTCGAGTTCGAAAAATATTTTAAAATTATTTTCAGTGTTTATTATGTGTGAATTTTCTTGTGTGAAATTTTCGTGTTTTAATTTTGTCGTTTGAGTGTCCGATTAAATAAAAGGGCTTAATCGCGTAAAATGAAAATTTGATGGTTAAATAAGAACGTGCCTAATTGTTGTTGTCTTTATAATTTTGAGGTTTTATGATGCAAATAGCCCACTATATAACTTAGTGGAAAACAAAGGACTTATATAACCTTATTGTATATGTTTTCTATATTAATTTGTAAAGGTTAATTAAGTAAAATAATAATAATGATAATATATGTTATATTATATCACAAATTAAAAGGTTAATTTTGAGGTTTTATGATGCAAATAGCCCACTATATAACTTAGTGGAAAACAAAGGACTTATATAACCTTATTGTATATGTTTTCTATATTAATTTGTAAAGGTTAATTAAGTAAAATAATAATAATGATAATATATGTTATATTATATCACAAATTAAAAGGCCATGTTCTCATCTTCTTTGACCGAAACTAAAGAAAAGAAAAATAAAGAAACTTAAGCTAGGTTCGGCCATCTTTGAAGCTTGATTCAAGGTTAGTTTTTGTTTGGTTTTTGATAATTTTTACGTTTTTGTAATCGTTGCTTTGAATACTTCAAGACCCATGCTTGAATTTTTGATTTTGATGAAGATTTTGAAATGTTCCATTGATGAGTTTGTAAGTTTTATGATGTTAGTTGATAAATTATGAAATATATGTGTTAGATTAATATGTTTTGTCTTTGAATTTTTGATGAATTTGAGTAATTAGGGCTAAATTGTAAAAATAAATTTTTGAGGGACTAAAATGTGAAATAAATGAAATTTATGGACTTGTAAGGGCATGGGTGATATTCGGCCTAGCTATGGTGATGTGAAATTTTGTGTATTTTGTGTTTTATGCGATAGGGACTAAATTGCAAAAAGTGTAAAATGTTAGGGGCAAAATGGTAATTTTCCCATTTATGTGTTTTTGGATTAAATTGAATGAATAAGTGGTTAAATTAGTTAAATTTGAATTTATTTAGATCAAGAACGGAAGAAAACGGAATTATATCGGGGGAAATCGAAAGTAGTCGAATAGTCGGTTAAACCGTCCGACAACATCCGAGGTAAGTCTATAAGCATTTAAATGTTGTTAAACTTGAGAATATATATATATATATTATGTGATGTAATGAATTATTCGAATATATATGTGTTTGGCCGAATGTGATTTGAGATAGGGAACTATGTTTCGAGCTCGTTTCGATCGAGATTCAATGTCCAAAAGTCCGTCACATTTAACCCGAGGAATAGATAGGATACATATGTCATGACATAGGATTTTCGATATGTGTTATCGTGTAAGACCACGCCCGGGACGTTGGCATCGACTTGTGTTTACGTGTAAGACCATGTCCAGGACATTGGCATCGATTTGATTCGTGTAAGACCCATGCGGGACAAAGTGGCATCGATATGTGATTACATGTAAGACCACGTGCGGGACGTTGGCATTGTACGAGCTTCCGACTATCCGCATATCCTTTTTAATTCGAACGGTTCAACGGGCAATGTGAAGTAAAGATCGAATGTGAAATTGAATTACGAGGTTTAGGTATGTGTTAGTTATTTGTTTATATGGAAACAAGGTAAGTTGGTTATTTGAAAAGATAAAAGGTTATGTGAATATGAATTATGTGTTAACCTATTTGAACATATAAATTATTCGCCAATTGTTGTATTTGTAATAATGAAAGTGAAATTATATATATGTATATGAATGATTATGTTCGCCATATGGTATATGTATGTGAGGTTCAAATGTGATCCGTAGTAAATGATGTCTTGTATTTGATATTATACATATTCGGCCTTGTTAACAAAATGTTAATATGTAATTATTGTTATATATGTTTTTGCTTATGACTTACTAAGCTTAAATAGCTTACTGTGTGTGTGTTTGTTTACCTCTGTTTTATAGATTTTGAAGTCACGTTACGAGCTCGGGGATCGTCAGCAAAGCCTATCACACTATCGACTATTTCTTTCGGTATTTTACTAAGTTGAACTCGGGCTTATGGCATGTATAGCCTAGATGGAATGTTTGATTTTGGGACATGTGTATATATATATAAAGCCATTCGAAAATGGCTTGATGACTTTGTTTAGGTTCGGTTATATGGGTTCTTGTTTAAATGTTTAATGTGTTTGGTTTTATCATTTTGACCATGGCTTAATTATATGCGGTGTATGGTTGTTATGTTAGTTAATATTATGGTAAATGTTTTGATATATATAAAATGTGTGGTAGGTTTGGATTTGGTTTTTAAATGAGTTTGGTTAGGTCTTATAAAATGAGCTATGTATATAAAGGTTAGAAGCTATTTATATGTCCGAATGTGTATAGGTTATATTGATTAGGTTTGTATTGGTATGTTTGCATTGGTGAAACGGTTTAGAAATGGTGGAATATGTGTATAAGAATATTCGGCTAAAGTATTAGACTCATATAAATGGGTATGTGATATGGTTTATGTTATGTATTGAAGTTATCTTAGATGACCGAATATATAGTTAGTGATTGGATATGTGTGTATGTATTTAAAGAATGTGAATCGGGTGTACTTTTAGTGTAATTTGTGCACAAATAGTTCAAATTAATATGGTCATTTACGCATGAACTTGTGTCAAGAGAAGAAATATATTGGGTCATTGAAATGATACTTGTTTAAATGAGTATATGTGAATGTATGACTAGTATGCCGTGTGGTTAATTAATGGAATAAGTTAATATTGATTCGGTAACTATGCGTAGATATAATTTAGACATTTGAAAATATGCATATGATATTATAGTAAATAAAGCATGTTTGGTTATGTTTTATATTACCAATGCCGTATAAATGATTAAATGAAAATTTTAATAGTAAAGTTTGGTTTGTTTGAAGTTTAAATTTGTATATGTGCAAGAGTTATTATATATTTATAATATTAATTTTGATATATGACTAATGGAATAGTTGTTTTGTTATTATGCGTTCTTTATATGATATGTTTAGATAGATCTTTGGATTATGTTTTAACTATGCAAAGTTTTGAATGTTATGATTTTTTTTTTAAATTCGATATTTGATTAAGTTACGAGCCTTGATGTGATTGAATTTTGAGTTGTGAAATGTAATGAATATCTGTATGAACTGTGACATGACCGGTAATGCCTCGTAACCCCAATCCGGTGACGGATACAGGTTAAGGGTGTTACACCAAGACCCGCGGGAGATGGTGAATGAAAGCGAAAGCATACAACTGGTGGCAGAGCCTCTAACAATCCGTTTTTCAATGCTGTAAGAAACGGTGGTTTCGGAACCCCATTTTCGATATTCGAGTCTTCAATATTATTATTTAACATTTATGAGGTTAGTATAAAATTTAATTAAAGTTTGATCCCTTAATTTGTCAATTGGATAGTTAATTATGGTATAAGAACTAAATTGTAAAAGTGGTAAAATTTTATCATTATGAATTTTTAATTAATTGAAGACCACTTTGAACGGTGGTGATGGACAACTATCATCCACCTAATTGGCTAATTAAGGTTAACATTAGTTAATTATTAATTAATTAAGTTAATTATAATTAATTAAAGTTTAATCTTAGTATAAAAGATACAATACAAAAATAAAAAATAAAAAAACGGTAACTTTAAGTCTGCTTATTGTAATTTTTATATTTTTGAGGTCCCCGAAGCTTGATTTAGCTAACTTGTGTACCAATTTGTAAAACCTTTAAAGTTTTCAAAATTTTGCATTTTTTATTTCTTGAAGGTTTTGGTGATAAATTGTTTGATTTTAAGCTTAGAAGTGAAAAATGACAAGTTTGTAAAGTTTAATTGCTAGTTTTTGAAAATAAGGACTAAAATGCATTGATTTACAAAATGGTATAATATTTCAAAAATTTTGTATAATATAGGGTTATAAAAGGATGAAACTGAGACCGGTTTCAAAATCAAAGCTCAAATTTGAAAGTTATGGCAAGTTCAATTTTAGGGACTAAATTGAATCAAAATCAAAACTTTAGGAAATATTTGAAAAGTGAAATTGAAGTGACTTATTTTTATAATAAGATGAAATAAGGTATTTGGAATTGATAAATTGAAATGGATTATCGTATAGATCGGGAATTGAATCAATCAAAGGATAATCGAGGAAAATGCAAAATTACGGATTAGTCCTCGACATCTTATTTGTTGTTGTTTCTGCAAAGTAAGTTCATATGGGACTTACTTTATTAATTCATGATTTTTTTGTTGTTTTGTTTTTTTGTTTTTCTTTCTAGTTTGAGTTGTTATGAATATAATGTCTTTTGGCATCTAATGGACTAAATCATAAAATATGAAATATATGACAAATACAAATAGGTACATGGTACGGAATGGATGTGAAATGTTATATGATTAGATGATATGTATATGACGATGTTACAAGGATTGGAATGATACAAAAATGGTAACGGTGCCCGTGTGAACTTAGTAATCAATTAGGATACGAATAACATATCATTACGGTCCCAAAAAGGAAAACAGGTGTTTGATCAAGGATTAATACGATGATTTGAGATCCATCATCTATTGCGGATTCTCTGAAGCTTGTGAGAGCAACTTAAGTTTGAAGCTTGTGTGAGCAAATCAGTCTCATGTATCCGATTTAAATTTATTATAATTCTCTAGACGAAAATAGAAATGAAAGCGTTATTAAATGGTAATGAAATGATTGAAAAGAATTCTTATGAATGGAATTATACATGTTTGCAATTTGATTATTGATAAGTGCTAAAAGTAACATGTTTTAACCTCATTATTAATGCGTTTTTGGGTGATTATTTGATGTTACACAGCCTTGTGTCCCCTGATGTTGATATTAGAACCAAGACAGTATGCTCCACACGGTCTCACACACGGGCGTTTGACTGGCTGTGTGGTACAAGTCAGTATACCCCTTAATTGGCACACGGCCTAGCACACGGGCGTGTGACTTGGCCGTGTTGCATAAGTCAGTATACCTGATCACTGTAAATCAGAGTTTTAAAATTTATAAAAGAATGATCAAACCTGGAAACTAACTCTGACAACGATTAAAGGCAAGTGCACCTATCGAACAGTAGTATAGTTTAGGCAAGACTGGATTATCGAACCCAAAGGAACTAAAAGCACTATTACTAACTTTCTTTTTATTATTTAGCCTAAAATAAGTGAAGTTGTTTATTAAACTAAATTAATTAACTACTAAGCTAAAGACTCTAAGACAAAGAAGAATGAATTTGGAGAATAACTTGGAAAAAACTCAGTTGATTTAGAAGATACCCTAGGAAGAATCCACCTAGACTTCACTTGTTATCTAACACTGAACCATATGATTTATTTACTTAGTTTGATCCGTAAGACTCCCTAACATATATTAAACCCTCTCTCGAGGCGAATAACGTCTAACCCTAGGTTAATTAGTGGATCTCTCGTTCTCTTATAATAATCCCCTAGAATAGCAGTAAATCGATCTATGGATTCCCATATTAGGTTTCACCCTAATCTGGAAAAATCTCGTCACCCTATCTCTAGGCGTGCGATCAACTCCGCCTAATTATGCTAGATCTACTCTTAGGCAGGGTCTATTCCTCCTCCACCTAAGCACATTAAATTTGGATTAAGCTCACATAATTAAGAACAAACTAAGTATTTATCATATAATTCAAATAATCAAATAACAAGATTCATCATAGGTTTCATCCCCTTCGGGTATCTGAAGGGTTTAGTTCATAACAATAAAGAAAAACATCTCAAGAGAAAAGATAAAACAAAACATAAAAAATCCCTAAAACCCCCTGAAGGAATTGAAGAGGAGATCCTCCGTCTTGAGTATAACTCTGGCTTTTTGAGATGGATCAACTGGCTATCCCTAAGTGAATCCCCACAAATCTGCCTTCTCTGGCCTAGCACGACGCCCTAGACGATGGCTTTGGGCTCCCCCTTTCAGGTCATACTTAGGGTGTATTTATAGGCTTTTGAAATATGTTTCTTTCTCCCTAAGTATCTTTTCCCGAATGAAATTACTCTTTTCCACGGCAGAGGCACGGCCATGGTGCACGCCCGTGTAAATCGTGGACAGGCCGTGTTTGGATTTCTTTAATGAGACACGGCCATGTGAGTCGGGGTTAGACCGTGTTCTAGATGATTGACTTGGCACGGCCGTGTGAGTCGGGGTTAGACCGTGTTCTAGATGATTGACTTGGCACGGCCGTGTGGGTCTAAGTCCAGGCCGTGTCGATTTTCTGCTTTGGCCCATTTGTCTCGTTTTAAGCCCGTTTTGTGTTCTTTTCATCCTCTGGTGCTTTCCTGAGTATAAGACATGAAAAGAAAGGATTAAGAGCACCTTTTTACATAAATAAAGGGATAATTCATCCAAAAGCATACTAAATGTGGGCCTAAAATATGTTACTATTTCAGTTTATCAAATACCCGCACACTTAAGCTTTTGCTTGTCCTCAAGCAAAATTCTCAACTTACAATTAAAACGAACTTCCTATAATTCATAATTCCTATTGATAGTGTCTCATCATAATTCAGACATAATTTATACATGGATAATTCAACTCAAAGCGTCCTAAAAATTCAAACAATATAAGTCATAGATTTTGTAGCTCAAAAACTTAGGCGTCTCCCCTTATCTAGATAATTACCTTTAATTTGAAATCGACAAGGATTGACATCCTCACAAAAGATTCACTCAAATCACTCAAAGTGTTTAAGGTTCAAAATTTAGGCACTCAAAAGTCGAACATGAAGAGTTAATCCCATAGGCTTGCATGAAAATAAAATCTCCACCACTGAAATATGAGATGAAACACAAATCAAAAGGTCTTTGTTAGGGTTGTAACGGGGCTAGGGTTAAGGTGTGGAGTAAGGCTGAATTAGAGGGTTAGAATCGAGATTGAATTGACAAATTACCAAACTAAGAACTAATGAACTAATAATAATTACATCAATTGAAAACTAATAGTACTTATGTAACATCCCGAAATTGGGCCTAGTAGGATTGGGCCCAATGGGCCTTGATTTAAAATTTTTGAGAACGGCATTAATGCAAGTTAGACTTATTAGGTAAGTTATTTTGGAAGGTTAGAGGGCTTCTATGAAGTCCCGGGATCAAATATTAGCTTTGGGGAAATTTTGGTTTTAGGTGAAAAAAAAACCCTGGAAGTTGGCAGGTAGGCCTTAAGAATAAAATGTGGGGAAAAATGACACAAGTGGAGTGTGTGGTGTAGTGGCAAAGTGACGCCACATAAGAGACAAGGGGATGACGCCATAAGGAAGGAAGGAGGTCCAAGGTTCAAGTCTTGGCTTTTGCATTTTGGTTTTCTTTTACTTGGACCTCTAATTTGGCTATAGATTTATATTTAGTTGCGCATGGTTTAAGACACAAGAGGAGCTTGTGGCCAAATGGCTAGCAGCGTGGATTATGTTGCAAGGGAGCCTGGGTTCGAATCTCATGAGAAGCAAGGGAGTATTTATTTTCATGAGTCTGGATGGGAAGAGTTTTGGATGAATTTAAACTCCACTCGACGTGAAGGATCCCACATCGGAAAGATACAAAGAAGGAAGGTGAAGTGCTAGCTATATAAAGAGCATTCCGAGGAGGAGGGTTGACACACCTTGGAAGGCGTTTGGGCACAGGTGGTGGTCGGGGCGGATTAACACGAGTCCTATCGGTGTGTAACTCTCTCTACTCTAGTCAGTAGAGCGGCAAATGCCGAAGTGCCGATCACGGCAATAGTAGCCACACGAGCGCAAGCGCACGTGTGGGGCTTCGACGCGATAGTTGAGGCCATCGTAGTATTCTTGTGGGTGGGGTCGCTTGGTCGCGATGGGCCAAAGGGGCCCAATGGGCCCGTGGGCCCAATATAGTAAAATGTATGATGGTGTAGTATATAGTGAACTAGACTAGGTGAATCTCATAAACGTGGCTAGATTTGTGTTAGGTGGGCCACACGAGCGTGTGGGCCAGAATGGACACGAAATTGGGCTTTAGGTCAATAGTCCATTTCGACCAGAAATGGTAGTTGGGTCACTCTGGGCGACATGGGCCTTTGGAAAGGCCATTACAAGTACGAAATTACTTGAAATACCCTTAGTGGGTAAATTGCAAAATATCCCGGAAGGGTAAATTACCGATATGCCCTTGGTGGGTAAATTACTTAAAATGCCCTTGGTGGGTAAATTACCGATATACCCTTGGTGGGTAAATTACGAAAATGCCCTTGGTAGGTAAAATTACTGTTATACCCTTAGAGGTTGATTAGGGTGATTATGTTGTTTTATGTCTATCGATTATGATGGTAATTCATGTTATACTTATATTTGATATATGTGTAGCATACATGACATAATCGCATACACGAATTATTATGTCATATTGCATGGGTTATATGAGTGGAGGGGGCAGTGATATTCGTGTCGATGGGCACCAGTGGTTTGGTACCACATTGTGACTACGGTCACCAGAGGTTTGGCACCTCCAGAGGTTTGGCACCTCATAGCGACTCGTCCCTGTGGTTAACACCACCGTGGGTTGGCCCCACTTTTGAGATATGGGATCGTCGCCAGTGATTTGGTATCACACGTGGGTTGGCCCCACAGATGGATTATTAGTGACTTTGAGTCACCAGTGATTTGGTATCACATTCGTGTCTCCGGACACCAGAGGTTTGGCACCTCATAGCGCCTCGCCCCCAGTGGTTTGGTACCACAGTGGGTTGGCCCCACAGATAATACAACGGGATTGACGCCAGTGATTTGGTATCACACGATGGGTTGGCCCCATCACTATTATTCGTGACTTCGAGTCACCAGTGGTTTGGCACCACAATATTGATGAATATCGTGTCCTTGGACACCAGTGGTTTGGCACCACCAGTGGTTTGGTACCACACGGGGTAGAAAAAGGAGTTGCGGATGGCTAGGTTTGGGTGCATGATATGCATATTTTCATATGAAATTGTGTAAGGGCCTGTTGGATGGGGATTTACACACTGAGTCTCGATGACTCACCCCTTAGTTAAATTTTGCAGGTAATCATTAGATCGCGGATTTGGGAGCTGAGGTGGACTCGTGGAGGCTATACATATGTTTACTCGTAAATTCATTTCTTTTATTTGGACTTATTTTTATTTGAGTTTTTTTGTTATGTAATAAGGCCTTGGGTATTTTATTTGGTTTCAGCTTTCAATTTGTTTATTGCTTATTATTAAATGATCAATATGGGATTTTCCTAAAATGATAATAAACCATTTCTTATTCAAAATTTCTTAAACTCGATTTCTCACCACAACTATAAAGAATATGAGCTTTTTAACGAATGCACATGTAACACCCTGGTTCTGGGGGTTAGGCTTTTGGTGCTAAGCTCAGGTGTTGGCACACTTCAGTGTGTGGATGGGTGAGTTTTAGGGGTCCTGAGAACCCTAGATGGTGGTGGAATGCCTTAGTAAATTTTTAGCTTTTAGTGGTTAAAAGGGGAGTTTGGCAAAGTTGGGTCTTAAGAGGAATTTTGGTGAAGGTAAGACACAAGAATTGGCCTTGGTAGAGTGGCAAGGAGGCACCACATAAGGCTTGGAGAAGTGACGCCTCAAGGGTGCTAAGGGGTCTCAGGTTCGAGCGGCTTGGGCAGCTTTTTGGTTTGTTTTTGCGCCAGGAGCAAGGGGGAAGAGTTGGTTTCGGTTTTGGCATCTTAAAAGAAGGATTTGACTTGTTCAAATCATTTTAAATGGATGGCTAGGAGGAGAGATGAGGGGGATTAAGTTTGAATTAGTTTGAAAGATGGGTGTAGAGTGATTTTAGGAAGGAATCAAGGGATTGGGTGAGTGGCAAAGGTGTTGGACGGCTAGAGGGGGGTTCTTTTGTTGACTTTTTCAACCATGAAGGTTAAGGGGATGGCCGAATGCTATATAAGGGGTGTGAGCTTCCTTCTTGCCGAATTTTAGCTCCCTCTTCTAAAGCCTACACTCTTTTTCTTCTCAGACTCTAAAAATTCACCTTGGCCGAAACTTCAAGCCCCCTTTCCTCCCATTCTCTTCTTCATTTTCTTTGTTCCTAAACCGAAATCCCTCTCCTTTCCTTGTGACCGTTTGAAACCCAACAACATCCCATTTGTTTCTTCAAAGCCGAATAGTCTCTCTCTGCCGAATCTCCTTGTGCCGATTTCGGTGAGTGTGGTAAGGTCTCTTTGATTTAATCTTTTATTCTTGTTTGGCCACCAAACCTTGAAGTTTAACCTTGTATTTTTGTGTATGACCAAATCCATTCAAGGCCTTGGATCCGTGACTCGCCTTGGAAGCCAGCATGTAGGGAGTTAGCCGAGGGTCTTGTGTTTTAAGGTGAGCATGGTAGGTAGGTCATGACATTCGCCTAGGGCCATGTTATGTATTTTTGGGTGGTGACCGATTCTATGGTGGGTTGTGTAGGGTGTGGCGGAAGAGTTTTAGTCAAGTAGCATTTCGGGATTTGATCGTTTGTGTTAATAAGGTGCGTAATCATCACACTATTTCCTTCGGTTAATTGCTTGCTAATGCTTATGTATATGAATGATGTGGGGTTAGGTGGTGAATACCACATTTTGGGTAATCGGATATCAAGTGAGTAAGTTGTGATATGATATTACTGTGATGTGTATATATATATATATGATGTGGTGATGATGTGAGATATATACTCATTTTATATGCTGACTTAACATGTAGCATTTACATATTTGCATGGGACTTGGGTTTGATTCAATGAAGGAAGAGGGTACATATGATGTACGTGGTCTAATGTTAGCCTCGACTACATTAGCGCTTGATGGTTAGCTGTGTGCTACCTCAAGGGAGGTGTAATATCCCGGGTTAGGGGGCTATTTTGTTGTTGCATGATATTGCATGTGTCTAGTGTGCTGCGTGGCTATTTCTATGTTTTGGGGGCTTAATTGAAGTCTAAGTGTTTGCCTGAGTGAATGGGAAAATTTTGATTTTTGGGTGTTAAGTCAGGGGAGCTGTTGGAGCTGGGGTATAAGAGTTTTATTTGGTGTTTTGTTGCACAAAAGAGGAGCTAGCTTAGTGGCAAGCATGCGCTACATGGGGAGCTTGGTGTGGCGTCATCTACTTGTGGAGGAGGTCCAGGTGTTCGAGCTGCAGAGTCCCCATTTTGGCTTCTTTTTGGGGACGGCATGGAGGAGAGGTAGAAGACTAGTGAAATTCTACCTTGGACCAAGTCATACCTTTCAAATGAAAGGTGGAGAGCATTTGTAGGAGGGAGACTTGGTCTTGTTGGTTTGAATGTGTGGATGTGAGTGAATGGGGGGATTTGGCCGAATTTGTGGGGTGTTGGAGTGGGGGAAGTGGGACGGCTTGGGTTGGTAGTGTGGCTTTGGGGTTGTGCCGAAACTCTTTTGGGAATTTTGGGTGCACAATCGGTCTTGGGAGGTAGCAAAAGGCAAACTGAAATTGCTAGTGAGTTCTCCCTTCTTTCTTTTGCAAACCGTAGGTCCAAAGGCATACTTGTCGAATTTTTGCTTTTGTTTTCTACACTTGGTGTTGTTGGTCGAATGCTTTTCTCCTATTTTCTTCTTCTCTTTATTTTGTATAAGCCGAAACCTATATCACTTTTTCTCACACTTTCTTCTTCTTTCTTTAATTGTGCAAGCCGAAACTTACCTTGTTCCTAAACCAAAATCTCCATACATTCTTTCCATTTCTCCTCTGCTAGACTCTCTTTTATTCTCATACAAAGCCGAAAGTAGGGGTGTTAAGCACTCAAGCCGAACCCTTCTCATCTGCATGGCCGATTTCTTCTCATCTCTTAAACCATATTTTTCTTTGTTGTACTTCTGAGTTCTAAGCCGAATACCTCCCTTCTCTTAGTGTTTTGTTGGCCGAATTCTTTCCTTCTTTTTGATCAAGGTGTTGGCCGAATCTGTCCCTTCTTCTAGTGGTTCACTTGGCCGAATATCAGTGGGGTATTTGGGGCCTTGTTTCAATCGGTTGGAATCTGGTAAGTGATTGGCCGAATGGTCATTTCCCTTCTTCTTTATGCATTGCCGATGTTGGTTAATTAAGAGCCGAATGTGGCCTTGTTGTGAGTGCTAATCGTTTGGTGATGGAACCGATTGTGTTATAGGGCATCGGGGACTTCAAGGCGATCAAAGTGAGTCTCCATTGTTGGGTAGTCATTTGGGTAAGAAGGTGTCTCATTAGTCTTTTGTTTAGTTTCTTTTAGTCAAGCTATTAAGAATTAATGGTTCTTCTTATTAGGTGGTGGCCGATTAGCAAAAGAACCATTTGTTGGTTCGAGGTTTGGTTGGAAACCAAATCATCTTCAAGGTAAGGGATGGATATTGACCCCTTTGGTTAATTGATGATGGCCGAATGTTATAGATGCCTAACCCTATGTGTTGGCCGAGTGTAGGAGCTAGTAATCGAGGGACTTAGATCGTTTCGCTGGGATTTTAGACTCGTGATTACCTGTGTGTGTAACTAACACACCCATACTTAGTAATATTGTTATTAAACCTGTTTGCCTATTAAAATCATGGCGGAGATGATGGATTATTGGATACCCAAACGGGGTATGTGTACGTATCCGGGTAAGTCAAGATTGTTACTAGATTACCGATGATCTATATGGTATCATGACTATGTATGTATGTGATATGGGGCATGAGTCAAACATATTAGCATGATATGCATAATTTGTATGATATGCATGATTACATGAGTATGGTATGTTGATGGGTGATATGAGTGGAGAGGAGCATGATATTTTGTGCTTGTGAGCACCGGTGTTTTGGTAACACACTTTGTGACTTTGGGTCACCGGTGCTTTGGTAGCACATTTGTGTCTTTGGGACACGAGAGGTTGGGCACCTCATTGCGACTTGTCCTCGTGGTTAACACCACCGTGGGTTGGCCCCACATTGAGATATGGGATCGTCGCTAGTGATTGGGTATCACACGATGGGTTGGCCCCATCATTCGATTATTGTGACTACGGTCACCAAAGTGCTTTGGTAGCACATTTGTGTCTTTGGGACACCGAGGTTGGGCACCTCATTGCGACTTGTCCCCGTGGTTAACACCACCGTGGGTTGGCCCCACTTTGAGATATGGGATAAATCTCGCTAGTGATTGGGTATCACACGATGGGTTGGCCCCATCATTCGATTATCGTGACTACGGTCACCGGTGCTTGGGTAGCACATTGTGTCTTTGGGACACCAGTGTTTTGGTAACACATTGTGACTATATGTCACGGTGGTTTGGCACCACCGGTGGTTTGGTACCACGGGGTAGAAAAAGGAGATACGGATGGTTAGGATCGGGTTGCATTAATTATGTTGCTATGTATGATGTGTGTTAGCATGTTGTTTCATCGGGAGCGGATTTATGCATCTGAGTCACTCGACTCACCCTCTCCTTTGACATTTCAGGTGACTCGAGACGCGGACATGGAGCCGGGATGGACTCGGGTGCTCATGCCATGCTTAATAAAGTTTTACTCCAACTCTATCATTTGGGTACTTTAGTTTAATTACTTTTATTTGGGTTTTAATTTGGATTTGTAAAAGGCCTTTAAATTATGTTTTATGATGGGTATGTTTTAATTAGATTCTCAACCTGCTTAACAAATAACTTGGCATGAAATTTTACTAAAACTTGGAAAAACAATGTTTTCAAACTTATATCGCAATGTGTTTTAAACTATACCATCGGGTATCTCGCTATGTTTTGCTATTCAATAAACTCAAATGATTTCCAAATCAAACTCGATTTTTTTTCCACTAAGTCTAAAATGTTTCAAAATGGCACTAAGAAACTATTGGAAGTCCTAAATGAAATTAACTCGTTTTAACTATATACTTGGATAAGTTTTCAAAATCTAATCAAACAAGCCTACTCAAACTTTCCTCAAATTCACCATGTTTTCCCCCCACTTCTAAATGAAAAAAAATCTGATCACTCAAGGACGTTTTTCCCCGTAACATACCAGATTCGGGCGTGGTGTCTTGTCCGAGTTTGGGGTGTTACAGGAGGTGTTGGCTAGGTGCCCATCTCGGCGGTTGATGGCTATGTGCATCACCGTAGACGGATTTTGATATCGGGATCACTTTGGTTGATCGGTGGCTCGCCCACGGCCTTGAGCAAATGAGCTTGCCAAGGTAAGGATTATGGATCACGATGTGATCAGTGGTGGATTATCCACGGCCTTAGGCAGGGAGTCTGCTAAGGTTGGTGTCACGGTTGGATAGTAGGTTGGGCTGAAATGCATTCTTGCATGAATTGTTACGAGGACTGTGTGGGTATGGGCCAAGCCCATACGTGTGGGAATATGTGTTGTGATTATGCACTGAGTCAGTGGACTCACTCTATTTTCTTAACCATTTCAGGTGATGCGTAAAGTTGGACCGGGTACGGAGAGGATGCGAGGTGGCCCATGCACAAAAAGATGTTTTTAGTTATTTTTTTATATTAAGTACTTGGCTTTACATAAAAGATGTAATAAGGGCCTTTCTATTTTTATTTATTTTGGGAACTATTCTATTATTATTTTAAATTATGGTTGGATTATATTAAATTACCATGTGAAGACGAATTTTTCCTAACAACGTGATTATTCAAACTGGTTTTATATATTCACTAAGGTTGATTTAGACATTTTATAACAATTAAGTTTTAGTTACGTTTTCGAAAGAACTTGGTTTCAAAAAGATGATTAATTTCCATGTTTATTCAAAAGTCAGAAAGATTGTCAACCGTCTTTCCGCAGTGACATAACCAGATTCGGTCGTAGTGAATGGGCCGGGTTTGGGGGTGTTACAGTTTGGTATCAGAGCCCGGTTCAAAACTCGGATTTGAGGGTTTTGGGCCCAAAAACATTTTCAAATGGGCTTTTCAAAAATATGGATTTTTAGGAAATATTTTTGAGTTATTCGCATGGCACTGTACCTCTACCCAAGTCCACGAGGTAAGTACTTCGGACTTTCTTGAAGTGATTTGTCTATATGAATTATTATGGGCTTAGGTTGGGCTCGTAGATTAGAAATTAGGACTATTGGACCCTAGGACTAGTCTACTCAAACATATGCATAAAACTTAAAGCTCTTAAACAAACACCGTGAAGCAAGTCACGAGTTAAGGTGTGGTAACCTTAGTGCGCATGTCTAGGATCGGATCCGGAAGAGCTTGGTACTTAAGCAATCCTCGTGACTCACCTCCTCTTCACAGGAATCCTACCTAGTGCGTAGCTACGGTTCACCTTAATTAACCAAGAGGACTTGTTCATAGGCTAAACCAATCATTAAAACCCGAAAGGGATTAACCTTCTTTGTTTTCAAACCTTTAGTTTTAAAATTTTCAATTTGCCCCTTTGGTTTGTAAATCCTAAATCTGATTTTGAAAGACGTTTTTCGATCTACAAAATTACTTAAAATACCCTGGTTGATAAAAAAATTACCAAAATGCCCTTGGTTTCTAAATTTTCAGATTTCTCTCGACTTTTATTGAAATATTCCTATTTTACCAAATATCAGAAAATCCTATTTTGTGAAATATTGTGATATTCTGATTTGGAGAATTTACTTAAACCGCCCATGATTTCCAAAATTACAAAATAACCTCGCTTTTCAAGTTTTTTGCAACACGTTTTGTATGAAAAACAAAATTTTCAAGATGGCCCCTGAGATTTTGTAAATTTTGAAATATCTTTAAATTGGAAAAACTATTTTCAAAATTAACCCTGAGTTATTACCGAAATACCCTTTAGGAAAAATGACGAAATTACCCCTAGGTTGGGAATGAAACTTGATTGCTCGAAAGAACTACTTGGAAACTTCATTGCATAAAATTGCTCGTGGATAAAACAAGTGAAACAAGAATTTCGATGCATAAAACTTTTAAACAGACTAAATCGAGGCGCTAGATATGAGTTCTGGGGCGTGGTCGCAATACTCGTGGACGTGGTAGAGGCAGGATGTCAGTGAATCTGAACCGGTTGGGTCTCGCCATGGGTCAGAGAGTGATGTGCCGCCACCAACTGTTGAGGTGGAACAGCAGGATCAGACTGGAGGAGACGACGCGAAGATCGTGAGGCTGGCGCCGCGGTGCTTGAGTGAGTGGCGAGGAGCCAATGGGGCGAGTGGGACTCGAAAGTCGATGACCGAAAGGCTTAGGCGAATGGAGCCGAGGTCTTCAGAGGAGTGTCTGGGGTAGCTCCGAACGTGGCGGAGTACTGGCTTGAGGCAGTGGAAAGGATTATGGACGACTTAGACTTAACTGCTGAGGAGAAACTTAAGGGTGTTGTTTCGTTGCTGCGAGATGAGGCCTACCAGTGGTGGCTCACTGTTAAGGAAAGTGCACCTGCGGATCGAGTGGACTGTGGCTACTTTAAGATCAAGTTCGAAGGGAAGTATGTCGGAGCGAAGCTATGTGGATGCTCGGAGGAAGGCGTTCCTCGATGCCGTGCAAGGTAGCAAGTCAATAGCGGAGTACGAAGCTGAGTTTCTGCGTTTGAGCCGGTATGCTCGGGGCATCGTGGCAACTGATTATGAGAGATGCGTCAGATTTGAAGATGGGCTACGGGATAAGCTACGGGTTTTGATTGCGCCGCAACAAGAAAGAGACTTCGCCGTTTTAGTGGAGAAAGCTCGGATAATGAGGAGGTCAAGAAGGCCGAGAGGCGTAGCAGAGAAAGAAACCGTGATAAGAGGAGCTTGGGATCGTTAGAATCGTTTGAGAGGTTTCTGAGAAAAGACCGAGAGTCGAGACTCTGCTCAGATTACTAAGCCACCACGGAAATCCAGATCGTCTGTAGCGCAGATGCGGAAGGTATCATGTTGGCGAGTCTTTGGAATCGAGTTCGAGAATGCTTCGGATGTAAGTCCAAGTCTCATCCGGTTAAGGATTGTCCCCGGATCCGAATAGGACTCGGACGATGGGTCAAGGTTATGTGCAACCGTGCAGAGGTGGTCGCAGCGCGAGAGGTCGTGGTCCGAACCATGGAGGGAATGGTTCCGCCGAGGTCGTGGAGCTTTGGGTCGCGATAATGGTGGCATCGAGGCAAGACAACCAGTCCGGTTTATGCGGTTCGTCGAGAGAGGATAATGATGTGCCGGATGTGTCGTGGGTAAGTATCTTATGTTTGGAATATTCTCTGTTGTTTTGTTCGTTTTGGTGATTTACTTCGTTGCTTGTAAAGTATCTAAAACCTTGAGTATGATAGATACTGTGCCTAAAAGTATGTTAGCTCTTTAAGATCGTGAGTGCTTGTGACCATAGTGTAGTGGGAGGAGTTGGGTGTAGTTTAGACAAGTAATTTCGAGGACGAAATTATTTTAAGGAGGGTAGAATTGTAACACCACGGTTGCAGGGGTTAGGCTTTTGGTGCTTAGCTCAGTGTTGGCACACTTCGGTGTGTGGATGGGTGAGTTTTAGGGTCCCGAGAACCCTAGATGGTGGTGGAATGCCTTAGTAAATTTTTAGCTTTTAGTGGTTAAAAGGGAGCTTGGCAAAGTTGGGTCTTAAGAGGAATTTTGGTGAAGGTAAGACACAAGAATTGGCCTTGGTAGAGTGGCAAGGAGGCACCACATAAGGCTTGGAGAAGTGACGCCTCAAGGGTGCTAAGGGTCTCGAGTTCGAGCGGCTTAGGCGGCTTTTTGGTTTGTTTTTGCGCCAGGAGCAAAGGGGGAAGAGTTGGTTTCGGTTTTGGAATCTTAAAAGAAGGATTTGACTTGTTCAAATCATTTTAAATGGATGGCTAGGAGGAGAGATGAGGGGGATTAAGTTTGAATTAGTTTGAAAGATGGGTGTAGAGTGATTTTAGGAAGGAATCAAGGGATTGGGTGAGTGGCAAAGGTGTTGGACGGCTAGGGGGGTTCTTTTGTTGACTTTTTCAACCATGAAGGTTAAGGGATGGTGAATGCTATATAAGGGGTGTGAGCTTCCTTCTTGCCGAATTTTAGCTCCCTCTTCTAAAGCCTACACTCTTTTTCTTCTCACACTCTAAAAATTCACCTTGGCCGAAACTTCAAGCCCCCTTTCCTCCCATTCTCTTCTTCATTTTCTTTGTTCCTAAACCGAAATCCCTCTCCTTTCCTTGTGACCGTTTGAAACCCAACAACATCCCATTTGTTTCTTCAAAGCCAAATAGTCTCTCTCTGGCCGAATCTCCTTGTGCCGATTTCGGTAGTGTGGTAAGGTCTCTTTGATTTAATCTTTTATTCTTGTTTGGCCAGCCGAAACCTTGAAGTTTAACCTTGTATTTTTGTGTATGACCAAATCCATTCAAGGCCTTGGATCCGTGACTCGTCTTGGAAGCCAGCGGTAGGGAGTTAGCTGAGGGTCTTTGTGTTTTAAGGTGAGCATGGTAGGTAGGTCATGACATTCGGCCTAGGGCCATGTTATGTATTTTTGGGTGGTGACCGATTCTATGGTGGGTTGTGTAGGGTGTGGCGGAAGAGTTTTAGTCAAGTAGCATTTCGAGATTTGATCGTTTGTGTTAATAAGGTGCGTAATCATCGCACTATTTCCTTCGGTTAATTGCTTGCTAATGCTTATGTATATGAATGATGTGGGGTTAGGTGGTGAATACCACATTTTGGGTAATCGGATATCGGTGAGTAAGTTGTGATATGATATTTACCGTGATGTGTATATATATATATGATGTGGTGATGATGTGAGATATATACTCATTTTATATGTTGACTTAACATGTAGCATTTACATATTTGCATGGGACTTGGGTTTGATTCAATGAAGGAAGAGGGTACATATGATGTACGTGGTCTAATGTTAGCCTCGGCTACATTAGCGTGATGGTTAGTGTGTGCTACCTCAAGGAGGTGTTGGCTAGGTGCCCATCTCGGCGGTTGATGGCTATGTGCATCACCGTAGACGGATTTTGATATCGGGATCACTTTGGTTGATCGGTGGCTCAGCCACGGCCTTGAGCAGCGAGCTTGCCAAGGTAAGGATTATGGATCACAATGTGATCAGTGGTGGATTATCCATGGCCTTAGGCAGGGAGTCTGCTAAGGTTGGTGTCACGGTTGGATAGTAGGTTGGGCTGAAATGCATTCTTGCATGAATTGTTACGAGGACTGTGTGGGTATGGGCCAAGCCCATACGTGTGGGAATATGTGTTGTGATTATGCCTTTGAGTCGAGTGGACTCACTCTATTTTCTTAACCATTTTCAGGTGATGCGTAAAGTTGGACCGTGTACGGAGAGGATGCGAGGTGGCCCATGCACAAAAAGATGTTTTTAGTTATTTTTTTATATTAAGTACTTGGCTTTACATAAAAGATGTAATAAGGGCCTTTCTATTTTTATTTATTTTGGGAACTATTCTATTATTATTTTAAATTATGGTTGGATTATATTAAATTACCATGTGAAGACGAATTTTTCCTAACAACGTGATTATTCAAACTGGTTTTATATATTCACTAAGGTTGATTTAGACATTTTATAACAATTAAGTTTTAGTTACGTTTTGAAAGAACTTGGTTTCAAAAAGATGATTAATTTCCATGTTTATTCAAAAGTCGGAAAGATTGTCAACCGTCTTTCGCAGATGACATAACCAGATCGATTCGTAGTGAATGGGCGGGTTTGGGGTGTTACAAACACGATTTTAAACATTCCTTTCATGTGACATGCCAGATTCGGTCGTAACGTTTAGGCCGGGTTTGGGGTGTTACAATTATTGTAACACCCTGAAAATTTGAGTAATTTATTTTCTATGTGTGCTTTGAGTAATTATTCTAGAAAGTAAAATTTTCTGATTTATTTTCGTGGTTAGTATAGTCTGAAGAAGGATTTAAAATTTTTTTAGAAGGAATATTATTAATTTTAAGAAATTATTTATGGAAGTGGATTAAGTGACTTTGACACATAAATTAATTTAAGTGTCAAAGTGAGGCATAAGATGAATTATTGGACAAGTGGTAATGGCGCATGAGCTTGTGCATGAGGTTGAAGGTTCGAATCCCATGTTTAGCATCTAGGTGAATTTTATTTTGAATTTTTATGCACCAATATAGCAAGTGTCGGCCAAGAGCTTTTATGGAAGGTGTTGACTTGTTATTTTTGGTTAAAATATCAAAGGAATAAGGAAATTTTGAACTTAAGGAAGGGTATCAAAAGAATAAGGAAAATGTGAAGATATGAGGCATGAATCAAGGAAGAATTTTTGGAAACAATATCTTGGCCTAAAGACCATGTACTTGGACGGCAATATGGCTATAGGGGAGCCGAATTTTGGTGATAGTTTTGGCTAGGAATTTTAGTCTTGTTTTGGTCATTTTTGTTAGTTTGTGCAAGTTTTGAAAACTCTCTCAACCTTTTCTCCCTTTGGCCGAATTTGAGCATTGGTAAGTCCTAAAGTTTTTGACCATTTGGTCATTTTTGCACATCAATTGGTATTCTTTTGTGCCTTATTTCATTTGAGTGCGAAATCACCTACATCAAATGACCATTCCTTTCTTTTCTCTCTTTTTCTTCATTGCCGAATGTGTCTTGATTCTAACCTCCTCTCTTTCTTTCTCTTTTATTTTCTTTGAAAACCGAATTCATCATCATCTCCATTTTCTTATTTTTATTCATTATCAATCAATATTTCTCTCCAATATTTCTCTCATGGCCGAATGCTAAGGTGTTCATAAGCCAAATTATTTCCCTTTCTCTTTAATCTTTCATAGTGAATCCTCCTTAAAACCATACTATTCTCAAATCCTTTCTTTTCGACGTGGAATATAGGTAAGAGTTCTTTTTGTTTCGATTAGTTATTAGTGGTTAGTGCCGAATATTAATGTTGGCTTGAAGGCATTATTTGGATCAAAATAAACGTTTATTTTATTAACGTTTATTTTGTTAAACTTTAGTGCGATAACGGAAAGTTGGAATCAAGAAGTGGTGGGTGACAAAGCATAGGAATCGATTCTCGTGGTAAGGAAATCACATCTTTTAAACTTTAGAAATTTTTCGATATCATTAGATTAATGTTCTTTGCCTTTGAAGACATTCAACATAGGGAAGAAACGGGCGGTGTTTAGCCTTCGGAAGAAGGGAGGTTCATTATTCCCTAAGTACAAGCAAAGGACTATTTCGGGAATCGGGATTTTCCACCGGGTTGCGGACGTTCAACCGAGGAAAATCAACTGTTCAAGTCGTTCGTACTCCCGAACCATTATTTGTTCGTGGATTCGATTCGGTTAGCGAACCATCAATCGGAGAGAAATCGCAAGTAGAAGTCTTACGAAAATCCGAGGGTAAATTTCTAGATCGCTATATTTAGATCGGTTTTATTATAGATTATAGTGTTTTAATTAACACAATACGTATAGGTGTTGAAGAGCGGGAAAGTTTAGTTCTCTCCATAACCAGTGTGTAACTTCACACTCATTTTGGGTTGGACATCAAGTTGTAAGTTCTGTGATAAAATCGTAAAATAGTAAAAACGGGAAAAATACGTAGTAACTCATATTTTTGAGTAAATGCATGAAAACGGTTAAAACCGAGAAAAAAAAATACGATAATACTCTAGTTTGATAAATGGACCGATAATACTCTATTTGATAAATGGACCGATAATACTCTAGTTCGATAAAATGGGCGATAATACTCTAGTTCGATAAAATGGGCGATAATACTCTAGTTCGATAAAATGGGCCGATAATACTCTAGTTCGATAAAATGGGCGATAATACTCTAGTTCGATAAAATGGGCCGATAATACTCTAGTTCGATTAAATGGGCCGAAAATACTCTGTTTCGATAAATTGGGCTAAAATGGGCCAAAGTCACTAAACTACTAAATGGGCTAGTTGTTAAATTGTTTATATGAGCCTAATGAAAGGTTAATTGATAAGCCCACCGATGATATGGATTAATGAAAATCGTTATATGATTATATTTGTTATATACGCATGATTGCATGGGGTGGGTTATATGAAGAGAAGAATGGCCGGTTGCCACAAATTTGGCTCATTGCCTCTAGTTCGGTGGCTCTCGCCACAATATGGCTCAATGCCTCTAGTTCGGTGGCTCTGCCACAAATTCGACTAAATGCCTCTAGTTCGGTGACAATGTCACAATCTAGTTGGTAGTGCACTACAAAATTATTTAAGGGCTTTAAGCCCATGATTGGTGTGTTTGGCGGGGTGGGTTGACTTGATCCCCACAGGTGTGTTGGTTGGTACGGGGTGTTAGCGGATGGATACTAGGTTGGTTTGGGAAATTCATATTTCATGCATTCTTCTCTTTAAATTATGTTACTTTACGATGTATGGTTGAAATCTGTTAATGGGCTCAAGCCCAAAGATGATATCTTGACGATCCGGCCTAAAAATGGTGGTAAGTGAGTTGCACACTGAGTTCTTTGTAACTCACCCAATTTTTATTAACCATTTGGGTAATGGAAATTGACGTGGACTTGGTAGGAGATGACTTGGTGGAGGCCATACTACGAATTTGGGTTTTTTTATAAACTATGACTTTATTTAAGTTTTTATTTTAATTGCTATTATTGGGTTGATGTAATAAGGCCTCTAAGTATGTTTTATGGATTTTATCGTGTGGATGGTTTTATAATTTTTATTTTGAGACTTTAATTATGAGTTTATGTTAAATCATTTGGTTTTTCCTAAAAATATCGTTTATTTAATATTTTGACAATTAGACGATTTTCTTTAAAATTTTCCTCCAAATTCTTTTAAGAAGTTTTAAAGTTTCGATAAACATTTTATTTAAGATAAGTTTTAAACAAGTATATTCTTAAATTATTTTCAAAACCTCGTACTACATCTTTAACTCGATTTTCAAAAGTTTTTGCATCATTATTTTATCGTAAATCTTGAAAAGAAACGAAAGTATGTTTGGTGTGACAAACCAAATCTCGTCTAAACGCATAGACCGGGTTTGGGGTGTTACATTTAGTGGTATCAGAGCCCAGTTTCAAAACTCGGCTGTGGTTTGGGTTCAATAAAGAAATTTGTTTGAAAATAATTTCTAGAGTTTTGATTAAAGGTAGTATGGCACCATGAGCATCCCGCGCCAAGTCAAGTAAGTATTCAGATATCTTTGTATGTTTATTATCATTATGATATGATTATAAGAAACACTCTAGAACTTCTAGTTTTAGGTGTTAAAACCGTAGAGATTGAGACAATAGGATATTGTTGCGAAAACATTCTATCTCTTTCATATCATAAGACATCGTTAATAAACAACTGAAATATTATTCTGATTCATAAAACTCTTAATCAGATTAAATCGAATTAGTCGCCATGAGCACTAGAGGACGTGGTCGTGGACGCGGTAGGCGTGGCCGTGGTAGAGGACGAGGTGTTAGGGGCGCAACTGATGTGCCGGGTCATATGTCGGATATGGATGCACCTGCGTCACTCGAGAGTGAGACGGATCGCACGACCATATGGAAGAGGATAATCTTTGTGACACGAGCAATGCTGCGAGTACTTGAAAGGGTCGCTGGATCCGAGCTGGACCAACCGCTCGTGGGTCGATATCGGAGCGATCGAAATCCGTGTGAGGTGAGGTTTTCGTGAGGTGTCTCGGTGTAGCTCCCAATGTCGCTGAATATTGGCTTGAGGCGGCGAGAGCGAATTATGGACGATCTTGAGTGCCTTTGTGGAACAAAAGTTAAGAGGAGCGGTATCTTTGTTGAGAGAAGCTTACCAATGGTGGCTTACTATCCGAGAAGGCATCGATGTTGCTTTGGTTATTTGGGAGTTCTTTAAGGCTTCCTTTCAAGGAAAATATGTGGGAACAAGCTATGTGGATGCCCGAAGGAAGGAATTTTTGAACCTGGTGCAAGGAAATAAGACGGTGGCAAGCATATGAGGTGAGTTCTTACGTTTGAGTCGCTATGCTCGAACGATAGTGGCAACGGACCATGAGCGTTGTGTGTGCTTCGAGGACGGTTTGAAAGGCGAGTTGCGGGTTCTGATAGCCCCACAACAAGTTAGAACTTTTGCCGCTCTTGTGGAGAAGGCCAAGATAGCCGAAGAGGCTAAGAACTCGGAACGTCAAAATCGGGAGCAAATTCGAGGCAAGAAAGATCTCAAGCATTCGGGTTCTTCGAGAAGATTCTCAAGAGGCCGGAATGAGGAACCAGCTCAAGGAAAGCAGCACCGTAGTCATTAATCAGTCGGGATTGTCTTTGAATGTGGGAAAAGACATTAGGAGAATGTTGGAGGAAAGCGGGTGCTTGCTATAAATGTGGATCGACGGAGCATCAATATAGGAGTTGCCCTCGACGTATGGATACAACTCAAGAAGTTCGTACTCTTGATGTACCACCGGCAAGAGGAGTTCAGCAACCACCGAGAGGTCGGGGACCGGTCGTGGTGGTAATGGGGCTGGACGTGGTCAAGGTGCGGTGGTCGAGGCAATGGTCCTAGAGGCAACGCGGATGCAAGCGGCCCGGGATTGGTGTATGCGGTCGACGTCGTGAGGATGGCAATGCACACGATGTGATAAGCGCACGCGTTCTTCATTTCGATGTACCCGTTATTGCCTTGATGGATATTGGTTCTACTCATTCGTACATTGCTAGCACCATAATCGAAACTTGAAATTAGACTCAAATTTCCGATAAAGAGATGAGGGTGATTAGTCCCTTAGGACGATCGGTGTTGGTTAATAAACTCATAGAGACGTGTGCCCTTAGTAATTCAAGGAGAAACATTCTGGCAAATTTGATGGAAGCGCCTTTTGGCGAATTCGATATTATTCAGGCATGGATTGGTTGGTTAAGCACCGGGCGAAATTGGGTGTCTTTGAAAAGCGTATGTCGATAAGAAATGTGGAGGATAAGGAGATAGTTATGATAGGCGAGCGGAGAAATTACTTAGCAAACGTGATTTCTGCGTTAAAGGCGAGAGAAGTTGGTGCGAAAAAGGTGCGGAGCATTTTTAGCATTTATTAGTGCTTTAGATGCCAAAGAGTCACATCGGTGGAAGATGTGAGAACGGTGAAGGAATTTTCGGATGTTTTTCTGAAGAACTTCTGGTGTACCTCGGATCGGGAAGTGGAATTTGGTATTGAGCTTTTGCCCGAATCGCTCCAGTGTCCATTGCTCCTTATAGAATGGCACCGAAGGAGTTGTCGGAGCTTAAAGCCCAAATTCAAGAACCGCTAGATCGGGGTTTTATTCGACCGAGTGTGTCTCCGTGGGGAGCACCGGTTTTGTTTGTTAAGAAGAAGGATGGGTCAATGCGTATGTGTATTGACTATAGGCAATTGAATAAGCCGCGATCAAGAATCGGTACCTCTCGCCGAGGATTGACGACTGTTTGATCAATTGAAGGGAGCTCTGTTTTCTCCAAGATTGATTTAAGGTCGGGTTACCACCGGCTTAAGGTGAAAGAAGCGGATATTCACAAGACAAAGCGTTCGAACCCGTTACGGACACTATGAGTTTTTAGTGATGCCGTTTGGGTTGACCAATGCACCAGCTGCATTTATGGATATGATGAACCGGGTCTTTCAACCATTCTTAGATCGGTTTGTAGTGGTATTCATAGATGACATTCTGGTTTATTCGAGGAGCGAAGAAGAACATGACTCGCATTTGCGGATTGTATTGCAAGTGCTTCGAGATAATCAGTTGTATGCCAAATTCAGTAAATGTGAATTTTGGTTAAGAGAAGTGACTTTCTTGGGTCATGTGGTATCAGCCGAAGGAATAAGGGTGGATCCTCGGAAGATTGAGGCGGTATTGGATTGGAAACCACCGAAGTCGTGAAATGAGATCGGAGTTTCTTGGGTTTGGCTGGATATTATAGACGCTTTGTTGAGGGGTTCTCATTGATTGCTGCACCTCTAACTAAGCTTTTGCGGAAGGGAGTGTTGTTTATATGGACTGATAAGCAGCAAGAAAGTTTCGAGCGACTGAAGAAGGTTTTAACGGAAGCGCCGGTATTGATTCAACCTGAGGCTCGGAAGGAGTTTACAGTTTATTGTGATGCGTCACATACGGGTTTAGGCTGCGTATTGATGCAAAGTGGGAAAGTTGTAGCTTACGCTTCTCGTCAATTGAGACCGCACGAAGTGAACTACCCTACTCATGATTTGGAGTTAGCAGCAGTGGTGTTTGCCTTAAAGATTTGGAGGCATTACCTCTATGGTGAAAAGTCTATCATCTATACGGACCACAAGAGTCTTAAGTATCTTCTTACTCAGAAGGAGTTAAACTTGAGACAACGAAGATGGGTGGAGCTGTTAAAGGACTATGATTTCTCTATTGAGTATCATCCTGGAAAGGCTAATGTAGTGGCGGACGCATTAAGTCGTAAAGGTGGTATCGATTTGAGAGCTATGTTTGCCCATTTGAGTTTGTATGAGGATGGTAGTTTGATAGCGGAATTTCAAGTGAAGCCTATGTGGTTGGAACAAATTAAGGAAAAACAGATTTTAGATGAGAAGTTGAGACTTTTATTTCAGCAAGTGGAAAATGGTGAAATTGAGGATTTTGGAATAAATTCAGAAGGTGTATTGTGTTTTCGTGGAAGGGTCTGTATGCCTAAGGATTCAGATCTGAGGCAAATGATTTTGAGGGAGGCGCATAGTAGCCCTTATGCTATGCACCCCGGAGGAAATAAGATGTATCGGGATCTTCGTGAGCGGTTTTGGTGGCCTGGATTGAAACGGGAGATTTCAGAATTTGTGGGAAAATGCTTAACTTGTCAGCAAGTGAAAGCGGAGCATCAATTGCCGTCAGGTCTTTTGCAACCAGTTAAGATTCCTCTTTGGAAATGGGAGCGGATAACAATGGATTTTGTTAGTGGGTTACCTTTAACACCTACTAAGAAAAATTCTGTTTGGGTAATTGTTGATCGTTTGACGAAGACTGCTCATTTTCTACCAGTGCGTACGGACTACTCGTTGCAGAAGTTGGCGAAGCTGTATGTATCCGAAATCGTGAGGTTGCATGGGGTACCTGTATCGATTATATCGGATAGGGATCCTAGGTTTACATCTCGATTTTGGAAAGCTTTGCATGAAGCCTTGGGTACAAAGCTTAATTTTAGTACGGCTTTTCATCCTCAGTCTGATGGTCAGTCGGAGAGAGTGATTCAGATTCTGGAAGACATGTTAAGGGGATGCGTAATCGACTTCAAAGGTAGTTGGGAGGATTTTCTACCGTTAGCGGAATTTGCGCGTACAACAACGGCTACCAGTCTAGCATTCGGATGGCACCCTACGAGGCATTGTATGGTCGTAGGTGTCGTTCTCTATTCATTTGCCGGATCGAGTTGGGTGATCGGCAGTTGTTAGGACCTGAGATGATTTCTGAAACGGAAGAAAAAGTGAAAGTTATTCGAGCACGGTTAAAGGAAGCTTCGGATAGACAGAAGTCGTATGCGGATCTGAAGCGTAAAGAGATCGAGTATGCCGTAGGAGATCAAGTCTTCCTGAAGGTCTCACCTTGGAAGAAGATATTCAGATTCGGGAAGAAGGGCAAGTTGAGTCCTAGATACATTGGACCATATCGTGTCTTTGAACGCGAGTTGGTCCAGTGGCCTATCAGATTGAGTTACCTCCGGAATGGAGCCAAATTCATAATGTTTTCCACGTGTCCATGTTGAGGCGCTATAGATCGGATCCTTCGCACATAGTACCGGTAGAAGAAGTGGAGTTGAATTTGGATTTGTCTTTTGAGGAGGAACCAGTGGAAATCTTAGACCGAGACGTGAAGGTGCTAAGAAAGAAGACTGTGCCGTTGGTCAAAGTGTTGTGGCGTAACCACGGAGTGGAGGAAGCTACGTGGGAGCCCTGAGGATGCAATTCGGCAACAATACCCTCACCTTTTTCAGCCAGTGTAAATTTCGAGGACGAAATTTTCTTTTAGGGGTAGAGTTGTAACACCACGAAAATTTGAGTAATTTATTTTCTATGTGTGCTTTGAGTAATTATTCTAGAAAGTAAAATTTTCTGATTTATTTTCGTGGTTAGTATAGTCCTGAAGAAGGATTTAAAATTTTTTTAGAAGGAATATTATTAATTTTAAGAAATTATTTATGGAAGTGGATTAAGTGACTTTGACACATAAATTAATTTAAGTGTCAAAGTGAGGCATAAGATGAATTATTGGACAAGTGGTGATGGCGCATGAGCTTGTGCATGAGGTTGAAGGTTCGAATCCCATGTTTAGCATCTAGGTGAATTTTATTTTGAATTTTTATGCACCAATATAGCAAGTGTCGGCCAAGAGCTTTTATGGAAGGTGTTGACTTGTTATTTTTGGTTAAAATATCAAAGGAATAAGGAAATTTTGAACTTAAGGAAGGGTATCAAAAGAATAAGGAAAATGTGAAGATATGAGGCATGAATCAAGGAAGAATTTTTGGAAACAATATCTTGGCCTAAAGACCATGTACTTGGACGGCAATATGGCTATAGGGGAGCCGAATTTTGGTGATAGTTTTGGCTAGGAATTTTAGTCTTGTTTTGGTCATTTTTGTTAGTTTGTGCAAGTTTTGAAAACTCTCTCAACCTTTTCTCCCTTTGGCCGAATTTGAGCATTGGTAAGTCCTAAAGTTTTTGACCATTTGGTCATTTTTGCACATCAATTGGTATTCTTTTGTGCCTTATTTCATTTGAGTGCCGAAATCACCTACATCAAATGACCATTCCTTTCTTTTCTCTCTTTTCTTCATTGCCGAATGTGTCTTGATTCTAACCTCCTCTCTTTCTTTCTCTTTTATTTTCTTTGAAAACCGAATTCATCATCATCTCCATTTTCTTATTTTTATTCATTATCAATCAATATTTCTCTCCAATATTTCTCTCATGGCCGAATGCTAAGGTGTTCATAAGCCAAATTATTTCCCTTTCTCTTTAATCTTTCATAGCCGAATCCTCCTTAAAACCATACTATTCTCAAATCCTTTCTTTTCGACGTGGAATATAGGTAAGAGTTCTTTTTGTTTCGATTAGTTATTAGTGGTTAGTGCCGAATATTAATGTTGGCTTGAAGGCATTATTTGGATCAAAATAAACGTTTATTTTATTAACGTTTATTTTGTTAAACTTTAGTGCGATAACGGAAAGTTGGAATCAAGAAGTGGTGGGTGACAAAGCATAGGAATCGATTCTCGTGGTAAGGAAATCACATCTTTTAAACTTTAGAAATTTTTTCGATATCATTAGATTAATGTTCTTTGCCTTTGAAGACATTCAACATAGGGAAGAAAGCGGGCGGTGTTTAGCCTTCGGAAGAAGGGAGGTTCATTATTCCCCTAAGTACAAGCAAAGGACTATTTCGGGAATCCGGGATTTTCCACCGGGTTGCGGACGTTCAACCGAGGAAAATCAACTGTTCAAGTCGTTCGTACTCGAACCATTATTTGTTCGTGGATTCGATTCGGTTAGCGAACCATCAATCGGAGAGAAATCGCAAGTAGAAGTCTTACGAAATCCGAGGGTAAATTTCTAGATCGCTATATTTAGATCGGTTTTATTATAGATTATAGTGTTTTAATTAACACAATACGTATAGGTGTTGAAGAGCGGGAAAGTTTAGTTCTCTCCATAACCAGTGTGTAACTTCACACTCATTTTTGGGTTGGACATCAAGTTGTAAGTTACGTGATAAAATCGTAAAATAGTAAAAACGGAAAAATACGTAGTAACTCATATTTTTGAGTAAATGCATGAAAGCGGTTAAAACCGAAAAAAAAAACGATAATACTCTAGTTTGATAAATGGACCGATAATACTCTAGTTTGATAAATGGACCGATAATACTCTAGTTCGATAAAATGGGCGATAATACTCTAGTTCGATAAAATGGGCCGATAATACTCTAGTTCGATAAAATGGGCGATAATACTCTAGTTCGATAAAATGGGCCGATAATACTCTAGTTCGATAAAATGGGCGATAATACTCTAGTTCGATTAAATGGGCGAAAATACTGTTTCGATAAATTGGGCTAAAATGGGCCAAAGTCACTAAACTACTAAATGGGCTAGTTGTTAAATTGTTTATATGAGCCTAATGAAAGGTTAATTGATAAGCCCACCGATGATATGGATTAATGAAAATCTGTTATATGATTATATTTGTTATATACGCATGATTGCATGGGGTGGGTTATATGAAGAGAAGAATGGCCAGTTGCCACAAATTTGGCTCATTGCCTCTAGTTCGGTGGCTCTGCCACAATATGGCTCAATGCCTCTAGTTCGGTGGCTCTGCCACAAATTCGGCTAAATGCCTCTAGTTCGGTGACAATGTCACAATCTAGTTCGGTAGTGCACTACAAAATTATTTAAGGGCTTTAAGCCCATGATTGGTGTGTTTGGCGGGGTGGGTTGACTTGATCCCCACAGGTGTGTTGGTTGGTACGGGGTGTTAGCGGATGGATACTAGGTTGGTTTGGGAAATTCATATTTCATGCATTCTTCTCTTTAAATTATGTTACTTTACGATGTATGGTTGAAATCATTAATGGGCTCAAGCCCAAAGCATGATATCTTGACGATCCGGCCTAAAAATGGTGGTAAGTGAGTTGCACATCGAGTTCTTTGTAACTCACCCAATTTTTATTAACCATTTCAGGTAATGGAAATTGACGTGGACTTGGGTAGGAGGAGATGACTTGGTGGAGGCCATACTACGAATTTGGGTTTTTTTATAAACTATGACTTTATTTAAGTTTTTATTTTAATTGCTATTATTGGGTTGATGTAATAAGGCCTCTAAGTATGTTTTATGGATTTTATCGTGTGGATGGTTTTATAATTTTTATTTTGAGACTTTAATTATGAGTTTATGTTAAATCATTTGGTTTTTCCTAAAAATATCGTTTATTTAATATTTTGACAATTAGACGATTTTCTTTAAAATTTTCCTCCAAATTCTTTTAAGAAGTTTTAAAGTTTCGATAAACATTTTATTTAAGATAAGTTTTAAACAAGTATATTCTTAAATTATTTTCAAAACCTCGTACTACATCTTTAACTCGATTTTCAAAAGTTTTTGCATCATTATTTTATCAGTAAATCTTGAAAAAAACGAAAGTATGTTTGGTGTGACAAACCAAATCTAAATCTAAACGCATAGACCGGGTTTGGGGTGTTACAATTATGGTATCGAGCCTAGGTTCAAAAAACTCTACTGTGGGTTTGGGTTCAAAAAATGTTTTCAAAAGATGGTTTGGAAAATGGTTTAGAAAAATATATCTATTTTTTTGAAATATGGCACCAGTCTCCAGCACCAATCCGCACTGTAAGTTTCGATACTTTGCTTTGTTATATCTTTGTATTTTGAATATCTATTCGTGTGTTTGGGTTGGATGTGATGTTCGGATATAGAGTTGATTGCATCTGAAATATTTGTCCGCTTTAATGGTTAGGTTTTTTTAGTATGTGTAGGATTTCTAAATTCTAGTTAAAAGTATATTAGGGTTATTGGAATCGAGTGCGCAGTGCGTGAGCACAGCGTTGTAGGTTAGGTGGTGAACGAATGTTTCAGAGTTGGAAATTTCGAGGACGAAATTTCTTTAAGGAGGGTAGATTTGTAACATCCCGAAATTGGGCCTAGTAGGATTGGGCCCAATGGGCCTTGATTTAAAATTTTTGAGAACGGCATTAATGCAAGTTAGACTTATTAGGTAAGTTATTTTGGAAGGTTAGAGGGCTTCTATGAAGTCTCGGGATCAAATATTAGCTTTGGGGAAATTTTGGTTTTAGGTGAAAAAAAACCACGGAAGTTGGCGGAGTAGGCCTTAAGAATAAAATGTGGGGAAAAATGACACAAGTGGAGTGTGTGGTGTAGTGGCAAAGTGACGCCACATAAGAGACAAGGGATGACGCCATAAGGAAGGAAGGAGGTCCAAGGTTCAAGTCTTGGCTTTTGCATTTTGGTTTTCTTTTTACTTGGACCTCGAATTTGGCTATAGATTTATATTTAGTTGCGCATGGTTTAAGACACAAGAGGAGCTTGTGGCCAAGTGGCTAGTGGCGTGGATTATGTTGCAAGGAGCCCTGGTTCGAATCTCATGAGAAGCAAGGGAGTATTTATTTTGCGGTCTGGATGGGAAGAGTTTTGATTGAATTTAAACTCTCATCGACGAAGGGATCCCACATCGGAAAGATACAAAGAAGGAAGGTGAAGTGCTAGCTATATAAAGAGCATTCGGGAGGAGGGTTGACACACCTTGGAAGGCGTTTGGGCACGTGGAGTGGTGAGCGCGGATTAACACGCAGTCCTATCGGTGTGTAACTCTCTCTACTCTAGGTGTAGAGCGGCAAATGCCGAAGTGCCGATCACGGCAATAGTAGCCACACGAGCGCGGCGAGCGCGTGTGGGGCTTCGGACGCGATAGTTGAGGCCATCGTAGTATTCTTGTGGGTTGGGGTGCTTGGGCCGCGATGGGCCGAAGGGGGCCCAATGGGCCCGTGGACCCAATATAGTAAAATGTATGATGGTGTAGTATATAGTGAACTAGACAAGGTGAATCTCATAAACGTGGCTAGATTTGTGTTAGGTGGGCCACACGAGCGTGTGGGCCCGAATGGGCCGAAATTGGGCTTTAGGCCCAATAGTCCATTTCGACCAGAAATGGTAGTTGGGTCACTCGGGGCGACATTGGGCCTTTGGAAAGGCCATTACAGGTACGAAATTACTGAAATACCCTTAGTGGGTAAATTACCAAAATATCCCTGAAGGGTAAATTACCGATATGCCCTTGGTGGGTAAATTACGAAAATGCCCTTGGTAGGTAAAATTACGGTTATACCCTTAGAGGTTGATTAGGGTGATTATGTTGTTTTATGTCTATCTGATTATGATGGCAATTCATGTTATACTTATATTTGATATATGTCTAGCATACATGACATAACGCATACACGAATTATTATGTCATATTGCATGGGTTATATGAGTGGAGGGGCGGTGATATTCGTGTCGACGGGCACCGAGTGGTTTGGCACCTCAGAGGTTTGGCACCTCATAGCGACTCGTCCCCGTGGTTAACACCACCGTGGGTTGGCCCCACTTTTGAGATATGGGATCGCCGCGCGGTGATTTGGTATCACACGTGGGTTGGCCCCACGAGATGGATTATTAGTGACTTTGAGTCACCGGTGATTTGGTATCACATTCGTGTCTCCGGACACCGAGGTTTGGCACCTCATAGCGCCTCGCCCCAAAGTGGTTTGGTACCACGATGAGGTTGGCCCCACAGATAATACAACGGGATTGACGCCCGGTGATTTGGTATCACACGATGGGTTGGCCCCATCACTATTATTCGTGACTTCGAGTCACCGGTGGTTTGGCACCACAATATTGATGAATATCGTGTCCTTGGACACCGGTGGTTTGGCACCACCGGTGGTTTGGTACCACACGGGTAGAAAAAGGAGTTGCAGATGGCTAGGTTTGGGTGCATGATATGCATATTTTCATATGAAATTGTGTAAGGGCCGTTGGATGGGGATTTACACACCGAGTCTCGATGACTCACCCCTTAGTTAAATTTTGCAGGTAATCATTAGATCGCGGATTTGGGAGCCGAGGTGGACTCGTGGAGGCTATACATATTTTTACTCAGTAAATTCATTTCTTTTATTTGGACTTATTTTTATTTGAGTTTTTTGTTATGTAATAAGGCCTTGGGTATTTTATTTGGTTTCAAATTTTTCAATTTGTTTATTGCTTATTATTAAATGATCAATATGGGATTTTCCTAAAATGATAATAAACCATTTCTTATTCAAAATTTCTTAAACTCGATTTCTCACCACAACTATAAAGAATATGAGCTTTTTAACGAATGCACAGTTTTTAAACATTCCTTTCATGTGACATGCCAGATTCGGTCGTAACGTTTAGGCCGGGTTTAGGGTGTTACAACTTAATAATACGGGCTTCTTCTTCGATATTTGGAATTTAAATGTATAAGCTCGTTTAATCACATAACTAATAATGAATATACTTCATTTTTTTTAAGAACAATCATAAATACATAATAAAAGATAAATTACTGAAATAAAAACATAGTTAGGCTATTAATCAAATCAAATCTCGATATAAGGGTAGTCAAAAGGAATGGTGATAACAAAAACAAAGGGGTTCTGGGTTAATATTAGCAGTTATGTTAATAAATAGGGTTGTTAGGATTAAAAGGGGTTCACTAGGGGGTAATTTGTAAAGGTAGGCTTTTAGTGGAGTAAGTGGGTTAAAACCTAGGTGCCTTCATTATCTTTGTATATCAAATCATAGGTGTGGTCTCGACATGTATAATCGATGCAAGTTCTAGAATAACAAATCAATGTTGGCATACTCATAATCAATAAAGTGAGCAAGAAAAAGAATTTATGCTCTATAAGGCTCAAAAACTCACAAAAATTATGGGTATTTTGATGTCAACCTCGTAAAATTCAAACTTCAAAGTAATATTTAAACTCAGTTTGACAACCTATCAAATTTTTTTTTTATTTCTGAAAAATAGACTTATCATGCTTGATTCTCTAGTATTCTTAGAATTTAATTATCAATGCACCATTATCAATGACTTAATCTAAAACATATCAATAAAAATCATATATCATCAGAAATTTCATCCTAATTAGTAATATGAGTAATTTACTTTCAAACAAGACTAAATTCAGGGATTTGAGAATAATGCAAAATGTTTGGTACCTAATTTGAGAATAATGAAAAAAAAAGTTAGGCACTTTTTTAGGTTGTTCACCCCCTCACACTTAAGATGTACGTTGCCCTCAAAGTACAAAGATAGATAATATCATTATAAAATCATAAGATATGGGAAGAAGTGAAACTCCCTGAATTTTGGATGGCTCCTTGAGAGGAGATTGTGTCTTGGTGGTGGTGATGGGGCCGTCTGGATGACGAACTCGCTAGATGAAGAAATTGGGAGTCTCATGCAGGATTAGCCAAGAAATCTAAAGAAACCTTAATAATATACTAATAATATAATTAAAGACAAGAAAGATAAAGAGAAGGAGACTAAGAAGGAAAATAAACTAAGTTTAAAAGATAAAGGGGCACGAGAATCCTTATGGTAGATGGTTCGAGAGGTGGGTGTGACTTTGAAGGTGACGGAGTTGTTGGTGATGGTGGAAGTGGCGTGATTCCCCAAGCAGCCTTAAGAACCTAAAAACAAGAAACTAAAACAAAATAAACTAAATTAAGTAGAAGAGAAGTAAAGATAAAGAAAATAAAGGAGAAGATAAAAATAAAAGAAACAGATAATTGGTCTCAAAGACCCTTGGCTTGTTGTTTGGATGAAGTCACAGCATGAACTCAGTGAATCGGTCTCCTTTGAAGAGATTGGCCTTTTACGCTTCTTTGCCATGGATATGATTTTGTTGTAGCTCAAGAGTCTGAGGATTTATTAGGAAAAGGAAAAAAAAACAAAAGGGAGAAAAGAAAGGAATGAAAAAGAAGAAGAGTAGGGAAGGAGAGGGGCATGGTATTTAAATAGAATCTCAAGTCTGGCAATTTACCACGCCCGTGGGTTTAGGGTGTGTCGATTCACACGGCCGCATCGCACGGCCGTGTTCCTAGGCGTGTTGGTTACCCCACGCTCGTGTCAAGCCTATGTCCGACAAGTCAGTATGTTGGCACGAGCTTAAGGCACGGGCGTGTTCTGCCTGTGGTTGGAAAGTCAGTAGCTTTACACGATTATGGGGCACGGCCGTGCCCCTTTGTCGGTGCTCGTGGTGTAGTGGTTGGATCCGTGACGTCGAAAAGTGGTTGGAATTGATTCGCACGGCCTCTGCTATGTTAGTACGGGGATTCTTATGGTTCACACGGCCACGGCCACGGTCGTGTGCAAGGCCGTGTGTTCTGGAATTCTGCACCCCTTGTTAGTTTATAACTAAGTGTTTAAGAAAGAAAAGAAGAAAAGAAAAATAAATTTAAAGCAAGATGAAAAAAAATTGTGTTAGTGCTCGGGTTACCTCCCGAGAAGCGCTCGTTTATAGTCTTAAGCTAGACTCTCCTCTTGTTTGCTTCGTCAGGGTGGTTTGAGGAGTTGGAAGTCCTTTCTCATGCTATCATTTGTGTCTTTTTGAAAAAATATAAGTCGAGATGTGTTTATAGTAAAAGTACCAAAAATAGGATTACTTACCTCGATTGTTCCGTGTGGGAAAACACTGGTTACCCTAAAAGATATTTCTTTATTTGTGCTAGGGTCCGGAGGAGATATTCGAGGATCTGCCTGATCTAACAGTACCTGGTCCCCTATTTTGAAGTGGTTTGTTGTTCCTATTAGCTCTTTTGGGGGCTCCTTCGGTTTTATCTTGTGTGGTTCTGGTTCTTCGTCGTGTATCCCTAATTTCTCCTTAAAGTGTGTCTTCCACTCGTCTAGATCATCGAACTGAATCCCGTGATCTTCATGAGTTATTTCTTTGTTGGCATGGGGTTTAGGATCAGATTCAGTTGTATTCTTTGGTGGTGCTTCCTGAAAATAAGGGTTAACCGAATGGTTATCAGTAGAATTTACGTTCTCACCTTGATTACTCGATGTTCTAGTTGAGTCGAAAGCCTTGATGGTGACTGTCTCATTACCTACACAAAGTATGAGTTCTCCTGCATCAACATCAATTTTAGTCCGTGATCGCTAAAAAGGGTCTTCCTAAAATTAGGGGATCGAATTATCCTCATCCATGTCTAAGACAACAAAGTCTCATCGGGAAAACGAATCATCAATTTTTACAAGAACATCTTCGATAATACCCCTAGGAATTCTAACAGTTTTATCAGCTAATTGAATGTTCATCCTAGTTTGTTTGGGTTTCCCTAGACCTAATTGTTTAAACAATTTATAAGACATGACATTTATGCTTGCCCCTAAATCAGCTAACGCATTATCAACAGTTAGTCTACCAATTAAACATGGAATTGTAAAACTCCCTGGATCTTTTAGCTTTTGTGGTAGTCTATTTTGGAGAATTGCTGAGCACTTTGCGTTAAGTTCCACATGTGACGACTCGTCTAACTTCCATTTGTTTGTCAGAAGCTCTTTTAAAAATTTCCTAGAATCTGGCAGCTGTGAAAGAGCTTCAAGTAATGGTAAGTTAATATGTAATTTCTTTAAGAGTTTAAGAAACTTACCGAATTGTTCTTCTGTGTCGTCTCTTCTTAATGCCTCAGGGTAAGGTATGCGAGGTTGGTACTCCTTGATTACCGGTTTTGGCTTGTCTTGTGTTACCTCAACTTTACCTTTTTCTACCTCGTTTCCTTGTGTTGGACTGGGTTCATCTACTTCTTCGCTTTCTTGAGCTGTTATGGCTTGGATTTGCTCCTTTGGATTAATTTTAGTATTACTCGGTAGACGCCCTTGCGCTCGTTCGGATAATAGCTTTGCAATTTCTCCGACTGACTGGGTAATTTCCCCGATTGCCTTTGTAAGTCCTCCAACTTGGTTCTCGATATTTTTGATCGATGTTTGTTGGGTTTCGAGTGTTACCTCAGTTTTTTGGAGACGGGCTTCTGTGGATGCTATGAATTTGTTCAACGTCTCTTCAAGATTCGACTTCTTTTCCTGTGGATATGGCTGATTTTGGAAATTTTAAGGAGGTTGTTGTCTTTGATTTCCTTGATTTCCTTGTCCTCCCCACGAAAAATTTGGGTGGTTCCTCCAACCAGGATTATAACTATTACTATATGGGTTATTATTAGATCTGAAATTGTTACCTATATAGTTCATCTGTTCGCTCTCTGTGCCCGGTTGGTAGGGTGGGTACTCAGGATTTGCCACAGTTCCACTTGTGTCGCACTGCATGAATGGATGTACCTGCGAAGAACACAAACTATCAATCTTCTTATTCATCAACTCTACCTGATTTGTAACACCCTAGTTTTAGGGGTTAGGCATTTGGTGCTTAGCTCGAGTGTTGGCACACTTCAGTGTGTGGTTGGGTAAGTTTTAGGGGTCCTGAGAACCCTAGGTAGTGGGGGAACGCTTTGGAAAATTTTTAGTTTTAGGGGCTAAAAAGGAGAACTTGGATAGAGGGGGCCTTAAGAGAATTTTTGATGGAGTTTTGGCATAAAGAGTGGCTTGGCAGAGTGGCAAGGAGGCGCCACTTAGAGCATGGAGAAGTGACGCCATTTGCAGGGGGAAGGGGCTCAGGTTCGATTCGCAAGGGTAGCATTTTGGGCATTCTTTTTGCGTCATTTTGGTGGGGTGGATGGACGGTTTGAAAGGCTTAAAAAGTGGAGAAGACTTGGTCAAGTTTTTTTTTTTAAATTTTGCTAGGTAAAAGTTTGACTTATTCAAACTTTTAAAATGGATGGTGGGGAGGGATTTTAGGAGAAATTTTAGGACTATTTTTGGGGGGGTTGGAGCTTGGCTTTTTAGTATAAATAGGGGGAGGGGGGATGCTCATTTCATTCATCCATCTGCCTCCTCTCCTCTCTTCTCCTCTCTTCTCCTCTCCTTTGCCGAATTTTGTTCCCCATCTCCAAAGCCTGTTGGCCGAACCCTACACTCTCCTTATTTCCCTTTCCTTTTTCACTTCAAAACCGAAGGTACACCCCACACTTCTTCTTCCCCTCCTTTAAAATACCTCTTTGGCCGAAATTGCTATTCCTTCTCCTTGATTTAATTAGTAGCCGAATCTACCCTTTGCCGAATTTCCTTCCCTCAACTTGATAGCACTTGGGGCCGAGTGTTAGCTTAGATCCTTTCGAGTTCCGTGACTGAGATACTTGGGGTTTTAGTGGTCGGCCAAGCCTCCGTTGTAGCAGTCAGTTTGGTCAAGTGGAGGTAAGATTACTTATTAAGGTTAAGTGCTTAAGTGGTGTTTTGGGGTTAACCTGTTTACCTGATTAAGCTTTTGCATGGAGGCCACAACCAGTCAGAGTGGGCAAGGGAAGGCCCCTGTCCCAAAGTTCAAGAGAAGGGCCGTCTCGGCAGTACGTGATTGGCCACCGGGGTGTGGGCCAAAACGTGAAGCGTTAAGCAAATAGTCGTAGTTTCGCTAGACGCGATAGCGCCGAGGATCGAGAGTCTAGAACTCCTAGTAATAAGGTGTGTAATTAACCATTGTTTCCGGATTTGAGTATATCCGCTTATGTTGTATGATGCTAATAAGTGCGATTAAATGTGGAAATGGTACCCTTAAGGGTATGAAGATGATCAAAGTTAGTAGCAAAGTTTGTAATTATGTGAACACTGATTTTATTGTGTGAGAATGCCTATGATTGCGAATAGCATGCACATGCATCATCTACGCATTATATCATGTTACATGTGCATGGGTGGGTTTTTGAAAGAAGGTACGGGTGTACTTCGAGTACGTGGTTGATGTCAGCTTTGTGCTACATCGTGGATTGGCGCTGACTGAGGTCGCGTTGTGGATCTTTGCGATTTAGTTCGCGTGGTTACCTTGAATGATGTGAGCTTTATGCCATATCGTGGCTTGATGGATTGCTGTGTGCTCCATCGTGGTTTGATGTTAGCTATATGCTACATCGTGGATGGCATTGGTTGCCTTTTTGGAGGAAAAGGAGAGGGTGACTCGATAGTCCCCGGTGTGTGGTAATTTGGATAAGGGGGTGTGTAGCGGATGGACCCTAGGTTTGGGTGGGTTTCATGATTGCATTATTCCTTTTATGAAATAATATGAAAATGGGCCAAGCCTAATGAATAGGTAAGTTTTGGGGACATACGTGGACATGGGCCAAACCCAGTGATCGAGTGGACTAATGTGAAAAGGGCCTAGTCCAAAGATTTGTGTATGACTTGAAGGTGGGCCAAGTCCAGATTGTGGTAATGTCCGAATAATTATACTTGCATGTTGCATTTGATAATTAAGATGCTATGTGGTTAGCATGTGGGTGGATTTCGATGGTTTAGTTACACATCGAAGTCATTGTGACTCACCCAATCTCTTATCCAACATCGCAGTAGAAGGATGATCGGACCGGGTTGGAGTGGATACAAGGTGGCCCATGCAGAGGACGTTTTAATATTTTCTTTATGCACTTTATTACCAAGTACTTGGAATCATTATGTTGTAATAAGATCCTCTTAAGTTATTTGGTTTTCTTTTGGTAACTTATGTCTAAAGAGTTTTGGGGATAATGTTACTTTTATGAACTAAGCTTAAACCACTTGAGTCTGATGTTTAAATGTTTTCCAACCTAAGCAAGTTGACAACTAAGAGTTTTAAAGACGAAACTCCGAGATTTCAAAGTAACCGACGGTTTGCAAACAAACATGCCCAGATTTTCGCTAGTGAAACTACTCTAAAGGAGTTTAGACAAAAGTTAAACGGCAACCTGTTTTCGCTTAATAAGTTTTTCCCATAACATAACCGATTCGGTCGTAGTGAATGGGCGGGGTAGGGGTGTTCTGATTTGCATATCGAGTCGGTTCAAAACTCGGCTTTGAGGGTTTTGGGTCCAAAAACCTTTTCAAAGTGGGCTTTTAAGAAATTCTTCAGATTATTCTCGCATGGCACTGTATTCTCCGAAGAAGTCCACTGTAAGTACTTGGACTTTTGAAGTGATTTGTTGGTATGAATTGCTATGGGTTTATTTGGGCTCGTAGAATAGAATACTAGGATCTGTTGGACCCTAAGATTAGTCTACTCAAACACGTGCATAAGATTTAAAGTGCCTAATAAACAAACCGTGAAGTAAGTCGCGAGAGTTAAGGTGTGGTAACCTTGGTGCGCATGTCAGGAGTGGATCAGGAAGAGCACGGTACTTAAGCAGATCCTCGTGACTCACCTCCTCTTCGCAGAATCCTACCTGGTGCGTAGCTACGGTTCACCTTAACCAAGAGGACTTGTTCATAGGCTAAAACAGCTTATTAAAACCCGAAAAGGATTTGCCTCACTGCTTTAAAACCCTTAGTTTTAAAATTTCCAAAATTTACCCCTTTGGTTTGTGAAGCTCTAAATCGCTTTTTGAAAGATGTTTTCTCGATTTGCAAAATTTCCAAAAATACCTCAGAGGAAAATGACGAAATTACCACAGGTAGGAAAAGGAAACTTGATTGCTCGAAAGAACTACTCTCGGAACCTTCATTACATAAAATTGCTCGTGGATAAAACAAAGTTGAAACAATAATTTCTAATTGATAAAACTTTCTAAACAGATTAAGTCAAGCGCTAGAGATGAGTTCTAGGGGACGCAGCAGAGAGGAAGAATGACAAACCGGAACCAGTGAGGGTCCGCTATGGGTCGAAAGCGAAGTGCCGCCAAAGAGTGGATGTAGAGGAACAAGATCCGATAAGTGAAGAAGACGCAGTTGTCGCAGCTATGTTACGCGTGCTTCAAAGCAAGTGGCAAGAGCTAGTAGGGAAATGGAGCTCGGAAGTCGCGCCCGAGAGGCTTAGGTCTAACGGGGTGAAGTTTTTAGGGGAGTATTCGAGTAGCTCGAACGTAGCGGAGTATTGGCTAGAAGGAGTCGAGAGAATTATGGACGACTTGGATTGCGCCCTGCAGGAAAAGCTAAAAGGTTTGTTTTCGCTTCTTCGGGATGAGGCTTATCGTTGGTGGCTCACTGTCAAACAAGGTGTACCGGCAGATCGATTGGATTGGGACTACTTTAAGGAAAAGTTTGAAGGAAAATACGTTGGAGCAAGCTACTTAGATGCGCAAAGGAAGGCGTTTCTAAATCTGGTGCAAGGAAATAAGTCGATAGCGGAATACGAAGCAGAGTTTGTACGGCTAAGTCAATATGCTAAGGGAATTGTGGCCACTGACTATGAGAGGTGCGTCCGGTTTGAAGACGGATTGCGAGATGAGCTTCGAGTGCTGATCGCTCCGCAGAGGGAAAGAGACTTCGCGGTGCTAGTGGAGAAAGCTCGTATAGCCGAAGAAGTTAAGAGGACGGTAAGGGAAAAACGAGAAAAGAAGAGGAACGAGAATAAGAGAAATATTGGGTCGTCAGCATCGTTTGGTAATGTCCAGAAAAGACCAAAGATCGAGAATCCTGTAAGTGCACTTGTACCAGTGGATCGAAATCGTTCTTGTGCTCGATGTGGAAGACCTCACACAGGAGAGTGCTGGGGAAATAGTAAAGAATGTTTTCGATGTGGATCTAAGGCACATTTGGTCAAGAATTGTCCTCAAGCGACGAGGGGTCATGGTTCAAGTCATGGAAGGAATGGTTCTAGTCGGAGTCAACCAAGGATGTGATGCTAGGTAAGTTCCTTTGCTTTGGTACTTGCGTTAATTGCTTTGTTTGCTTATGAGTTAGCCTTTCCGGTGTTGCTAAGAGAGGCGTTTCGAATTTTGAGCGCGAATTTGGAGATTGTGTAGGTACGATAGCCTTAGTAAGATCAGAGTCTGTGAGATAAGCGTAAGGTGGTAAGATAGGTTGTATGGACGTTTGTTAGTAAAGTAATTTCGAGGACGAAATTATTTTAAGGAGGGTAGAATTGTAACACCCTAGTTTTAGGGGTTAGGCATTTGGTGCTTAGCTCGAGTGTTGGCACACTTCAGTGTGTGGTTGGGTAAGTTTTAGGGGTCCTGAGAACCCTAGGTAGTGGGGGAACGCTTTGGAAAATTTTTAGTTTTAGGGGCTAAAAAGGAGAACTTGGATAGAGGGGGCCTTAAGAGAATTTTTGATGGAGTTTTGGCATAAAGAGTGGCTTGGCAGAGTGGCAAGGAGGCGCCACTTAGAGCATGGAGAAGTGACGCCATTTGCAGGGGGAAGGGGCTCAGGTTCGATTCGCAAGGGTAGCATTTTGGGCATTCTTTTTGCGTCATTTTGGTGGGGTGGATGGACGGTTTGAAAGGCTTAAAAAGTGGAGAAGACTTGGTCAAGTTTTTTTTTAAATTTTGCTAGGTAAAAGTTTGACTTATTCAAACTTTTAAAATGGATGGTGGGGAGGGATTTTAGGAGAAATTTTAGGACTATTTTTGGGGGGTTGGAGCTTGGCTTTTTAGTATAAATAGGGGAGGGGGATGCTCATTTCATTCATCCATCCGCCTCCTCTCCTCTCTTCTCTCTCTTCTCCTCTCCTTTGCCGAATTTTGTTCCCCATCTCCAAAGCCTGTTGGCGTGAACCCTACACTCTCCTTATTTCCTTTCCTTTTCACTTCAAAGCCAGAAGGTACACCCCACACTTCTTCTTCCTCCTTTAAAATACCTCTTTGGCCGAAATTGCTATTCCTTCTCCTTGATTTAATTAGTAGCCGAATCTACCCTTTGCCGAATTTCCTTCCCTCAACTTGATAGCATTTGGGGCCGAGTGTTAGCTTAGATCCTTTCGAGTTCCGTGGATCGAGATACTTGGGGTTTTAGTGGTCGGCCAAGCCTCCGTTGTAGCATCGGTTTGGTCAAGTGGAGGTAAGATTACTTATTAAGGTTAAGTGCTTAAGTGGTGTTTTGGGGTTAACTGTTTACTGATTAAGCTTTTGCATGGAGGCCACAACCAAATGAGTGGGCAAGGGAAGGCCCCTGTCCCAAAGTTCAAGAGAAGGGCCGTCTCGGCGAAGACGTGATTGGCCACTGGGGGTGTGGGCCAAAGAACGAAGCGTTAAGCAAATAGTCGTAGTTTCGCTAGACGATAGCGCCGAGGATCGAGAGTCTAGAACTCCTAGTAATAAGGTGTGTAATTAACCATTGTTTCCGGATTTGAGTATATCCGCTTATGTTGTATGATGCTAATAAGTGCGATTAAATGTGGAAATGGTACCCTTAAGGGGGTATGAAGATGATCGAGTTAGTAGCAAAGTTTGTAATTATGTGAACACCGATTTTATTGTGTGAGAATGCCTATGATTGCGAATAGCATGCACATGCATCATCTACGCATTATATCATGTTACATGTGCATGGGTGGGTTTTTGAAAGAAGGTACGGGTGTACTTCGAGTACGTGGTTGATGTCAGCTTTGTGCTACATCGTGGATTGGCGCTGACTGAGGTCGCGTTGTGGATCTTTGCGATTTAGTTCGCGTGGTTACCTTGAATGATGTGAGCTTTATGCCATATCGTGGCTTGATGGATTGCTGTGTGCTCCATCGTGGTTTGATGTTAGCTATATGCTACATCGTGGATGGCATTGGTTGCCTTTTTGGAGGAAAAAGGAGAGGGTGACTCGATAGTCCCCTGGTGTGTGGTAGGCTGGATAAGGGGGTGTGTAGCGGATGGACCCTAGGTTTGGGTGGGTTTCATGATTGCATTATTCCTTTTATGAAATAATATGAAAATGGGCCAAGCCCAATGAATAGGTAAGTTTTGGGGACATACGTGGACATGGGCCAAACCCAGTGATCAGTGGACTAATGTGAAAAGGGCCTAGTCCAGTATTTGTGTATGACTTGAAGGTGGGCCAAGTCCAGATTGTGGTAATGTCTGAATAATTATACTTGCATGTTGCATTTGATAATTAAGATGCTATGTGGTTAGCATGTGGGTGGATTTCGATGGTTTAGTTACACACTGAGTCATTGTGACTCACCCAATCTCTTATCCAACATCGCAGGTAGAAGGATGATCGGACCGGGTTGGAGTGGATACAAGGTGGCCCATGCAGAGGACGTTTTAATATTTTCTTTATGCACTTTATTACCAAGTACTTGGAATCATTATGTTGTAATAAGATCCTCTTAAGTTATTTGGTTTTCTTTTGGTAACTTATGTCTAAAGAGTTTTGGGGATAATGTTACTTTTATGAACTAAGCTTAAACCACTTGAGTCTGATGTTTAAATGTTTTCCAACCTAAGCAAGTTGACAACTAAGAGTTTTAAAGACGAAACTCCGAGATTTCAAAGTAACCTGACGGTTTGCAAACAAACATGCCCAAGATTTACGCTAGTGAAACTACTCTAAAGGAGTTTAGACAAAAAGTTAAACGGCAACCTGTTTTCGCCAATAAGTTTTTCCCATAACATAACCAGATTCGGTCGTAGTGAATGGGCCGGGGTAGGGGGTGTTACATGATTTGATAGCATGGTTACTGCGTCGAGGTTGTAAACTCCGGCTGTTTTTGTTGGCCTTGTTCTTGTAACTTGCCTCTGATAGTTATTCAGCGACATCTCTTCAATAAACTCGTAGGCTGCCTCAAGAGTTCTATTATTCAAGGTTCCACCGACGGCTGAATCAATTAGTTGTCTCGTTGAGGGGTTTACACTGTTATAGAAAGTCTGGACTTGGAGCCACAAAGGTAAACCATGGTGCGGACACCTTCTCAAGAGATCCTTATATCTCTCCCATGCATCGTATAATGTCTCTAAATCCATCTGCACAAAGGAAGATATATCATTACGTAATTTGGCCGTTTTGGCCGGTGGGAAATACTTTAATAAAAAATTTCGGTCATTTGTTCCCATGTAGTGATTGACCCTCGTGGTAACGAGTTTAACCACTGTTTAGCTTTATTCTTTAATGAAAAGGGAAATAATCGAAGACGTATGGCATCATCAGAAACGCCATTTATTTTGAAGGTATCACAGAACTCTAAAAAAATAGCTATATGAGCGTTTGGATCTTCGTCCTGTAAACCATCAAATTGAACAAACTATTGAATCATTTGTATAATGTTAGGCTTTAATTCAAAATTATTTGCAGCTATAGCAGGCCTAACAATACTAGATTCGACTCCTGTTAAATGTGGTTTAGCATAATCAAAAATAATACGAGGAGCATTATTTTCTCCCACATCTTGTGGTGGAAGATTATTTTCGTCCATCCCTTCAGTAGGATTGGATCTGTCTTCTCGCTCTCCTTGGTAATTTAGGGCTCGCCTAATTTCTCTGCGATTTGTTCGAGCGGTAGCTTCAATATCACTGTCGTATTCTAAAGGTCCTCTCGGGTTCCTTCTAGTCATAAACTAGAGGTACCTGCTAGGAAGAGAAAGAAAGAAAATTTAGCAAATTTAAAATTAAAACTAAAAATAAAAAAAATTGCAAAAAAAATAATGGCTAAAGTAATAAAAATAGAGTTTTCTTAATATTTTAGTTCTCTGGCAACGGCGCCAAAAACTTGATCGCTGTAAATCAGAGTTTTAAAATTTATAAAAGAATGATCGAACCTGGAAACTAACTCTGACAACGATTAAAGGCAAGTGCACCTATCGAACAGTAGTATAGTTTAGGCAAGACCGGGTTATCGAACCCAAAGGAACTAAAAGCACTAATACTAACTTTCTTTTTATTATTTAGCCTAAAATAAGTGAAGTTGTTTATTAAGCTAAATTAATTAACTACTAAGCTAAAGACTCTAAGACAAAGAAGAATGAATTTGGAGAATAACTTGGAAAAAACTCAGTTGATTTAGAAGATACCCTAGGAAGAATCCACCTAGACTTCACTTGTTATCTAACACTGAACCATATGATTTATTTACTTAGTTTGATCCGTAAGACTCCCTAACGTATATTAAACCCTCTCTCGAGGCGAATAACATCTAACCCTAGGTTAATTAGTGGAACTCTCGTTCTCTTATAATAACCCCCTAGAATAGCAGTAAATCGATCTATGGATTCCCATATTAGGTTTCACCCTAATCTGGCAAAATCTCGTCACCCTATCTCTAGGCGTGCGATCAACTCCGCTTAATTATGCTAGATCTACTCTTAGGCAGGGTCTATTCCTCCTCCACCTAAGCACATTAAATTTGGATTAAGCTCACATAATTAAGAACAAACTAAGTATTTATCATATAATTCAAATAATCAAATAACAAGATTCATCATAGGTTTTATCCCCTTCGGGCATCCGAAGGGTTTAGTTCATAACAATAAAGAAAAACATCTCAAGAGAAAAGATAAAACAAAACATAAGAAATCCCTAAAACCCCCTGAAGGAATTGAAGAGGAGATCCTCCGTCTTGAGTATAACTCTGGCTTCTTGAGATGGATCAACTGGCTATCCCTGAGTGAATCCCCACAAATCTGCCTTCTCTGGCCTAGCACGATGCCCCTAGACGATGGCTTTGGGCTCCTCCTTTCAGGTCATACTTAGGGTGTACTTATAGGCTTTTGAAATACGTTTCTTTCTCCCTAAGTATCCTTTCCGAATGAAATTGCTCTTTCCACGCAGAGGCACGGCCATGGTGCACGCCGTGTAAATCGTGGGACAGCCGTGTTTGGATTTCTTTAATGAGACACAGCCATGTGAGTCGGGGTTAGACCGTGTTCTAGATGATTGACTTGGTACGGCCGTGTGGGTCCAAGTCCAGGTCGTGTCAATTTCCTGCTTTGGCCCATTTGTCCCGTTTTAAGCCCGTTTTGCGTTCTTTTCATCCTCTGGTGCTTTCCTGAGTATAAGACATGAAAAGAAAGGATTAAGAGCACCTTTTTACATAAATCAAGGGATAATTCATCCAAAAGCGTACTAAATGTGGGCCTAAAATTTGTTACTATTTTGGTTTATCAATACCCTACAGTTTTGGCACGGCGTAGCACACGAGCATGTGTGGCCATTTCGAAGGGCACACGGGCTAGACACACGGGCGTGTGGGCGGCCGTGTGACCCAAGTCAGTATGTACCCCCTATTTTTACACGGCTGGAGACACAGGCGTTTCTGGTGGCCGTGTGAGACACACGACCTGGTTACACGGGGCGTGTGTCCTCTGTATTGAGAAAAATTTTCAAAGTTTCGTAGAAGTTTTATAAGTTATCAGTTTAGACCCGAACCGCTCCTAAAGCATGTTTAAGACCTCGTAGGCTATTGTAAGGGACAAATTGAATGATGATTGTATGAAATGGTTGAATGTATGAGAAAAGTACTCGTTATATATGTTAAAAGTCCAAAGAATGCTCCGTAATCCTATTAGGCTTTGAATAAGGGTGAGGGTGTTACAAAATAAATAAATGAAGGATAAACTTGGATATAATTTGCGAATATAGACAACCAGAAAAGAACTGACACTATATAACAACGCGACCCGTTTTCTATATTGTTGTTAACACTCAAAAGTTTTGGTGGATAAGGTTGATCGCCACTGATCGCTGTGAAGTCAGAGTTTTAAAATTTATAAAGAGAATGATCAAACCTGAAAACTAATTATGACAACGATTGAGGCAAGTGCACCTATCGAACAGTAGTATAGCTTAGGCAAGACCGGATTGTCGAACCCAAAGGAACTGAAAGTACTAATACTAACCTTCTTTTTATTATTTAGCCTAAAATAAGTGAAGTTGTTTATCTAGTCTAAATTAATTAACTATTAAACTAAAAATTCTAAGACAAAGAAGAATGAAATTGGGAGAATAACTTGGAAAAAACTCAGTTGATTAAGACGACACCCAAGGAAGAATCCACCTAGACTTCACTTGTTATCTAACTCTGAACCAGACGATGTATTCACTTGACTTGATCCGTAAGACTCCCTAACGTATATTAAACCCTCTCTCGAGGCGAATAACGTCTAACCCTAGGTTAATTAATTGAAATCTCTTTCCCATTAATAACCCCCTAGAATAGCAGTAAATCGATCTATGGACATCCCATATTAGGTTTCACCCTAATCCGGCAAAATCTCGTCACCCTATCTCTAAGCGTGCTAATAACACTCTAGAATGTCATGTTTTTAGGTGCTAATTGCATATTTATTTTGAGTATGATTCTACTAATTTGGGCTATTTATGGTCTTTTATCTTGTAGGGACTAAATTGGAGACAAAAGCGAAATTGAGGGCCAAAACTGTGAAATTAAAGATAAAATGGACCAATGTGCAACAAAGGGAAAAGATGGTGCCAAAAGTGCAAACATGGAGGACAGAAGGATTGAAATGCAAAAAGAAGAGACTTTGCTTTATCAAACTCTATTTTAATTATATTAGGATAATTAATATTAGGATAATTATTGAGGATTATTTAATTTCTTTATTTATCTCTATTTATCTTTGATTAATTGCAATTATCGTTGGGAGTTTGAGTAGGACTAGTCCATCTATCTTAGCACTATAAATAGGGGACTAGTCCGCTCCTATAGTGCAATCGCCAAATTGGAAGTACCCGTTTGAAATTATGTGCGATGCAAGCGAACGCAGTGTAGGGCACAGAGCAACTACACCACTATAGAAAAAGAACTTTTAGCCATTGTATTTGCTTTAGATAAATTTCGACCTTATTTATTGGGATCTAAAGTAATTATTTTTTCTGATCATGCAGCACTCAGGTACTTGATTGCAAAGAAGGATGCAAAACCGAGGCTCATTATGTGGATTTTGTTGCTCCAAGAGTTTGACATCGAAATTCGAGACAAAAGGGGATGCGAGAATTTAGTGGCTGACCACTTAAGCAGAATAAAAGTGCCTTTTGACGACGTCCCTATTAAGGAAGAATTCCCTGACGAAAGCCTATTCTCGACCGAAGCACGTCTCCCATGGTACGCAGATATGGTAAACTTTCTAGCCACAGGCTCGTTACCCACTGAGTTAACACGTTCCATGAAGGATAAGCTTAGACGAGAAGCTCGATACTACATATGGGACGACCCATACTTGTGGAAACACTGTTCGGACCAGATAATTCGATGATGTGTCCCAGAAACTGAGGTAACTTCTATCCTTAATTTTTGTCATGCTGAAGCTTGCGGAGGACACTTTGGCCCTAAAAGAACTGCTCATAAGGTGTTAGAATGTGGGCTATATTGGCCCACAATTTTTCGAGACGCTTATAACTTCTGTAAGTCTTGCGATAGATGCCAACGTATAGGTAACATCACTAAACGAAATCAGATGCCCCTATCCCCGATTCATGTATGTGAAATCTTTGATGTTTGGGGCATCGATTTCATCGGCCCATTTATTTCTTCATTTAGCAATGTTTATATAATTCTCGCGGTAGACTATGTTTCTAAATGGATAGAAGCAAAGCCTACTCGTAATGATAATGCCAAGACCGTTGTGGAATTTCTAAAACGAACTATTTTTTCCAGGTTTGGCACACCTCGAGCCCTAATCAGTGGTCGTGGCACCCACTTTTACAATAAAATCATAGAGGCACTATTGTCGAAATATGGAGTTCATCACCGTATAGCTATGGCATACCATCCCCAAACGAATGGACATGCCGAAGTCTCAAATAGGGAGATAAAAACTATTTTGGAGAAGACAGTTGGCCCAACCGAAAAGATTAGAGTCTTCGGCTTAACGACGCACTGTGGGCTTATCGGACAGCATATAAAGGACCAATTGGAATGACCCCATATAAACTTGTTTTTGGCAAGGCTTGCCATCTTCCGGTTGAATTAGAGCATAAAGCCTATTGGGCGGTTCGACAATGTAATATGGAGTTAGACTCAGCGGGAAAGGCGAGAAAGTTAGACATCCAAGATTTGGAAGAAATCCGTAACAATGCTTATGAGAATGCTTGTATTTATAAAGACAAGACCAAATTGCTTCATGATCAGAGAGTCACTCAGAAGCATTTTTCGGTAGGATAAAGAGTTTTACTTTATAGCTCCATGTTGAAATTGTTTCCAGGTAAGCTTCGGTCACGATGGCAAGGACCTTTCGTTGTTACCAAAGTATTCTCTCATGGTGCAGTTGAAATAGAAAGTGAAGAATCAGGGAAGCGGTTCATAGTCAATGGCCAGCGGTTGAAGCCGTTTTACGAGAATTTTCAAGCTCACTCGATTGAAAAAATTTATTTGGAGCCTCCATAGAACCATTTGAATTGTCGAGCTAATGACGTAAAACAAGCGCTTGTTGGGAGGCAACCCAATCTTTATTTTTCTTTTATTTATTTTTGCCTTTGTTATTATTTACTATTTATTATTTTCTTTTCTTTTCTTTTCCTTTTAATTTATTTTTCTCTTATCCTTTATTCTTGTTTAAATATTAATAAAATTCTCTTCTTTGATTAGGTCAAACGGAAAAAAATTCTAAGAAAAAGGGAGACAAAACAGAGCCAAACAACCCTATCCAAGGTACCAAATAGCTTCTATTCCAGGTTTTATTCCAGCCCGACCCCCATCGACTGTTGAGCAACGTTTAGAGCGCATTGAGGCTCGACTCGACACTTTTGGCCAGCAGCTCACCGAACTCATCGCTTTCCTCCGCAGTCGATAGTAGCCTCACGGGGAGTTTTTCTAAACTTTTCTTCCTATTTATTTCTTTTGCATCCACATTGAGGACAATGTGTTTTAAGTAGGGGGAGGTACTCTTCATATTACTGTCGTCTTCTGCTGTGATTTGTGTTTGCTGCTTGAGGCTCTTTTGTTGTCCATATTTTTTTTAGAATATTCTGTCGCTTTTCATGCCCAAGAATTTGACCATGACTTACCATTGTTTGACCCACATGCATGATTCTTGGCCACTTGAGTTAATTTCGATTCATGCATTTGGTTTTATCTCCATTGTTTTATTTTTATTAGGCTAATAATAATTATGATTAATAAGTTAACTCTATCTTGCTTTTAAGTAAAATTGATCAAGTTTAATATCAAGTGGACACTTAATACATTTGCATGCCTAAATTATGTTCATGACTATTAGGTAGTTACTAAAACTTATTCTTGACACTTGATTATTTCTCTTAGGTCCTCTTAAAATTAATATTTCATGTAAATTGTGTTTAATAAATATTTCCAAGGTTATGAGTGCAGCTTAGAACGTGACTGACTGAGTAACCGGGGTAGGGTGCTTGGGTTTTCATTCTACTTCGCGTCAAAAGGTTGTGTGACGTGATAGGTAAAACTCCGCTAGCCAAGGTTATGAGTATGGCTCAGAACGTGACTGATTGAGTAACCGGGGTAGGGTGCTTGGGTTGTCATTCTACTTCGCGTCAAAAGGTTGTGTGACATGACGGGTAAAACTCCGCTAACCGAAAATAAATAATTTTTAGGAGTATGTTGGGCTGAGTAACCGAGGTGGGGTGCTTGGGTTGTCATCTCTCTTCGCGTCAAAAGGTTCAATATATTCCTAAGTGAATAAATAATTACAAAAAAAAAGAAGAAGAAAAAAAGAAAAAAAGAAAAAAGGAAAAATAGTATTAATAAAATTTCAGCTGAGGACTAAAAGCGGAAATAAATAGAGTGTCTTAGTAGGTTGGGTAATTTACCTAATTAGCATGAAATAATTCAAGTCGATTTTAATTTTTGTGTATGTTAATTAGAAAAATTTTTCTGTTTTACTTAAAGCAAGCTTAGAAGTTCTCTTTATTTTTCATATGCATTTTTGACTAATCTTTATAAAACTTTGGAGTAGAATTTCTTTCAGGATCTAATTTTCACAGTGGATAGGAACCATACTTGAGGGCAAGCATGGGCTAAGTAGGGGAGAATTTGATAACACTCTAGAACGTCATGTTTTTAGGTGCTAATTGCATATTTATTTTGAGTATGATTCTACTAATTTGGGCTATTTGTGGTCTTTTATCTTGTAGGGACTAAATTGGAGACAAAAGCGAAATTGAGGGCCAAAACTGTTAAATTAAAGATAAAATGGACCGATGTGCAACAAAGGGAAAAGATGGTGCCAAAAGTGCAAACATGGAGGACAGAAGGATTGAAATGCAAAAAGAAGAGACTTTGCTTTATCAAACTCTATTTTAATTATATTAGGATAATTAATATTAGGATAATTATTGAGGATTATTTAATTTCTTTATTTATCTCTATTTATCTTTGATTAATTGTAATTATCGTTGGGAGTTTGAGTAGGACTAGTCCATCTATCTTAGCACTATAAATAGGGGATCATGTGAATCATTTTGGTGTTGTTCATTTTTTCTGTACACTCTTCCCCCATAAGTCTTTTGTGCTTCCTATATTTTCTTTCAATAAAAATTATCTTCTCCATTCTTATATATTTATTTACTTTTCTACCCCAATTATGAGCCACTAAAATCCATCTAGCTGAAGGTTGTCGAATTCCCCAAAAAGGTTCTTGAGGCTTAGGATCCGCACTTAACTTTCTCACCCAAGTATTCATCGTTTCTCCGCATTATGGGGCTGACGCTTCCGTCCATGTCCCTTTAAAAGTAAACTTTTCAACGTATGCAAAGGCGGCCGCTTTGTATGATTTGGAAGGATTGCACTGCCGGTTCGTTAGCTTATTACGTTAGAAGTTGGCGAGCCCAAGAGACAAAATGGGGTGGGATTCGTCATTGAGAAGTGTTGATCTAGCATAAATGACTCCACAGAAGCGATTGCAGGCTAAAGTCAGGTTCCCTAAATTCGTAAGTCCAAATTCTTGGAGCTGGTGGTCGTAGGCGTCCTCTTCCACTATAACTGGCTTACTTGGGTAGAGAAGGGTCATCTAAAAGCCAAAGATTGAACCCAAGGAGGAACGAGACAACTGGAGGTTAGAATCTCGCCAAATAAGAAACTCACTCTTCTTTAAACTCTTTTATTTCCCTTTTAGTTTTCGCAATTTACTTTCACGATTTCAATTCACTTTATATTCTGTTTTTTTTCGAAATTATTAATTCTATTTTTTTTCAGGAACGCCCGTTTTCTTGGGCACGATTCTGCCCAGGATTTCGAGAAACATGCATTTGTATAATCCGATCCCTGTGGATTCGACCCTATTTGCCCTTTACTGTTATTTTCATTATTTTGCAGGGAATAGGATATATTTGGTGCTTTCAACGACGCATCACGTGCGATCAACTCTGCTTAATTATGCTAGATCTACTCTTAAGCAGGGACTTTTGCTCCACCACCTAAGCACATTCGACTTGAATTAATATCCGCGAAATATTAACACAAGAATTAAGCACACATAATTAAGAACAAATCAAGTAATTATCATATAGTTCAGAAAACAATAACAAGATTCATCTAGGTTTCATCCCCCTCAGGTATCTGAAGGGTTTAGTTCATAACAATAATGAAAAGCATCTCAGAAGAAAAGATAAAACAAAACATAAGAAATCCCTAAAACTCCCTGAAGGAATTGAAGAAGAAATCCTCCGTCTTGAGTAAAATTCTGGCTTCTTGAGATGGATCAACTGGCTATCCCTGAGTGAATCCCCACAAATCTGCCTTCTCTGGCCTAGCAAGACGCCCCTAAACGATGGCTTTGGGCCTCCTTTTTAGGTCATACTTAGGGTGTATTTATAGGCTTTTGAAATAGGTTTCATTGCCCCTAAGTATCCTTTCCCGAATGAAATTGCTCTTCTCCACGGCAGAGGCACGGCCATGGCACACGCCCGTGTGAATCGTGGCTAGGCCGTGTTCGGACTTCTAATGAGGACACGCCCGTGTAGATCGATATCAGGCCGTGTTCTAGTATATTGAGGAGGCACGGCCGTGTGGGCTTTAGTCCAGGCCATGTCGATTTCTTCTTTGGCCCATTTTGGTCCGTTTTGAGCCCGTTTCTTATTCTTTTTATTCTTGGGTGCTCTCCTGAGTATAAGTCATGAAAAGAAAGGATTAAGAGCACCTTTTTACATAAATCAAGGGATAAGTCATCCAAAAGTATTCTAAATGTGAGCCTAAAATGTGTTACTATTTCGGTTTATCAAATACCCCCACACTTAAGCTTTTGCTTGTCCCCAAGCAAAATTCTCAACTTACAATTAAAACGAACTTTCTATAATTCATAATTCCTATCAACAATGTCTTATCATAATTCATAAATAATTTATACATGGATAATTCAATTCAAAGAGTCCTAAGGATTCAAACAATCTAAGTCATAGATTTGTAGCTCGAAAATATAGGCGTCTCCCATTATCTAAATAATTACCTTTAATTCAAAACCGAAAATGATTGACATCCTCACTAGAGATTCACTCAAATCACTCAAAGTGTTTAAGGTTCAGGAAAAAGCGCTCAAAAGTCGAACATGAAAAGTTAATCCCATAGGCTTGCCTGAAAATCAAATCTCCACCACTATAATATGAGATGATGCACAAATCAAAAGGTCTTTAATTAGGGTTGTAACGGGGCTAGGGTTAAGGTGTGGATACAGGCTGAATTAGAAGGTTAAAATCGAGACTGAATTGACAAATTACCTAACCAGAAACAATGAATTGAATAATAAGTAATTACATTAATTGAAAATTAATAATTCTAATACTACGAGCTTTTTCTTCAATATTTGGAATTCAAACGTATAAGCTCAATTAATCACAAAACTAGTAATGAATAATGAATATACTTCAATTGATTTTTTTTAAGAACAAATCAAGTGATAATAAAGAACTTTAACAACTGAAATATAGAACATAGTTAGGCAACTGCTCAAAATCAAATCTCGACAAAAAGGGAGTCAAGGAATGGTGATAACAAATATACAAAGGGTTTTGGGTTAATATTAGCGGTTATGTCAATAAAAAGGGTTTGTTATGATTAAAAGGGGTTCACTAGGGGTTAATTGTGAAGGTAGGCTTTTAATGGAGTTAGTGGGTTAAAACCTAGGTGCCTTAATCATCTCTGTATATCAAATCATAGGTGTGGTCTCGATATGTATAAACGAGGCAAGTTCTAGAATAAAAAATCAATGTTGACATACTCATAGTCAATAAAGTGAGCAAGAAAACGAATTTATGCTCTATAAGGCTCAAAATCTCACAAAAATTATGGGTATTTTGATGTCAACCTCATAAATTTCAAATTTCAAAGTAATATTTAAATTCAGGTAGACAACCTAGAAAATTTTTAATTCTGAAAAATAGACTTATCATGCTTGATTCTCTAGTATTCTTAGAATTTAATCATCAATGCACAATTATCAATGGCTTAATCTAAAACATATCGATAAAAATCATAAATCATGGAAATTTCATCCTAATTGGTAATATGAGAAAATTACTTAAAAACAAGACTAAATTCAGGGATTTGAGAATAATGAAAAAAGTTTGGAATACTTAAGATTTCACCCCCTACACTTAAGATGTACATTGCCCTCAATGTACAAAGATAGATAATATAAATGTAATGTTCAGATCAGAAGATATGGGGATAAGTGAAACTCCCTGAATTATGGATGTAATCCTTGAGTTGGATGAATGATATGTTGGAGGGGTCTGTCTGGGTGACGATCCTACGCTAGATGAAGAAATTGGGTAACTCATGCAGGATTAGCCAGGGATTATTAAGACGCAATTAAAATAAACTAAATATATAATTAAGGACAAGGAAGATAAAGAGAAAGTAAACAGAAAGTAAAATAAATTAAAAATAAAAGATGAATGGACCGATGGGTCCTTATTGTTGGATGGTTCGCGAGATGGGTGTGACCTCTAAGGCTGCGGAGGTGCTAGTGGTGGCGGAATTGGCGTGATTCCCTAGTAGCCTTTAGAACCTAAAATTAAGAAACTAAGATAAAATAAACTAAATTGAGCATAAGAGTGTTAAAGAGAAGGAAAATAAATGAGAAGATAAAAATAAAAGAACAGATAATTGGTCTCAAAGACCCTTGGCTTGACGAGTGATTGAAGCGGTCGGCATGAACTTATATGTATCGGTCTCCATGAGGGAGACTGTGCTTGGCTTCTTCCGCTTCTTTGGCATTGTTTTGGTGTAGCTCAAGGGTATAGAGAAAAGGGGTAGGAAAGAAAATGAAAAGTTGAGGGTTGAAAGTTAGTAGGAGAAGAGGGAAGGGAGGGGGGATTAAATAGATTTTCAAACCTGGAACCATCCCATGCCCGTGCTCCTTAGGCGTGTCGATTCACACGGCCGAATCGCACGGCCGTGTGTCTAGGTGTGTTGGTTCACCCACGCCTGTTTTACATATTGCCACGCCCATTGGTGATAAGTCAGTGTCGTCCACGGCCGCGTCGCACGGCCGTGGCATTCTGCCGGTGCCCGTGGGGCGGTGGTTGCGGTTTGTGTATGGGTTTTGGAGAGAAGGGAAGGTTGATGGGTTTTGGGGTTTAAAATGTGGGTGATTTTGGGTACGGTGGTCGGATTTGGGATAAAAGATGCTGAGAAGATTGATTTAGGGTTGGTTTGGGGAAGATGAGCGGGTTAAGTTGCTTAAATAGGGGTGAGAGCACGGGCAAGAGCCACGCCCGTGCTAAAGTTTAATTAGCCCGTGTTTTTCGTGTTTTCAGATTTGGGTGCGTTCGTGGTGTTTGGGCATGACCGTGGGTAAATTGGCATGCCCGTGTTCTTCTTCACACGGTTGTTCAAAATGGGCGTGTTCCGCCCGTTTTTGAAAAGTCAGTATAGTCCATGGTTGTAAGGCACTGGCGTGTTGGGCCCGTGTTTGGCAAGTCAGTATAGTCCACGGTTTCTCATCACGGGTGTGGGGCTATTGTCGTAGCCCGTGTTGAGGATAAAAGTCACCTTTGTCGAGCACGGCTATAAGTACGCCCGTGTTTCGTCCCATGGCTTCCACACGGCCACGGGCACACCCGTGTGGAAGGCTGTGTGGTCTAAAACCTGCGCTTTATTGGATTGATTAGTATGGGATTTAAATGCTAAAAATTAAGAATCTAATGTTAGTGTGGTTAATGGTCGGATTGCCTCCCGAGAAGCGCTCGTTTAAAGTCTTAAGCTAGACTTACCCTGTTTTCTTTTTAAAAAGAAGGTTCACGTAGCTGAAGCTCCTCTCTCATATCCCTAAAATCTTCACCATTATAGATTTTGAGTCGGTGACCATTTACCTTGAATGTGCCTTGAGTGGGATGAGTTACCTCGATTGTGCCATAGGAAAAATTGTTTTGATCATGAATGGACCTGACCATCTTGATTTGATTTCCAGGAACAGCTTTAAGCCTCGAGTTGTATAGCAGGACTAAGTCCCCTACTTTGAATTGTCTCAATTTCTTTAAACGAGCATCATGGCGTCGCTTTGTTGCCTCCTTATATAGCTTCGAGTTCTCGTAGGCATCAGCTCTCCATTCGTCTAGCTCGTTCATCCGCATCATTCTCTTCTCACTGCAGTTTTAAAATCGTAATTCAAAAATTTTATAGCCCGATAAGCTTTATGTTCTAACTCAAATGGTAGATGACAACTTTTCCGTGTAGACAAGTTTGTACGGGGATGTTCCTAAAGGGGTTTTAAAGGTAGTTCTATAGGCCCATAAAGCGTCGTCTACTTTTATTGCCCAATCTTTCTGTTGGATTCATCTGCTTTCTCTAAGATCCGCTTAAGTTCTCGGTTTGCTACTTCTACCGCCACTTGGTTTGAGGGTGATATGGGGTAGCTATCCTATGGTGTACTCCATATTTTTTAAGACCTTATCAAATTGAGTATTACAAAAATGAGTACCCCTATCACTAATGATGGCTCTAGGTGTTCGAATCGAGAAAATAGTTTTTAAGGAACTTAACTACTACCACGGCATCATTGGTAGGTAAAGCTTGACTTCCACCCATTTTGACATGTAATCAATCGCTACTAGGATGTACTTATTTCCGAATGAACTAGGGAATGGACCTATAAAATCAATACCCCATACATCAAATATTTCACAAGATAGCATATATTTTTGAGGCATTTCATCACGTTTAGAGACATTACCTGTTCTTTGGCATTTATTACATGAAGCGACATATCTGTTGGCATCTTTGAATAGAGTGGGCCAATAAAAACCTGATTCGAGTATTTTATGTGCTGTCTTAATGCCACTGTAGTGTCCTCCTGAAGGTCCTGAATGGCAATGTTGTAGGATTTTTCTTGTTGCTGTCTTTGTAACGTATTTTCGAATTACCTAATCTGCACAAATGCGGAAAAGAAAGGGGTCTTCCTAGAAATAGTTCTTTACATTAGAAAAGAATCGCCTTTTTTGATGATGTGCTAGTTTTTCGGTAGAACGTTAGCGGCTAAGTAATTCGCAATATCTGTAAACCATGGTACCTCAGAGCAGGTTATAGAAAAAAGTTGTTCCTCAGGGAATGAGTCGTTTATCTCACTTTCGTCGAGCTCTTCGATATGTGGGTTCTCAAGCCTGGAGAGGTGATCTGCTGCGAGGTTTTCAGCTCCCTTCTTATCCTGTATTTCCAGGTCAAATTAATGTAAAAGTAAAATCCATCTTATGAGCCGTGGTTTTGCATCAGGTTTAGTTAAAAGATAACGAAGAGCAGAGTGGTCAGTGTAAACGACAACTTTAGATAATACTAAATATTGTCTGAATTTATCAAACGCAAAGACCACAGCTAGTAATTCTTTTTTGGTGGTGGTATAGTTTTCTTGCGCGGCTATTAATGTCTTGGTGGCGTAATAGATCGGCTGGAAGTGCTTGTCTTTTTCATTGTCCTAAAATCGCACTCTTTGCAAAATCACTTGCATCACACATTAGTTTAAAAGGGAGATTCCAATCAGGGGTAATTATAATTAGGGCGTTTATTAATTTCTCTTTAAGAGTATTAAAGGCATCTAAACATTCCTGATCAAAATTAAAAGGTACATCTTTTTCTAGCAATTTCGTTAAAGGCTTAGCTATTTTAGAAAAATCTTTAATAAATCTTCTATAAAATCCTGCATGTCCTAAAAAACTTCTGATAGCCTTAACTGAACTAGGAGGAGGTAATTTTTCTATGGTTTTGACCTTTGCTTTGTCTACCTCAATTCCTTTACTAGAAATTTTATGTCCTAATACAATTCCCTCTTGTACCATAAAGTGGCATTTTTCCCAATTTAAGACAAGATTTGTCTCCTCACATCTCATTAGAACACGTTTTAAGTTTTTAAGGCAAAGATGGAAAGAATTACCGACTACCGAGAAATCGTCCATAAAGACCTCCATAATGTCTTCCACAAGTTCGTCAAAGATTGCCAGCATGCAGCGCTGAAAAGTAGCAGGAGCATTACATAATCCAAAAGGCATTCTACGATAAGCAAACGTACCGTATGGACATGTGAATGTTGTCTTCTCTTGATCTTCAAGTGCTATTGGGATTTGGAAATAGCCGGAGAGTCCATCTAGGAAGCAATAGTACATATGCCCAGATAACCTTTCTAACATTTGATCAATGAAGGGCAAAGGAAAGTGATCTTTTCTAGTGGCGTCGTTCAGCTTCCTGTAATCAATGCGACTCTCCAACTCAGAATCGTTCTAGTGGGAATTAGTTCATTCTTCTCGTTGGCTACCACCGTCATGCCTCCTTTCTTTGGAACAACCTGTACAGGACTTACCCAATTGCTATCAGAAATAGGATAAATTATTCTGGCATCTAGAAGTTTAATTACCTTAGCTTTCACAACTTATTTTACGTTGGGATTCAATCGTCTTTGAGGTTGCACACATGGCTTGTATTCCTCTTCCATCAAAATTTTGTGGGTGCAAAACGATGGGCTTATTCCTTAATGTTAGAAATTTTCCAAGCTATGGCTCTTTTATGTTCTCTCAGCATCAGTATCAACTCCTCTTTTTCCTTGGGTTCCCACGAAGAGATAATTATCGGTAGTGTAGAATTATCGAGGAATGCATATTCTAAGTGTTTAAGAACTGTTTTAATTCTAATTTGGGCGGCTCATCAATAGAGGGTTTTTATTTTGATTCGTCATTGACTTCAATGCTTTCTTTTTCCATTTGTCTAGATGAAGATGTATTGATTCACTCGTCGCCTTCATCTTCTTCCCCTCTTCTTGAGTCAGGCACAGTTCCATCGTGTCATTATGTATAATTTCTTGTAATGAGTTTTGAATGATATGATCAGTAGTATCAACAAAATAATAGGAATCATCTTTTCTTTAGAATATCACATGGCATCATAAATTTGAAAGACAATTTCCTCATCACCTATTCTTAATGCAAGTTTACCGTCACCTACATCGATAAATGACTCTAGCTTGATAGCTAAAAAAGGGCGCCCTAAAATTAGGGAACATTAATATCTTCATCCATGTCAAGCACAACAAAATCAATAGGGAAAATAAATTTATCAATTTTTACCAAAACATCCTCGATAACTCCTCTAGGGTATTTAATTGATCTATCAAACTAATTGAATACTCATCCTAGTGGGTTTTGGTTCCCTAGATCTAGTTGTTTAAATATTTTATAAGGCATTAAATTAATCTGGCACCTAGATCAGCTAATGCTTTCTTAATATTTAAACTACCAATTAAACAAGAAATAGTAAAACTCCCCGGTCTTTTAATTTGGTTGGTAACTTGTTTTGGAGGATAATTGAACATTCTTCATTAAGCTCCACAGATTGATACTTCTTCAAGCTTCCTTTATTAAGTCGAGAAGTTCTTTTAAGAATTTTGCGTATGTCAAGCATCGTGAAATGGCTTCAACAAAGGGTAAGTTAATATGTATTTGTTTAAAAGTTCAAGAAATTTACCATATTGGGCATCTAATCGGTCTTTCTTCAACTTTGCTGGGTATGGGATTGATGGTTTACTTTCTTTGTGTACTGGAGTTATATCCTCAACTCCCTCATCCTTTTCTTTGTCATCTTCATGTGGTATTTTTTTCTTTGGTTCAACTAACTCCTTTCCACTTCTCAGTGTAACTGCCTTTACCTGTTCTGTTCCTTTAGAAAGAATCTCTGATTGAATTTCAGAAACTATCTTAGTAAGTTGCCCAACTAACTTAGTAATTTCCCCAACTGACTTAGTAAGGTCTCCAACTTGACTCTCGATCCCTTTGATTGATGCTTGTTGGGTCTTAAGGGTGGTTTCAGTGTCTTGGAGACGGGTTTCTGTGGATGCCATGAATCTTGTCAGCATCTCTTCAAGGTTCAGCTTCTTCTCCTGTGGATAGGGTTGATTTTGGAAATTTTGAGGAGGTTGTTCTCTTTGATTTCCTTGACCTCCCCACGAAAAATTTGGGTGGTTCCTCAAACCTGGGTTATAATTATTACTATATGGGCTATTATTAGATCTGAAATTGTTACCTATATAGTTCATCTGTTCGCTCTCTGTGCCCGATTGGTAGGGTGGGTACTCAGGATTCGCCACGGTTCCACTTGCGTCGCACTGCATTACTGGGTGTACCTGCGAAGAAAACAAACTATCAAGCTTTTTATTCATCATCTGTACCTGTGTTGATAGCATGGTTACTGCATCGATGTTGAAAACTCCGACTGATTTTGTTGGTTTTGTCCTTGTAACTTTGCCCGATAGTTATTCAATGACATCTCTTCAATAAACTCGTAGATCGCTTCGGGAGTTCTATTGTTCGGGGTTCCACCGTGGTGAATCAATTAGTTGCCTCGTTGAGGGTTTACACCATTATAGAAAGTTTGGACTTGGAGCCACAAGGGTAAACCATGGTGCGAACACCTTCTCAAGAGATCCTTATATCTCTCCCATGCGCCATATAATGTCTCTAAATCCATCGCGCACAAAAGAAGAGATATCATTGCGTAATTTGGCCGTTTTGGCGGTGGGAAATATTTTAATAAGAATTTTTTGGTCATTTGATCCCATGTGGTGATTGACCCCGTGGTAACGAAGTTTAACCAACTATTTGGCTTTATTCCTTAATGAAAAGGGAAATAATAGAAGACGTATGGCATCATCGAAATGCCATTTATTTTGAAGGTATCATAGAACTCTAAAAAAATAGCTATATGAGTATTCGGATCTTCGTCCTGCAAACCATCAAATTGAACAAATTGTTGAATCATTTGTATAGTGTTAGGCTTTAATTCAAAATTACTAGCTGATCACCGTAAATCATAGTTTTAAAATTTATAAAAGAATGATCGAACCTGGAAACTAACTCTGACAACGATTGAGGCAAGTGCACCTATCGAACAGTAGTATAGCTTAGGCAAGACCGGATTATCGAACCCAAACGAACTAAAAGTACTAATACTCACCGTCTTTTTATTATTTAGCCTTAATATAAAGTGATGGTTGTTAAACTAAAATTAATCTACTTACTAAGCTAAGACGCAAAGACAAAAAGAATGAATTCAGGAAATAACTTTTAGAAAAACTCAGTTGACTCAAGCGATACCCTTAGGAAAAATCCACCTAGACTTCACTTGTTATCTAACCTTGAACCATATGATTTATTTACTTAGTTTGATCCGTGAGACTCCCTAACGTATATTAAACCCTCTCTCGAGGTGAATAACGTCTAACCCTAGGTTAATTAGTGGAACTCTCGTTCGCTTATAATAACCCCCTAGAATAGCAGTAAATCGATCTGTGGACTCCCATATTAGGTTTCACCCTAATCCGGCAAAATCTCGTCACCCTATCTCTAGGCGTGCGATCAACTCCGCTTAATTATGTTGGATCTACTCTTAGGCATGGTCTATTCCTCCTCCACCTAAGCACATTAGATTTGTATTAAGTTCACACAATTAAGAACAAACTAAGTTATTATCATATAATTCAAAAATCAAATAACAAGATTCATCATAGGTTTCATCCCTTGGGTATCAGAAGGTTTAGTTTATAACAATAAAGGAAAACATCTCAAGAGAAAAGATAACACAAAACATAAGAAATCCCTAAAACCCCTGAAGGAATTGAAGAGGAGATCCTCCTTCTTGAGTAGAATTCAGCTTCTTGAGATGGATCAACGGCTATCTTCGAGTGATTCCCACAAATTTGACCTTTTCGGCTTGGCTTTTTATCCTAGCTTTCCGCCCCCTTTCAGCTGGTACCTAGGGTGTATTTATAGGCTTTTGAAACACGTTTCTTTCTCCCTAAGTATCCTTTCCCGAATGGAATTTCTCTTCTCCATGGCAAAGGTACGGTCATGGCACACGCCCGTGTAAATCGTGGCCAGGCCGTGTTAGAAACTGTTGAATGAGGCACGACCGTGTAAGTCGCGGTCAAGGTCGTGTTCTAGTAGGAATGGTGGCACGGCCGTGTGGCTTGGAGTCCAGGCCGTGTCGATTTCGTGGCTTGGCCTAACTTGGTCCGTTTTAAGCCCGTTTCTCATTCTTTTCGTCATCGGATGCTTTCCTGAGTATAAGACATGAAATGAAAGGATTAAGAGCACCTTTTTACATAAATTGGGGCTTAAATCATCGAAAAGCATACTAAATGTGGGCTTAGAATATGTTACTTTTACAGTTTATCAAATACCCCCACACTTAAGCTTTTGCTTGTCCTCAAGCAAAATTCTCAACTTACAATTAAAACGAACTTCTTGTAATTCATAATTCCTATTGATAGTGTCTCATCATAATTCATAGATAATTTATTCATGGATAATTCAATTCAAAGTGTCCTAAAAATTCAAACAAGATAAGTCATAGATTCTCAGTAGCACAAAACATAGGAGTTTCCTTCATCTAAATAATTACCTCGATTCGGAATCGACAAGGATTGACATCCTCACAAAAGATTCGCTCAAATCACTTAAAGTGTTTAAGGTTCAAAATTTTGGCGCTCAAAAGTCAAACATGAAGAGTTAATCCCATAGGCTTGTATGAAAATCAAATCTCCACCATTGAAATATGAGATGAAACACAAATCAAAAGGTCTTTGTTAGGGTTGTAACGGGGCTAGGGTTAAGGTGTGGAGTAAGGTGGAATTAGAGTGTTAGAATCGAGATTGAATCAACAAATTACCTAACTAAGAACTCATGAACTAATAATAATAAATACATCAATTGAAAGCTAATAATACTAATAATACGAGCTTCTTCTTCGATATTTGGAATCCAAACGTATAAGCTCATTTAATCACAACTAATAATGAATAATGGATATACTTTTTCTTTTTTTTAAGAACAAACTAAATACATAATAAAGGATAAACTACTAAAATTCATAATTAGGCAACTAATCAGATCAAATCTCGATATAAGGGTAGTCAAAAGGAATGGTGATAACAAAAACATAGGGGTTCTGGGTTAATATTAGTGGGTATGTCAATAAAAAGGGTAATAGGTTAAAAGCGGGGTTAACTAGGGGTTAATTTGTGTGGTAGGATTTTTAGGGAATTAGTGGGTTAAATCCTAGGTGCCTTTATCATCTCTCGTGAATCAAATCATAAAGTGTGGTCTCGACATGTATAATCGATGCAAGTTCTAGAATAACAAATCGGTGTTGACATACTCATAATCAATAAAGTGAGTAAGAAAAAGAATTTATGCTCTATAAGGCTCAAAACTCACAAAAATTATGGGTATTTTGATGTCAACCTCGTAAATTTCAAACTTCAAAGTAATATTTAAACTCGGTTCGACAACCTAGCAAATTTTTAATTTAGAAAAATAGACTTATCATGCTTGATTCTCTAGTATTCTTCAAATTTAATTATCAATGCACAATTATCAATGACTTAATCTAAAACATATCAATAAAAATCATAAATCATCGTAAATTTCATCCTAATTAGCAATATGAGTAATTTACTTAAAAACAAGACTAAATTCAGGCTTTGAGTTAGGTATCTTTTTAGGTTGTTCACCCCCCCACACTTAAGATGTACATTGACCTCAATGTACAAAGATATATAATGACAATTAATATGTAAAATCAAAAGAGAGGGGAGAGAGTGACACTCCCTGAATTGGATGATTTCTAGAGTTGGCAAAGTGGTCGTGGTGAAAGATAAGTTGGAGGGCTCGTTTTTGGATGTGGTGGATGCTCACGAGTTCTGCGCTAGATGAAGAAATTGGGGAACTCGTGGAGGATTAGCCATGATTTATTAAGACAAATTTAAAATAAACTAAATATATAATTAAAGGAAAGAAAAGTAAAGAAAGAGGAAACAAAAATGTAAACGAAATAAAATTAAAAAATAAAGGGGCTTGAGAATCCTTATTGGTGTATGGTTTTGCAGGTGGATGTGACTTCTACGGTCACGGAGGTGTCGGTGGTGGAAGTGGCGTGATTCCCAAGCGACCTTTAGCTCCTAAGTCAAAGAAACTAAGATAGAATAAAATAATTTAAGCGGAAGAGAAGTGTAGATAAGGAAACTTAAGAAAAGAGAAAAATGAAATAAAAATTAAATAGCCTCAAATATCCTTGGCTTGTTGTTGGATGAAAGTCTGGCATGAACTCATGTGAATCGGTCTCCTTGGGGAGATTGGCTCATTACACTTCCTTGCCATGGATATGATATTGTTGTGGCTCAAGAGTCTAAGGATTTCTTAGGGAAAAGGAAAAGAAAGGACAGAATGGAAGAAGGAAAGAAGAAAGAAGTGGGTTAAGAAGATGTTTAAATAGAATTTCAGGTCTGGCGGTTTCCCACGCCCGTGGGTTGAGGGTGTTTCGATTCACACGGCCGCCTCGCACGGCCGTGCTCTAGGGCGTGTTGATTCCCCACGCTCGTGTCTAGCTTGTGTTGGACAAGTCAGTATATTAGCACGGTTAGCTGGCACGGGTGTGTTCAGCCCGTGGTTGGCAAGTCAGTAGCCTCACATGGCCGTCAAGCACAGCCGTGTCACTTTGTCGGTGCCCGTGGGGGAGTGGTTGAGTCCGTGATTGCCAGAAATTAGTTCATTCTGACTTGTACCGCCCTGCCATTTTAGTACCAAGATTCTTGAGGTACACACGGTCACGGCCACGGCCGTGTGCAAGGCCGTGTGTCCTGGAATTCTGCACCCCTTGTTAGTTTATAACTACGTGTTCAGAAAGAAAAGAAGAAAAGAAAAATAAATTGAAAGCAAAATGTGAGAATAATTTATGTTAGTGCTCGGGTTGCCACTCGGGAAGCACTCGTTTATAGTCTTAAGCTAGACTCTCTTCTCATTTGCATCTTCAGGGTGGTTTGAGGAGTTGGAAGTCCTTCCTCATGTTATTATCTGTATCCTCGTGAAAAATTTTAAGTCGAGATGCGTTTATAGTAAAAGTACCAAAAATAGGATTACTTACCTCGACTGTTTCGTATGGGAAAACACTGGTTACCCTAAAAGGTATTTCTTTGTTTGTGTTAGGGTCTGGAGGAGATATTCGAGGATCTGCTTCTTCTAACAGTACCTTGTCCCCTATTTTGAAGTGGTTTGTTGTTCCTATAAGCTCTTCTGGGGACTCTTTCGATTTTTCCTCGTGTGGTTCTGGCTCTTCGTCGTGTATCCCTAATTTCTCTTTAAAATGTGTCTTCCACTCGTCTAGATCATCGATCTGAATTCCTCGATCTTCATGAGTTATTTCTTTGTTGGGGTTGGGGTCAGGATCGGGTTCAGTTGTATTCTTCGGTGGTGTTTCCTGAAAAGAAGAGTTAATCGAATGGTTATTAGGGAAATTTATGTTCTCACCTTGATTACTCGATGTTCTAGCCGAATCGAGAGCCTTGATGGTGACAGTCTCATTACCTACGTAAAGTATGAGTTCTCCTGCATCAACATCAATTTTAGTCCTGGCAGTGGCTAAAAAGGGTCTTCTTAAAATTAGGGGGATCGAATTATCCTCATCCATGTCTAAGACAACAAAATCTCATCGGGAAAATGAATCATCAATTTTACAAGAACATCTTCGATAATACCCTAGGAATTCTAACGATTTTATCGACTAATTGAATGCTCATCCTAGTTTGTTTGGGTTTCCTAGACCTAATTGTTTAAACAATTTATAAGGCATGACATTTATGCTTGCTCCCTAAATCACCTAACGCATTATCAACATTTAGTCTACCAATTAAACATGGAATTGTAAAACTCCCTGGATCTTTTAGTTTCTGTGGTAGCTTATTTTGCAAGATTGTTGAGCACTTTGCGTTGAGTTCCACATACGAATCTTCATCTAGTTTCTGCTTATTTGTCAGAAGCTTCTTTAAGAATTTCCTTGAATCAGGCATCTGTGAAAGAGCTTCGAGGAGTGGTAAGTTAATGTGTAATTTCTTTAAAAGTTTAAGAAACTTACCGAACTATTCTTTTGTGTCGTCTCTTTTTACTGCTTCAGGGTAAGGTATGCGAGGTTGGTACTCCTTGATTACCGGTTTTGGCTTGTCTTGTGTTACCTCAATTTTACCTTTTTCTACCTCATTTCCTTGTGTTGGACTGGGTTCGTCTACTTTTTTGCTTTCTTGAGCTGTTATGGCTTGGATTTGCTCCTTTGGATTAATTTCAGTATTACTCGGTAGATGCCCTTGCGGTCGTTCGGATAATAGCTTTGCAATTTCTCTGACTGACTGGGTAATTTCCTCGATTGCCTTTGTAATGCCTCCAACTTGGTTCTCGATCATTTTGATCGATGTTTGTTGGGTGTTGAGCATTACCTCATTTTTTTGGAGATGGGCTTCTGTGGATGCTATGAATTTGTTCAACGTCTCTTCAAGACTCGGCTTCTTTTCCTGTGGATAGGGCTGATTTTGGAAATTTTTAGGAGGTTGTTGTCTTTGATTTCCTTGATTTCCTTGTCCACCCCACGAAAATTTGGGTGGTTCCTCCAACCTGGATTATAATTATTACTATATGGGTTATTATTGGATCTGAAATTGTTACCTATATAGTTCATCTGTTCGCTCTCTGGTTGGTAGGGTGGGTACTCGAGAATTTGCCACAGTTCCACTTTAAGCGTGCGCATCGCATCACTGGATTTACTGCGAAGAACAAAACTATCAATCTTCTTATTCATCAACTCTACCGGTTTGATAGCATGGTTCTTTGCGTCGAGGTTGTAAACTCCAAATGTTTTTGTTGGTTTTGTTCTTGTAACTTGCCACCGATAGTTGTTCAGCGACATCTCTTCAATAAACTCGTAGGCTGCCTCAGGAGTTTTATTATTCAGGGTTCCACCACCACAAGCTAAATCAATTAATTGCCTCGTTGAAGGATTCACACCGTTGTAAAAGTTTGGACTTGGAGCCACAATGGTAATCCGTGGTGTGGGCATCTCCTCAAGAGATCTTTGTATCTCTCCCATGCGTCGTCGTATAATGTCTCTAAATCCATCTGCACAAAAGAAGATATATCATTACGTAACTTGGCCATTTTAGCCGGTGGAAAATATTTTAATAGAAATTTTTCGGTTATTTGTTCCCATGTAGTGATTGACCCTCGTGGTAACGAGTTTAACCACTGTTTAGCTTTATTTCTTAGTGAAAGGGAAATAATCAAGACGTATGGCATCATCGAAACACCATTTATTTTGAAGGTATCACGGAACTCTAAAAAGTTAGCTATATGAGTGTTTGGGTCTTTGTCCTGCAAACCATCAAATTGAACAAACTGTTGAATCATTTGAATAGTGTTGGGCTTTAATTCAAAATTATTAGCAGCTATAGCAGGCCTAATAATACTCGATTCGCCCCCCTGTTAAATGAGGTTTAGCATAATCATACATAGTACGAGGAGCATTCGATCCGCCACATCGTTTTGTGGTGGTGGATTATTTTCGTCCATCCCTTCAGTAGGATTGGATCGGTCTTCTCGCTCTCCTTGGTAATTTAGCGCTCGCCTAATTTCTCTGCGATTTCTTCGAGCGGTAGCTTCAATATTACTGTCGTATTCTAAAGGTCCTCTCGGGTTCCTTCTAGTCATAAGCTAAAGGTACCTGCTAGGAAAAGAAAGAAAGAAAATTTACCAAATTTAAAATTAAAACTAAAAATAAAAATAAATTGCGAAAAAAATAAAAATAATGGCTAAAGTAATAAAAATAGAGTTTTCTTAATATTTTAGTTCCCCGGCAACGGCGCCAAAAACTTGATCGCTGTAAATCAGAGTTTTAAAATTTATAAAAGAATGATCGAACCTGGAAACTAACTCTGACAACGATTGAGGCAAGTGCACCTATCGAACAGTAGTATAGCTTAGGCAAGACCGGATTATCGAACCCAAACGAACTAAAAGTACTAATACTCGCCGTCTTTTTATTATTTAGCCTTAATATATAGTGATGGTTGTTAAACTAAAATTAATCTACTTACTAAGCTCAGACGCAAAGACAAAAAGAATGAATTCGGGAAATAACTTTTAGAAAAACTCAGTTGACTCAAGCGATACCTTTAGGAAAAATCCACCTAGACTTCACTTGTTATCTAACCTTGAACCATATGATTTATTTACTTAGTTTGATCCGTGAGACTCCCTAACGTATATTAAACCCCCTCTCGAGGCGAATAACGTCTAACCCTAGGTTAATTAGTGGAACTCTCGTTCGCTTATAATAACCCCTAGAATAGCGAAGAAATTGATCGTGGACTCCCATATTAGGTTTCACCCTAATCCAGCAAAATCTCGTCACCCTATCTCTAGGCGTGCGATCAACTCCGCTTAATTATGTTGGATCTACTCTTAGGCAGGGTCTATTCCTCCTCCACCTAAGCACATTAGATTTGGATTAAGTTCACACAATTAAGAACAAACTAAGTTATTATCATATAATTCAAAAATCAAATAACAAGATTCATCATAGGTTTCATCTTCTCCGGGTGTCCAGAAGGTTTAGTTCATAACAATAAAGGAAAACATCTCAAGAGAAAAGATAACACAAAACATAAGAAATCCCTAAAACCCCCTGAAGGAATTGAAGAGGAGATCCTCCGTCTTGAGTAGAATTCCGGCTTCTTGAGATGGATCAACTGGCTATCTTCGAGTGATTCCCACAAATCTGACCTTTTCGGCTTGGCTTTTTAGCCTAGCTTTCCGCCCCCTTTCAGCTGGTACCTAGGGTGTATTTATAGGCTTTTGAAACACGTTTCTTTCTCCCTAAGTATCCTTTCCCGAATGGAATTTCTCTTCTCCACGGCAGAGGCACGGCCATGGCACACGCCCGTGTAATTCGTGGCCAGGCCGTGCTCGAAACTATTGAATGAGGCATGGCCGTGTAAGTCGCGGTCAAGGCCGTGTTCTAGTAGGAATGGTGGCACGGCCGTGTGGCTTGGAGTCCAGGCCGTGTCAATTTCGTGGCTTGGCCCAACTTGGTCTGTTTTAAGCCCGTTTCTCATTCTTTTCGTCATCGGGTGCTTTCCTGAGTATAAGACATGAAAAGAAAGGATTAAGAGCACCTTTTTACATAAATTAGGCCTTAAATCATCCAAAAGCATACTAAATGTGGGCTTAGAATATGTTACTTTTACGGTTTATCATTAGTAGCTATAGCCGGCCTAACTATACTTGATTCTGCTCCTTTTAAATGAGATTTAGCATAATCATAAATAGTACGCGGAGCATTATTTTCTGCCACATCTTGTGGTGGTGGGTTATTTTCTTCCATCCCTTCTGTAGGATTGTATCTGTCTTCTCGCTCTTCTTCTTGGTAATTTAGGACTCGCCTAATTTCTCTACGATTTCTTCGAGCGGTAGCTTCAATATCACTGTCGTATACTAGTGGTCCTCTCGGGTTCCTTCTAGTTATAAACTAGAGGTACCTTCTAGGAAAAGAAAGAAAGAAAAATTTAGTAAAGTTAAAATTTAAACTTAAAAATAAAATTAAATTACAGAAAATAAATAAAAAAATAATGGCTAAAGTAATAAAAATAGAGCTTTCATAATATTTTAGTTCCCCGGCAACGGCGCAAAAAACTTGATCGCTATGAAGTCAGAGTTTTAAAATTTATAAAGAGAATGATCGAACCTAGAAACTAACTATGACAACGATTGAGGCAAGTGCACCTATCGAACAGTAGTATAGCTTAGGCAAGACCGGATTGTTGAACCCAAAGGAACTAAAAGTACTAATACTAACCTTCTTTTTATTATTTAGCCTAAAATAAGTGAAGTTGTTTATCTAGTCTAAATTAATTATGTAACACCCCAAACCCGGTCAACACACCACGACCGAATCTGGCATGTCACAGAGTGAAAACGATTCGAAGAAAACAGGTTACCGGTTTATTTTCGGTGAAAAACTCTTCGATTGCTTGTGTTTGGGGAAAATCGATGTATGTATAGTGGAAAATGTTAAGTTGCTTTGAAATCATGTGAATTGTATTACCCGATGGTAGAGTTTAGAAAACTCGTTGCGTAGCTTAGTTTGAAAACTTTGATTATCAGGTTATTAAAGCAAATCAAGTAATTACTTAGTCATATTTAAAACCAAATCCAAAGCAGATAAAATAATCCAAAACATAATTTAAAGGCCTTGTTACAAACCCAAATAAAAACAAGAATTTAAAGTAAAATACCCAAATCAAATGTCCATGTAAAACCGAAGCAATTATCGCATGGTCACCTCGAGTCCACCCGGCTCCTCATCCGCGATCTACGACTCACCTGAAAAGATAAGGGAGAAGGTGAGTCACCAAGACTCTGTGCATAATCCCCCTCCCAATTATTGCAACATGCTTACACAAATCATAATCAAGCAAACACATCATGCACCCAAACCTAGCCATCCACAACTCCTTTTTCTACCCCGTGTGGTACCAAACCACTGGTGGTGCCAAACCACTGGTGACCCAAAGTCACTGATATCAATAATAATGTGGTGCCAAACCACTGGTGACCCAAAGTCACGAATAATCCAATTGTGGGGCCAACCCCGTTGTGATACCAAATCACTTTGGCGACAATCCCGTTTTATCAAATGTGGGGCCAACCTTTGTGTGGTGCTAAACCACTGGGACGAGTCGCTATGAGGTGCCAAACCTCTGGTGACCCAAAGTCACGAAATCAACTGTGGTACCAAACCACTGGTGACCCAAAGTCACAGATATCAATCTTCCCCCTCCTCTCATATCACCCACAATAATGCAATGCACATACAAATCATGCCATCATGCTTAATCATTAGACATATATCGAACATACATAGATAATATCATCAGAAATCATGTACCGTAATCTCAACAAAACGGACTTACCCGAAATCCTTGCTCATACCCATAAAGGTATCATATCGAAATCTACGCAGTTTTGGCTTTTAACATAGTTTAGGTTATTAACAAGTTTACAACGATTATGAAGTGTGTAAGTTACACACCTGGTTACTAACACGATTACTGAATCCCGAAGATCCCGATCTAACGCACTAGACCCCCTTTACCTACATTCGGCCAAACCAAGATCATTAGCAAAAGCCATTCGGCTTCACTTGTAAATCCTGAAAAGTTAACGCATCTAGCAACCCTTCTTACCTTAACGCTTTTCGAATACTAGCCACAACCCGAGATATGCGAGATCTCAGCCTTCCCCTACAATCGGCCAACATTCAACCACATAAAGCAATAGCCTTCGGCTTTTCAAAAGAATAAGGGAAAGAATGAATAGGCATGAGACCTTACCACAGTCCTAACGAAACTGATTGGCAGAGAGAGTAGATGACCACGATCCACTGCCTCCAAATCCCGAAGAACCTAGGAGAATCCGATTTCACAGATGAATGAGAATCAAGACAAATGCCGAAATTCGGCTTTTGTTTCCATGTGAGTCGACAGAGAAAAGATAAGAAAATAGTAAAGATTCGGCCAAGAACACTTACCCACTCCAAAATCGACTAGAGCAGAAGACAAGAGAGATCTACAACACAACGAGAGAAAAGAAAAGAGAGAGAGATCTTCAGTGGTTGATATTCGGCCAAAGTGTTGAAATAAGAAGAGAAAATAGAGAGAGATTTCGGCAATGGTGGTGAAATAATCAAGGGGAGATTCGGCTAAAATGAAATAAGGGAATGGAAGGGAAGTATTCGGTTGAATGATGGTGAGAAGAAGATGAAAGAATCAATGGAAAAGAGAGTGGCTTGAGAAAGAAGAAGGTTCGGCCAACCAATAAGAATGGAGAGCAAAAAGAGATGAGATTTAGGGAGAAAAGTGTTTCGGCTTCAACGAAATAAGAGAGGAATTCAAATGGAGATTCGGCTGAATACCAAAGAAAGAAATCGGCAAGAGCCTAAAGTGCTTTCAGCTTTCGGTTTCAAAGGAGGAAAAGAAAGAAAACTCAAATGGTTCTTTTTGGGATTCGGCTAGGTGCTTCAAAAGGGAATTCGACAAGTGCCAAAAGAGGTTTCGGTTCTGCTTCTCAACCGAATGTACCAAAGCTTGACTAGCCAAAAATGTCAACTAGCTTGACTTAGCAATTTTGGCACTTCCCCCTCTAGACTCCCAACCGATTACTCCTCCTCAACCAAGAGTTCAAATTCGGCCAACTACTCAAACTTCTCCTGGCCAACCATTCAAATGAGTTTGAATTGTTCAAACTTCTAAATTCTGTCTTCTCCACCCGCTCAAATCTGTTGACTTGTCCAACAGCTTATCCATCGAGTTTGAGCCGAGCACAACTCTTCCCTCTCTCGACGTCAAAAGAATTAGCAAAGCAAGGATTTCGCAGCTCGAACCCAAGCTCTCCTTCCCCGCTTGTGGCGCCATCGCTTAAGGCCCTAAGTGGCGCCTCCTTGCCACTTTACAGGGTAATTCTTGTGCTAAAGTTTACCACAAAATATTCTTAACCCCTAGCTCCTCAACTCCCTTAACCAAAGCTTAAAAATAAAAATTTTCCTATAGTTCGGGCCTACCCTTGGCTTATACCTAGACCCTAAAATGTCTCAATTAATATCACAACCAAGCCATACACATGCAAACAGTTCAAACATCATAGCCCCTATTTAAGGATGTTACAAATTAACTATTAAACTAAAAATTCTAAGACAAAGAAGAATGAAATTGGGAGAATAACTTGGAAAAAACTCAGTTGATTAAGACAACACCCAAGGAAGAATCCACCTAGACTTCACTTGTTATCTAACTCAAACCGCACGATGTATTCACTTGACTTGATCAGTAAGACTCCTAACGTATATTAAACCCTCTCTCGAGGCGAATAACGTCTAACCCTAGGTTAATTAATTGAAATCTCTTTCCCATTAATAACCTCCTAGAATAGCAGTAAATCGATCTATGGACATCCCATATTAGGTTTCACCCTAATCCGGAAAAATCTCGTCACCCTATCTCTAGGTGTGCGATCAACTCCGCTTAATTATGCTAGATCTACTCTTAAGCAGGGACTTTTGCTCCACCACCTAAGCACATTCGACTTGAATTAATATCCATGAAATATTAACACAAGAATTAAGCACACATAATTAAGAACAAATTAAGTATTTATCATATAGTTCAGAAAACAATAAAAAGATTCATCTAGGTTTCATCCCCTTCAGGTATCTGAAGGGTTTAGTTCATAACAATAAAGAAAAACATCTCAGAAGAAAAGATAAAACAAAACATAAGAAATCCCTAAAAATCCCTGAAGGAATTGAAGAAGAAATCCTCCGTCTTGAGTAGAATTTCGGCTTCTTGAGATGGATCAACTGGCTATCCCTGAGTGAATCCCCACAAATCTGCCTTCTCTGGCCTAGCAAGACGCCCCTAAACGATGGCTTTGGGCCTCTTTTTTAGGTCATACTTAGGGTGTATTTATAGGCTTTTGAAATAGGTTTCTTTGCCCCTAAGTATCCTTTCCCGAATGAAATTGCTCTTCTCCACGGCAGAGGCACGGCCATGGCACACGCCCGTGTGAATCGTGGCCAGGCTGTGTTCGGACTTCTAATGAGGACACGCCCATGTAGATCGATATCAGGCCGTGTTCTAGTATATTGAGGAGGCACGGCCGTGTGGGCTTTAGTCCAGGCCGTGTCGATTTCTTCTTTGGCCCATTTTGGTCCGTTTTGAGTCTGTTTCTCGTTCGTTTTATTCTTGGGTGCTTTCCTGAGTATAAGTCATGAAAAGAAAGGATTAAGAGCACCTTTTTACATAAATCAAGGGATAATTCATCCAAAAGTATGCTAAATGTGGGCCTAAAATGTGTTACTATTTCGGTTTATCAGCCACACTTTGGGATGGAGAACAAAGTGATAAGACCGGGTTGGTGAATGGCATAAGAAAGGAATTTCTTGATAAGTTTGATGAGTTCTTAAAGAACAAAGAGCTTTACTTAAATGAATTTTTATCATACAACGTCTAACCATTACAAAGTTTAAACTAAACTATTTATAGGCAAACAAAGGTAACACGAATGACCACAAATCAACCATTAATATTGTTCTAGAATATTCTTAAAGTTATTGAATTGGTTCTCTTCACCGAACATCTAAGGGAGTTTCATAAATTCGTTCATTCATCCTTAGCTAAGAATAAAGATGTTCAAGCTTCCATCTATGCACTTGAAATAATGTTGGTGGCTGTGATAAACCAAAATAGTAACATATTTTAGGCCCACATTTAGTACGATTTTGGATGAATTATCCCTTATTTTATGTAATTTCGTGCTCTTAATCCTTTCTTTTCATGATATATACTCAGGAAAGCACCAGGGGATGAAAAGAACGCAAAACGGGCTTAAAACGGGACAAATGGGCCAAAGCATGAAATCGACACGGCCTGGACCAAAGATCACACGTCCGTGCCTCAATGATCATCTAGAACACGGTCTAACCCCGACTCACACGGCCATGTCTCATTAAAGAAATCCAAACACGGCCTGTCCACGATTTACACGGGCGTGTGCCATGGTCGTGCCTCTGCCATGGAGAAGAGCAATTTCATTCGGGAAAGGATACTTAGGGAGAAAGAAACATATTTCAAAAGCCTATAAATACACCCTAAGTATGACCTGAAAGGGGGAGCCCAAAAGCCATCGTCTAGGGCGTCGTGCTAGGCAGAGAAAGCGATTTGTGGGGATTCACTCGTGGATAGCAGTTGATCCATCTCAAGAAGCCGAATTCTACTCAAGACGGAGGATCTCTCCTTCAATTCCTTCAGAGGGTTTTAGGGATTTCTTATGTTTTGTTTTATCTTTTCTCTTGAGATGTTTTTTCTTTATTGTTATGAACTAAACCTTTGGATACCCCGAAGGGGATGAAACCTATGATGAATCTTGTTATTTGATTATTTGAATTATATGATAAATACTTAGTTTGTTCTTAATTATGTGAGCTTAATCCAAATTTAATGTGCTTAGGTGGAGGAGGAATAGACCACGCTAAGAGTAGATCCAACATAATTAAGCGGAGTTGATCGCACGCCTAGAGATAGGGTGACGAGATTTTGCCGGATTAGGGTGAAACCTAATATGGGAATCCATAGATCGATTTCATCGCTATTCTAGGGGTTATTATAAGAGAACGAGAGTTCCACTAATTAACCTAGGGTTAGACGTTATTCGCCTCGAGAGAGGGTTTAATATACGTTAGGGAGTCTTACAGATCAAACTAAGTGAATAAATCATATGGTTCAGTGTTAAATAACAAGTGAAGTCTAGGTGGATTCTTCCTAGGGTATCGTCTAAATCAACTGAGTTTTTTCCCAAGTTATTTTCCAAATTCATTCTTCTTTGTCTTAGAGTCTTTAGTTTAGTAGTTAATTAGTTTAGATTAATAAACAACTTCACTTATTTTAGGCTAAATAATAAAAAGAAAGTTAGTATTAGTACTTTTAGTTCCTTTGGGTTCGATAATCCGGTCTTGCCTAAACTATACTACTGTTCGATAGGTGCACTTGCCTTTAATCGTTGTCAGAGTTAGTTTCCAGGTTCGATCATTCTGTTATAAATTTTAAAACTCTGATTTACAGCGATCAAGTTTTTGGCGCTGTTGCCGGGGAACTAAAATATTAAGAATGCTCTATTTTTATTACTTTAGCCATTATTTTTATTTTTCGCAATTTATTTTTAGTTTTAATTTTAAATTTGCTAAATTCTCTTTCTTTCTTTTCCTAGCAGGTACCTCTAGTTTATGACTAGAAGGAACCCGGGAGGACCTTTAGAATACGACAGTGATATTGAAGCTACCGCTCAAAGAAATTGCAGAGAAATTAGGCGAGCCCTAAATTACCAAGGAGAGCGAGAAGACAGATCCGATCCTACTGAAGGGATGGACGAAAATAATCTTCCACCACAAGATGTGGGAGAAAATAATGCTCCTCGTACTATGTTTGATTATGCTAAACCACATTTAACAGGAGTCGAATCTAGTATTGTTAGGCCTGCTATAGCTGCTAATAATTTTGAATTAAAGCCTAGAACTATACAAATGATTCAACAGTTTGTTCAATTTGATGGTTTACAGGACGTAGATCCAAACGCTCATATAGCTAATTTTTTAGAGTTCTGTGATACCTTCAAAATAAATGGCGTTTCTGATGATGCCATACGACTTCGGTTATTTCCATTTTTATTAAAGAATAAAGCTAAATAGTGGTTAAACTCGTTACCACGAGGGTCAATCACTACACGGGAACAAATGACTGAAAAATTTTTATTAAAATATTTCCCACCGGCCAAGACGACCAAATTACGTAATGATATCTCTTCTTTTGTGCAGATGGATTTAGAGACATTATACGATGCATGTGAGAGATATAAGGATCTCTTGAGAAGGTGTCCGCACCATGGTTTACCTTTGTGGCTCCAAGTCCAGACTTTCTATAACGGTGTAAACCCCTCAACGAGACAACTAATTGATTCAGCCACCGGCGGAACCTTGAATAATAGAACTCCTGAGGCAGCCTACGAGTTTATTGAAGAGATGTCACTGAATAACTATCAGTGGCAAGTTACAAGAACAAGGCCAACAAAAGCAGTAGGAGTTTACAACCTCGACAACGAGAACCATGCTATCAAATCAGGTAGAGTTGATGAATAAGAAGATTGATAGTTTGTGTTCTTCGCAGTACATCCCGGTCATGCAAAGCGGCGCATGAAGTGGAAGCGTGGATAATCCTCGAGTACCCACCCTACCAACCGGCACAGAGAGTGAGCAGATGAACTATATAGGTAACAATTTCAAATCTAATAATAACCCATATAGTAATAATTATAATCCAGGTTGGAGAAACCACCCAAATTTTTTGTGGGGAGGACAAGGAAATCAAGAAAATCAAAGACAACAACCTCCTCAAAATTTTCAAAATCAGCCCTATCCACAGGAAAAGAAGCCGAATCTTGAAGAGACATTGAACAAATTTATAGCATCCACGAAGCCGTCAAAAAAAAAAAAAACTGAGGTAACACTCGAAACCCAAAAAACATCGATCAAAATGATCGAGAACCAAGTTGGAGGACTTACAAAGGCAATCGGGGAAATTACCCAGTCAGTCGAAGAAATTGCAAAGCTATTATCCGAACGATCGCAAGGGCGTCTCACCGAGAAATATATTGAAATTAATCCAAAGGAGAAAATCCAAGCCATAATGACTCAAGAAAGCGAAGAAGTAGACGAACCTAGTCCAACACAAGGAAACGAGGTAGAAAAAGGTAAAGTTGAGGTAACACAAGACAAGCAAAAACCGGTAATCAAGGAGTACCAACCTTGCGTACCTTACCCTGAGGCATTAAGAAGAGACGACACAGAAGAAACAGTTCGGTAAGTTTCTTAAACTTTTAAAGAAATTACATATTAACTTACCATTACTTGAAGCTCTTTCACGGATGCGATTCTAGGAAATTTTTAAAAGAGCTTCCGACAAACAAGCGGAAGTTAGACGAGTCGTCACATGTGGAACTTAACGCAAAGTGCTCAAAGCAATTCTCCAAAATAGACTACCACAAAAGCTAAAAGATCCAGTGGAGTTTTACAATTCCATGTTTAATTGGTAGACTAACTGTTGATAATGCGTTAGGCGATTTAGGGGCAAGCATAAATGTCATGCCTTATAAATTGTTTAAACAATTAGGTCTAGGGAAACCCAAACAAACTAGGATGAGCATTCAATTAGTGATAAAACTGTTAGAATTCCTAGGGTATTATCGAAGATGTTCTTGTAAAAGTCAACAGATTCGTTTTCCCGATGAGACTTTGTTGTCTTAGACATGGATGAGGATAATTCGATCCCCCTAATCTTAGGAAGACCATTTTTAGCGACTGCCAGGACTAAAATTGATTTTGATGCAGGAGAACTCATACTTTGCGTAGGTAATGAGACAGTCACCATCAAGGCTCTCAACTCGGCTAGAACATCGAGTAATCAAGGTGAGAACGTGAATTCTCTCGATAACCATTCGGTTAACCCTTATTTTCGTGAAGCACCACCAAAGAATACATACAATGAACCCGATCCTAAACCCCATGCCAACAAAGAAATAACTCATGAAGATCGAGGGATTCAGTTCGATGATCTAGACGAGTGGAAGACACACTTCAAGGAGAAATTAGGGATACACGACGAAGAACCAGGAACCACACAAGATAAAATGAAGGAGCCCCAAAAGAGCTAATAGGAACAACAAGCCACTTCAAAATAGGGGACCTGTAATGTTAGATCAGTGCAGATCCTCGAATATCTCCTCAGGACCTAGCACAAACAAAGAAATATCTTTTAGGGTAACCAGTGTTTTCCCACACCAACGATCGAGGTAAGTAATCCTATTTTTGTACTTTTACTATAAACACATCTCGACTTAATTTTTTCACGAAGACGCAAATGATAGCATGAGGAAGGACTTCCAACTCCTCAAACCACGACGACAATGCAAATGAGAGGAGAGTCTAGCTTAAGACTATAAACTAGCGCTTCTCGGGAGGCAACCTTGAGCACTAACATAATTTATTCTCACATTTTGCTTTAAATTTATTTTTCTTTTCTTCTTTTCTTTACGAACACTTAGTTATAAACTAACAAGGGGTGCAGAATTCGGGACACATGGCCTTACACACACGGCCGTGGCGTGGCCGCAGTGTGGACCATAAGAATCCCCGTACTGACATAGTAGAGGCTGTGCGAATCAATTCCAACCACTTTTCGACGTCACGGATCCAACCACTACACCACGGGCACCGGTAAAGGGGCACGGCCGTGCCCCATAACCGTGTGAAGCTATTGACTTGCCACCACAGGCAGAACATGCCCGTGTCTTCCAACCGTGGTCGACTCGAAAACAAACGTAAAGAATCAACACACCCTGCGACACGGCCGTGCGATGCGGCCGTGTGAATCGACACACCCTCAACCCACGGGCGTGGTAAATTGCCAGACTTGAGATTCTATTTAAATACCATGCCCCTCTCATTTCTCTCCTTACCTACTCTTCTTCTTCTTCCTTTCTTTCTTTTCTCCCTTTTGTTTTTTTTTCTTTTCCTTATAAATCCTCAGACTCTTGAGCTACAACAAAATCATATTCGTGGCAAAGAAGTGTAAAAGGCCAATCTCCTCAAAGGAGACCGATTCACCTGAGTTCATGCCGGGAGCTTCATCCAAACAACAACCCAAGGGTCTTTGAGACCAATTATCTGTTCTTTTATTTTTATCATCTCATTTATTTTCCTTCTCTTTAACACTCTTATGCTTAATTTAGTTTATTTTATCTTAGTTTCTTGATTTTAGGTTCTAAAGGCTATTTGGGAATCACGCCACCACCACCACCATAACCTTAGCCTTAGAAATCACACCCAACAATAAGGACCTCCCAGTCCATTCATCTTTTCTTTTAATTTTAGTTTTCTTCTTAGTCTCCTTCTCTTTAACTTTCTTGTCTTTAATTACATTATTAGTATAGTTTTAATATTACTCTAGATGTCCTGGCTAATTCTCCACGAGCCTCCCAATTTCTTCATCTAGCGCAGGTTCGTCATCCAGACGGCCCATCACCACCACCAAAGGCACAATCTCCTCTCAAGGAATCATCCGAAAATTCAGGAAGTTTTCACTTATCCCCATATCTGATGATTTTATTAAAAAGGTTATTATATATTTTTGTACATTGAGGGCAATGTACATCTCATGTGTGGGGGGGTGAACAACCTAAAAAGATACCTAACTCAAAGCCTGAATTTAGCCTTGTCTTAAAGTAAATTACTCATATTACTAATTAGGATGGAATTTTTGATAATTTATGATCTTTATTGATATGTTTTAGATTAAGTCATTGATAATTGTGCATTGATAATTAAATTTGAAGAATACTAGAGAATCAAGCATGATAAGTCTATTTTTCAGAAATTAAAAATTTTCTAGCTTGTCGAACTAAGTTTAAATATTATCTTGAAGTTTGAAATTTACGAGGTTGACATCAAAATACCCATAATTTTTGTGAGTTTTTGAGCCTTATAGAGCATACATTCTTTTTCATGCTCACTTTATTGATTATGAGTATGTCAACACTGATTTGTTATTCTAGAACTTGCATCGATTATACATGTCGAGACCACATTTTTTTGATTTGATACACAGAGATGATAAAGGCACCTAGGATCTAACCCACTTACTCCATTTAAAAAAGCCTACCTTCATAATTAACCCCTAGTGAACCCCGTTTAATCCTAACAACCCTTTTTATTGACATAACCGCTAATATTAACCCAAAACCCCTTTGTTTTTGTTATCACCATTCCTTTTGATTACCCTTATATCGATATTTGATTTGATTAATAGCCTAACTATGTTTTTATTTCAGTAATTTATCTTTTATAATGTAGTTATGATTGTTCTAATTAATTAAAAAAACGAAGTATATTCATTATTAGTTATGAGATTAAATGAGCTTATACATTTATTTAAATTCTAAATATCGAAGAAGAAGCTCGTATTATTAGTATTATTAGTTTTCAATTGATGTAAGTATTATTATTAGTTCGTTAGTTCTGTAACAACCCGAACCCGGCCCAAACATTACGACCGAATTTGGTTTGTTACGGAGAAAACTTTTTGAAGCCATTTTAAAACCAATTTAGGTTTTGCTGAAAACTCCTCGTTTTTGGTTATCTTGCCGAAACCATACTTAGATTTAATTTGGAAATTTAATTGAGTCAGGTTATTATATAAATTTCGAATGTGCCCGATGGCACGATAAAACATTTTCGTGTTAATTTAAGAAAACATGTGATTTTAATGCAGTATTAATAATATAGTTTAAAACAAAGTATCCAACATATAAGAAATAACAAAAGTAAAGTTTATGGAGGCCTTATTACAACCAAAATAAAAATAAACCAATAATAAAATAAAATAGCTAAGTTTAAAGTTCAATTTATTCAAGTCCACTGCATGGCCACCTCGAGTCCAACCGGCTCCTCAACCGCCATCTACGAGTCACCTGAAAAAAAAATGTTAAAGGAGAAGGTGAGTCACCAAGACTCAGTATGTAACCCTTCCCCCGTAAAAAAACATTTCCATACACAACATATAATGATTAATATGCGAGAATATTATGTGCCCCAACCTAGCCAACCAAACGCCTTTGTCTACCCCATGTGGTACCAAACCACTTTGGTGACCGTAGTCAACAATGTGTTACCAAAAACACTGGTGGTGCCAAACCTTTGGTGACATATAGTCACGATGTGTTACCAAAACACGGTGTCCGTAGACACAAATCGGGTGATGGGGCCAACCCATCGTGGTGATACCAAATCACCGCGCAGACGATCCCATATCTCAAGTGGGGCCAACCCGGTGGTGGTGTTAACCACAGGACGAGTCGCTATGAGGTACCAAACCTCGGAGGTACCAAACCTCGGTGACCGTAGTCACGAGTGTGTTACCAAAACACGGTGCTGCTCGTCGACAAAATATCATGCCCCCTCCTCTCATATAACCCACATGTAGATAAACAGATTATCAACGGATCTCATGCATTTATCACATGTATCAATAAGCCATGCTTCCCAAAAGCATTAAAATAATCTCATATTAACAGAGACTTACCGAGATCCTCACTTGTACCGTTAAGGTACCAATCGCATCTACATCAAGCGATTTACATACAAAATATATTTAACACAAACATTAACTGCTATAAGTGTGTATGTACACACCTGTCACCCTTGGATGTTCTAAATCCCGAAAAGAAACGTTGGCCACCCTAGATCTACTTGTCCTATATTCGGCCAAATTCATGGGTTAGTCTTAGGGCCTATTCGGCCAAATTAAACCATTAGCAGGGTTCCTTATGAACCGGTTTCTTACCTTTCCTCGCTTTGGCTACTACCCACGGCACTCGTTACTTGAATCTGCTTTTCCAAAATAATCGATTAGTCACTATTACTCATAACCAAAGCTTTCGGCTTTAGAATACTAACATAGGCCTTACCCATACTTACCAACTTCGGTGGACAGAGGATGGAGACTTAGATCGAATACCTTAAAATCCCGGCACCTAAACAGAATCGATTAATTAGCCACCACGATAATTCGGCTTTTTCCCTTTTTACCAAGTCGACATAGGGAGATAATAAGATGAAAGATTTCCGGCATACTTACCCCTTGCTAATCGGTCTGAAGAAGAAATCCCGAGGAACCCTTATGACTTCCTGATATTCGGCCAAGGTGAGTCTTAACAGGAGAAGAGGATTTCGGCAACAGCGGAATGGATATTCGGTCAAAAGAATAGAGGAGAAATAATGGTAGAAAACTAATGGAGAGGAGAAGATGGTGAGAGTTTTTATTAGTGATGTTTGAAAGAAAGAAAAGAAAAATAGATGGGAGGTTTGAGAATTTTGTGATTTGCCAAGATGGAGAAAAAACAAAACGAGTGCTAGGCTGATGCTATTTATAAGCATTCGCCCCCCCCTCCTTAAGCTTGCCGTCCACCCTTGGCAACAAGGAGTTCAAACTCCTAGCCAACTCCTAGTTTTTCTCTTGGCCACTCATTTGATTTAATTCAAACAATTTGAATTAATAAATAATAATCTCCTAATAATCCATATAATAACCTCATTTATCTCCCATTATCCTTGAAATTGAACAAATAAAAATCTAATTTTAAATGCTCATATTATCTCTTATTAATAATAATAAAAGAGTTTAAAGGGAGGAAGACTCTCCCACTTGTGCCGTCCAAACATAGTGCAAAAAGAAAGGGAATTTTGTGACTCGAACCAGGATCCCCTTGCTTGATGTGGCGTCACATGTTAACTCTTAAGTGGCCTCACTTTTGCCACTTTGCCAAGGCCTTATTAGTGTCAGATTACACCCATTTATTCTTATAACCCCCCCCTCGCTAAGGCTCACGCGCTTTAAAGTTAAAAACTGAAATTTTCCACCAAACCGTGCCAACTCAAAGCCTTAATTGAGCTCTATTATTCCATAAATAATATCACAAAGAGTACATAATAAGAAAAATAATTAAATTCCAAATAACCCCATTTTTGGGATGTTACATTCTACCCCCTTAAAATAAATTTCGTCCTCGAAATTCCTTGATCAAAAGAGATGGGGGTATTCTTTGCCGCATCACCTCCGGGCTCCCACGTAGCTTCTTCCACTCGTGGTTCCGCCATAGCACTTTCACTAAAGGCATCGCCTTCCTACGTAGAACCTTCACATCTCGGTCTACAATGAACCGGTTCCTCTTCAAATGATAAATTTGAATTCACCTCAATCTCGCATCGCACGATGTGCGAAGGATCGACCGACATCTTTGTCTCAACATCGACACATGAAAGACATCATGGATGCGATTCGATTCTGCGCCGGCACTCTAGCCGATAAGCTACCGGTCCTACTCGCTACCATGTATATGGCCCGATGAACCTTGGGCTTAGCTTCCTTTTCGTCCAAATCTTAACACCTTTTTCCAAGGCGACACTTTGAAAGACCTTGTCTCCCACAAAGATACTCCATTTCCTTGCGTTTGGGATCGGCATAAGACTTACGCCTATCCGATGCTTCCTTGAGACGAGACCTAATCACCTTGACTTTGTCTTGGTCTCTGTTACCAGTCTCGGACCCAGAACTTGTCGTTCTCCCAACTCCGTCCAACATGTAGGAGTACGGCATTTTCGTCCATATAGGGCCTCATATGGAGCCATTTGAATACTCGCTTGATAACTATTGTCATAAGCGAATTCCGCTAATGGTAGGTACTCCTCCCAACTACCACTAAAATCCAAGACACAACCTCTTAACATGTCTTCAAAATCTGTATCACCCTTTCCGATTGTCCGTCAGATTGTGGATGGAAAGCCGTCATCGAAATCTAACCGTGTACCCAAAGCTTGATGCAACGCTTTCGAACCTCGACGTGAATCGGGATCCCTATCTCAAATAATCGATCATTGGCACACCATGTAACCTCACTATTTCACCCACATACAACTTCGCTAGCTTTCGAGTGAGTAATCCATTCTCACCGGCATGAAGTGAGCTGATTTAGTCAAGCGATCCACAATTACCCAAACTGCATCCTTCTTGTTGGGCGTAAGGGGTAGCCCACTAACGAAATCCATGGCGATCCTCTCCCATTTCCATTGAGGGATCTTTATCGGTTGAAGTAGTCCCGATGGTAATCGATGTTCGGCCTTAACTTGCCGGGCACGTCGACACTTCCCTACGAACTCGGTTATCTCACGCTTCAACCCCGCCACCGTAATCTGTTGCGCAAATCTCCATACATCTTGTTGCCCCGGGATGCATAGCGTATGGGCTGCTATGTGCATCTTGGAGAATTTTCTCGCTTTAATTCTGTATCCCTTGGCATACAAGCTCGTCCTTGAAAACAAAGCACTCCATCACTAGACAGATCGTGTACCCTTCCAAACCACCATCCCGAACTTGTACCCTCTTAGCGCTCAAGCCTTCATCCACTAACCGCTTTTCCTTAATCTCTCAATCCATGTTGGCTTTACTTGGAGTTCCGCCAAAAGACTCCCATCATCATATAGACTCAACCGAGCGAACATTGCTCTTAAGTCCGTCACCACCTTTCGGCTCAACGCGTCAGCTACCACATTAGCCTTACCCGGATGGTACTCGATTGAACAATCGTAGTCCTTTAGTAGTTCAATCCACCGACGCTGTCTCGATTCAGATCCTTCCGAGTCGAAGATACCTCAAGCTTTTGTGATCCGTGTAGACTATCGATTTCTCCCCATACAAATAATGTCTCCATATCTTCAGAGTAAAGACGACTGCCGCTAACTCCAAGTCGTGCATTGGGTAGTTAACCTCATGCGGTCTTAATCGACGGGATGCATAGGCTACTACCTTCCCATCTGCATCAACACACATCCCAAAACCAAGTGTGAGATGCATCACAATAGATCTGTGAATAACTTTTCCGCTTCAGTGTACCAAAACCGGAGCTTAGTCAAAATTTTCCTTAGCTTATCAAAGCTTCCTTGTCGCTTCTCCGTCCATACAAATGGAACACCTTTCCTTAGTAACTTGGTTAACTGGTACGCTATTAGAGAGAATCCTTCCACGAATCTCCGATAGTACCTGCTAAACCCAGAAAACTTCGTATTTTCAGCCACCGACCTAGGTGGTTTCCACTCCAATCATTGCTTCAATCTTGCGAGGGTCTACTCTAATTCCTTCCGCCGAGACCACGTGCCCTAAGAAAGCCACTTCCTCACCCAAAATTCGCACTTCATCGAATTTGGCATATAAATCGCTTCTCCTCAATACTTGCGTAACTATCCGTAAATGCTTGTCATGCACCTCTTCTATCTTTGAATAAACCAATATGTCGTCTATGAACACCACGACGAATTGGTCCAAATCTTGTTGAAATACCCTATTCATTAAGTCCATAAATGTCGCTGCGGTGCATTGAGTCACCGAATGGCATCACCAAGAACTCGAAATGCCCATACCGAGTTCGGAATGCCGTCTTGTGAACATCAGCCTCCTTCACCCTTAATTGATGATAACCTAACCTAAGGTCAATCTTTGAGAATACCGACGCGCCTTTCAGTTGGTCAAACAAATCATCGATCCGAGGCAACGGGTACTTGTTTTTGATCGTTAACTTGTTTAAGCGACGGTGAGTCGATGCACATCCGCATAGAACCGTCCTTCTTCTTGACAAACAACACAGGTGCTCCCCACGGAGATATACTTGGTCGAATAAACCCTCTATCCAAGAGCTCCTGAATTTGAGCCTTTAGCTCCACCAATTCCTTTGGTGCCATTCGGTATGGTGCTATAGACACAGGTGCCGTTCCAGGTAGCAAGTCTATACCGAATTCGACTTCCCGATCTGGAGGCAGACCCGGAAGTTCTTCTGGGAACACATCAGCAAATTCCCCAACCGTTCGGACCTTTCCAACTACTAACCCCTTAGCTTCCAAAGCACAGATTTGAACCAAATACGCCTCACAACCCTTCCCCGACCATCTTTTCACTTCTTCAAGGCGGACACTACATTGGATAGGTAATTCCTTCTATCTCCTATCATAACCACTTCATCACCTTCACTGTCTTAAGAACCATGCGCTTAGCGCGCAATCCAAATTCTTGCTTGATACTTAACCGACCATTCCATTCCAAGGATCAAATCGAACTCCCCAAACGGTAGTTCCATTAGATCAGCTACAAATACTACCCCTTGAAGTTCTAGGGGTACGTCTCTATATAGTCTATCTACGACTACGGAGTGACCTAAGGGGCTAACTACGGTCATCTCCTAGAAGCGGTTTGAGTTTAGGTCCATAGTTCCTACCACACTACTAGCAATGTACGAGTGCGTCGAGCCCACATCAATCAATGCAACATAAGGAAAACCAAAAATCATTCCCTAAGGCCTACCAAAACATTTTTTGGGCCTTGGGCCCCCACAATGAGCTTTGAACTGGGCTCGATACCAATTTTGTAACAACCCGAACCCGGCCCAAACATTACGACCGAATTTGGTTTGTTACGAGAAAACTTTTGAAGCCATTTTAAAACCAATTTAGGTTTTCTTTGAAAACTCCTCGTTTTTGGTTATCTTTTAGAAACCATACTTAGATTTAATTTGGAAATTTAATTGAGTCGGGTTATTATATAAATTTCGAATGTGCCCGATGGCACGATAAAACATTTTCGTGTTAATTTAAGAAAACATGTGATTTTAATGCATTATTAATAATATAGTTTAAAACAAAGTATCCAACATATAAGAAATAACAAAAGTAAAGTTTATGGAGGCCTTATTACAACCAAAATAAAAATAAACCAATAATAAAATAAAATAGCTAAGTTTAAAGTTCAATTTATTCAAGTCCTTTGCATGGCCACCTCGAGTCCAATGGCTCCTCAACCGCCATCTACGAGTCACTGAAAAAAATGTTAAAGGAGAAGGTGAGTCACCAAGACTCGATATGTAACCCTTCCCCGTTAAAAAAACATTTCCATACACAACATATAACAGCTTAATATGCGAGAATATTATGTGCCCCAACCTAGCCAACCAAACGCCTTTGTCTACCCCATGTGGTACCAAACCACTTTGGTGACCGTAGTCACAATGTGTTACCAAAACACTGGTGGTGCCAAACCACTGGTGACATATAGTCACGATGTGTTACCAAAACACCGGTGTCCGTGAGACACAAATCGGGTGATGGGGCCAACCCATCGTGTGATACCAAATCACCGGCGACGATCCCATATCTCAAGTGGGGCCAACCCACGGTGGTGTTAACCACGGGGGACGAGTCGCTATGAGGTACCAAACCTCTGGAGGTACCAAACCTCTGGTGACCGTAGTCACGGTGTGTTACCAAAACAACGGTGCTCACAAAGACAAAATATCACCGCCCTCCTCTCATATAACCCACAGTAGATAAACAGCTTATCAACGGATCTCATGCATTTATCACATGTATCAATAAGCCATGCTTCCCAAAAGCATTAAAATAATCTCATATTAACAGAGACTTAAGGGATCCTCACTTGTACCGTTAAGGTACCAATCCACTGCATCTCATCAAGCGATTTACATACAAAATATATTTAACACAAACATTAATCGCTATAAGTGTGTATGTACACACCTGTCACCCTTGGATGTTCTAAATCCCGAAAAGAAACGTTGGCCACCCTAGATCTACTTGTCCTATATTCGGCCAAATTCATGGGTTAGTCTTAGGGCCTATTCGGCCAAATTAAACCATTAGCAGGGGTTCCTTATGAACCCGGTTTCTTACCTTTCCTCGCTTTGGCTACTACCCACGGCACTCGTTACTTGAATCTGCTTTTCCAAAATAATCGATTAGTCACTATTACTCATAACCAAAGCTTTCGGCTTTAGAATACTAACATAGGCCTTACCCATACTTACCAACTTCGGTGGACAGAGGATGGAGACTTAGATCGAATACCTTAAAATCCCGGCACCTAAACAGAATCGATTAATTAGCCACCACGATAATTCAGCTTTTTCCCTTTTTACCAAGTCGACATAGGGAGATAATAAGATGAAAGATTTCCAAGATACTTACCCCTTGCTAATCGGCTCGAAGAAGAAATCCGAGGAACCCTTATGACTTCGATATTCGGCCAAGGTGAGTCTTAACAGGAGAAGAGGATTTCGCAACAATGGAATGGATATTCGGTCAAAAGAATAGAGGAGAAATAATGGTAGAAAACTAATGGAGAGGAGAAGATGGTGAGAGTTTTCGGCTAGCAGTGTTTGAAAGAAAGAAAAGAAAAATAGATGGGAGGTTTGAGAATTTCGGCAGTTTGCCAAGATGGAGAAAAAAATAAAACGAGTGCTAGGCTGATGCTATTTATAAGCATTCGCCCCCCCCCTCCTTAAGCTTGCCGTCCACCCTTGGCAACAAGGAGTTCAAACTCCTAGCCAACTCCTAGTTTTTCTCTTGGCCACTCATTTGATTTAATTCAAACAATTTGAATTAATAAATAATAATCTCCTAATAATCCATATAATAACCTCATTTATCTCCCATTATCCTTGAAATTGAACAAATAAAAATCTAATTTTAAATGCTCATATTATCTCTTATTAATAATAATAAAAGAGTTTAAAGGGAGGAAGACTCTCCCACTTGTGCCGTCCAAACATAGTGCAAAAAGAAAGGGGAATTTTGTGACTCGAACCCAGGATCCCCCTTGCTTGATGTGGCGTCACATGTTAACTCTTAAGTGGCCTCACTTTTGCCACTTTGCCAAGGCCTTATTAGTGTCAGATTACACCCATTTATTCTTATAACCCCCTCCTGCTAAGGCTCCCTGCCTTTAAAGTTAAAAACTGAAATTTTCCACCAAACCGTGCCAACTCAAAGCCTTAATTGAGCTCTATTATTCCATAAATAATATCACAGCAGTACATAATAAGAAAAATAATTAAATTCCAAATAACCCCATTTTTGGGATGTTACAAGTTCTTAGTTAGGTAATTTGCCAATTCAATCTCGATTTTAACCCTCTAATTCAGCCTTATTCCACACCTTAACCCTAGCCCCGTTACAACCCTAACAAAGACCTTTTGATTTGTATTTCATCTCATATTTCAGTGGTGGAGATTTAATTTTCATGCAAGCCTATGGGATTAACTCTTCATGTTTTACTTTTTGAGTGCCTAAATTTTGAACCTTAAACACTTTGAGTGATTTGAGTGAATCTTTTGTGAGGATGTCAATCCTTGTCGATTTTGAATCAGAGGTAATTATTTAGATAAGGGGAGACACCTATATTTTCGTGCTACAAAATATAAGGCTTATATTGTTTGAATTTTTAGGACACTTTGAGTTGAATTATCCATGTATAAATTATCTCTGAATTATGATGAGACACTATCAATGACTGTTATGAATTATAGAAAGTTCGTTTTAATTGTAAGTTGAGAATTTTGCTTGAGGACAAGTAAAAGCTTAAGTGTGGGGGTATTTGATAAACCAAAATAGTAACATATTTTAGGCCCACATTTAGTACGCTTTTGGATGAATTATCCCTTATTTTATGTAATTTGGTGCTCTTAATCCTTTCTTTTCATGATATATACTCAAGAAAGCACCAGGGGATGAAAAGAACGCAAAACGGGCTTAAAACGGGACAAATAGGCCAAAGCATGAAATCGACACGGCCTGGACCAAAGATCACACGGCCGTGCCTCACTGATCATCTAGAACACGGTCTAACCCCGACTTACACGGCCGTGTCTCATTAAAGAAATCCGAACACGGCCTGTCCACGATTTACACGGGCGTGTGCCATGGCCGTGCCTCTGACATGGAGAAGAGCAATTTCATTCGGGAAAGGATACTTAGGGAGAAAGAAACGTATTTCAAAAGCCTATAAATACACCCTAAGTATGACCTGAAAGGGGGAGCCCAAAAGCCATCGTCTAGGGGTGTCGTGCTAGGCCAGAGAAGGCAGATTTGTGGGGATTCACTCAGGGATAGCCAGTTGATCCATCTCAAGAAGCTGAAATTCTACTCAAGACGTAGGATCTCTCCTTCAATTCCTTCAGGGGTTTTAGGGATTTCTTATGTTTTGTTTTATCTTTTCTCTTGAGATGTTTTTCTTTATTGTTATGAACTAAACCATTCGGATACCCGAAGGGGATGAAACCTATGATGAATCTTGTTATTTGATTATTTGAATTATATGATAAATACTTAGTTTGTTCTTAATTATGTGAGCTTAATCCAAATTTAATGTGCTTAGGTGGAGGAGGAATAGACCCTACCTAAGAGTAGATCCAACATAATTAAGCGGAGTTGATGGCACGCCTGAGAGATAGGGTGTGCGAGATTTTGCCGATTAGGGTGAAACCTAATATGGGAATCCATAGATCGATTTACTGCTATTCTAGGGGGTTATTATAAGAGAACGAGAGTTCCACTAATTAACCTAGGGTTAGACGTTATTCGCCTCGAGAGAGGGTTTAATATACGTTAGGGAGTCTTACGGATCAAACTAAGTGAATAAATCATATGGTTCAGTGTTAAATAACAAGTGAAGTCTAGGTGGATTCTTCCTAGGGTATCGTCTAAATCAACTGAGTTTTTCCCAAGTTATTTTCCAAATTCATTCTTCTTTGTCTTAGAGTCTTTAGTTTAGTAGTTAATTAGTTTAGATTAATAAACAACTTCACTTATTTTAGGCTAAATAATAAAAAGAAAGTTAGTATTAGTACTTTTAGTTCCTTTGGGTTCGATAATCCGGTCTTGCCTAAACTATACTATTGTTCGATAGGTGCACTTGCCTTTAATCATTGTCAGAGTTAGTTTTGAGGTTCGATCATTCTTTTATAAATTTTAAAACTCTGATTTACAGTGATCAGGCTACTCATTAATGTATGCACCGATTTTATGCATGCTTAAAGGCTAAGCAAGCTCTAGTAGTCACATTCAGCTCCTATGGTGGACGGTGGCCTTTAATTGTTTATGGGAAGTTTAAAAAGTCAGCTTCTAGAAGGCTTCTCCATGGCTTCATTCAGCTCCCAACTTAATGATGCATTAACTCAATTTTGGTGTTGACCGAATGGTCACTTTCAATGCCCATATGAACGACCAACTTTACAAGTGAACAAAATTGATGCTCTTACAAACCGAACAACCTCATGGTGTAAAAACACTTGATTCATTTTGGCAAAAATGAGCAGCCCTTTGAAGCTCTAAATAGGCTGGCCATTGGACTCCCCTAGGACAATTATAACATGCATTTGGACACCATAAATGCAACAATAAAGCTGTAGTATATTTGGACATAATTTAACACACTTTTAAGACACATTAAACACGCTTAAGACATCTAATAAACATGCAATAAAAAGGCATAACATTAAAAGACGTATTTAAGACTCGCCACTCTAAGACATATTAAAACCATGTAATAACAATGACACAATTATAACACTTATTAAAGACAAAATAATAAATAAACTTAATTTCCAAAAAAGCTATAGAATTAAATTACTAAATTAAAATGAATCATTGGCTTCCAACGTCCACATGCAAAATTTTGCAAGAAATTAAACAATCTCATCTTGCATTTAGGCCCTTTGATCTTGGCCTAATCTCGGGTTCTTTTAATCGAATCACATGTAACAGCCTGACTTTCAGTGGTGTCAGAAATAGTGATTCGGGATCACTAAATCCAACAAGTGAGTTCAAAAATTTAATAAATTAATGTATTAGTCAAGTGTGATTTTAGAAGTATTTTTGAATTAGTGAATTTTGTGATTTAAAAGAATTTATTAGGTAAATTGGGTCGAAAATGAGGTATCGAGACCTCAACTTTATAAACCGAGCCATAAATATTTTTAAAAATATTTATGGAGTGTCATTGAGTAAGTATTAAAGTTTCGTTAGAAAATTTTAATGTTTTGATAGTTAATTAATTAAAAAGGACTAAATTGTAAAATGTGTAAAAACTTGTTAGAGTGATTAAATAGCTTAAGTGTCTAAGAAGGAAGGATTTAAAAGGCAATTAGACCTAAAATATATGGGCTGGACGGTATGGGCAAAGAAAATAAGCAAGGAAACAATGTGAACAAGGGGCAAAATTGGAAAACAAGTAAACTTAATAGTTAAAATTGAATTTTCATGCGAAATCTAGATATTTTCTTCATTTTCCTTCAGCAAAAAACCATGGGAGGTCTCCAAGAAGCTGGTTTCTCATATTTTTGGCACCATGTGAGTTTATTTCTTGCTCTTTTCTTGTAATTTTTGTGTTTTTAAGACTTTTGCAACTAGGTCCAACTATCCAATTCATTAGTTTTTGATTTTATGGGTAATCTTGGAAGTTACCATTGATGAGTGCTGGATGTTTATAATGAATTAACATGGAATTGAAGTTTTAATTTTGTTATATGATGATTTTATCAAGTAATTTCAATAGAAATTAATTTTAGGACCTAATTGTGAAAAAGTTAAGAATTAGGGTTTGGTATTAAAATTCTGAATATTAATGGCTGTATGGTAGCCAAAAATAATTAGGTAAATTTTCAATTGAGAAAAATTAGCTCAATTGATGGGTTAATTGCACATGGAATAAATTGTAAAGACTATAAAATTTAGGGTAAAAGTGTAATTTTGAAAATTGAAGGGTATAAATTGTAAAGTGAATTAGAAATGGAATAGGTGCTAATGAATTTTAAAAACTTTATAATTTGGTTCTATTTCATGCTCGGGTCAATAAAAGAGCTTTCGTAAGCTCGATTAAGACTCGAATTTAATTGTATATTATATTATGAATGTGTTTAAGACATGAATGTTTGTTTAAAATGATATAATTACAGTATGTTTGATGGTAGTTGCTCTGACAATAGTTTTAGCATCTTGTAACTCGGACCCAACGATCAGGTCGATTAAGGGATGTGAAATTTAGTGGTATCAGAGCTACGATTTAGTCAATTCTAGGACTGAATCATAGCGCGTACAAGTCTAGAAATATATGACACAATAACCTGTGATAGTGTGATGCCTTCAGATCTGATTTGACTCTATTTTCCTTATAGATAATCATGCCGGCTGAATTAAATCATGTCGTATCTGACGAAGTAGATAGTAACGTTCCCTCTTTTGATTAGGGAGCAGCAAATAGTATGCTCGTTGCGCAAGGGCCTGAAAGTGAGGTGCGAGATGCCTTCTTCGAAATGATGAATTAATGGTGTACACAATTCATGGGAGCTACTCCCTTGGCTCCGCAACCTCTACCCCAATCGTGCCTCCTACAACACCTTATTATCCTTAAAATATAGTAAGTGTTCATCGGCCTCCGGTTGATATGATTTGAAAGTGCAGGGATTAAGAATTCAAAGGTAAAAAGGATGACGATCGGCCCAGTGGAGGCCCCGAATCTTGGTTGGAAAATAATTAGCGAGTTTTCGATGAAATGATGTGCTCAACCCGAGGATAGTTAGAGATGTGCCATATCACTACTGAGACAAGAAGCTTACAAGTGGTGAACTACTTTGATATCAGTCATTCCGAAAGACCGAGTGAAATGAGATCTTTCTATATGAATTCAGAAAGAAATATATCAGGTGACGGTACCTTAAAAAGAGAAAAGGGAGAATTTTTAGAATTGAAGGAAGGGAGCATGTATGTGGCAAAGTATGAACGGGAATTCATCCGACTTACTAAGTACGCCCGATAGATTATGCCGACAGAAGATGAAATGTGAACCTATTTTGAGTGGGGTCTGAACAAAGATATCCGAATGTTAGTGGGAGCACTTGAATTGAAAAAAGTTTGTGGTTTTATTTGAAAGAGCACAAAAGATAGAAGACATGTGCAACAAAAAGAAACTAGCCAAATCGAAGCTCCAAGATTCCGATAAAAGGAGTATGACCAGATTGTTTTGAGCTCCTCCATCGAAAAAGTCAAAAGATGTTTGTCGAAACCATTTTTTTGAAAACGGGAATCGACTTGAGTTTTGAAAATGAAAAAACGGGAGTCGCCACCGATCTTTATTTGGTGTGATCAGATCACCTTTGTTTTAATAAAATGTTTTGGTTTACTAAAACAGTGTTTTTGGTCTACGAAATTTGAGAAAGCAGGTTCAGGAGTCGGTTACATGCGAGGAAGGGTTAGCACCCTCGTCACGCCCAAAATTGGTAACAAATTGATTAATCAATGTCTCAATGTCGAAAGTTGAAAAATTTAAAAAGAATTCAAAAATTTAATCTCGTTTTAGAAATGTTTGAATTTTCTCGAATTGAATATTAAAAATTGAATTTTCTCGAATTGAATATTAAGATTTTCTCGTTCCGAAGGAACAAAATATCACATCCAGTACGTTAGGACACGATAATTTAAATCCTCGAATCTAAGATCATCACAATATTCCCGAGACTCATGCATTAAAATATATCAAAAGGATATTCGATTGTTTGGCCAAGCGAAAAAACCGAAACCCAGCACGTAGGGCATGATCTCTCGGGTTTCCAAACATAGAATATTGCCTTGTTTCGAAAACTTTTGTTTTTTGGATGAAATTGATAAAATATTTTAAAAATGATATACGATTGGTAGATTATGTTTTAAAGAAACATTATTTAAAGCGTGAATGGGGGTTATGCTCGACGAATAATGGTAATGTGACACGAATTTGGCGTAACGATAACATAATACACATAATACATAACATTGGTATCGTTGATCTAAAATATTAACATGCATGAATAATAATAACGATAATGGAACAATAATATAAACAATAATAACGATGATGATAATATCAATGATATGGAAATACGAACAAACAAATTATAATACATGCAAGAATGATAATCACATAGCTTACATGATTTAAACATCAACATTAATAGTCAAAGAATAATGAACTAAACAATTTTAAAAAATAATAATACATAAAGAAATTTTAATAAAAAAATAAATTAACAAAATCGATTTTAAGTAAAGAATACATAAAAATAAAGTAAATAATATATGAAACCATTTAAAATAAAGTCAAAATTTAAAATCAACAGTGTACATAAAGTTTAATAAAAATAATATACAAAAACTTTAAAATAAACAATAATAATAATAATAAAATTTTGAAGAAAAATAAATGAATAATCTCTTTAAAACAAGTTGAAAACCAAATTGAAATCAGAATAAAAAGTGAGGATCAAAACTGCAATAAATTAAAGTAGAAAATGGACAAGGACAAGATTAAAACGTAATAGGAATAATAGGGTAAGATTTTAAAAAAGAAAGAGTGCGAAAAGGGACTTGATCGACTAGCGCCGCAACAAGGGGGGACCAAGCGCGCAATTATCCCTTTTAAGGGATATGCGCAGGTTCCCTTGTAACAAACAGCGTCGTTTCATCTGCTATTAAAACCTTCCCTTATTATTTTTTTGCCATTCGGTTTCCTTTCAAAAAAAAAAAATAGAGAACGCCCCCTCCTCCCCCAATTCTTTCTTCTTCTGCTATGGTTCTTCCATCCGCCGTCGCACCACCACGCCACCACCGTATTGGTGGCCGGCGATGCCCAAGACCGACCCCTTTTAGCCCCTTTTGAAACTCCCTTTTAAAAAGAAAACAGAGAACCCCATTTTCGAACCCGATTGTAACGACGGCACGAGTTCTCCGACGATGCATCTGTGGGTTCAGGTATGGTTCCCTTGTTTTTGTTTATTTTCATTTTATTATTAGTATTTGTATTAGATTTCAAAAAACAGTAAGTAAAAAATAAAAAGAGTAAAAGAAACAGTGTTAAATCCAAGAAAATAAAACAGAGAAAATTGAAAAACAACCTTATAATTTTTGTTTCTTTGATTTCTGATAGTTCTTAAAAAATCCCGGAGGAAACAAATACAAAGCTTTACTTCGGTTTTTATAACCGATTTTTACAGATTCAGATTTGTTCTTTTCCATTTTGTTTTTCTGTTACTTTTGTTTTTTTCATTTTGTCTTCTCTGTTATTTGCGTCTAGCCTCTTCCATTTTTTGTCGTTTTTCTCTTTGTTTGGTGTTGTTGCGTGTTGGCTTCTGTGTGCAGGTGTCAAAGACGCGTGGCCTGTGTTGACAGAGGCGTGGAGGGAGATAGAAGGTCGGCGGCTGAAGGGAGTTAGAGAGGCTGCTGTTTTTTTCCTTGGAATGGGCTGATATAGATTGGGCTTAGGGTTTAACTTTTGGGCTTCGGGTCTGTTGAATTTGGACATTTATTGGACTGTTTTATTTGGGTTTATTTTTTTTTTAAACTAGGGCCAAAATTGGCTACTACAGCTGCCCCTCTTTGCTCATTATCGTGTAATGAGAATTGAGCAAAGACTTCAAAAGAGCCAATTTTGCCTAGTCTCGCCGAATCTTGACTTCTGTGGTAGCTTCTTTTCTCCCGGTAGCTTCATTCCAATCCACTGCATCCTTAGGGGGGTAGGATTGATATGATCTGTTCTACTGCAACTTCAGAGAGATAAGATGTGATGTCTTCGATCTGCTCCTGCAACTTCAAGAATGCCAGACCTGCTATCTTCAATCTGCTCCTGCAACATCAAGAATGCCAGACTTGCTAACTTCGATTTGCTCCTACAACATCAAGAATGCGAGACTTGCTATCTTCAATCTGCTCCACTATCATCTCTAAGGAACAAAATCTGAACTTTTCAATTTGCTTCCTTACTATCTTCAGGAAGATTTCAATCTTCAGTCTGCTCCACTATCATTTCTATGGAACAAAATCTGAACTTTTTGGTTTGCTTCCTTACTATCTTCAGGAAGACTTCAATCTTCAGTATGCTCCATTATCATTTCTAGGGAACAAAATCTGAACTTCTTGGTCTGCTTCCTTACTATCTTTAGGAAGACTTCAATCTTCAGTATGCTCCACTATCATCTCTAGGGAACAAAATCTGAACTTTTGGTTTGCTTCCTTACTATTTTCAGGAAGACTTCAATCTTCAGTCTGCTCCACTATCATTTCTATGGAACAAAATCTGAACATTTTGGTTTGCTTCCTTACTATCTTCAGGAAGACTTCAATCTTCAGTATGCTTCATTATCATTTCTAGGGAACAAAATCTGAACTTCTTGGTCTGCTTCCTTACTATCTTTAGGAAGACTTCAATCTTCAGTATGCTCCACTATCATCTCTAGGGAACAAAATCTGAACTTTTGGTTTGCTTCCTTACTATCCTCAGGAAGACTTCAATCTTCAGTCTGCTCCACTATCATCTCTAGGGAAGAAGATCTGAACTTTTCAATTTTCTTCCTTACTATCTTCAGGAAGACTTCAATCTTCAGCCTGCTCCACTATCATCTCTAGGGAACAAGATCTGAACTTTTCAATTTGTTTTCTTACTATCTTCAGGAAGACTTCAATCTTCAGTCTGCTCCACTACCATCTCTAGGGAACAAAATCTAAACTTTTCAATTTGCTTCCTTACTATCTTCAGGAAGACTTCAATCTTTAGTTTGCTCCACTAACATCTCTAGGGAACAAAATCTGAACTTTTCAATTTGCTTCCTTCCTATCTTTAGGAAGACTTCAGTCTTCAGTCTGCTCCACTATCATCTCTAGGGAACAAAATCTGAACTTTTCAATTTGCTTCCTTACTATCTTCGAGAAGACTTCAATCTTGATCTGCTCCACTATCATCTCTAGGGAACAAAATCTGAACTTTTCAATTTGCTTCCTTACTATCTTCAGGAAGACTTCAATCTTCAGTCTGCTCCACTATCATCTCTAGGGAACAAAATCTAACCTTTTCAATTTACTTCCTTACTATCTTCAGGAAGACTTCAATCTTCAGTCTACTCCACTATCATCTCTAGGGAACAAAATCTGAACTTTTCAATTTGCTTCCTTACTATCTTCAGGAAGACTTCAATCTTCAGTCTGCTCCACTATCATCTCTAGGGAACAAAATATGAACTTTTCAATTTACTTCCTTACTATCTTCAGGAAGACTTCAATCTTCAGTTTGCTCCACTACCATATCTAGGGAACAAAATCTAAACTTTCTAATTTGCTTCCTTACTATCTTCAGGAAGACTTCAATCTTTAGTTTGCTCCACTACCATCTCTAGGGAACAAAATCTGAACTTTTCAATTTGATTCCTTACTATCTTCAGGAAGACTTCAATCTTCAGTTTGCTCCACTAACATCTCTAGGGAACAAAATCTGAACTTTTTGGTTTGCTACACCGTCCTCTGAGGGACATGTCCTGTAGACTCGAATGTGTTATGGATGACATTTACATGAATGCAGAATGCCATGAGAATGTATAATGATTAGGATGCAATGATCGGGATGAATCTAATGCTCCTAACTAAATGGTATTAAGGATGACATTTGAATGCAGAATGTCATGAGAATGATTTCCCTTTTTTTTGAACAACAATTAGGATACAATGATCGAAATGAATCAAATACTCCTAATTGGAAATGTATGAATGAGAATGATCCCCTTTTTTTACTGTTTGGGTTGTCACTGCTGATGCGTTACCATGCTTTCTCGTTCAGCCGGTATCTTTGACAGAAAACCCAAAGAAACGATCATATTCTGCTCAGCAAGCTTGCCCCGCTGTAATTTTAGAGCCCCTTCCACTGTACCTTCTGGGACATAAAGTTTGTACCTCCCATTGCAACTTCAGGAGAATAACATTTGTTTTCTATCCATCCTGCTGCAACTCTGAGTTACAGGATCAATTTAATCTGTTACACCATTTGCTGGTTGTAATGACCAGATGTATATGCCTGATATTTGCATGAATGCAAAGTATCATTTTTCTTTTCCGGAGAATGATCCCCTTGTACACCTGGGTTGACATTGCTCGTTATTTGTCGAGGTTGTATCACCGACGAAATGTCTTGTCTTTTATTCAACCAACAAAAAGTCCAAAGAGATAATTATCTTTCTCCAATATTTCCAAACCTTAAGCTGAGTGAGTTTTGAACAATAGTCATGTTTCAGGTCCTTGTATTATTCAGAAGCTTCCAGAGTAATATGCGGAACTCCTTTTATGAAAGTATTATTAGTCCACCAATCGTTATTTCAATGCAAAATGCCTGAAAAAGGTCGTAACAATGGACAAGAAGGAATTTGATTGGGAGCATAGCTCGAAACAAACAAGTTAATCAAAGCTAGCAAATGCGATCAATGAGGAAATTTATTGGTAGTGTTTTGAAAAGAATAAGATAATCACAAGTAACAAATTTAAAATGGGTAAAATGGAAAATAGGTGCCCCAGATATCGCAGCCTGAGCTTTTCTGTTCAAACTTCTTGAGGACCATTTTAAGCTCAATACGCGTTTAGGGGATCCGGAGTACTTTGTCGATGCCCCAAGACGTAACATCTCTCCTTCTTGTTAATTCAAGCGTAGCAAGACTACTGTATGCCCTACTTTCGATAAAAATTTGAACTGCCCTTTTCGGGTTTTCAACTCAAATCCCCTTTGGTCTCAAGGCACCCTTTGCGGGTTTTCGCATTGGCCTCTCATTTTTCTTTTTTCCCTTTCTTTTCTTTTCTTTTTATCTTCTTCTTTTTTCTTTTTTCTTTTTCTTTTTCCCCTTTTTACTGAAATATTTCCTGATTTGAACTCAGAGGATTAGGCAAGTCCTTGTTATCCCTCTCGGTAAAAAAAAATTAACGCTTTTCTAAAGAAGGTCTTCTTTATCACATAAGGTCCTTCCCAGTTTGGCATCCACTTTTCTTAGAAGTCCTTCTGTATGGGAAGGATCCTTTTCAAAACTAGGTCTCCTTCCTAAAATTCTCTAGGGCGAACCTTTTAGTCATAATCTTGGATAGCTTTCCACCTCTTTTCTTCAATCAGGTTTATTTGATCATATCAAAATTGGATCCAACTTCATCTCTGACAAGACTTGAAGAGAAGGAACCTCAGCTTTGATGAAAAAGGCGTTGGCCCGACGAAGGTCCTAATCGACGTTTAATAAGCATAAAGGGTAAACGTAACTTCTATATGCCAATCTTTACAAGTCTAGGTCATCTTCCTAATGATCCTTGTTTTGTTGCTCTCCTTTTTTTTTGGTTGCCTTTGCTGCATGGTGATGTGGCACCTGATCCGCAAACTTTCGACATTGTGCGGTTGAATGTGATTCTTTGACTTTCTTTTTTTTTTGTCGGTATTCTTTTTTTCTTTTTCTCTTTTTTGTTCTGATGACTATCGACTTTGTAACATTGGCCTACGAAGTTATTTCCACCCTCTTAGCGAAATAATTAATGCCTGCTAGAAGCTTCCGATGAGATCGTCCCAATAAACTCCATGCCCCACATAGATGAGGTCTACGAAGAAACAAAGGAGGTCCATGAATCTTGTCTTCATAAATTTGGCATTTATGGCATAACTGATGCAATCCCTTCCTATGATAGACCAGCAGAATCTGAATCTCATGATTAGCTTGGCTATCGTGAATGTGATCTTTAAATACCCTTATGAACGTCTACTAGAATTTCCTTAGCCTTAACAGCATACCCACGTCTCAGTATTTCGGGCATTTCTTGATATCATCGCGCGAAAACATTTTTGAAACGATGTCTCGCCTTATTGGTGAGCTAGGCTCTCTTTCCTAGGCTCGCAATGTGCACTGACTCTTCGTAAGGTAGGATCTATTCTTCATCTTGCCCTACTATTCTTAACGAATCAGGTAGATAATCCATAATCTCCGTCATCTTCAAAGTCCTGAGATCCCTCTAGACACATATCTTGCTCAAAAGTAGACTCTGAGTCAGTAGCAGCATGGCTCATGTCGTTGATATCTAGGGACCTGTTGTAGGTACAAAAGAATGTTCAAAGGACAAATGAATCTAAGGATAATTATTTATGTGATATGAACATGAATGAAATAAATGAATAAAAGAATATTTTCTCAAAGTGAGACACAAAAATGCATTTTCATTGAAAATATAGATATTGAACATAAGCCTATTTCACAAAAAGATTCTTATTGCTCCTAGGCTTAGAGCAATAAGCGTGTTTTGGACATTACTCCGAATCAGTTATAAAAAATACAGGGATCTCTTCCACAGTCCCATTGTTCAAAACACTCCCAAGTATGTAAGGGCTCGGAAACTTTGATTCCTCGGTTCACTCTTCAGGTACGTCGTTAGTGTTCTGATTTCCCGATTTCTAGGCCTCTGATGACTTCTTCAAGGAAACGCACTCTCCTGCCCCATCCCAGTTTTAATTATCACATTTTACTGCTTCGCCAGAATGATCAGGTTCTGAAAAATCATCGAACTTCACAATTCCCATTTTAATGAACTTTTCGACCAACTTCTTAAATGCAATGCAGTTATCGATTGATTGACCCGTTATTCCTGCATGGTACTCGCATTGAGCGTTCGAATCATACCATTTGGGGTACGGGGGTTGCATTGGTTTCAGGTGATGAGGAGCTACAGCATGCATATCAAATAAGCTCTGGTATAACTCCCTATACGTCGTTGGAATAGGTGTGAACTGGGGCTTCTCTAAGTTCGATCTTGAATTGGGTTCTTGCCTTGGGGAGACCTGATAGCCGGTATTTGCCGTCTTTGGCTGGCTTACTATAAATGGCTTCGATTGGCCCTTGTAATACCTACTCATATTATTCACTTCCTTTTCCTTCTTCCTCGGGGCTTTTGAAATCCACTCTCCCCTTTTTTTTGTTTCTGTTGAGCCAAGAACAACATGATTAACTTGATCATCTTTCGGATTAAAACTTAAACCCATTGGGAAGTTTAACAGGGTCGAAATATCAGTCTGACATTTGGGTCCAATAATGACGGGTACCCCATGCGAATGCGCTTCTGGTTGAGTCGGGATATTTATCGGGGAATAAACAATTTCTTCATCATCATTCACACTATTGACCATTGGGCCACTCCTTTTTTCAAATCCTCCGACTAGTAACCGGGTTAGCTGTCCCATCATACTCTTTTGGAATTCTAGCATTTGTTCTCGCATCTCTTGTTGAATTCTGGTCAATTGCTCTTGCATCTGTATTTGCCTTTTCTCTATTCTTTCCAACCTTTGTTCCATGTCTTCTTAGGTTAACTGAAATGATTTCACCTAATTAAGGTCTTTCTACAAATTTAATGCATGTGATATGATGTAATGCAAATGAATGAAATGCAATGCAAATGCATAGAATGAATGCAAAAAGAAAGAGAGACGTTGACTATGAATTCAATTCCATTAGAAGAAATTTTCTAGAAAATAAATTTCTTTACATAAAACGGATTGCATATACGGCTTTGTTCTCATAGTCCAGGTGAAAACACCAACCCTCTTCTTCGCATCCGGATGTTATGGTCGTGTCCCGTGAACTTTCCCAATGAATGCCTCTTCTAGCTCCTTGTTGCTTGGTCCAGTCCGTACGTCTTCACTCACTTATTCTCCGCGATGTTCATAAGCTTCGTTTAGAAAATTGAGACATGATGACTCTCGAATAATCCTTTTCGGCTTGAATCCTCAGGCAAAGTCTTGTATTCTTCTGCGGGCTATCAGCCCTCTCGTTGTTTACCTGGACTATGTTCGAACGACCGTATTATAATCCACTTTATCAAGTAACACATTTCCTTATGACAAACTCTTCTATTTAGCAATCGAATATGAATCAACACCTCCTTTCTAAGATGATACGGTGCAATGCAATCAAAACAGAACAAAACAAAATACGTCAGTATAGAAGAAATAATCAATAAAATAGAACATCTATCTGGGTGACCACTAGGGTTTGGTATAATTCTACCTAGGGTAGGCTCTTAGGTCTCTCTATATGTGGTTTGGTTCTAAGGTAAGGGTACCCGAACCAGCAGATTCCTCGATCCTCACCCATTATAGGCTCATACGGACAGAGCTCGGTTCAGGGGAATACATTTCCCTATGGCTGCACGGAGATGAAAATCTCACGAAGACATAGGTACGGATGTATCTCGAAAGTGATCCACTATCCTGCACGGAGGTAAAAACTTCACGAAGGAGTAGCTTCTCACACCCACTTAAAGGGGTAAGACCAAAATGGTCCCTATGCAATATGATGCGAGACTCAAACCACAATAATTATAACAATACGAACAAATGCAATCAAAGAATCGTAATTTTTTCAAATTAGGTTTTCAATTTTCAACGATAAGACAGAAAACAACCAATTTTACGGCTCGACTCTCTGTAGCCTCCCCAGTGGAGTCGTCAAGCTATCGAAACCATTTTTTTGAAAACGGGAATCGCCTTGAGTTTTGAAAACAAAAAAAACGGGATTCACCACCGATCTTTATTTGGTGTGATCGGATCACCTTTGTTTTAATAAAACGTTTTGGTTTACTAAAACAGTGTTTTTGGTCTACGAAATTTGAGAAAGCGGGTTCGGGAGTCGGTTACGTGCGAGGAAGGGTTAGCACCCTGGTCACGCCCAAAATTGGTACTGAATTGATTAATCAATGTCTCAATGTCGAAAGTTGAAAATTTTAAAAAGAATTCAAAAATTTAATCTCGTTTTAGAAATGTTTGAATTTCCTCGAATTGAATATTAAAAATTGAATTTTCTCGAATTGAAATTAAGATTTTCTCGTTCCGAAGGAACAAAATATCACATCCAGTACGTTAGGACACGATAATTTAAATCCTCGAATCTAAGATCATCTCAATATTCTCGAGACTCATGCATTAAAATATATCAAAAGGATATTCGATTGTTTGGCCAAGGGAAAAAACCGAAACCCAGCACGTAGGGCACGATCTCTTGGGTTTCCAAACATAGAATATTGCCTTGTTTTGAAAACTTTTGTTTTTTGGATGAAATTGATAAAATATTTTAAAAATGATATACGATTGGTAGATTATGTTTTAAAGAAACATTATTTAAAGCGTGAATGGGGGTTATGCTCGACGAATAATGGTAATGTGACACGAATTTGGCGTAACGATAACATAATACACATAATACATAACATTGGTATCGTTGATCTAAAATATTAACATGCATGAATAATAATAACGATAATGGAACAATAATATAAACAATAATAACGATGATAATAATATCAATGATATGGAAATACGAACAAACAAATTATAATACATGCAAGAATGATAATCACATAGCTTACATGATTTAAACATCAACATTAATAGTCAAAGAATAATGAACTAAATAATTTTAAAAAATAATAATACATAAAACAATTTTAATAAAAAAATAAATTAACAAAATCGATTTTAAGTAAAGAATACATAAAAATAAAGTAAATAATATATGAAACCATTTAAAATAAAGTCAAAATTTAAAATCAACAGTGTACATAAAGTTTAATAAAAATAATATACAAAAACTTTAAAATAAACAATAATAATAATAAAAATTTGAAGAAAAATAAATGAATAATCTCTTTAAAACAGGTTGAAAACCAAATTGAAATCAGAATAAAAAGTGAGGATCAAAACTGCAATAAATTAAAGTAGAAAATGGACAAGGACCAGATTAAAACGTAATAGGAATAATAGGGTAAGATTTTAAAAAAGAAAGAGTGCGAAAAGGGACTTGATCGACTAGCGCCGCAACAAGGGGGGACCAAGCACGAATTATCCCTTTTAAGGGATATGCGCAGGTTCCCTTGTAACAAATGGCGCCGTTTCATCTGCTATAAAAACCTTCCCTTATTATTTTTTTTGCCATTCGGTTTCCTTTAAAAAAAACAGAGAACGCCCCCTCCTCCCCCATTTCTTTCTTCTTCTGCTAGGGTTCTTCCATCCGCCGTCACACCACCGCGCCACCACCGTATCGGTGGCCGGCGATGCCCAAGACCGACCCCTTTTAGCCCCTTTTGAAACTCCCTTTTAAAAAGAAAATAGAGAACCCCATTTTCGAACCCGATTGCGACGACGGCACGAGTTCTCCGACGACGCGTCTGCGAGTTCAGGTATGGTTCCCTTGTTTTTGTTTATTTTCATTTTATTATTAGTATTTTTATTAGATTTCAAAAAAAAAAGTAAGTAAAAAATAAAAAGAGTAAAAGAAATAGTGTTAAATCCAAGAAAATAAAACAGAGAAAATTGAAAAACAACCTTATAATTTTTGTTTCTTTGATTTCTGATAGGTCTTAAAAAATCCCGGAGGAAACAAATACAGAGCTTTACTTTGGCTTTTATAACCGATTTTTACAGATTCGGATTTGTTCTTTTCCATTTTGTTTTTCTGTTACTTTTGTTTTTTTCATTTTGTCTTCTCTGTTATTTGCGTCTAGCCTCTACCATTTTTTGTCGTTTTTCTCTTTGTTTGGTGTTGTTGTGTGTTGGCTTCTGTGTGCAGGTGTCAGAGACGCGTGGCCGGTGTTGACAGAGGCGTGGAGGGAGATAGAAGGGGTGGTGAAGGGAGTTAGGGGAATTGCTTTTTTTTTTCCTTGGAATGGGGTGATATAGATTGGGCTTAGGGTTTAACTTTTGGGCTTCAGGTCTGTTGAATTTGGACATTTATTGGACTGTTTTATTTGGGTTTATTTTGTTTTTGAACTAGGGCCAAAATTGGCTACTACAATGTTCATAGTCGTTTTACATTTCCGTCAACGTTTTCGAGGGGCCGAGAACATTTAAATTATTTGACAGCCTTGAGCATGAGAAAAACATAACTCTAATTAACACTATCAATTGCGCAGACCATTTAAATTACATAGCTAGTTCCTATGACATCATCCAATTGCATACCCAATCAAACCATGCCGATTTGTTCTTCAATAAAATAAAATGATAATTACGGATCAAGTTATATTTAACAACCGTGTATTGTTCAAAGCATCAAACAATGAGTCTTTCTTGAAATGAAGCCAAAAGTGATATTAAGAGACGATCTTTATCTTTCTCGTAATTTAGAGAAAAAAGTGAATATCAAGGCAAACATGAGATGAAGTGCGGTTTCAAATCTCACAGTTCCAACACCAATTTTTTGTTAGCCTTAGGCTAGACTGAAATTTAACTAGACTTGTTAAAATAATAAGCAACCAAAAAAACAAAAGAAATTTTTTTAATTAAAACGGGAAATAAGGAATAAAGGTGGAGACGTTTGAAATTCACAGTAATGGGACTTACATTTATATATTGATAGTTGGTACTTGTATATATAGTAGAAGATAGATAAACAATGAAGCACCAAATTTAGTAGAATCCATATCCAAAATTCATTGAAAAATGTAAAGGGCTCGGAAACAGAACATGTTTTTCTCTTGTTGAGATTATGATGATAGCAAGGCCATGGTTAACTTGGTAAGGGAGATTGAAACCGTGACTTGTTCCATGTTTGAGAAGTTGTTGTCCCTTACCTCGGGGCCAAAAGAACAATGAAAGAAGACCGGTGGTTGTTAGTTTCAGAATCGAATAGTAAGCAGGAAGAGACATTAATGAATTTGAAAATGTTGATCTTTGGTTGTGGGTCGAGCGATGAACACATCATGTTGAGATGCAAAACAAGCTAAAGGACTCGTATTGGCTAAAAACCAGTAGTAATAATAATAAAGAAATAATTTCATTCCCACACATGTGTTCTTTGCATAAAAAAATAAATTGTTAGAAGCAAGCGGATCTTGCCTCTTGCGAGAACCTAATCAACAAGGCAGCTATAACAATAAGACTAGACAAGTTAAAAGCAAATGATTAATTAATACAAGGCATTGAATGTAGTACCACCGTGCGCATTATTATATAATATTTGTCGATATGGATATTATGGCATGAAAACTAGTAGTGTTTGTTGCTACCGAAGGGTGATGAGTTGTTGTGATTATGGAGAGGAGACACAGCAGAAACATTTTGGCGATAGTTGTGGGGATCGAGATCGAGTTACTTCATGTTTCTTGCTTCCAATTGATATTTAAAATGATTGAGATTCCTCGTGTTTGTTGAAGAATGGTCTCCCATGCAGCCCATGCAGGCCTTGCAACGTCCAGAAGCAGCTCATGTAGTTTTGCTATGCTGGAACTATTATTTTATGTGAACTAAGTTCTCATTTTGTTATTTTGTAATCCAATGACAATGTAACTTAGTTTGGTTTACTTTGAACTATGTTAGGTTGTGATCTTATGTCATTTTTGATAGTGACAAAGCTGATCATATCAGCAAGGCTATGTGTACAAGTTATTATTTCAAGTTTCCATATGTTTAAGTGGTGTTAGGTGAAAATTAGGTGATGACAAGCTTGATTTGTTTTTTGTCATTAGCTGTAACTTGTATTAGATATAAGTCAATGATGTTTTGTAATGAATATCAATCTTTCATTCAACTCTAAGCTCCATTTTTTTCTTCTTCCAGCTCTTACTTCATTTTTTCTGTCATTTCTTCTTTCTTCTGCTGCAAGTCTCGAGCCTTGGTGCTCAAGCTTCAACTTTATGCTAGCTGCTAGTTGATTGTAACCCCAACAATTTGTATCTAGAGCTTCATTCTCGGAGGACCTGTTACTGTTAAACTCAAATTCGAATGGCTTCATCAAGCTTCTCACCTGCTCTACCACCTGTTTTCAATGGAGAAGGCTTTCACTTATGGCAAGTCAAGATGAAGACTTATCTCCAGGCTTTCGATCTATGGGAGGTTGTGACTTCAGATGTTGAGCCAGCACCTCTTCGAGCTAATCCAACAGTGGCTCAAATAAGACAACATGCAGATGAGAGGACCAAAAGGCACAAGGCCATGTCTTGCATACAAAATTGTGTGTCTGATGTGATCTTTACAAGGATCATGGCTTGTGAGACTCCAAGGCAAGCACAGGACAAGCTCAAGGAAGAGTTCCAAGGCCTTTGAAAGAACCAAAGCGGTAGTGACTCTTTAATCTTAGAAGGGACTTCGAGAATTGAAGATGAAAGAAGAGGAGACTGTAAAATAGTACTCAGACAGAATAATAGCTGTTGTAAACAGCATAAGGCTCCTAGGTGAGCAGTTTAGTGAAGCAAGGATAGTGGAGAAAGTGCTATCTACCTTACCTGAAAGGTATGAAGCAAAAATATCCTCTCTCGAGGACTCAAGGGACCTCTCCAGCATCTCCCTAACCGAGTTGATCAATGCTCTCTATGCACAAGAGCAAAGGAGGGCAAGTAGGAATGAGGAGCACCAAGAAGGTGCTTTCCAAGCTAAGGCTAGGACTTCTTCTAGTAATACTGCCTACAAGGGCAAGAGGACCTGGAAAAACAGGCCTAAGCCTGATGCTGCAAGAAGCAATGACCAGCTTTGTAGATTTTGCAAGAGACCAGGCCATCTAGAAGACAAATGTTGGTTCAGGCCAGATGCAATATGCCAGCATTGCAAGAAGAAGGGCCATGTTGAAAAGGTTTGCAAAAATAAAGGCAGACCAAGGCAGGCTAAACAACAACAACCAAAGGCTGAGGCTCGAGTAGCTGAGGAAGGTAGTGACCATGAAGAGCAAGTTTTTGCTGTGTCATGCTCTAGTGGCCAGAAGAAAAGCTCAGAAGCATGGCTCCTGGATAGTGGATGCACAAATCACATGTCACCTAATGCAACTATCTTGAAGACCTTGGATAGAAGCTTTCAAACCAAGGTCAAGGTTGGAAATGGACAATTCATCAAGGCTCAAGGCAAAGGAGATGTGCTGATATCAACTCCATCAGGTAACAAGGTGATTTCCAATGTGCGTCTTGTACCCGAGATTGATAGAAACTTGCTTAGCATTGCTCAGTTGTTAGACAAGGGTTACTCAATAGTGTTCAAGGGCAAGGAGTGCTAAATCACTGATCCAAGTGGATCAAGTTTCATGACAGTCAAAATGACTGATAAGTGTTTTGAGGTCAACTGGTCAGAAGGCTCGAATGCAGCCTACACTGCCTCAGCAAATGACTCCAAGCTATGGCACCAAAGACTTGGTCATGCAAACTTTAAAGCGATGGCTAGGATGATCAATGAAGAGCTGGTTGAAAACTTCACCAATTCAGCATGCAATAATGAAGTTTGTGAAGTGTGTCAGCTTGGAAAACAGGCCAGGCAACCATTTCCCTCGAACCAAGCCTTGAGAGCCTCAAAAAAGCTCCAACTTGTGCACACAGATGTATGTGGCCCTATGAAGACTGAATCACTCAGTGGAAACAGGTACTTCATACTCTTTATTGATGACCATTCAAGGTTTTGTTGGATCTATTTTTTAAAGCAGAAATCAGAATTTGCACAAGTGTTCTTAAAGTTTAAAGTTGAAGCTGAAACAGAAACAGGTTGCAAGCTCAAGACTATCAGGTCAGATAATTGAGCTGAGTACATTTCAGCTCAGTTCCAAGCAATTTGCGTTGATGCAGGTATTAAACACCAACTGACCAATGTTTATACACCTCAACAAAATGGGGTAAGTGAAAGAAAGAATAGAAGCTTGCTCGATATGGCCAGGTGCCTACTGTTTGAGAAGAACATGCCCAAGGCAATGTGGGCTGAAGCAGTTAACACTGCTGTCTATCTCCAAAACAGACTCTCAACAAAGGCACTAGCTCACCAGACACCCTTTGAAGATTGGTGTGGATTCAAGCCATCATTGGCTCACTTGAGGGCTTTTGGATGCCTTTGTTATACTCAAGTCCCAGCTGCTAAGAGAGACAAGTTGTCAAAGAGGGCACAACCTGGTGTTTTAGTAGGGTATAGCTCGATCAAAAAGGGCTATAGGATCTTAGACCCTACAACAAAGAAAATACAAGTGAGCAGGGATATGGTCTTTGATGAGAAGGCATGCTGGAACTGGGAAAAGAATCAGCCAATGCACACTTCAGAAGAACCTATAGCAGGCCAGATAGAACCTGAACAAGTTGGTCCAGAAATGAACATAGATGATGTCCCAGTCAGAGGGACTAGATCCTTGTCTGATGTTTATGAAAGGGCCCAAGTGGCCATAATGGAGCCAACAAGTTTTGAAGAAGCTGAAGCACACCAGGGCTAGAAGGCTGCAATGGTTGAAGAGATGAAGATGATAGAAAAGAACCAAACCTGGGATCTAGTTAATAGGCCTTCAAACAGAAAAATTATAGGTGTCAAATGGGTCTATCGAGCCAAACAAAATGCTGATGGGAGTCTAAACAAGCTGAAAGCCAAACTAGTTGTCAAGGGATTTAGCCAAAGATATGGCCTAGACTACATGGAGACTTTTGCACCAGTAGCCAGGCTTGACACCATACGATTGCTAGTAGCTTTGGCAGCACAAATGCAATGGTGCATACATCAACTTGATGTTAAGTCAGCCTTCCTAAATGGTCTCCTTGAAGAAGAGATTTATATTGACCAACCTCAAGGCTTTGTTGTGCCAGGCAAGGAACATATGGTCTACAGGCTTAAAAAGGCACTATATGGCCTTAAACAAGCTCCCCGAGCTTGGTATGCTCGAATTGATGGCTATCTTATCAGTTTGGGATTTTAAAGGAGCATCAGTGAGCCCACACTGTATGTTAAGAAGAATGAGGCAGAAACTCAGCTCATTGTGTCTCTTTATGTTGATGATCTCCTGGTTACAGGAGGAGACAACAATGACTTAAGAGATTTCAAGAACAAAATCAAGAAGATGTTCGAGATGTCAGACTTGGGCCACATGACTTATTTTCTTGGAATGGAGGTGAGTCAAGCTGAAGGAGAAATCTTCTTGAGTCAACAGACTTTTGCTAAGAAAATCTTATGCAAGTTCTCAATGGAAAATTGCAAGCCAACAAGCTCACCAATGGCTGTTGGAATGAAGTTATCAAGTCAAGGGGCTTATGAGCAAGTTGATGAATCTTCTTATAGAAGCTTGGTTGGCTGCTTGTTGTACCTAACAGCCACCAGGCCTGATATAATGTTTGCTATTAGTATGCTGTTAAGATTCATGCACTGCTGCAATCAGCAGCACCTACAAGCAGCAAAAAGAGTGGTCAGGTACATTAAAGGAACCCTGAGCTATGGTTTGAAGTTTGACAAAGCTGAAAATTTAAAGCTGATAGGCTACAGTGATAGTGATTGGGGTGGATCGAGTGATGACATGAGGAGTACATCTGGATATGGATTCACCATCAGATCAACATTGTTTTGCTGGTGTTCAAAGAAGCAAAATCTTGTAGCTCAGTCAACAGCAGAAGCTGAATATGTTGCTATGGCAAATGTTGTTAATCAAGCAGTTTGGTTGAGAAAAATCCTATTGATCGAATCTATATCAAGAGGAGCAAATGATTTTCTGTGATAACAAGTCTGCTGTTGCAATTACAAAGAACCCTGTCTTCCATGGTAGAACAAAGCATTTCAGCATAAAGTTACATGTGGTAAGGGAGATGGAACAAGCTCGAGAAGTAGAGCTGATTCATTGCAATTCTGAAGATCAGACTGCTGATATCTTCACAAAGGCCCTCAGTCCTACAAGGTTCATTAATTTGAGAAAGAGGCTAGGAGTATGCAGCATGGAGACCAAGGAGGAGTGTTGAAGAATGGTCTCCCATGCAGCCCATGCAGGCCTTGCAACGTCCAGAAGCAGCTCATGCAGTTTAGCTATGCTGGAACTATTATTTTATGTGAACTAAGTTCTCATTTTGTTAGTTTGTAATCCAATGACAATGTAACTTAGTTTGGTTTACTCTGAACTATGTTAGGTTGTGATCTTATGTCATTTTTGATAGTGACAAAGCTGATCATATCAGCAAGGCTATGTGTACAAGTTATTATTTCAAGTTTCCATATGTTTAAGTGGTGTTAGGTGAAAATTAGGTGATGACAAGCTTGATTTGTTTTTTGTCATTCGCTGTAACTTGTACTAGATATAAGTCAATGATGTTTTGTAATGAATATCAATCTTTCATTCAACTCTAAGCTCCATTTTTTTCTTCTTCCAGCTCTTACTTCATTTTTTCTGTCATTTCTTCTTTCTTCTGCTGCAAGTCTCGAGCCTTGGTGCTCAAGCTTCAGCTTTATGCTAGTTGCTAGTTGATTGTAACCCCAACAGTGTCTGCCCTCAACCTGTAATATAAATGTTGAGCAGATGGTAAGGGGCCTACAGCAAATAGCTAAGCAGATTTGAAAACACATATCGCTTTTGCATAACAAGAAAATGGCAGCCTCTTACCATGCTCGATCAAATAGCTTGCCCTCCAGGCAACACCCCATCGTTTAACAAATCGACGAGAACTTGAACCGATTGAGGGCATCTCAATCAGCCTCTACATCATCATCGATAGGCCACAATCTAAGTGGTCTTCAGGATTTGCATGAATGTGTAGATGTATTGCTTCAATTTCCCCTCACCCAACAAGCTCTCGCCCAAGAGAAGCAAAGGGAAATGGTTGAAGAGCTTTTGGATGGATCTCTGATGCTCTTGGATGTATGTACCACTGCCAAGGATGCCTTGTTGCAGACAAAGGAATGCACACAAGAGCTTCAATCAATTTTGCGCAGAAGACGTGGAGCCGAAAGGCTTGCTAATGAGTTTAGGAAATACTTGACATCTAGGAAAGCCATGAAAAAGGCAATCTGCAAGGCCTTAAAGAACTTGAAGCATATACAGAATAAACTCAGTACTCCTGGCGAGAATGGAGCTGTGATTAGCGTCTTAAAAGATGTAGAAGCAGTTACCATCAGCGTGCTAGAATCCGTATTGTCCCTTATTTCAGGGCCAGAGGCAGAATCAAAATCGAGCCGTTGGTCGCTGGTTTCAAAGCTAATGCACAAGAAGAAAGTAATGTGCGAGGAAGAACAGAAAGCAAATGAAATTTTGAGTGCTGAAGCTGCAGTGCGTTCCTGCATCAAATCCGAAAACATGAAGCATGTCGAGAACGTGCAAAAGGAGCTTCAAAGCTCAGAGTTGAGCATCCAAGATCTTGAAGAAGGCCTTGAAACCCTCTCCAGGCGTATGATCAAAACTAGAGTTCTTGTTCTTAATATCATCAGCTGTTAAATATTGGCATCGCAGTTGTACATATATACTGTAATTTTACAGAGGTTATACAATAGAAAAGAAATACAAAGATTATACAATCTTCTTTCTCAAAATTCTAACTCTTTTGAAATCATTTAGTTATATTTCCAAAATGGTTGCAGTAATTTTTTACTTCAAACATATTCAACCACGAGCAAGAAAAAACTTCAAAAATACTTTTATCCAGCACATGCTAATATCCAAAACTTACACCCGAATCCCAGTAACTTAGACCTACCTTAAATTTTCCCAAGTTGAATTATACAGCCTCATCATCACAACTGGTATCTTGGAATATCTCATGAAACATTTCTATGAATATGTGAGCTGCCAGGATTCCTCTTGTCCCACTGAAGACAATGGAAGACTTGCTAAAAAATAAAAACTCCATGCCCGTCAGTTTATCACATGGAAGATGGAAATGAAAAGATGCTAATTTGATATTATGTTAATCATAAAATTTTCTTATGTTAGGGGAAAAGGAAGCAAGGATCAGAAAGTGTATCTTGTTCAACTTCAAACCCTTCTTTACTTGGTTATCAAATTGCATGAAAAATAATGGTAAGTGCTAACACACACGTGGAAATAATGAATTGGTTGTCTGTTTTTCCTTAATATATTTGAAAAATGTCACCAACTCCCGTGCATTGGCAACTAGGATGGTTTCAACGTATGCAAAGAAACGGTAAGGATATATATATTAAAGTGCTTGGATAGTGAGCTGGAGAGATGGTAGAGGGGAGACATTGCATGAACATTGCTGCCACCCTTTGATCGAGATCTTAATTAATCATGTCAACATTAGCAGATAGTAGAAGCATTTGAGATTCCATTTGTCTCCATGGATTGATATGCATATACATATATATATATATATATATATAACTTGGGAGCAGATGCTTAGTATTTTAGTGAAAATTGCAAGAAACGTTGATTCAACAAATAGGCTTCTTTGCTCAGAACAAAAAAAATGGCAGCCACTCGATCCAACAGTTTCCCCCGCTCATCTAGACAACACCCACTAGCAACAGAAGTTAATGAGCATTTGAATAGATTGAGGGCTTCTAAGGAGGCATCTACTTCATCATCATCAATAAGCCATAAACTAAATGGATTTCAAGATTTGTATGATTGTGTTGTTAAGTTTCTTCAGTTGCCTCTGTCCCACCATGCTTTGGCCCACGAATGTGCTGATGAGTTGTTGGATGGTTCTCTTAGACTCCTCGACCTTTGCAGCACTGCTAAAGATATTGTGCTGCAAACAAAAGAAAGCGCAAGTGAACTTCAATCGGCTTTGCGTCGAAGGAAAATCGGTGAAGCTGAGATCGTAAGTGAAGTGAGGAAATACATGAGCTCCAGGAAAGTTGCCAAAAAGACTATCCACAAGGCATTGGGAAACTTGAAGGTCATACAAAGGAAAAACACAGTCTCACCTTTAGAAACTGTTAGCATGCTGAAGGAGATTGAAGCAGTGACTTGTTCTATGTTTGAGGATTTGTTATCTCTCATCTCTGGACCAAAGCCTAGAAGTTGGTTATCAGTTTCGAAACTATTGCATCAAAGAAGAATAGCGTGCGAAGATGCTAGAAGGAACGTGAATGAATTCGAAAAGGTTGATGTTGCTTTGAAATCCTTCTTAATAACCAAATCTGAGATCATAAATCTTGAGATGCAAAACCAGCTAAAAGACTTGGAGCTGTTTATTCAGGATCTTGAAGATGGACTTGAATGCCTCTTTAGGTGTATGATCAAAGCAAGAGTCTCGCTTCTTAACATCCTTACCCTGTAAAAAAGCAAACCCAATTTTGGGTTACATCATGTATAGAAATCAAATATACATACATACATACATACATATAAATGAAATACTCTTTTCCATTTCCATACGACAAAAGCTCCCTGTTATTTTTCCTCTTTCAGTAGCATTTGTTTTAACCTTCTTTTCTTCCAGAGAAAACAAAAAAGTTACATAAAACAGTAACTAGATAGTAATGAAACAAAGTTAACCTTGGGTTTTTGTATTTTACTTTCTTCTTAAATATGTTGCAATTAATTTATCAAGTTTGAGGCTGGTAGGATTCCTTTTGTATCTAAATTAAACAACAATCAATCCATTCACACGGATGCATGCATTAATAGTGATAACAGCAAGCTTATATTCAAATCTATCACATGTTTCAATTGATGAAAAATGGTGAGGCCAGCTTGTTGCCAAATATCAACCATTAAACTCCACCCTTTTTTCTATTTGTTGGCAATATGTGTAGAAATTATTAAGCTTGCATGTAGATATTGCCTCCCTCCGCCACAACAAGATAATCGTATAATAAACTCCACCCATTTTTCTGTTTGTTGCCAACATGTGCAACATGCACATATTGCGATGCAAATCCCTTGTTTTTACAAATAGTTGAATTGTAGTAGGAACAAAATGACTCTCCAAATAAATAAAGGAGGTGAGTTTATGTCAACTGAATTCAACACCTTTTCGTGAAGCAAATGGAACAAACAAAGAGTTCACAACACCTTATATATCTGAAAAAAATCACGTAACAAAATGCTAGAAGCGCATTGTTGTTGAAATCTATGAAGCATGGTGAAGCGATTTGCCGCAACAACGGAATATGCAACTGAAATTATGCTCCACTTGGTCTTCTAGTCTATAAAGACTAGATCTCTTCAAAAATGGTAAGTTCAAAAATGGTAAGTACAATGACTAAATGGTAAAATTCTCATTTCTCTGATAAAAGGCAACGATGTAATTTTCACCCCAATGAATTCATATTAAAGGTTGAATGTGAGTTATGAGATTTGAGTGGCTAAATAATTATTTGTTCTGAAGAAATTGATCTAAAGGGTAAAACGAAATTTTTTCCAAAAGGGCATTTTGGTCATTTCTCAAGAATATACACAATCCCTCCAAAAAGAAAATATTCACAACATATACAAGTGGAAACCCAAATACCAAAACCTAAGTAACTCGACTCTCAAAACTAGTTCCAAGTGGAGTCGCCTAGTTGCATAACGTGTTAGTTGAGAACCTAGCAAGCTAGACACGAAAACCTAAAAACGTAGTGTTGTCACTAACCAATCCGAGCTAGTTTGGTTAACCACATATTGCCTAAAGTTTGAAGACTAAACTTAATATGAATATAACGAAGAAAAAAAAACTTAAATACTACCCCCTGATCTCATTACCAAAATCTAGGTTTGGGAGTATGATTATGTGCGTAGAATGTTTGAGAATCCCTACAACGCCTATTCAAAGATAATCCTATGAAGTTTGGTGTTTAGGGTTTTTAAATCAAAATTCTAAGCATGAATTTAAATATACGACCTACCTTCAAATACTAAAAGAGAGCTAAAACTAAAATCCAATAATTAACATAGGATATTAAAAGAAAATTTAATTCTAAAATTAATACCAAAAATTGAAAATCAATAAATTTAACTTAAATGTATAAAATTAAATTTAACTTGAAATACTGAGATTGACGATTAACACTAAAAATTTTAAAATTTTAAAAATCTAATATTTAAAATCTAAAACAAAAATGTTAGCTCTAGTTTTTCAAATATTTTGATATAAAAAAAAAGTATATTAAAAATTCTCTACTTAAATCTGCAAAAATTGTTTATAAGTCCTTAAAAATTATTTTCAAAGTGTTGGACAAAATAAATTGTTAAAAAGCCTTAAATTAACTTATTTTTAACAAGTTTTTAAAGTCTGAAGGACTTTTACTGATACTTAGGTGGAAAAGTATCGGTAGAACTCAAGATGAAGAGACCTTGAAAAAGCTACAGAATTCTGCCGATAGAACTGGGAGTTCTACCGATAAACCCGGACTTCTATCTATAGAACGCACTCCAGTAAGCAAGGCAGTTTTGGCCTGAGACTTCCATCGATACCCTGGTCCCTTCTACCGATACAACCAAAATCACGTAACAAAACACAAGAACTGCACTGTTGTTGAAATGTGCAGAAGCATGGTGAAACAGTTGTTGCCTTGATAGAATATGCAAGCTCAAATTATGCACCACTTGGTCTTCTAGTCTATAGAGACTAGATCTCTTCAAAAATGGTAAGTATCTGAGTGACTAAATGGTAAAATTCTCATTTCTACCGTAAAAGTTCAAGACCTAAATTGCGAGATCAATAAACCAAAAAAAATATAAAACTTAGTCTAAAGTTAAATTTAAATTTGCTAAATACCTAAAATTCTAATTAAAACCTAAAAACTAAATAAATATAAAGGGGCATAAATTTTATCAAATTTAAGTAAGATCTAAACACCTAAACAACTCAAATCTAAAAAAGAACTTAACTTCTAGATGTAAATTTATACACAACTAATTATCACAATATACCAATTTCATCAACATTCCATGTAGAACATGTACATTTAACCATCCCGGATGACCCAACAATGATGACTTTTACTATTTGCATATTCTACCATCCCAAGTGGCCCAACAATGATGGCTTTGAATATTTACATATTCTATCATCTTGAGTGGCCTAACAATGATGGTTTTGAATCATTATATCATGTTAAAGTAGCAACATCAACATTGTTTATGTTGCTTATGTTTGGTCTATTGGTCTGATTAATTGTTTTCTGCTGATTTGTTAATTGATTCTTTACTCAATGTTTAATTTAATCAGTTGTTCTTGTTTTCTAGCATGGTGGGTTGTCATGGGATGTGTCCCTAGTTTAAAGGGTTGTGGTGTGTAAAGGGGTGTAAGCCTATATAAGGCACACAGTTGATTTCAGAAATTATCTATCAGTTTAGTTCAGCTTCCCTTGTTTTTATTGTTTTCCTCTATTATCTGTTGTGTGTTCCTCATTTTGGTATATGAGCCAGGTTTTTATATTGTTTGTTGTGTCTCCTCTTGGCAAAATCAGTGGCCTTCATGCCATCGGTGGAGTTAAGAAACTCAATAATCAGAGCTACAACACTTGGTATACATGTATAACGTCGTACTTGCAAGGCCAAGTGTAACAGTCCGATTTTGACCCTAATCGAAATAGTGGTTTCGAGACCACGAATTCGAGTTTGAAAAATATTTTTTAAAATTATTTTCAGTGTTTATTATGTGTGAATTTGCTTGTGTGAAATTTTCGTGTTTTAATTTCATCGTTTGAGTGTCCGATTAAATAAAAGGGCTTAATCGCGTAAAATAAAAATTTGATGGTTAAATAAGAAAGTGCCTAATTGTTGTTGTCTTTATAATTTTGAGGTTTTATGATGCAAATAGCCCACTATATAACTTAGTGGACGACAAAGGACTTATATAACCTTATTGTATATGTTTTATATATTAATTTGTAAAGGTTAATTAAGTAAAATAATAATAATGATAATATATGTTATATTATATCACAAATTAAAAGGCCATGTTCTCATCTTCTTTGACCGAAACTAAAGAAAAGAAAAATAAAGAAACTTAAGCTAGGTTCGGCCATCTTTGAAGCTTGATTCAGGTTAGTTTTTGTTCGGTTTTTGATAATTTTTACGTTTTTGTAATCGTTGCTTTGAATACTTCAAGACCCATGCTTGAATTTTTGATTTTGATGAAGATTTTGAAATGTGTCATTGATGATTTTGTAAGTTTTATTATGTTAGTTGATAAATTATGAAATATATGTGTTAGATTAATATGTTTTGTCTTTGAATTTTTGATGAATTTGAGTAATTAGGGCTAAATTGTAAAAATAAATTTTTGAGGGACTAAAATGTGAAATAAATGAAATGTATGGACTTGTAAGGGCATGGGTGATATTCGGCCTAGCTATGGTGATGTGAAATTTTGTGTATTTTGTGTTTTATGCGATATGGACTAAATTGCAAAAAGTGTAAAATGTCAGGGGCAAAATGGTAATTTGCCCATTTATGTGTTTTTGGATTAAATTGAATGAATAAGTGGTTAAATTAGTTAAATTTGAATTTATTTAGATCAAGAACGGAAGAAAACGGAATTATATCGGGGGAAATCGAAAGTAGTCGAATAGTCGATTAAACCGTCCGACAACATCCGAGGTAAGTCTATAAGCATTTAAATGTTGTTAAACTTGAGAATATATATATATATATATTATGTGATGTAATGAATTATTCGAATATATATGTGTTTGGCCGAATGTGATTTGAGATAGGGAACTATGTTTCGAGCTCGTTTCGATCGAGATTCAATGTCCGAAAGTCCCGTACGAACCCGAGGAATAGATAGGATACATATGTCATGACATAGGATTTTCGATATGTGTTATCGTGTAAGACCCACGTCGGGGCGTTGGCATCGACTTGTGTTTACGTGTAAGACCATGTCAGGACATTGGCATCGTATTTGATTCGTGTAAGACCACATGCGGGACAGTGGCATCGATATGTGATTACATGTAAGACCACGTTTGGGACGTTGGCATTGTATGAGCTTCCGAATATCCGTGTATCCTTTTTAATTCCGAACGGTTCAACGGGCAATGTGAAGTAAAGAACGAATGTGAAATTGAATTACGAGTTCGGTATGTGTTAGTTATTTGTTTATATGGAAACAAGGTAAGTTGGTTATTTGAAAAGATAAAAGGTTATGTGAATATGAATTATGCGTTAACCTATTTGAACATATAAATTATTCGGCCAATTGTTGTATTTGTAATAATGAAAGTGAAATTATATATATGTATATGAATGATTATGTTCGGCCATATGGTATATGTATGTGAGGTTCAAATGTGATCTGGTAGTAAATGATGACTTGTATTTGATATTATACATATTCGGCCTTGTTAACAAAATGTTAATATGTAATTATTGTTATATATGTTTTTGCTTATGACTTACTAAGCTTAAATAGCTTACTGTGTATGTGTTTTGTTTACCTCTGTTTTATAGATTTTGAAGTCACATTACGAGCTCGGGGATCGTCAGCAAAGCCTATCACACTATCAACTATTTCTTTCGGTATTTTACTAAGTTGAACTCGGGCTTATGGCATGTATAGCCTAGATGGAATGTTTGATTTTGGGACATGTGTATATATATATATAGCCATGCGAAAATGGCTTGATGACTTTGTTTAGGTTCGGTTATATGAGTTCTTGTTTAAATGTTTAATGTGTTTGGTTTTATCATTTTGACCATGGCTTAATTATATGCGGTGTATGGTTGTTATATTAGTTAATATTATGGTAAATGTTTTGATATATATAAAATGTGTGGTAGGTTTGGATTTGGTTTTTAAATGAGTTTGGTTAGGTCTTATAAAATGAGCTATGTATATAAAGGTTAGAAGCTATTTATATGTCCGAATGTGTATAGGTTATATTGATTAGGTTTGTATTGGTATGTTTGCATTGGTGAAACGGTTTAGAAATGGTGGAATATGTGTATAAGAATATTCGACTAAAGTATTAGACTCATATAAATGGGTATGTGATATGGTTTATGTTATGTATTGAAGTTATCTTAGATGACCGAATATATAGTTAGTGATTGGTTATGTGTGTATGTATTTAAAGAATATGAATCGGGTGTACTTTTAGGGTAATTTGTGCACAAATGGTTCAAATTAATATGGTCATTTACGCATGAACTTGTGTCAAGAGAAGAAATATATTGGGTCATTGAAATGATACTTGTTTAAATGAGTATATGTGAATGTATGACTAGTATGCCGTGTGGTTAATTAATGGAATAAGTTAATATTGATTCGGTAATTATGCGTAGATATAATTTAGACATTTGAAAATATGCATATGATATTATAGTAAATAAAGCACGTTTGGTTATGTTTTATATTACCAATGCCGTATAAATGATTAAATGAAAATTTTAATAGTAAATTTTGGTTTGTTTGAAGTTTAAATTTGTATATGTGCAAGAGTTATTATATATTTATAATATTAATTTTGATATATGACTAATGGAATAGTTGTTTTGTTATACGTTCTTTATATGATATGTTTAGATAGATCTTTGGATTATGTTTTAACTATGCAAAGTTTTGAATGTTATGATTTTTTTAAATTCGATATTTGATTAAGTTACGAGCCTTGATGTGATTGAATTTTGAGTTGTGAAATGTAATGAATATCTATATGAACTCGTGACATGACCGGTAATGCCTCATAACCCCAATCCGCGACGGATACTGAGTTAAGGGTGTTACACCAAGACCCGCAGGAGATGGTGAATGAAAGCGAAAGCATGGCTGGTGGCAGAGCCTATAACAATCCGTTTTTCAATCTTTGTAAGAAACGGTGGTTTGAACCCCATTTTTGATATTCGAGTCTTCAATATTATTATTTAACATTTATGAGGTTAGTATAAAATTTAATTAAAGTTTGATCCCTTAATTTGTCAATTGGATAGTTAATTATGGTACAAGAACTAAATTGTAAAAGTGGTAAAATTTTATCACTATGAATTTTTAATTAATTGAAGACCACTTTGAACGGTGGTGATGGAAAATTATCATCCACCTAATTGGCTAATTAAGGTTAACATTAGTTAATTATTAATTAATTAAGTTAATTATAATTAATTAAAGTTTAATCTTAGTATAAAAGATACATTACAAAAAAAAAAAACGGTCACTTTAAGTCTGTTTATTGTAATTTTTATATTTCTGAGGTCTCGGAAGCTTGATTTAGCTAACTTGTGTACCAATTTGTAAAACCTTTAAAGTTTTCAAAAATTTTCATTTTTTATTTCTTGAAGTTTTTGGTGATAAATTGTTTGATTTTAAGCTTAGAAGTGAAAAATGACAAGTTTGTAAAGTTTAATTGCTAGTTTTTGAAAATAAGGACTAAAATGCATTAATTTACAAAATGGTATAATATTTCTAAAATTTTGTATAATATAGGGTTATAAAAGGATGAAACTGAGACCGGTTTCAAAATCAAAGCTCAAATTTGAAAGTTATGGCAATTTCAATTTTAGGGACTAAATTGAATCAAAATCAAAACTTTAGGAAATATTTGAAAAGTGAAATTGAAGTGACTTATTTTTATAATAAGATGAAATAAGGTATCTGTAATTGATAAATTGAAATGGATTATCGTATAGATCGGGAATTGAATCAATCAAAGGATAATCGAGGAAAACGCAAAATTACGGATTAGTCATCGACATCTTATTTGTTGTTGTTTCTGCCAAGTAAGTTCATATGGGACTTACTTTATTAATTCATGATTTTTTTTTTGTTTTTCTTTCTAGTTTGAGTTGTTATGAATATAATGTCTTTTGGCATCTAACGGACTAAATCATAAAATATGAAATATATGACAAATACGAATAGGTACATGGTATGGAATGGATGTGAAATGTTATATGATTAGATGATATGTATATGACGATGTTACAAGGATTGGAATGATACAAAGCGTAATAAAGGTGCCGTGTGAACTTAGTAATCAATTAGGATACGAATAACATACCATTACGGTCCCAAAAAGGAAAACATGTGTTTGATCAAGGATTAATACGATGATTTGAGATCCATCATCTATTGCGGATTCTCTGAAGCTTGTGAGAGCAACTTAAGTTTGAAGCTTGTGTGAGCAAATCAGTCTCATGTATCCGATTTAAATTTATTATAATTCTCTAGACGAAAATAGAAATGAAAACGTTATTAAATGGTAATGAAATGATTGAAAAGAATTCTTATGAATGGAATTATACATGTTTGCAATTTGATTATTGATAAATGCTAAAAGTAACATGTTTTAACCTCATTATTAATGCGTTTTTGGGTGATTATTCGATGTTACACAGCCTTGTGCCCCCTGATATTGATATTAGAACCAAGACAGTATGCTCCACACGGTCTCACACACGGATGTTTGACTGGTCGTGTGGTACAAGTCAGTATACCCCTTAATTGGCACACGGCCTAGCACACGGGCGTGTGACTTGGCCGTGTTGCATAAGTCAGTATACCCTACAGTTTTGGCACGGCCTAGCACACGAGCATGTGTGGCCACTTCGAAAGGCACACGGGCTAGACACACGGGCGTGTGGGTGGCCGTGTGACCCAAGTCAGTATGTACCCCCTATTTTCACACGGCTGGAGACACAGGAGTGTCTGGTGGCCGTGTGAGACCTCTGACTTTGGTTACGGGCGTGTGTCCCTCTGTATTGAGAAAAATTTTCAAAGTTTCGTAGAAGTTTTATAAGTTATCGGTTTAGTCTCGAACCGCTCCTAAAGCATGTTTAAGGCCTCGTAGGCTATTGTAAGGGACAAATTGAATGATGACTGTATGCAATGGTTGAATGTATGAGAAAATCTTTATTATATATGTTAAAAGTCCGATAATGCTCCGTAATCCTATTCCGGCTTTGAATAAGGGTGAGGGTGTTACAAAATAAATAAATGAAGGATAAACTTGGATATAATTTGCGAATATAGACAAACGAGAAAAGAACTCGACACTATATAACAACGCGACCCATTTTCTATATTGTTGTTAACACTCAAAAGTTTTGGTGGATAAGGTTGATCGCCATACTTTGGGATGGAGAACAAAGTGATAAGATCGGGTTGGTGAATGCCACAAGAAAGGAATTTCTTGATAAGTTTGATAAGTTCTTAAAGAACAAAGAGCTTTACTTAAATGAATTTTTATCATACAACGTCTAACCATTACAAAGTTTAAACTAAACTATTTATAGGCAAACAAAGGTAACACGAATGACCAAAAATCAACCATTAATATTGTTTTAGAATATTCTTAAAGTTATTGAATTGGTTCTCTTCACCGAACATCTAAGGGAGTTTCATAAATTCGTTCATTCATCCTTAGCTAAGAATAAAGATGTTCAAGCTTCCATCTATGCACTTGAAATAATGTTGGTGGCTGCTCATTAATGTATGCACCGATTTTATGCATGCTTAAAGGCTAAGCAAGCTCTAGTAGTCACATTCAGCTCCTATGGTGGACGGTGGCCTTTAATTGTTTATGGGAAGTTTAAAAAGTCAGCTTCTAGAAGGCTTCTCCATGGCTTCATTCAGCTCCCAACTTAATGATGCATTAACTCAATTTTGGTGTTGACCCAATGGTCACTTTCAATGCCCATATGAACGACCAACTTTACAAGTGAACAAAATTGATGCTCTTGCAAACCGAACAACCTCATGGTGTGAAAACACTCGATTCCTTTTGGCAAAAATGAGCAGCTCTTTGAAGCTCTAAATAGGCTGGCCATTGGACTCCACTAGGACAATTATAACATGCATTAGGACACCATAAATGCAACAATAAAGCTGTAGTATATTTGGACATAATTTAACACACTTTTAAGACACATTAAACACGCTTAAGACATCTAATAAACATGCAATAAAAAGGCATAACATTAAAAGACATATTTAAGACTCGCCACTCTAAGACACATTAAAACCATGTAATAACAATGACACAATTATAACACTTATTAAAGACAAAATAATAAATAAACTTAATTTCCAAAAAAGCTATAGAATTAAATTACTAAATTAAAATGAATCATTGGCTTCCAACATCCACATGCAAAATTTTGCAAGAAATTAAACAATCTCATCTTGCATTTAGGCCCTTCGATCTTGGCCTAATCTCGGGTTCTTTTAATCGAATCACATGTAACAGCCTGATTTTCAGTGGTGTCAGAAATAGTGATTCGGGATCACTAAATCCGGAAAGGGAGTTAAAAAATTTAATAAATTAATGTATTAGTCAAGTGTGATTTTAGAAGTATTTTTGAATTAGTGAATTTTGTGATTTAAAAGAATTTATTAGGTAAATTGGGTAGAAAACGAGATATCGAGACCTCGACTTTATAAACCGAGCCATAAATATTTTTAAAAATATTTATGGAGTGTCATTGAGTTAGTATTAAAGTTTCGTTAGAAAATTTTAACGTTTTGATAGTTAATTAATTAAAAAGGACTAAATTGTAAAATGTGTAAAAACTTGTTAGAGTGATTAAATAGCTTAAGTGTCTAAGAAGGAAGGATTTAAAAGGCAATTAGACCCAAAATGTATGGGCTGGACGGTATGGGCAAAGAAAATAAGCAAGGAAACAATGTGAACAAGGGGCAAAATTGGAAAACAAGTAAACTTAATAGTTAAAATTGAATTTTCATGAGAAATCTAGATATTTTCTTCATTTTCCTTCAGAAAAAAACCATGGGAGGTCTCCAAGAAGCTGGTTTCTCATATTTTTGGCACCATGTGAGTTTATTTCTTGCTCTTTTCTTGTAATTTTTGTGTCTTTAAGACTTTTGCAATTAGGTCCAACTATCCAATTCATTAGTTTTTTATTTTATGGGTAATCTTGGAAGTTACCATTGATAAGTTCTGGATGTTTATAATGAATTAACATGGAATTTAAGTTTTAATTTTGTTATATGATGATTTTATCAAGTAATTTCAATAGAAATTGATTTTAGGACCTAATTGTGAAAAAGTTAAGAATTAGGGTTTGGTATTAAAATTCTGAATATTAATGGCTGTATGGTAGCCTAAAATAATTAGGTAAATTGTCAATTGAGAAAAATTAGCTCAATTGATGGGTGAATTGCAGAGGAATAAATTGTAAAACTATAAAATTTAGGGTAAAAGTGTAATTTCGAAAATTGAAGGGTATAAATTGTAAAGTGAATTAGAAATGGAATAGGTGCTAATGAATTTTAAAAACTTTATAATTTGGTTCTATTTCATGCTCAAGGTCAATAAAAGAGCTTTCGTAAGCTCGATTAAGACTCTGATTTAATTGTATATTATATTATGAATGTGTTTAAGACATGAATGTTTGTTTAAAATGATATAATTACAAAGATGTTTGACGGTAGTTGCTCGACAACAATTTTAGCATCGTGTAACTCGGACCCAACGATCAGGTCGATTAAGGGGTGTGAAATTTAGTGGTATCAGAGCTACGATTTAGTCAATTCTAGGACTGAATCAAAGCGCGTACAAGTGTAGAAATATATGACACAATAACCTGTGATAGTGTGATGCCTTCAGATCCGATTTGACTCTATTTTCCTTATAGATAATCATGCCGGCTGAATTAAATCATGTCGTATCTGACGAAGTAGATAGTAACGTTCCCTCTTTTGATTAGGGAGCAGCAAATAGTATGCTCGTTGGGCAAGGGCCTGAAAGTGAGGTGCGAGATGTCTTCTTCCAAATGATGAATTAATGGTGTACACAATTCATGGGAGCTACTCCCTTGGCTCCGCAACCTCTACCCCCAATCGTGCCTCCTACAACACCCCATTGTCCTTAAAATACAGTAAGTGTTCATCGGCCTCCGGTTGATATGATTTGAAAGTGCGGGGATTAAGAATTCAAAGGTAAAAAGGATGACGATCCGGCCCAGCTAGAACTGAATACTGGTTGGAAAATAATTAGCGAGTTTTCGATGAAATGATGTGCTCACCCGAGGATAGTTAGAGATGTGCCATATCACAACTGAGACAAGAAGCTTACAAGTGGTGAACTACTTTGATATCAGTCGTTCCGAAAGACTGAGTGAATTGAGATTTCTTTCTATATGAATTCAAAAAGAAATATATCAGGTGACGGTACCTTAAAAAGAGAAAAGGGAGAATTTTTAGAATTGAAGGAAGGGAGCATGTATGTGGCAAAGTATGAACGGGAATTCATCCGACTTACTAAGTACGCCCGATAGATTATGCCGACAGAAGATGAAATGTGAACATGTTTTGAGTGGGGTCTGAACAAAGATATCCGAATGTTAGTGGGAGCACTTGAATTGAAAAAGTTTGTGGTTTTATTTGAAAGAGCACAAAAGATGGAAGACATGTGCAACAAAAAGAAACTAGCCAAATCGAAGCTCCAAGATTCCGATAAACGGAGTATGACCAGATTGTTTTGAGCTCCTCCATCGAAAAAGTCAAAAGATGTTCATAGTCGCTTTACATTTCCGTCAACGTTTTCGAGGGGCCGAGAACATTTAAATTATTTGACAGCCTTGAGCATGAGAAAAACATAACTCTAATTAACACTATCAATTGCGCAGACCATTTAAATTACATAGCTAGTTCCTATGACATCATCCAATTGCACACCCAATCAAACCATGCCGATTTGTTCTTCAATAAAATAAAATGATAATTACGGATCAAGTTATATTTAACAACCGTGTATTGTTCAAAGCATCGAACAATGAGTCTTTCTTGAAATGAAGGCAAAAGCGATACTAAGAGACGATATTTATCTTTCTCGTAATTTAGAGAAAAAAGTGAATATCAAGGCAAACATGAGATGAAGTGCGGTTTCAAATCTCACAGTTCCAACACCAATTTTTTGTTAGCCTTAGGCTAGACTGAAATTTAACTAGACTTGTTAAAATAATAAGCAACCAAAAAAACAAAAGAAATTTTTTTAATTAAAACGGGAAATAAGGAATAAAGGTGGAGACGTTTGAAATTCGCAGTAATGGGACTTACATTTATATATTGAGAGTTGGTACTTGTATATATAGTAGAAGATAGATAAACAATGAAGCACCAAATTTAGTAGAATCCATATCCAAAATTCATTGAAAAATGTAAAGGGCTCGGAAACAGAACATGTTTTTCTCTTGTTGAGATGATGATGATAGCAAGGCCATGGTTAACTTGGTAAGGGAGATTGAAACCGTGACTTGTTCCATGCTTGAGAAGTTGTTGTCCCTTATCTCAGGGCCAAAAGAACAATGAAAGAAGACCAGCTGGTTGTTAGTTTCCAGAATCGAATAGTAAACAGGAAGAGACATTAATGAATTTGAAAATGTTGATGCTGGTTGTGGGTCAGGCGATGAACACATCATGTTGAGATGCAAAACCAGCTAAAGGACTCGTATTGGCTAAAAAACCAGTAGTAATAATAATAAAGAAACAATTTCATTCCCACACATGTGTTGCTGCATAAAAAAAATAAATTGTTAGAAGCAAGCGGATCTTGCCTCCTTGCAGAACCTAATCAACAAGACAGCTATAACAATAAGACTAGACAAGTTAAAAGCAAATGATTCATTAATACAAGGCATTGAATGTAGTACCACCGTGCGCATTATTATATAATATTTGTAGATATGGATATTATGGCATGAAAACTAGTAGTGTTTGTTGCTACCGAAGGGTGATGAGTTGTTGTGATTGTGGAGAGGAGACACAGCAGAAACATTTTGGCGATAGTTGTGGGGATCGAGATCGAGTTAGTTCATGTTGCTTGCTTCCAATTGATATTTAAAATGATTGAGATTCCTCGTGTCTGCCCTCAACCTGTAATATAAATGTTGAGCAGATGGTAAGGGGACTACAGCAAATAGCTAAGCAGAGTTGAAAACACATATCGCTTTTGCATAACAAGAAAATGGCAGCCTCTTACCATGCTCGATCAAACAGCTTGCCCTCCAGGCAACACCCCATCGTTTCACAAATCGACGAGAACTTGAACCGATTGAGGGCATCTCAATCAGCCTCTACATCATCATCGATAGGCCACAATCTAAGTGGTCTTCAGGATTTGCATGAATGTGTAGATCTATTGCTTCAATTTCCCCTCACCCAACAAGCTCTCGCCCAAGAGAAGCAAAGGGAAATGGTTGAAGAGCTTTTGGATGGATCTCTCATGCTCTTGGATGTATGTACCACTGCCAAGGATGCCTTGTTGCAGACAAAGGAATGCACACAAGAGCTTCAATCAATTTTGCGCAGAAGACGTGGAGCCGAAGGGCTTGCTAATGAGTTTAGGAAATGCTTGACATCTAGGAAAGCCATGAAAAAGGCAATCTGCAAGGCCTTAAAGAACTTGAAGCATATACAGAATAAACTCAGTACGCCTGGCGAGAATGGAGCTGTGATTAGCGTCTTAAGAGATGTAGAAGCAGTTACCATCAGCGTGCTAGAATCCGTATTGTCCCTTATTTCAGGGCCAGAGGGAGAATCAAAATCGAGCCGTTGGTCGCTGGTTTCGAAGCTAATGCACAAGAAGAAAGTAATGTGCGAGGAAGAACAGAAAGCAAATGAAATTTTGAGTGCTGAAGCTGCAGTGCGTTCCTGCATCAAATCCGAAAACATGAAGCATGTCGAGAACGTGCAAAAGGAGCTTCAAAGCTCAGAGTTGAGCATCCAAGATCTTGAAGAAGGCCTTGAAACCCTCTCCAGGCGTATGATCAAAACTAGAGTTCTTGTTCTTAATATCATCAGCTGTTAAATATTGGCATCGCAGTTGTACATATATACTGTAATTTTGCAGAGGTTATACAATAGAAAAGAAATACAAAGATTATACAATCTTCTTTCTCAAAATTCTACCTCTTGTGAAATCATTTAGTTATATTTCCAAAATGGTTGCAGTAATTTTTTACTTCAAACATATTCAACCACGAACAAGAAAAAACTTCAAAAATACTTTTATCCAGCACATGCTAATATCCAAAACTTACACCCGAATCCCAGTAACTTAGACCTACCTTTAATTTTTCCCAAGTTGAATTATACAGCCTCATCATCACAACTGGTATCTTGGAATATCTCATGAAACATTTCTATGAATATGTGAGCTGCCAGGATTCCTCTTGTCCCACTGAAGACAATGGAAGACTTGCTAAAAATTAAAAACTCCATGCCCGTCAGTTTATCACATGGAAGATGGCAATGAAAAGATGCTAATTTGATATTATGTTAATCATAAAATTTTCTTATGTTAGGGGAAAAGGAAGCAAGGATCAGAAAGTGTATCTTGTTCAACTTCAAACCCTTCTTTACTTGGTTATCAAATTGCATGAAAAATAATGGTAAGTGCTAACACACACGTGGAAATAATGAATTGGTTGTCTGTTTTTCCTTAATATATTTGAAAAATGTCACCAACTCCCGTGCATTGGCAACTAGGATGGTTTCAACGTGTGCAAAGAAACGGCAAGGATATATATATATATATATATTAAAGTGCTTGGATAGTGAGCTGGAGAGATGGTAGAGGGGAGACATTGCATGAACATTGCTGCCACCCTTTGATCGAGATCTTAATTAATCATGTCAACATTAGCAGATAGTAGAAGCATTTGAGATTCCATTTGTCTCCATGGATTGATATGCATATATATATATATATATATAACTTGGGAGCAGATGCCTAGTATTTTAGTGAAAATTGCAAGAAACGTTGATTCAACAAATAGGCTTCTTTGCTCAGAACAAAAAAAATGGCAGCCACTCGATCCAACAGTTTCCCCCGCTCATCTAGACAACACCCACTAGCAACAGAAGTTAATGAGCATTTGAATAGATTGAGGGCTTCTAAGGAGGCATCTACTTCATCATCATCAATAAGCCATAAACTAAATGGCTTTCAAGATTTGTATGATTGTGTTGTTAAGTTTCTTCAGTTGCCTCTGTCCCACCATGCTTTGTGTTGAAGTATGGCCTCCCATGCAGCCCATGCAACATACAAGAGCAGCTCATGCTGACCCCCTATGCAGAAACCATTATTTCATGTGCAACAAGAGCTTATTTTGTTAATGTTGTATCTCTAAGTCAATGTAACTTAGTTTGGTTCACTTGGAACTATGTTAGGTTAATATTTTATGTCATTTTGATGGAGATTGAGCTGATTAGATCAGCTATGCAAAGTGTACAAGCAATTATTTCAAGTTTCCATGTGATTTAGTGGGATTAGGTAATATTAGGTGATGATTTGCTATGATTTGTATTATCCATAGCTGGTATATGTAATGGTAGTGCATCATTGATGTTTTGTAATGAAAAACAATAGTTTTCATTCAAATTCTATGCTCCAACTTCCTCTTCCTCTCATTCTCCTCGCACAAATTTCTTTCTTTCTTTCTTTCTTCATCGCCAAGCATCGAGCCTTGTGGCTCAAGCTTGACTTATTGTTGTCGCTTGTTTGTTGATTCAAGTTCCAACAATTGGTATCTAGAGCCTTTGTCTTAGAGGACCTTGTGTTATCAAAAAAGCTCAAATGGCTGCCAACTTTTCTCCTACAGTACCACCTATCTTTAGTGGTGAAGGGTTCCACATATGGGCAGTAAAGATGAAGACCTACCTGCAAGCATTTGACTTATGGAAGGTGATCAACACCGATGCTGAGCCAGCCCCTCTTCGAGCCAATCCAACAGTGGCTCAGATGAGACAGCATGCTGAAGAAAGGACCAAGAGGCACAAGGCCATGTCGTGCATCCAGAACTGTGTATCAGATGTCATCTTCACCAGAATCATGGCCTGTCAAACACCAAAGTAGGCCTGGGACAAACTCAAGGAGGAGTTCCAAGGCACTGAAAGAACTAGGCAACAACAGCTTCTAAACTTGAGAAGGGACTTTGAAAATCTCAAGATGAAGGAAGAAGAAACAGTGAAGCAGTATTCAGATAGGATCATGGTCTGTGGTTAACAGCATAAGATTGCTAGGAGAAGAGTTTAGTGAGGCTAGAATCGTGGAGAAAGTGCTCTCAACACTGCCTGAGAGATATGAGGCAAAAATCTCATCCCTTGAGGACTCGAGAGACTTGTCTACCATCTCCTTGACTGAGCTTATCAATGCTTTGTATGCTCAGGAACAAAGGAGGGCAAGTAGGCAAGAGGAACACCAAGAAGGTGCTTTCCAGGCCAAATCTAAGCCATCCTCGAGCAATACTGCCTATAAAGGCAAAAAGATTTGGAAGAACAGGCCAAAGCCTGATGTTGCAAGAGGAGGTGAACAGCTTTGCAAGTTTTGCAAGAGAGGAGGTCACCCTGAGAATAAATGCTGGTTTAGGCCAGATGCAGTATGTCAGCACTGCAAGAAGAAGGGTCATGTTGAGAGGGTTTGCAAATCCAAAGGCAAACTAAGGCAGGCACCATACCAACAACCAAAGGCTGAGGCTCGAGTAGCTGAAGAGGGCAGTGACCAAGAAGAACAAGTCTTTGCAGTCTCATACTCAGCTGCAAAAGAAAAAGCTACCAAGGGATGGCTCCTGGACAGTGGCTGCACCAATCATATGACACCTGATGCTACCATATTCAAGTCAATAGACAGAAGCTTCAAGGCCAAAGTCAAGGTGGGAAATGGTCACTTTATTCATGTAGTAGGTAAAGGTGATGTGTTGATATACACACCTACAGGCAATAAACTAGTCTTCAATGTGTTGCTAGTGCCTGAAATAGATAGAAACCTACTAAGCATTGCACAGTTGCTAGACAAGGGCTACACTGTTGTGTTCGAAGGCAATGAGTGCAGAATCAGTGACCCTTATGGCTCCAAGCTTATGTCAGTCACAATAGCTGATAAGAGCTTTGTTGTTGACTGGACAAACCACATGGACACAGCATATGCTGCTTCAACTGAAGACTCCAAGCTGTGGCATCAAAGACTTGGACATGTCAACTTTAAGTCCATGACCAAGATGGAAAATAAAAGTCTAGTTGAAAACTTCACTAACACAGTTACTGATGAAGGAGTTTGTGAAGTATGTCAGCTAGGAAAGCAGGCCAGGCATCCATTTCCTTTGAATCAAGCTTGGAGAGCATTAGACAAGCTCCAACTTATGCACACTGATGTGTGTGGTCCCATGAAGACTGAATCACTCAGTGGTAACATGTACTTTGTCTTGTTTATTGATGATTTCTCAAGATACTGTTGGATTTATTTATTGAAGCACAAATCTGAGGTAGCTTTAGTGTTTTTGAAATTCAAAGCTGAAGCTGAAATAGAAACAGGTTGCAAGATAAAGTGCATAAGGTCAGATAATGGAGCTGAATACACTTCAGCTCAGTTCCAAACAAGCTATGTTGAAGCTGGCATCAAACACCAATTGACCAATGTCTATACTCCTCAACAAAATGGAGTGAGTGAAAGAAAAAACAGAAGCTTATTAGATATGGCTAGGTGCCTGTTGTTTGAGAAAAATGTGCCCAAATACATGTGGGCTGAAGCAGTGAACACTGCTGTTTACTTACAAAACAGACTTCCCACTAAGGCCCTGACACACAAAACTCCATTTGAGGCATGGTTTGGGTTTAAGCCATCACTGGCTCACCTTAGAACCTTTGGTTGTTTATGCTATGCACAAGTTCCAGCTGTCAGGAGAAGCAAACTTGATGAAAGATCTCAACCAGGCATACTTGTGGGCTATAGCTCGATCAAGAAGGGTTATAGAATCCTTGATCCCTCAACAAACAAAGTCCTAGTAAGCAGGGATGTAATCTTTGATGAAAAGGGATGCTGGAACTGGGAGAAAAATGTGCTAGTTGCTGCTCCTGAAGAAATCACAACAGGCCAGATTGAAGCTAATCAAGAAGGTGCTGAAATGGATTATGATGATGCCCCAGTTAGAGGAACGAGGTCACTTGTAGAAGTTTATGAAAGGGTACAGGTAGCCATTATTGAACCAAGTAGCTTTGAAGAAGCTCAAGTACATCAAGGCTGGCAACAAGCTATGACTGAAGAGATCCAAATGATCAAGAAGAACCAAACATGGGAGCTGGTTGAAAGGCCTTCAAACATGAAGATCATAGGTGTCAAATGGGTCTATCGAGCCAAGCAAAATGCAGATGGGAGCCTAAACAAGCTAAAAGCCAGGTTAGTTGTCAAAGGCTTTAGTCAAAAATATGGTCTGGACTACATGGAAACTTTTGTTCCAGTAGCCTGGCTTGATACCATAAGAATGCTAGTAGCATTGGCTGCACAAAACGAGTGGATAATTCACCAACTTGATGTGAAGTCTGCCTTCTTAAATGGTCTTCTTGAAGAAGAAATCTACATAGATTAACCTCAAGGCTTCATTGTTCCTGGTAAGGAGCACATGGTCTATAGGCTCAAAAAGGCACTTTATGGCCTAAAACAAGCCCCTAGAGCATGGTATGCTCGAATTGATAGTCATTTGCTGAATTTGGGATTTGAGAGAAGTGCAAGTGAACCAACATTGTATGTAATGAAGAATAAAAGTGAAACACAACTCATAGTGTCCCTTTATGTTGATGATCTCTTGGTCACGGGAGGAGACAACAAAGTCTTGAATGACTTCAAAACCAAGATGGAAGAGGTGTTCGAAATGCCAGACTTGGGCCACATGACCTATTTCCTTGGAATGGAAGTGAGTCAAACTGAAGGAGAGATTTTCTTGAGTCAACAGGCATTTGCTAAGAAAATCCTAAACAAATTCTCTATGGAGAATAGCAAACCAGTGAGCACACCTATGGCTGTTGGAGTGAAATTGTCAAGCCAAGGTGACTATGATCTAGTAGAAGAGTCTGCCTACAGAAGCTTGGTAGGATGTCTACTCTATTTAACAGCAAGCAGGCCAGACATTATGTTTGCTGTAAGTATGCTATCAAGATTTATGCATTGCAGCAATAGGCAGCATCTCCAAGCAGGAAAAAGAGTGCCCAGGTACATTAAAGGGACACTGACATATGGCTTAAAGTTTAGCAAGGCTGAAAACATGAAGCTAGTAGGCTACAGATAGTGATTGGGCGGGATCGAAGGATGACATGAAGAGTACTTCAGGTTATGCATTTACTCTTGGTTCAGCTATGTTTTGCTGGTGTTCAAAGAAGCAAAACACTGGTGGCCCAATCAATGCAAGGTCGAGTATGTTGCTATCGCTGCCGCTGTGAATCAAGCCATATGGCTTAGAAAATTACTAGTGATTTGAATCTACAAAGCAAGAGGAGCAACAGGATCCTATGTGACAACAAGTCTTTTTTGTTGCAATTGCAAAGAATCCTGTCTTCCATGGCAGAACTAAACACTTTAGCATCAAGCTTCATGTGGTAAGGGAGATGGAACAAGCTCGGGTAATTGAGCTGGTTCATTGCAATTCTGAAAATCAGATTGCTGATATTTTCACCAAGGCCCTCAATGCAACAAGGTTTATTGAATTGAGAATGAAGCTAGGAGTATGCAGCAAGGAGTCCAAGGAGGAGTGTTGAAGTATGGCCTCTCATGCAGCCCATGCAACGTACAAGAGCAGCTCATGCTGATCCCCTATGCAGAAACCATTATTTCATGTGCAACAAGAGCTTATTTTGTTAATGTTGTATCTCTAAATCAATGTAACTTAGTTTGGTTCACTTGGAACTATGTTAGGTTAATATTTTATGTCATTTTGATGGAGATTGAGCTGATTAGATCAGCTATGCAAAGTGTACAAGCAATTATTTCAAGTTTCCATGTGATTTAGTGGGATTAGGTAATATTAGGTGATGATTTGCTATGATTTGTATTATCCATAGCTGGTATATGTAATGGTAGTGCATCATTGATGTTTTGTAATGAAAAATAATAGTTTTCATTCAAATTCTATGCTCCAACTTCCTCTTCCTCTCATTCTCCTGCACAAATTTCTTTCTTTCTTTCTTTCTTCATCAGCAAGCATCGAGCCTTGTGGCTCAAGCTTCAGCTTGTTGCTGCTGTTTGTTGATTCAAGTTCCAACACTTTGGCCCACGAATGTGCTGATGAGTTTTTGGATGGTTCTCTTAGACTCCTCGACCTTTGCAAAGGCCTTTGCTAAAGATATTGTGATGCAAACAAAAGAAAGCGCAAGTGAACTTCAATCGGCTTTGCGTCGAAGGAAAATCGATGAAGTGAGATCGTAAGTGAAGTGAGGAAATACATGAGCTCCGTGAAAGTTGCCAAAAGACTATCCACAAGGCATTGGGAAACTTGAAGGTCATACAAAGGAAAACATCTCACCTCACCTTGTTAAATCTTAGCATGTCAAGGAGATTGAAGCGATGACTTGTTCTATGTTTGAGGATTTGTTATCTCTCATCTCTGGACCAAAGCCCGGAAGTTGGTTATCAGTTTTGAAACTATTGCATCAAAGAAGAATAGCTGCGAAGATGCTAGAAGGAACGTGAATGAATTCGAAAAGGTTGATGTTGCTTTGAAATCCTTGGAATAACCAAATCTGAGATCATAAATCTTGAGATGCAAAACCAAATAAAGACTTGGAGTACATTTATTCAGGATCTTGAAGATGGACTTGAATGCCTCTTTAGGTGTATGATCAAAGCAAGAGTCTCGCTTCTTAACATCCTTACCTCAGAAAAAGCAAACCCAATTTTGGGTTACATCATGTATAGAAATCAAATATACATACATACATACATACATATAAATGAAATACTCTTTTCCATTTCCATACGACAAAAGCTCCCTGTTATTTTTCCTCTTTCAAAGTAGCATTTATTTTAACCTTCTTTTCTTCCAGAGAAAACAAAAAGTTACATAAAACAAGAACTAGATAGTAATGAAACAAAGTTAACCTTGGGTTTTTGTATTTTACTTTCTTCTTAAATATGTTGCAATTAATTTATCAAGTTTGAGGCTGGTAGGATTCCTTTGTATCTAAATTAAACAACAATCAATCCATTCACACGGATGCATGCATTAATAGTGATAATAAACAAGCTTATATTCAAATCTATCACATGTTTCAATTGATGAAAAATGGTGAGGCCAGCTTGTTGCCAAATATCAACCATTAAACTCCACCCTTTTTTTCTATTTGTTGGCAATATGTGTAGAAATTATTAAGCTTGCATGTAGATATTGCCTCCTCCGCCACAACAAGATAATCGTGTAATAAACTCCACCCATTTTTCTGTTTGTTTCCAACATGTGCAACATGCACATATTGCGTGCAAATCCTTGTTTTTACAAATAGTTGAATTTTAGTAGGAACAAAATGACTCTCCAAATAAATAAAGGAGGTGAGTTTATGTCAATCGAATTCAACACCGTTCAGTGAAGCAAATGGAACAAACAAAGAGTTCACAACACCTTATATATCCGAGCAAAATCACGTAACAAAATGCTAGAATCGCATCTTGTTGTTGAAATCAGCAGAAGCATGGTGAAGCAGCGATTGCCGCAACAATGGAATATGCAACTGAAATTATGCTCCACTTGGTCTTCTAGTCTATAGAGACTAGATCTCTTCAAAAATGGTAAGTACAATGACTAAATGGTAAAATTCTCATTTCTACAGTAAAAGGGCAACGATGTAATTTTCACCCCCAATGAATTCATATTAAAGGTTGAATGTGAGTTATGAGATTTGAGTGGCTAAATAATTATTTGTTCTGAAGAAATTGATCTAAAGGGTAAAACAAAAAATTTTCCAAAAGGGCATTTTGGTCATTTCTCAAGAATATACACAATCCCTCCAAAAAGAAAATATTCACAACATATACAAGTGGAAACCCAAATACCAAAACCTAAGTAACTCAACTCTCAAAACTAGTTCCAAGTGGAGTCGCCTAGTTGCATAACGTGTTAGTTGAGAACCTAGCAAGCTAGACACGAAAACCTAAAAACGTAGTGTTGTCACTAACCAATCCGAGCTAGTTTGGTTAACCACATATTGCCTAAATTTTGAAGACTAAACTTAATATGAATATAAGGAAGAAAAGAAAAACTTAAATACTACCCCCTGATCTCATTACCAAAATCTAGGTTTGGGAGTATGATTATGTGCGTAGAATGTTTGAGAATCCCTACAATGCCTATTCAAAGATAATCCTATGAAGTTTGGTGTTTAGGGTTTTTAAATCAAAATTCTAAGCATGAATTTAAATATACGACCTACCTTCAAAAACTAAAAGAGAGCTAAAACTAAAATCCAGTAATTAACATAGGATATTAAAAGAAAATTTAATTCTAAAATTAATACCAAAAATTGAAAATCAATAAATTTAACTTAAATGTATAAAATTAAATTTAACTTGAAATACTGAGATTGACGATTAACACTAAAAATTTTAAAATTTTAAAAATCTAATATTTAAAATCTAAAACAAAAATGTTAGCTCTAGTTTTTCAAATATTTTGATATAAAAAAAAAGTATATTAAAAATTCTCTACTTAAATCTGCAAAAATTGTTTATAAGTCCTTAAAATTATTTTCAAAGTGTTGGACAAAATAAATTGTTAAAAAGCCTTAAATTAACTTATTTTTAACAAGTTTTTAAAGTCCAAGGACTTTTACTCGATACTTAGGTGGAAAAGTGTCGGTAGAACTCAAGATGAAGAGACCTTGAAAAAGCTACTGAGTGCACTCACGATAGAATCGGGAGTTTTACCAATAAACCCGGACTTCTATCTATAGAACGCACTCCAGTAAGCAAGCGGTCTTGGCCTCGAGACTTCTATCGATACCTGGTCCCTTCTACCGATACAACCAAAATCACGTTGCAAAACACAAGAAGCAGATCGTTGTTGAAATGTGCGAAGCATGGTGAAACAAATTGTCGCAATAATGAGAATATGCAAGCCAAATTATGCACCACTTGGTCTTCTAGTCTATGGAGACTAGATCTCTTCAAAAATGGTAAGTACAGTGACTAAATGGTAAAATTCTCATTTCTACCGTAAAAGTTCAAGACCTAAATTGCGAAATCAATAAACCAAAAAAAATATAAAACTTAGTCTAAAGTTAAATTTAAATTTGCTAAATACCTAAAATTCTAATTAAAACCTAAAAACTAAATAAATATAAAGGGGCATAAATTTTATCAAATTTAAGTAAGATCTAAACACCTAAATAACTCAATCTAAAAAAGAACTTAACTTCTAGATGTAAATTTATACACAACTAATTATCACAATATACCAATTTCATCAACATTCCATGTAGAACATGTACATTCAACCATCTCGGATGACCCAACAATGATGACTTTTACTATTTGCATATTCTACCATCCAGAGTGGCCCAACAATGATGGCTTTGAATATTTTCATATTCTATCATCTTGAGTGGCCTAACAATGATGGTTTTGAATCATTATATCATGTTAAAGTAGCAACACCAACATTGTTTATGTTGCTTATGTTTGGTCTATTGGTCTGATTAATTGTTTTCTGCTGATTTGTTAATTGATTCTTTAGTCAATGTTTAATTTAATCAGTTGTTCTTGTTTTCTAGCATGGTGGGTTGTCATGGGATGTGTCCCTAGTTTAAAGGGTTGTGGTGTGTAAAGGGGTGTAAGCCTATATAAGGCACACAGTTGATTTCAGAAATTATCTATCAGTTTAGTTCAGCTTCCCTTGTTTTTATTGTTTTCCTCTATTATCTGTTGTGTGTTCCTCATTTTGGTATCTGAGCCAGGTTTTTATATTGTTTGTTGTGTCTCCTCTTGGCAAAATCAGTGGCCTTCATGCCATCGGTGGAGTTAAGAAACTCAATAATCAGAGCTACAACACTTGGTATACATGTATAACGTCGTACTTGCAAGGCCAAGTGTAACAGTCCGATTTTGACCCTAATCAGAATAGTGGTTTCGAGACCATGAATTCGAGTTCGAAAAATATTTTAAAATTATTTTCAGTGTTTATTATGTGTGAATTTGCTTGTGTGAAATTTTCGTGTTTTAATTTCGTCGTTTGAGTGTCCGATTAAATAAAAGGGCTTAATCGCGTAAAATGAAAATTTGATGGTTAAATAAGAAAGTGCATAATTGTTGTTTTCTTTATAATTTTGAGGTTTTATGATGCAAATAGCCCACTATATAACTTAGTGGACGACAAAGGACTTATATAACCTTATTGTATATGTTTTCTATATTAACTTGTAAAGGTTAATTAAGTAAAATAATAATAATGATAATATATGTTATATTATATCACAAATTAAGAAGCCATGTTCTCATCTTCTTTGACCAAAACTAAAGAAAAGAAAAATAAAGAAACTTAAGCTAGGTTCGGCCATCTTTGAAGCTTGATTCAAGGTTAGTTTTTGTTCGATTTTTGATAATTTTTACGTTTTTGTAATCGTTGCTTTGAATACTTCAAGACCCATGCTTGAATTTTTGATTTTGATGAAGATTTTGAAATGTGCCATTGATGAGTTTGTAAGTTTTATAATGTTAGTTGATAAATTATGAAATATATGTGTTAGATTAATATGTTTTGTCTTTGAATTTTTGATGAATTTGAGTAATTAGGGCTAAATTGTAAAAATAATTTTTTGAGGGACTAAAATGTGAAATAAATGAAATGTATGGACTTGTAAGGGCATGGGTGATATTCGGCCTAGCTATGGTGATGTGAAATTTTGTGTATTTTGTGTTTTATGCGATAGGGACTAAATTGCAAAAAGTGTAAAATGTCAGGGACAAAATGGTAATTTGCCCATTTATGTGTTTTTGGATTAAATTGAATGAATATGTGGTTAAATTAGTTAAATTTGAATTTATTTAGATCAAGAACGGAAGAAAACAGAATTAGATCGGGGGAAATCGAAAGTAGTCGAATAGTCGATTAAACCGTCCGACAACATCCGAGGTAAGTCTATAAGCATTTAAATGTTGTTAAACTTGAGAATATATATATATATATATATTATGTGATGTAATGAATTATTCGAATATATATGTGTTTTGTAACATCCCGAAATTGGGCCTAGTAGGATTGGGCCCAATGGGCCTTGTTTTTAAAATTTTTGAGAACGGCATTAATGCAAGTCAGACTTATTAGGTAAGTTATTTTGGAAGGTTAGAGGGCTTCTATGAAGTCCCGGGATCAAATATTAGCTTTGGGGAAATTTTGGTTTTAGGTGAAAAAAAAAAACCACGGAAGTTGGCAGGTAGGCCTTAAGAATAAAATGTGGGGAAAAATGACACAAGTGGAGTGTGTGGTGTAGTGGCAAAGTGACACCACTTAAGGAACAAGGGGATGACGCCATAAGGAAGGAAGGAGGTCCAAGGTTCAAGTCTTGGCTTTTGCATTTTGGTTTTCTTTTTACTTGGACCTCGGAATTTGGCTATAGATTTATATTTAGTTGCGCATGGTTTAAGACACAAGAGGAGCTTGTGGCCAAGTGGCTAGGCGTGGATTATGTTGCAAGGGAGCCCAGGTTCGAATCTCATGAGAAGCAAGGAGTATTTATTTTGCGTGCTGACGGGAAGAGTTTCATTGAATTTAAACTTCACTCGTGAAGGGATCCCACATCGGAAAGATACAAAGAAGGAAGGTGAAGAGCTAGCTATATAAAGAGCATTCCAGAGGAGGGTTGACACACCTTGGAAGGCGTTTGGGCACAGGAGTGGTCTGAGCGCGGATTAACACCGAGTCCTATCAGTGTGTAACTCTCTACTCTAGTTGTAGAGCGGCAAATGCCGGGTGCCTTGGCCACGGCAATAGTAGTTACACACGAGCGCGGCGAGCGCACGTGTGGGGTTTCGACGCGATAGTTGAGGCCATAAGTAGTATTCTTGTGGGTTGGGGGTGCTTGGGCGCGATGGGCGAAGTGGGCCCAATGGGCCCGTGGGCCCTTATGAGTAAATTGTGCGATTGTGTAGTATATAGTGAACTAGACTAGGTGGAACTTATATACATGGCTAGATTTGTGCTAGGTGGGCCACACGAGCGTGTGGGCCCGAATGGGCGGAATCGAGTTTTAGGCCCAATCGTCCTAAGACGACCGGAAATGGTAATGAGTCGGGGTGACATTTGGGCCTTTGGGTAAGGCCATTGTAGGTGCGAATTATGAAATACCCTTAGTGGGTAAATTACTAAAATACCACCGATGTGTAAATTACGAAAATGCCCTTGGTGGGTAAATTACGAAAATGCCCTTGGTAGGTAAATTCACCGATATACCCTTGGTGGGTAAATTACGAAAATGCCCTTGGTGGGTAAATTACGAAAATGCCCTTGGTAGGTAAAATTACTGTTATACCCTTAGAGGTTGATTAGGTGATTATGTTGTTTTATGTCTATCGATTATGATGGTAATTCATGTTATACTTATATTTGATATATGTCTAGCATACATGACATCTCGCATATACACGAATTATTATGTCATATTGCATGGGTATGATGAGAGGAGGGGGAAGATTGATATCCGTGTCTTTGGGACACCAAAGTGGTTTGGCACCACCGGTGGTTTGGTACCACGCATTGATTATTGTGACTTTGGGTCACCAGAGGTTTGGCACCTCGGCGCCTCGCCCTAGTGGCTTAGCACCACGGTGGGTTGGCCCCACAGATTGATTATCTGGGATTGACGCCGGTGATTTGGTATCACACGATGGGTTGGCCCCATCATTGACTTCGTGACTTCGGTCACCGGTGATTTGGTATCACATTCGTGTCTTTGGGACACCGAGGTTTGGCACCTCATAGCGTCTCGTCCCGGTGGCTTTGCACCACGGTGGGTTGGCCCCACAGATGATAATACGATTAGACGCCGGTGATTTGGTATCACACGATGGGTTGGCCCCATCATTGGATTCGTGACTTTGGTCACCGGTGATTTGGTATCACATTCGTGTCTTTGGGACACCAGAGGTTTGGCACCTCATAGCGTCTCGCCCCGGTGGCTTAGCACCACAGTGGGTTGGCCCCACGGTGATTATACTGGGATTGACGCCGGTGATTTGGTATCACACGATGGGTTGGCCCCATCATTGGATTATTCGTGACTTTGGGTCACCAAAGTGGTTTGGCACCACAATTATGGATATCGTGACTTTGGGTCACCGGTGGTTTGGCACCACCAAAGTGGTTTGGTACCACACGGGTAGAGAAAGGAGCATTGGATGGCTAGGTTTGGGTGCATGGTATGCATATTTTCATATGAAATTGTGTAAGGGCTGTTGGATGGGGATTTACACACCGAGTCTCGATGACTCACCCCTTAGTTAAATTTTGCGGGTAATCATTAGATCGTGGATTTGGGAGCCGAGGTGGACTCGTGGAGGCCATACATATGTTCACTCGTAAATTCGTTTCTTTTATTTGACTTATTTTTATTTGAGTTTTTGTTATGTAATAAGGCCTTGGGTATTTTATTTGGTTTTTGACTTTCAATTTGTTTATTGCTTGTTATTAAATGATCAATATGGGATTTTCCTAAAATGATAATAAACCATTTCTTATTCAAAATTACTTAAACTCGATTTCTCACCACAACTATAAAGAATATGAGCTTTTAACGAATGCACGCTTTTTAGACATTCCTTTCATGTGACATGCCGATTCGGTCGTAACGTTTAGGCGGGTTTGGGGTGTTACAATTGTGGTATCGAGCCTAGGTTCAAAACTCGATTGTGGGTTTGGGTTCAAAAATGTTTTCAAAAGATGGTTTGGAAAATGGTTTAGAAAAATATATATCTTTTTTTTTTTGAAATATGGCACCCGAGTCTCCAGGCACCAATCCGCACCGTAAGTTTCGATACTTTGCTTTGTTATATGTTGTATTTTGAATATCTATTTCTGTGTGTTTGGGTTGGATGTGATGTTCGGATATAGAGTTTATTGCGCACTGAAATATTTATCCGCTTTAATGGTTAGTTTTTTTTAGTATGTGTAGGATTTCTAAATTCTAGTTAAAAGTATATTAGGGTTATTGGAATCAGAGTGCGTAGCATGAGCACACGTTGTAGGTTAGGTGGTACGAATGTTCTGAGTTGGAAATTTCGAGGACGAAATTTCTTTAAGGAGGGTAGATTTGTAACATCCCGAAATTGGGCCTAGTAGGATTGGGCCCAATGGGCCTTGTTTTTAAAATTTTTGAGAACAGCATTAATGCAAGTTAGACTTATTAGGTAAGTTATTTTGGAAGGTTAGAGGGCTTCTATGAAGTCCCGGGATCAAATATTAGCTTTGGGGAAATTTTGGTTTTAGGTGAAAAAAAAAAAACCTGGAAGTTGGCAGGTAGGCCTTAAGAATAAAATGTAGGGAAAAATGACACAAGTGGAGTGTGTGGTGTAGTGGCAAAGTGACGCCACTTAAGGAATAATGGGATGACGCCATAAGGAAGGAAGGAGGTCTAAGGTTCAAGTCTTGGCTTTTGCATTTTGGTTTTCTTTTTACTTGGACCTCAGAATTTGGCTATAGATTTATATTTAGTTGCGCATGGTTTAAGACATAAGAGGAGCTTGTGGCCAAGTGGCTAGCAGCGTGGATTATGTTGCAAGGGAGCCTGGGTTCGAATCTCATGAGAACAAAGGGAGTATTTATTTTGCTGATGCTGGACGGGAAGAGTTTCATTGAATTTAAACTCTCTCGACGTGAAGGGATCCCACATCGGAAAGATACAAAGAAGGAAGGTGAAGAGCTAGCTATATAAAGAGCATTCCAGAGGAGGGTTGACACACCTTGGAAGGCGTTTGGGCACGTGGAGTGGTCGGAGCGCGGATTAACACCGAGTCCTATCGTGTGTGTAACTCTCTACTCTAGTTGTAGAGCGGCAAATGCCAGAAGTGCGGTCCACGGCAATAGTAGCCACACACGAGCGTGCGAGCGACGCGTGTGGGGCTTCGACGCGATAGTTGAGGCCATAAGTAGTATTCTTGTGGGTTGGGGCTGCTTGGGCCGCGATGAGCCGAAGTGGGCCCAATGGGCCTGTGGGCCCTTATGAGTAAATTGTGCGATTGTGTAGTATATAGTGAACTAGACTAGGTGGAACTTATATACATGGCTAGATTTGTGCTAGGTGGGCCACACGAGCGTGTGGGCCCGAATGGGCCGGAATCGAGTTTTAGGCCCAATCGTCTAGCATTTGACCGGAAATGGTAGCCGAGTCGCTCGGGGTGACATTTGGGCCTTTGGGTAAGGCCATTGTAGGTCGAATTATCGAAATACCCTTAGTGGGTAAATTACTAAAATACCACTGATGTGTAAATTACGAAAATGCCCTTGGTGGGTAAATTACGAAAATGCCCTTGGTAGGTAAATTACCGATATACCCTTGGTGGGTAAATTTCGAAAATGCCCTTGGTGGGTAAATTACGAAAATGCCATTGGTAGGTAAAATTACGGTTATACCCTTAGAGGTTGATTAGGTGATTATGTTGTTTTATGTCTATCTCGATTATGATGGTAATTCATGTTATACTTATATTTGATATATGTCTAGCATACATGACATAATGCATACACGAATTATTATGTCATATTGCATGGGTATGATGAGAGGAGGGGAAGATTGATATCCGTGTCTTTGGGACACGGTGGTTTGGCACCACCGGTGGTTTGGTACCACAGATTGATTATTGTGACTTTGGGTCACCAGAGGTTTGGCACCTCGTCTCGCCCCGCTGGCTTAGCACCACAGTGGGTTGGCCCCACGATTGATTATACGGGATTGACGCCCGGTGATTTGGTATCACACGATGGGTTGGCCCCATCATTGGATTCGTGACTTGGTCACTAGTGATTTGGTATCACATTCGTGTCTTTGGGACACGCAGAGGTTTGGCACCTCATAGCGTCTCGTCCCGGTGGCTTTCGCATCACGCGCTGGGTTGGCCCCACAGATGATAATACTGGGATTGACGCCGGTGATTTGGTATCACACGATGGGTTGGCCCCATCATTGGATTCGTGACTTCGGTCACCGCGGTGATTTGGTATCACATTCGTGTCTTTGGGACACCGAGGTTTGGCACCTCATAGCGTCTCGCCCCGGTGGCTTAGCACCACGATGGGTTGGCCCACACGGTGATTATCTGGGATTGACGCCGCGGTGATTTGGTATCACACGATGGGTTGGCCCCATCATTGGATTATTCGTGACTTTGGGTCACCAAAGTGGTTTGGCACCACAATTATGGATATCGTGACTTTGGGTCACCAGTGGTTTGGCACCACCGGTGGTTTGGTACCACACGGTAGAGAAAGGAGCATTGGATGGCTAGGTTTGGGTGCATGATATGCATATTTTCATATGAAATTGTGTAAGGGCCTGTTGGATGGGGATTTACACACTGAGTCTCGATGACTCACCCCTTAGTTAAATTTTGCAGGTAATCATTAGATCGTGGATTTGGGAGCTGAGGTGGACTCGTGGAGGCCATACATATGTTCACTCGTAAATTCGTTTCTTTTATTTGACTTATTTTTATTTGAGTTTTTGTTATGTAATAAGGCCTTGGGTATTTTATTTGGTTTCAGCTTTCAATTTGTTTATTGCTTGTTATTAAATGATCAATATGGGATTTTCCTAAAATGATAATAAACCATTTCTTATTCAAAATTACTTAAACTCGATTTCTCACCACAACTATAAAGAATATGAGCTTTTTAACGAATGCACAGTTTTTAGACATTCCTTTCATGTGACATGCCAGATTCGGTCGTAACGTTTAGGCCGGGTTTGGGGTGTTACATGTTTGGCCGAATGTGATTTGAGATAGGGAACTATGTTTCGAGCTCGTTTCGATCGAGATTCAATGTCTGAAAGTCCCGTACGAACCCGAGGAATAGATAGGATACATATTTCATGACATAGGATTTTCGATATGTGTTATCGTGTAAGACCACGTCTGGGACGTTGGCATCGACTTGTGTTTACGTGTAAGACCATGTCTGAGACATTGGCATCGTATTTGATTCGTGTAAGACCCTGTCTGGGACAGTGGCATCGATATGTGATTACATGTAAGACCACGTTTGGGACGTTGGCATTGTAAGAGCTTCCGACTATCCGCGTATCCTTTTTAATTCCGAACGGTTCAACGGGCAATGTGAAGTAAAGATGGAATGTGAAATTGAATTACAGGTTCAGGTATGTGTTAGTTATTTGTTTATATGGAAACAAGGTAAGTTGGTTATTTGAAATGATAAAAGGTTATGTGAATATGAATTATGTGTTAACCTATTTTAACATATAAATGATTCGGCCTATTGTTGTATTTGTAATAATGAAAGTGAAATTATATATATGTATATGAATGACTATGTTCGGCCATATGGTATATGTATGTGAGGTTCAAATGTGATCTGATAGTAAATGATGACTTGTATTTGATATTATACATATTCGGCCTTGTTAACAAAATGTTAATATGTAATTATTGTTATATATGTTTTTGCTTATGACTTGCTAAGCTTAAATAGCTTACTGTGTGTGTGTTTTGTTTACCTCTGTTTTATAGATTTTGAAGTCACGTTACGAGCTCGGGGATCGTCAGCAAAGGCTATCACACTATCGACTATTTCTTTCGGTATTTTACTAAGTTGAACTCGGGCTTATGGCATGTATAGCCTAGATGGAATGTTTGATTTTGGGACATGTGTATATATATATAAAGCAATGCGAAAATGGCTTGATGACTTTGTTTAGGTTCGGTTATATGAGTTCTTGTTTAAATGTTTAATGTGTTTGGTTTTATCATTTTGAACATGGCTTAATTATATGCGGTGTATGGTTGTTACTGTAACATCCTAGGAAGGGCCTATGCATTTTTCAGATCAATTGTATGAAATGACAAGTCTTAAGTATTATGAATAAATTTTTGATACTTTTGGAAACCTAGAAATGAATGAAAATGGAAATGAAAATGGACATTTTTGGAAACTTAGACATTTTTGGAAACCTAAACATTTTTGGAAATGATCCAAAAATGGAAACTTGAACATTTCGAGAAACTTGGATATATGAGAGAAATAAAGGAGTTTTATTCACATAAATATGTGAATAATAAGAGATAAATAAAGGAGTTTTATTCACATAAATATGTGAATAATAAGAGATAAATAAAGGAGTTTTATTCACATAAATATGTGAATAATAAGAGATAAATAAAGGAGTTTTATTCACATAAATATGTGAATAATAAGAGATAAATAAAGGATTATTTTCTAATGAGATAATTGAGAGATAATTGATGGATTAAAGGCTTTTATCTTTTAAATAAAAGAGATAATATTATCAAAAAGAGGAGTGGTGGCCAAGTAAAGGACTCCTAGGCTGATAACTTTGGCTATAAAAGGAGGACAGGAGGGCTACTCATCAACATTTGCTCCCTCTCCTCTCTCCGAAATTCTCCTAGGCAAAACCCCTCTGCCGAATTTTCATTAAGCAAAAATCCCTCTCTTTTTCTTCTATTTTCTTCCCGTTCTCATCAAAAATTTGAATCTTTGTGGATTCAAGGAAAGAGGGCAATCATCCACAACATCAAAAGGGATCTTTCGGGAAATCTAAGGATCTAAGGTAAGGATTATAAATATAAATATGTGGTTAAAGATTATGATTCACGTTTTCAAAGTTAGATCTAATCTAACACGAAGTTATAGGATTTCAACAGCTTATAAAGGAATCCTCTTGATTTGGAATCCCATCATAAGGTAAGGGATATTCGGCCAAGGCATAATTTGTTTAAGTGTTTTCCATTATTCCAAAACCGAAAACTCGACATGGTTACATACCTAGTATTAGCCGATTTCAAGGAAGAGGAATTCTAGCAACTGTTGGGACTTGATTAAATCAATTCGGCAACTAGGTAAGTAATTCTACTTCTAGTAGGATTTGGTTTTAAGACCAAATAGGTTTATTTATATGTTTTAATTAATGGCCGAATATAGGAGTGAAAGATCTAGATCGGTAGATCGCTCTACGGGAATTCACGGAAACTATTAAGCGAAAAAGGTGTGTACTCTTACTAACTTTCAATAAATTGCATGGCAATCATTAAATATATAAATATGTAACAAAGTATGTGAATGTGGCTAAGCACCACAAATGTGGTAAGGAGTACCTGTGCACGTTTCCTACTTTTGATAGGATTGTGAATGTGATATATTTTGAACATGTGATTAGTAACATGAATGAAAATTAAGTATGTGAAATATGTTATGAAATAATTGGGGCATTCGGGATATTTGTGGAGGAAGAAAGTGAAGGTGATGACTACGGTCTCACCAACGTAAAGTGGTGACTACGGTCACATAAAGTGAAAAGTGGTAACCGGTTACATCCAGTGAATACTGATGTCTAATGACACAACATAAGTGGGCGATGAGCACGTCGATTGCAGCAATGATCGCTTCGATGGTGTGTAGCGGATGGAGGGTCGACTTAGTAGTCCCCGCGGTGTGCAAAGTTGGTACGGGTGGTGTGTAGCGGATGGACAAATAGGTTTGGATTTGGGTTGCATCATCCTTTATTTTGTATGAACATGACTTGTATGCCTGATTTGTTGGAAATTAGTACTATGTACACATTGAGTCTCAGAGACTCACTCCGTGGGGAATTATTTTTCGTGTGATGAGCAGTAATGGACCGGTCGGCAGGAGCTAAAGGTGGCCATGCATCGCTTGAAGAAATTATTTGGAATTTGGACTTTATGAAATTTTAGTACTTTAAACTTTATTTTGGGTTTGAATGATGTAATAAGGCCATAGGGCCCAATTGGATTTTCTTTATTTCTGTTTATTTTTATTTGAATATGATACAATTTATGTTTGATTAAAGATAAGTAAATTTATTTCTTTTAAAAATAATAAACCCAAAAATTATTTTGTCACCTTATTTAAGTTGGATTTTTGAATTTATTAAATAGGTTTCAAATTAAGCCCAACCTAAAACAATTTTTTAAAATTACACAAATTTTCTCTAAGTCATTTAGAACATTGAAAACCGATTTATTTAAGGAACATACCAGATCCGGTTCAAGCTCGTGGGCGGGTGTGGGGTGTTTCGATTGGTATCGAGCCCATTTTAAAACTCTCTACTGTGGGCTCGTGCCCAAAACGTTTTCAATTCGAGCCCAAATGAATTTCTTTGAAATAAGCAGGTTTTATGGCATGGCACCTAAGTCTCTCGAACCCATGATCCACCGTGTAAGTACCTTTAACCATTTGTGTGATTATGTGAATTATGAATTGTAAAAGGGTAGCAAAGGCATGGAACGTAGAATAGTGTGATAGGAACTTGAACCCTAGGATTAGACTACTCAAACACTTGAAACTCATAAGACTTAATGAACTTAACAAACCTATGACTAAGTTATTAAGCTAGGGTGTGGCAACCCCCGCACGCATGTCTCAGGATTGGATCCGTAAGAGCACGGTATTTAAGCGATCCTAGTGACTCACCTCCTCTTCGTAGGTATCCTACCTGGTGCGTAGCCGGTTCGCCCTAACTCGGAGAAGGCTCGGTGGTGTGGCAACCTGCGTGCGCATGTCTAGAAAGGTCGGTGAGAGCTTGGTATTTAAGCGACCGCGTGACTCACCTCCTCTTCATTCGAATCTGCTCAGTGCGTAGCTTTGGTTCACCCCGACCAAGAGGGCTCTTGGCCATAGGCTAAACACAAAGAATAAAACCCGAAAGGGACTTAGCCGTTTTCTTTTATAAAAAATAAAAAAATGTATAACCAAAATTTAGTTTTAAAACTCTTAGAAACTTATGAGAACTGTTTTACAACATTTTCTTCTAAAAAAAAAAAATACCGTTGGTTTATAAAATGACCAAACCACCCATAGTTTTAACAAAATTTCATTACTTTATCAAATGTTCAAAAACCCTAATTTGTAAAATATCAAACTATCTTGATTTTGGAAAATTACAAAATTGCCCCTAACTTACAAAATTACCAAAACGACCCTGATTTCCAAAATTTTTTCAATATCATTGCTTTGAAAAGTGTAACTTTCAAAGGAACCCTCAATGTTTTACAATCTTGGAAAATATCCCTAACTTAATAAATTTTACAAATTTACCCTGATTTTTGAAAATTTACGAAAATACCCCTGTAGGATAAAATTACGAAAATGCCCCTGGGTAGTGGAAAAGCAAAATAACGAAAACAACAACAAGAATTACAACGTTTCTTTGAATGAACGAAAGTTCATATTTGTTGATGGATGAATGAATGAGTGCAAGACTGTATGCATGTATGAATACGAAAGAACCACTCTTGAACTCTTCTTCATAAGATATCATCGCGGGTAATAAGTGAAACAAGAATACTAATACATAAAATTCCTTAATCAGATCTCGTCGATAATGAGCTCAAGAGGACGTGGTCGCCGCGTGGAAGAGGTAGAGGAAGGATGATTGTTAGATCGGGACAAGGTTTCGACAATGAGATACCACCACCACCATCACCCCGGTTTGTCAATGTTGAGCAAAAGCTGAGCTCGCATGTAGGAAGATGTCGCGTCGCAGTCAGCGCCGCGAGTTTTGGAATTGGTGGTGGTGCAGAAACAATTCGGGAAATCGTAAGTCCAGGCTCGAGCGGCTCGTGCTAATGGAGTGAAATGTTTAGAGGAGTATCGGGAGTGGCACCCCAAGACGGTGAGCATCTTGGTTGGAAGCAACCGAGCGCATCATGGATGAGCTCGACTTGACCCCGAGGAGAAGTTGAAAGGGATGACGGCGACCGTTACGCGATGAAGCGTATCAATGGTGGTTAACCGATTCGGGGACGGTGCCACGGCGGAAGATCGACACGGGAATATGCTAAGGAAGCATTTCGGAAGAAGTATGTGGGAACCGGTATATAGATGAGCAAAGGAAGGCTTTTTCGGGGTTGGTACAAGGAAGTAAGTCTCACAACGAATATGAAGCGGAATTCTTGAGGTTGAGCCGATATGCCCGAGGAGTAGTGGCGATCGAGCATGAGCAGCGTGTTCGCTTTGAGGACGGACTTAGGGACGATTTGAGACTTTTGATAGCACCGCATCGGGAGCGGGAATTCTCTCGCCTTGGTGGAAAAGGCTAAAGTGGTGAGGAATTAAGGACGCCACCAAGCAGTCAGTGGTGAAATAAGCCCAAAAGAGGTTTTTGGGCCATCCGAAAAGGCCACAAGAGGCCTAGAGTTGACAGCCACAAAGTCAACAGCCTGAATGTGCAGTGGCAATTTCGCCCTTGTGAACATTGTGGAAGGAAGCACGGGGAGAGTGTTGGAAAAAGGCGGACGATGTCTCAAGTGTGGGTCCAAGGACCATATGATTAAGGATTGCCCCAAGCTATTAGATGAGAGCCAACCAAAGACTCGCATCGCTAACCAGTGGTAGAGGCGGACAGAACGACCTCAAAGAGGTCGTGGGTCGGCCAACAGAGGTAGTGGCAGAGGCCGTGGAGCTCGGGGTCGAGGTGCACTTAACGCCAAGCAAGGCAACCGGGTTTGGTTTACGCGGTTCACGGAGGGAAGAGGGAGACGCGCCGGATGTTATAACTGGTACGTTCTTTATTCATGACAAACCCTATTTTGCTCTTATTGATGTGGGCTCAACTCATTCCTATGTTGCATGTAGTGTGGTTGAAACACTAGGCCTAGACTCTGAACTTTCTGATAGGCAGATAACTGTAGTAAGCCCTTTAGGCCAAACGGTGAGGATAGATAGGATCTTTCGGAATGTACCCCTAGAGATTCAGGGAGCGAACTTTCGGGCTGACTTAATGGAATTACCCTTCGGAGAGTTTGAGCTTATACTTGGAATGGATTGGCTAGTAGAGCATCGAGCCGTGTTGGATTGTGCGGCTAAACGTATGGAACTAAGAACCCCGGAAGATGAGGTAGTAGTGATGATCGGAGAAAGGAGGAACTACTTGTCTAACGTAGTTTTCGGCACTGAAGGCCGAGAAAATGGTTAAGAAAGGATGTAAGGCATTCTTAGCCTTCGTGAGTGCGTTAAGAGGAGAAGAGGAAGGTGTTAAGGGAGTTAGAACAGTAAGGGATTTTGAGGATGTATTTCCGGAGGAGTTGCCCGGAATACCCCCAGATAGAGAAGTGGAATTTGGAATAGATTTGCTACCAGGAACAGCTCCTGTGTCAATCGCTCCCTACCGAATGGCACCAAAGGAGTTAGTGGAGCTCAAGGCTCAAATCCAAGAGTTGTTGGATCGTGGGTTCATTCGACCCAAAGTGTGTCTCCGTGGGAGCACCGGTTCTCTTTGTGAAGAAGAAGGATGGAACTATGCGGATGTGCATAGATTATCGTCAGTTGAACAAACTGACCATCAAGAACAAGTATCCTTTGCCAAGGATAGATGACTTGTTCGACCAACTGAAAGGGGCAGCTGTGTTCTCAAAGATCGACTTAAGGTCGGGGTATCATCAACTCGAAAGTGAAGGAGGCTGATATTCATAAGACCGCTTTTAGGACAAGGTACGGTCATTTTGAATTTGTGGTGATACCGTTTGGGTTGACGAACGCACCGGCGCGTTCATGGATATGATGAATAGGGTTTTCCAACCCTACTTGGATAGATTCGTCGTGGTGTTCATCGACGACATTTTGGTGTATTCCAAGACGGAGGAGGAGCACACGATGAGCATCTCCGAGTTGTGTTAGAAGTGTTAAGGAAAAGAAGCTTTATGCCAAATTCAGCAAGTGCGAATTTTGGCTCAAGGAAGTGGCGTTCCTAGGACATGTGGTATCCGCAGAAGGAATAAGAGTGGATCCTAGGAAGATCGAAGCAGTTGTTGGATTGGAAATCACCTAGGTCGGTGGCTGAAATCGAAGTTTCTTAGGCTTGGCAAAGCTATTACTGAAGGTTCGTGGAAGGATTCTCGTCAATAGCCGCACCTTTGACAAAGTTACTAAGGAAGGAAGTACCGTTTGTGTGGACGGATAAGCAACAGGAGAGCTTTGAAAAGCTTAAAAAGTGTGTCTTGTGAAGCTCGGTGTTAATTCACCGAGGCGTGTAAGGACTTCAGTAGTATATTGTGATGCTTCGCACACGTGGTTAGGCGTGTGCTAATGCAAGAAGGAAAGGTAGTCGCTTATGCATCTCGACAGATTAAGGCCGCATGAGGTGAACTACCCAACTCATGACTTGGAACTCATGGCAGTGGTTTTCGCCCTCAAAGTTTGGAGGCACTACCTTTATGGAGAAAGGTCGGTGAATTTACACGGACCACAAAAGCCTTAAGTATTTGTTGACTCGTAAGGAGTTGAACTTGAGGCAACGAAGGTGGGTGGAGTTATTAAAAGATTATGACTATTCGATAGAATACCATCCAAGGCAAGGCGAATGTGGTAGCCGACGCCTAAGTAGGAAGGTTGTGTCGGATTTAAGGGCTTTGTTCGCTCACTTAAGTTTGTATGATGACGGAACTCTGTTGGCGAGTTACAAGTCAAGCCAACTGGGTGAAGGAGGTGAAAGAGGGACAAGTTGGCGGATAAGGACTTAAGTACTAAGTTACAGCAAGTACGGCAAGGAGGATTAAAGGATTATGGCGTCAATGATGAAGGAGCACTGTGCTACAAGGAAAAGGTTTGTATGCCGAGGGATAAGGAGTTGAGACAAAGGATTCTTCGAAGCGCATGGTAGTCCTTATGCTATGCATCCCGAGGCATCAAGTTGTATAGAGATCTAAGGGAACAATTTTGGTGGTCGACACAAACGAGAGGTGATCGAATTTGTGGGGAAATGTTTGACATGTCGCAAGTAAAGGTGAACACCAAGTCCCATCAGATTGCTTCAACCAATTGAGATTCCCCAATGGAAGTGGGAAAGAATTACCATGGACTTAGTTAGTGGGCTTCCCTCACGCCCACTAAGAAGGACTCGGTATGGGTGATAGTGGACCGTTTGACCAAGTCCGCACATTTTATCCCCGTGAGGATCGACTATTCCCTTCAAAAGTTAGCCAAGTTATATGTGGCGGAGATCGTGAGAGGCTACACGGGTAACGATGTCGATCATCTCCGATAGAGACCCAAGGTTTACGTCTCGATTTTGGAAAGCACTTCATCAAGCATTAGGCACTAAGCTAGACTTCACTACGACTTTTCATCCACAATCAGGCGGCTGAACGGGTTATACAAGTGTTGGAAGATATGCTAAGAGGTCGTGTGATGGATTTCGAGGAAGTTGGGAAGATTACTTGCCTCTAGCCGAAGTTCGCCTACAACAACAAACTATCGTGCAAGCATTCGGATGGCACCATACTGAAGCATTGTATGGAAGGAAATGTAGAACACCAACTTGTTGGACCAAGTTAGGAGAACGCCGCGTTTTGGGTCCAGAGTTAGTGGCGAAACCGAGGAGAAGGTGGAATTAATTCGGGCACGGTTGAAAGAAGCTTCCGATAGATGTAAGTCGCACGCTTGGACCTTAAGAGGAAAGAAATTGAGTTTGAAGTAGGAGACCAAGTGTTTCTAAAGGTCTCACCTTGGAAGAAGGTTATGCGGTTCGGTCGCAAAGGGAAGCTAAGCCCAAGGTTTATAGGGCCCTATCAAATCTTGAGCGAGTTGGGCGGTGGCATACCAATTGGAGTTGCCACTAGAGTTGCATCAAATGCACGACGTATTTCATGTGTCCATGCTACGTCGCTATCGATCGGATCCCGCTCATGTGGTACCTGTTGAAGAAGTGGAGTTAAGGCGGATCTATCCTACGAGGAGGAGCCGATTCGGATCTTGGAACGTGGACGTGAAAGCACTACGAAAAGAAGTCGGTGCCTTTAGTCAAGGTGTTATGGCGCAATCATGGATCGGAAGAAGCTTCGTGGGAGCCGGAAGAGACAATGCGACAAACAATACCTCAATCTGTTTAGTTAGGAAATTTGAGGACGAAATTTTATTTAAGGGGGTAGAAGCTGTAACATCCTAAGAAGGGCCTATGCATTTTTCAGATCAATTGTATGAAATGACAAGTCTTAAGTATTATGAATAAATTTTTGATACTTTTGGAAACCTAGAAATGAATGAAAATGGAAATGAAAATGGACATTTTTGGAAACTTAGACATTTTTGGAAACCTAAACATTTTTGGAAATGATCCAAAAATGGAAACTTGAACATTTCGGGAAACTTGGATATATGAGAGAAATAAAGGAGTTTTATTCACATAAATATGTGAATAATAAGAGATAAATAAAGGAGTTTTATTCACATAAATATGTGAATAATAAGAGATAAATAAAGGAGTTTTATTCACATAAATATGTGAATAATAAGAGATAAATAAAGGATTATTTTCTAATGAGATAATTGAGGAGATAATTGATGGATTAAAGGCTTTTATCTTTTAAATAAAAGAGATAATATTATCAAAAGAGGAGTGGTGGCCAAGTAAAGGACTCCTAGGCTGATAACTTTGGCTATAAAAGGAGGACAGGAGGGCTACTCATCAACATTTGCTCCTCTTCCTCTCTGCCGAAATTCTCCTAGGCAAAACCCCTCTCTGCGAATTTTCATTAAGCAAAAATCCTCTCTTTTTCTTCTATTTTCTTCCCCGTTCTATCTGTTAAATGTGAATCTTTGTGGATTCAAGGAAAGAGGGCAATCATCCACAACATCAAAAGGGGATCTTTCGGAAATCTAAGGATCTAAGGTAAGGATTATAAATATAAATATGTGGTTAAAGATTATGATTCACGTTTTCAAAGTTAGATCTAATCTAACACGAAGTTATAGGATTTCAACAGCTTATAAAGGAATCCTCTTGATTTGGAATCCCATCATAAGGTAAGGGATATTCGCCAAGGCATAATTTGTTTAAGTGTTTTCCATTATTTCAAAAACCGAAAAGCGACATGGTTACATACCTAGTATTAGCCGATTTCAAGGAAGAGGAATTCTAGCAACTGTTGGGACTTGATTAAATCAATTCGGCAACTAGGTAAGTAATTCTACTTCTAGTAGGATTTGGTTTTAAGACCAAATAGGTTTATTTATATGTTTTAATTAATGGCCGAATATAGGAGTGAAAGATCTAGATCGGTAGATCGCTCTACTGGAATTCACGGAAACTATTAAGCTTAAAAAGGTGTGTACTCTTACTAACTTTCAATAAATTGCATGGCAATCATTAAATATATAAATATATAACAGTATGTGAATGTGGCTAAGCACCACAAATGTGGTAAGGAGTACCAGTGCACGTTTCCTACTTTTGATAGGATTGTGAATGTGATATATTTTGAACATGTGATTAGTAACATGAATGAAAATTAAGTATGTGAAATATGTTATGAAATAATTGGGGCATTCGGGATATTTGTGGAGGAAGAAAGTGAAGGTGATGACTACGGTCTCACCAACGTAAAGTGGTGACTACGGTCACATAAAGTGAAAAGTGGTAACCGGTTACATCCAGTGAATACTGATGTCTAATGACACAACATAAGTGGGCGATGAGCACGTCGATCGCAGCGACGCGCCTTCGATGGTGTGTAGCGGATGGAGGGTCGACTTAGTAGTCCCGCGTGTGTACAGTTGGTACGGGTGGTGTGTAGCGGATGGACAAATAGGTTTGGATTTGGGTTGCATCATCCTTTATTTTGTATGAACATGACTTGTATGCCTGATTTGTTGGAAATTAGTACTATGTACACATTGAGTCTGTAGACTCACCCCGTTGGGGAATTATTTTTCAGGTGATGAGCAGTAATGGACCGGGTCGGCAGGAGCTAAAGGTGGCCATGCATCGCTTGAAGAAATTATTTGGAATTTGGACTTTATGAAATTTTAGTACTTTAAACTTTATTTTGGGTTTGAATGATGTAATAAGGCCATAGGGCCCAATTGGATTTTCTTTATTTCTGTTTATTTTTATTTGAATATGATACAATTTATGTTTGATTAAAGATAAGTAAATTTATTTCTTTTAAAAATAATAAACCCAAAAATTATTTTGTCACCTTATTTAAGTTGGATTTCCAGAATTTATTAAATAGGTTTCAAATTAAGCCCAACCCAAAACAATTTTTTTAAAATTACACAAATTTTCTCTAAGTCATTTAGAACATTGAAAACCGATTTATTTAAGGAACATACCAGATCCGGTTCAAGCTCGTGGGCCGGGTGTGGGGTGTTTCAGTTATATTAGTTAATATTATGGTAAATGTTTTGATATATATAAAATGTGTGGTAGGTTTGGATTTGGTTTTTAAATGAGTTTGGTTAGGTCTTATAAAATGAGCTATGTATATAAAGGTTAGAAGCTGTTTATATGTCCGAATGTGTATAGGTTATATTAATTAGGTTTGTATTGGTATGTTTGCATTGGTGAAACGGTTTAGAAATGGTGGAATATGTGTATAAGAATATTCGGCTAAAGTATTAGACTCATATAAATGGGTATGTGATATGGTTTATGTTATGTATTGAAGTTGTCTTAGATGACCGAATATATAGTTAGTGATTGGTTATGTGTGTATGTATTTAAAGAATGTGAATCGGGTGTACTTTTAGTGTAATTTGTGCACAAATGGTTCAAATTAATATGGTCATTTACGCATGAACTTGTGTCAAGAGAAGAAATATATTGGGTCATTGAAATGATACTTGTTTAAATGAGTATATGTGAATGTATGACTAGTATGCCGTGTGGTTAATTAATGGAATAAGTTAATATTGATTCGGTAATTATGCGTAGATATAATTTAGACATTTGAAAATATGCATATGATATTATAGTAAATAAAGCATGTTTTGTTATGTTTTATATTACCAATGCCGTATAAATGATTAAATGAAAATTTTAATAGTAAAGTTTGGTTTGTTTGAAGTTTAAATTTTTATATGTGCAAGAGTTATTATATATTTATAATATTAATTTTGATATATGACTAATGGAATAGTTGTTTTGTTATACGTTCTTTATATGATATGTTTAGATAGATGCTGGATTATGTTTTAACGATGCAAAGTTTTGAATGTTATGATTTTTTTTTTAAATTCGATATTTGATTAAGTTACGAGCCTTGATGTGATTGAATTTTGAGTTGTGAAATGTAATGAATATCTGTATGAACTGTGACATGACCGGTAATGCCTCGTAATCCCAATCCGACGACGGATACGGGTTAAGGGTGTTACACCAAGACCCGCGGGAGAAGGTGAATGAGCGAAAGCATACAAGCTGAGTGGCGAGCCTATAACAATCCGCTTTTTCAATGCTATAAGAAACGGTGGTTTCAGAACCCCATTTTCGATATTCGAGTCTTCAATATTATTATTTAACATTTATGAGGTTAGTATAAAATTTAATTAAAGTTTGATCCCTTAATTTGTCAATTGGATAGTTAATTATGGTACAAGAACTAAATTGTAAAAGTGGAAAAATTTTATCACTATGAATTTTTAATTAATTGAAGACCAGTGATGGACAACTATCATCCACCTAATTGGCTAATTAAGGTTAACATTAGTTAATTATTAATTAATTATGTTAATTATAATTAATTAAAGTTTAATCTTAGTATAAAAGATACATTACAAAAATAAAAAATAAAAAAACGGTCACTTTAAGTGTGTTTATTGTAATTTTTATATTTCTGAGGTCACGGAAGCTTGATATAGCTAACTTGTGTACCAATTTGTAAAACCTTTAAAGTTTTCAAAATTTTTCATTTTTTATTTCTTGAAGTTTTTGGTGATAAATTGTTTGATTTTAAGCTTAGAAGTGAAAAATGACAAGTTTGTAAAGTTTAATTGCTAGTTTTTGAAAATAAGGATTAAAATGCATTAATTTACAAAATGGTATAATATTTCTAAAATTTTGTATAATATAGGGTTATAAAAGGATGAAACTGAGACCGGTTTCAAAATCAAAGCTCAAATTTGAAAGTTATGGCAATTTCAATTTTAGGGACTAAATTGAATCAAAATCAAAACTTTAGGAAATATTTGAAAAGTGAAATTGAAGTGACTTATTTTTATAATAAGATGAAATAAGGTATTTGGAATTGATAAATTGAAATGGATTATCGTATAGATCGGGAATTGAATCAATCAAAGGATAATCGAGGAAAACGCAAAATTACGGATTAGTCATCGACATCTTATTTGTTGTTGTTTCTGCCAAGTAAGTTCATATGGGACTTACTTTATTAATTCATGATTTTTTTTTGTTTTGTTTTTTTGTTTTTCTTTCTAGTTTGAGTTGTTATGAATATAATGTCTTTTGGCATCTAACGGACTAAATCATAAAATATGAAATATATGACAAATACGAATAGGTACATGGTATGGAATGGATGTGAAATGTTATATGATTAGATGATATGTATATGACGATGTTACAAGGATTGGAATGATACAAAAACGGTAACGGTGCCCGTGTGAACTTAGTAATCAATTAGGATACGAATAACATACCATTACGGTCCCAAAAAGGAAAACAGGTGTTTGATCAAGGATTAATACGATGATTTGAGATCCATCATCTATTGCGGATTCTCTGAAGCTTGTGAGAGCAACTTAAGTTTGAAGCTTGTGTGAGCAAATCAGTCTCATGTATTCGATTTAAATTTATTATAATTCTCTAGACGAAAATAGAAATGAAAACGTTATTAAATGGTAATGAAATGATTGAAAAGAATTCTTATGAATGGAATTATACATGTTTGCAATTTGATTATTGATAAGTGCTAAAAGTAACATGTTTTAACCGCATTATTAATGCGTTTTTGGGTGATTATTCGATGTTACACAGCCTTGTGCCCCCTGATGTTGATATTAGAACCAAGACAGTATGCTCCACACTGTCTCACACACGGACGTTTGACTGGTCGTGTGGTACAAGTCAGTATACCCCTTAATTGGAACACGGCCTAGCACACGGGCGTGTGACTTGGCCGTGTTGCATAAGTTTGTATACCCTACAGTTTTGGCACGGCCTAGCACACGAGCATGTGTGGCCACTTCGAAGGGCACACGGGCTAGACACACGGGCGTGTGGGTGGCCGTGTGACCCAAGTCAGTATGTACCCCCTATTTTCACACAGCTGAAGACACAGGAGTGTCTGGTGGCCGTGTAAGACACACGGCCTGGTTACACGGGGCGTGTGTCCTCTGTATTGAGAAAAATTTTCAAAGTTTCGTAGAAGTTTTATAAGTTATCGGTTTAGTCCCGAACCGCTCCTAAAGCATGTTTAAGGCCTCGTAGGCTATTGTAAGGGACAAATTGAATGATGACTGTATGAAATGGTTGAATGTATGAGAAAAGTACTGTTATATATGTTAAAAGTCCAGTAATGCTCCGTAATCCTATTCCGGCTTTGAATAAGGGTGAGGGTGTTACAAAATAAATAAATGAAGGATAAACTTGGATATAATTTGCGAATATAGACAACCAGAAAAGAACTGACACTATATAACAACGCGACCCATTTTCTATATTGTTGTTAACACTCAAAAGTTTTGGTGGATAAGGTTGATCGCCATACTTTGGGATGGAGAACAAAGTGATAAGATCGGGTTGGTGAATGCCACAAGAAAGGAATTTCTTGATAAGTTTGATAAGTTCTTAAAGAACAAAGAGCTTTACTTAAATGAATTTTTATCATACAACGTCTAACCATTACAAAGTTTAAACTAAATTATTTATAGGCAAACAAAGGTAACACGAATGACCACAAATCAACCATTAATATTGTTCTAGAATATTCTTAAAGTTATTGAATTGGTTCTCTTCACCGAACATCTAAGGGAGTTTCATAAATTCGTTCATTCATCCTTAGCTAAGAATAAAGATGTTCAAGCTTCCATCTATGCACTTGAAATAATGTTGGTGGCTGCTCATTAATGTATGCACCGATTTTATGCATGCTTAAAGGCTAAGCAAGCTCTAGTAGTCACATTCAGCTCCTATGGTGGACGATGGCCTTTAATTGTTTATGGGAAGTTTAAAAAGTCAGCTTCTAGAAGGCTTCTCCATGGCTTCATTCAGCTCTCAACTTAATGATGCATTAACTCAATTTTGGTGTTGACCGAATGGTCACTTTCAATGCCCATATGAACGACCAACTTTACAAGTGAACAAAATTGATGCTCTTGCAAACCGAACAACCTCATGGTGTGAAAACACTTGATTCCTTTTGGCAAAAATGAGCAGCCCTTTGAAGCTCTAAATAGGCTGGCCATTGGACTCCACTAGGACAATTATAACATGCATTAGGACACCATAAATGCAACAATAAAGCTGTAGTATATTTGGACATAATTTAACACACTTTTAAGACACATTAAACACGCTTAAGACATCTAATAAACATGCAATAAAAAGGCATAACATTAAAAGACGTATTTAAGACTCGCCACTCTAAGACACATTAAAACCATGTAATAACAATGACACAATTATAACACTTATTAAAGACAAAATAATAAATAAACTTAATTTCCAAAAAAGCTATAGAATTAAATTACTAAATTAAAATGAATCATTGGCTTCCAACGTCCACATGCAAAATTTTGCAAGAAATTAAAAAATCTCATCTTGCATTTAGGCCCTTCGATCTTGGCCTAATCTCGGGTTCTTTTAATCGAATCACATGTAACAGCCTGATTTTCAGTGGTGTCGAAAATAGTGATTCGGGATCACTAAATCCGGAAAGGGAGTTCAAAAATTTAATAAATTAATGTATTAGTCAAGTGTGATTTTAGAAGTTTTTTTTGAATTAGTGAATTTTGTGATTTAAAAGAATTTATTAGGTAAATTGGGTCGAAAATGAGGTATCGAGACCTCAAATTTATAAACCGAGCCATAAATATTTTTAAAAATATTTATGGAGTGTCATTGAGTTAGTATTAAAGTTTCGTTAGAAAATTTTAACGTTTTGATAGTTAATTGATTAAAAAGGACTAAATTGTAAAATGTGTAAAAACTTGTTAGAGTGATTAAATAGCTTAAGTGTCTAAGAAGGAAGGATTTAAAAGGCAATTAGACCCAAAATGTATGGGCTGGACGGTATGGGCAAAGAAAATAAGCAAGGAAACAATGTGAATAAGGGGCAAAATTGGAAAACAAGTAAACTTAATAGTTAAAATTGAATTTTCATGAGAAATCTAGATATTTTCTTCATTTTCCTTCAGCAAAAAACCATGAGTGGTCTCCAAGAAGCTGGTTTCTCATATTTTTGGCACCATGTGAGTTTATTTCTTGCTCTTTTCTTGTAATTTTTGTGTCTTTAAGACTTTTGCAATTAGGTCCAACTATCCAATTCATTAGTTTTTGATTTTATGGGTAATCTTGGAAGTTAACATTGATGAGTGCTGGATGTTTATAATGAATTAACATGGAATTGAAGTTTTAATTTTGTTATATGATGATTTTATCAAGTAATTTCAATAGAAATTGATTTTAGGACCTAATTGTGAAAAAGTTAAGAATTAGGGTTTGGTATTAAAATTCTGAATATTAATGGCTGTATGGTAGCCTAAAATAATTAGGTAAATTGTCAATTGAGAAAAATTAACTCAATTGATGGGTGAATTGCACAGGAATAAATTGTAAAACTATAAAATTTAGGGTAAAAGTGTAATTTCAAAAATTGAAGGGTATAAATTGTAAAGTGAATTAGAAATGGAATAGGTGCTAATGAATTTTAAAAACTTTATAATTTGGTTCTATTTCATGCTCGGGTCAATAAAAGAGCTTTCGTAAGCTCGATTAAGACTCGGATTTAATTGTATATTATATTATGAATGTGTTTAAGACATGAATGTTTGTTTAAAATGATATAATTACAGTATGTTTGACGGTAGTTGCTCGACACTTGATTTTAGCATCTTGTAACTCGGACCCAACGATCAGGTCGATTAAGGGGTGTGAAATTTAGTGGTATCAGAGCTACGATTTAGTCAATTCTAGGACTGAATCATAGCGCGTACAAGTCTAGAAATATATGACACAATAACCTGTGATAGTGTGATGCCTTCAGATCCGATTTGACTCTATTTTCCTTATAGATAATCATGCCGGCTGAATTAAATCATGTCGTATCTGACGAAGTAGATAGTAACGTTCCCTCTTTTGATTAGGGAGCAGCAAATAGTATGCTCGTTGCGCAAGGGCCTGAAAGTGAGGTGCGAGATGCCTTCTTCCAAATGATGAATTAATGGTTTACACAATTCATGGGAGCTACTCCCTTGGCTCCGCAACCTCTACCCCCAATCGTGCCTCCTACAACACCCCATTATCCTTAAAATACAATAAGTGTTCATCGGCCTCCGATTGATATGATTTGAAAGTGCGGGGATTAAGAATTCAACGGTAAAAAGGATGACGATCTGGCCCAGCTAGAACTAAATACTGGTTGGAAAATTATTAGCGAGTTTTCGATGAAATGATGTGCTCACCCGAGGATAGTTAGAGATGTGCCATATCACTACTGAGACAAGAAGCTTACAAGTGGTGAACTACTTTGATATCAGTCGTTCTGAAAGACCGAGTGAATTGAGATTTCTTTCTATATGAATTGTAAAGAAATATATCAGTGTGACGGTACCTTAAAAAGAGAAAAGGAGAATTTTTAGAATTAGAGGAAGGAGCATGTATGTGGCAAAGTATGAACGAGAATTCATCCGACTTACTAAGCACGCCTTGATGCATTATGCCGACGAGAAGATGAAATGTGCACTGTTTTGAGTGCGGTGCGAACAAAGATATCCGAATGTTAGTGGGAGCACTTGAATTGAAAAAGTTTGTGGTTTTATTTGAAAGAGCACAAAAGATGGAAGACATGTGTGATTGCTGTGAAGTCAGAGTTTTAAATTTATAAAGATAATGATCGAACCTGGAAACTAACTATGACAACGATTGAGGCAAGTACACCTATCGAACAGTAGTATAGCTTAGGCAAGACCGGATTGTCAAACCCAAAGGAACTAAAAGTACTAATACTAACTTTCTTTTTATTATTTAGCCTAAGAATAAGTGAAGTTGTTTATGTAGTCTAAATTAATTAACTATTAAACTAAAAATTCTAAGACAAAGAAGAATGAAATTGGGAGAATAACTTGGGAAAAACTCAATTGATTAAGACGACACCCAAGGAAGAATCCACCTAGACTCACTTGTTATCTAACACTGAACCAGACGATTTATTCACTTGACTTGATCCGTAGGACTCCCTAACGTATATTAAACCCTCTCTCGAGGCGAATAATGTCTAACCCTAGGTTAATAAACGAAAATCTCTTTCTCGAATAATAACCCCCTAGAATAGCAGTAAATCGATCTATGGACATCCCATATTAGGTTTCACCCTAATCCGGCAAAATCTCGTCACCCTATCTCTAGGCATGCGATCAACTCCGCTTAATTATGCTAGATCTATTCTTAAGTAGGGACTTTTGCTCCACCACCTAAGCACATTCGACTTGAATTAATATCATGAAATATCAACACAAGAATTAAGCACACATAATTAAGAACAAATCAAGTATTTATCATATAGTTCAGAAAACAATAACAAGGTTCATCTAGGTTTCATCCCCCTCATGTATCTGAGGGGTTTAGTTCATAACAATAAAGAAAAACATCTCAGAAGAAAAGATAACACAAAACATAAGAAATCCTAAAACCCCTGAAGGAATTGAAGAGGAGATCCTCCGTCTTGAGTAGATTTCGGCTCGCTTGAGATGGATCAACTGGCTATCCCCGAGTGAATCCCCACAAATCTTCTTCTACGGCCTAGCAAGACGCCCTAAACGATGGCTTTGGGCCCCCCTTTTTAGGTCATACTTATGGTGTATTTATAGGCTTTTGAAATAGGTTTCTTTGCCCCTAAGTATCCTTTCCCGAATGAAATTGCTCTTCTCCACGGTAGAGGCACGGCCATGGCACACGCCCGTGTGGATCGTTGCCAGGCCGTGTTCGGACTTCTAATGAGGACACTCCCGTGTAGATCGATATCAGGCCGTGTTCTAGTATATTGAGGAGGCACGGCCGTGTGAGCTTTAGTCCAGGCCGTGTCAATTTCATCCTTGGCCCATTTTGGTCTGTTTTGAGCCCGTTTTGCGTTCTTTTTATTCTTGGGTGCTTTCCTGAGTATAAGTCATGAAAAGAAAGGATTAAGAGCACCTTTTTACATAAATCAAGGGATAATTCATCCAAAAGTATGCTAAATGTGGGCCTAAAATGTGTTACTATTTCGGTTTATCAAATACCCCCCACTTAAGCTTTTGCTTGTCCTCAAGCAAAATTCTCAACTTACAATTAAAACGGACTTTCAATAATTCATAATTCCTATCAACAATGTCTTATCATAATTCATAGATAATTTATACATGGATAATTCAATTCAAAGAGTCCTAAGGATTCAAACAAGCTAAGTCATAGATTTGTAGCTCGAAAATATAGGCGTCTCCCCTTATCTAAATAATTACCTTTAATTCAAAACCGACAAGGATTGACATCCTCACTAGGGATTCACTCAAATCACTCAAAGTGTTTAAGGTTCAGGAAAAAACGCTCAAAAGTCGAACATGAAAAGTTAATCCGATAGGCTTGCCTGAAATTCAAATCTCCACCACTATAATATGAGATGATGCACAAATCAAAAGGTCTTTAATTAGGGTTGTAACGGGGCTTGGGTTAAAGGTGTGGAATAAGGCTGAATTAGAGGTTAGAATCGAGATTGAATTGATAAAATACCTAACTAGAAACAATAAAACCTGAATAATTACATCAATGAAAGCTAATAATACTAATAATACGAGCTTCTTCTTCAATATTTGGAATTCAAACGTATAAGCTCATTTAATCAAAAACTAATAATGAATAATGAATATACTTTTTGTTTTTTTTAAGAACAAATCATAAATACATAACAAGGGATAAATTACTGAAATAAGAAACATATTTAGGCTATTAATCAAATCAAATCTCGATATAAGGGTTGTCAAAAGGAATGGTGATAACAAAAACAAAGGGTTTCTAGGTTAATATTAGCGGTTATGTCAATAAAAAGGGTTGTTAGGATCAAAGGGGTTCACTAGGGGTTAATTGTGAAGGTAGGCTTTTTATGGGGTAAGTGGGTTAAATCCTAAGTGCCTTTATCATCTCTGTATATCAAATCATAGGTGTGGTCTCGATATGTATAAACGAGGCAAGTTCTAGAATAACAAATCAATGTTGACATACTCATAATCAATAAAGTGAGCATGAAAAAGAATTTATGCTCTATAAGGCTCAAAATCTCAAAAAAATTATGGGTATTTTGACATCAAACTTGTAAATTTCAAACTTCTAAGTAATATTTAAACTCAGTTCGACACCTGTAACACCCCAAACCCGGACAGGACACCACGTCTGAATCTGGTATGTTACGGGGAACACGTTTTTGAGAATCCAAAGTATATAGTTAAAAACGAGTTGATTTCATTTAGCATATCCAATAGTTTCTTAGTGCTATTTTGAAACATTTTTGACTTAGTAGAATATCGAGTTTGGTTTGAAGCTCATTTGAGTTTACTTTATAGCAAAGCATAGTGAGATACCCGATGGTATAGTTTAAAACACATTGCGTTATAGTTTTGAAAACATTATCTTACCAAATTTTTTTTTTAGTAAAATTTCATACCAAGTTATTTGTTAAGCAGGTTGAGAATCTAATTAAAACATAACCATCATAAAACATAATTTAAAGGCCTTTTACAAATCCAAATTAAATCTCAAATAAAAATAAATAAGCTAAAGTACCCAAAGTGAATAGTCTGAGCAAAACTTTTATTAAAGCATGGCATGTGCACCCCGAGTCCACCAGGCTCCATGTCCGCGTCTCACGGGTCACTGAAATGTCAAAGGAGAGGGTGAGTTGAATGACTCAAAGTGCATAAATCCCCGCTCCCGATGAAACAACATGCTAACACACATCATACATAGCAACATAATTAATGCAACCCGATCCTAACCATCCGTATCTCCTTTTTCTACCCCGTGTGGTACCAAACCACTGGTGGTGCCAAACCACTGGTGACATATAGTCACAATGTGTTACCAAAACACTGGTGTCCCAAAGACACAATATCCGTCAATGTGGTGCCAAACCACTGGTGTCCCAAAGACACGTTTGTGCTACCAAAGCACTGGTGACCGAAGTCACAAATCCAATGATGGGGCCAACCCATCGTGTGATACCCAATCACTAGCAGACGATCCCATATCTCATGTGGGGCCAACCCACGGTGGTGTCAAACCACAGGGACAAGTCGCAATGAGGTGCCCAACCTCTGGTGTCCCAAAGACACAAATGTGGTACCAAACCACTGGTGACCGTAGTCACAATAATCGAATGATGGGGCCAACCCATCGTGTGATACCCAATCACTAGCAGACGATCCCATATCTCAAAGTGGGGCCAACCCACGGTGGTGTTAACCACAGGGACGAGTCGCAATGAGGTGCCAAACCTCTGGAGGTGCCAAACCTCTGGTGACCCAAAGTCACAAAGTGTGTTACCAAAACACTGGTGCTCGTCAGCACAAAATATCACTGCTCCCTCCACTCATATCACCCATCAACATACCATACTCATGTAATCATGCATATCATACAAATCATGCATATCATGCCAACATGTCTAGCATTACATCTCATAGCATACATAACATAGATCATAATACCCAAGGTATCCATACTAGAACTTGTAATAAATAGGACTTACCCGGATACGTACACATACCCCGTTTGGGTATCCAATTATCCGTCATCTTTGAGTACGCTTTTTAACAAGCAAACAGGTTTATTAATAACATTACTAGGTATCAGTGTGTTAGTTTACACACCTGGTAATACGAGTCTAAAATCCCAACGAAACGATCTAAATCCCTCGAGTACTAGCTCCTACAATCGGCCAAACATAAGGGTTAGGCATCCCTAACATTCGGCCAAAGGCTTTATACCAAGAGAAGTCATCTCAAACCCTTACCTTCACTTCTTAACTTGGTTTCCAACCAACCCCGAACCACAATGGTCCTTCTAAGACAATCGGCCACCACCTTGAAAAGAATAACAGTTAATCCTTTATCATTCACGACTTAATCGAAACCAGACGATTAAACTAACAACAACCAATCACTTACCCCTTACGAATCAATTGACAGAAGAAAACGGCTCCTCTTGCTTGCTTCCACAATCCAAAGGCCCTATAATGCGATGATTAACAAAAGGTTAATTCCTTCCAACCGAACCCAACATCGGCTCTTAACCAACCCAACACGATAAAGCACAAGAGAGAGGAGAAATGGCCATTCGGCCAAGCACTTACCTAGCCCCAATCGATTGAAAACAAACCCCAACAAGATCAACACTTCTCTAGAATTCGGCCAAGATGAACACCACTAGGAGAGAGGGGAAATTCAGCTAACACACTAAGCAAAAGAAAAGAGGATTCGGCCAAGATGTTTAACACACCTATGTTCGGCTTTGAGTGCAAAGAGAGAAGATGAAAAATAGGTAAAGTTTCGGCTAAGGGTATAGGGAAAAGAAAGAAAATAAAATGAAGGTTTAAGGGAACAAGATGATAAGGTTTCGGTTTAATGAAATGATAAGAACAATTAGAAGTTTTGGCTAAAGAGGAGATATGGATTCGGCACAAGAGTTGTAGAAGAATGAAAATATGAGAAAGAAAGATTACTAATTTGGTTTCAACCAATGAATAAAAGAAAGGGAGATGGTTGGGAACTTTCGGCCACCCACTCAAAAGGCAACACAATTCGGCAAAAGAGAGATTGAGCTTTCGGTTTGCAAAAGAAAGTATGAAGAACTCACTTAGAATTTCGGCTTGAAGGAGTGAAGAGAATGAGAGAAATGCTTTAGAAAAATCGGCTTACTTTGACAAAAAGGGAGAACTTGCTAACTCAAGACCGAAATCACCAAAAATGTCAAAATGACATTCGGCCACCCAAAATCCCATACCAAACCGTCCACACTCCCCCCCCAAAACTCCTAAAATTCGGCCAAAATCCCCCTAAACACTCCAAGCCACCAATTCAAATCACCTTGACCAAGTCCTCCTCCACAAATCACTCTCCACCCACCAAGCCGCCATTTGACCAAGTCCAAGGAGGAATTTAAACTTCATCCAACTCTTCCCTCCTATGCTGTCCAAAATGAACCAAAATGTGAGGTCTTTGCGGCTTGAACACAAGACCTCCACCTCATGCAATTGACGCCACACCTAGCTCCCAAGTAGCGCATGCCTGCCACCTTGCCAGCTCACTTTTTGTGCAACAAAACAACAAGTAAAATTCTTAAACCCCAGCTTCCCCAGCTCCCTTCACTTAACACCCAAAAACCAAAATTTTCCCATTCCCTCAGGCACACTCCTAGACTACAATTAAGCCCCTAAAACACCGAAATAGCAACACAGCACACTAAACACATGCAATGTCATGCAACAACAAAACAGCCCCTAACCCGGGATATTACAACACCCTAGAAAATTTTTAATTTCTGAAAAATAGACTTATCATGCTTGATTCTCTAGTATTCTTAGAATTTAATTATCAATGCACAATTATCAATGACTTAATCTAAAACATATCAATAAAAATCATAAATCATTAGAAATTTCATCCTAATTAGTAATATGAGGAATTTACTTAAAAACAAGACTAAATTCAAGATTTTGAGAACAATGCAAAAAGTTTGGCACCTAATTTCAGAAATTTAAGAATAATGAAAAAAGTTAGGCGCCTTTTTAGGGTGTTCACCCCCCACACTTAAGATGTACATTGCCCTCAATGTACAAAGTTAGCTATATAGATAATAATACTAAAATCATAAGATATGGAGAGAAGTGAAACTTCCTGAATTTTGGATGGATTCCTTTAGTCGGAGGTGAAAGATAAGTTGGAGGGGCCGGTCTGGATGACGATCCTGCGCTAGATGAAGAAATTGGGTAGCTCATGGAGAATTAGCCAGGATATAATAATAATAATTAAAACTATACTAGTTAAATATTTAAAGAAAAGCAAGGAGAAAAATAATGATGAAACTAAAATTAAAAGAAAATATGGATGGACCGTAGAGTCCTTATTGTTGGGTGTGATTTCTAAGGCTGAGGATATGGTGGTGGCCGTGGCGTGATTCCCTAGCAGCCTTTAGAACCTAAAATCAAGAAACTAAGATAAAATGAACTAAATTGAGAATAAGAGTGTTAAAGAGAAGGGAAATAAAGGAGAAGATAAAAATAAAAGAACAGATAATTGGTCTCAAAGACCCTTGGCATGGCGAGTGATTGAAGCGACCGGCATGAACTTATGTAGATTGGTCTTCGTGAGGGAGACTGTGCTTGGCTTCTTCCGCTTTTTTGGCATTGTTTTGGTGTAGCTCAAGGGTATAGAGAAAAAGAAAATGAAAAGTTGAAGGTTGAAAGTTAGTAGGAGAAAAGGGAAGGGAAATGGGGGGATTAAATAGATTTTCAAACCTAGTACCATCCCACGCTCGTGCTCCTTAGGCGTGTCGATTCATACGGTTGCCTCGCACGGCCGTGTGTCTAGGTGTGTTGGTTCACCCACGCCCGTTTTACAGATTGCCATGCCCGTTGGTGATAAGTCAAGATCGCCCCGCCCGCGCGCCGCACGGCCCGTGGCATTCTTTCGCGTGCCCGTGGGGCGTGGTGGTGAGTCCGTGACTTCGAAGATTTGATTCTCTCTAACTTGTACCACCTCTGCCATGTCAGTACGGCATTTCGGGGCATCCACACGGCCACGGCCATGGCCGTGTGCTAGGCCGTGTGGCCTGGAAATCTGCACTTTTTGGTTAGTTTAAAGCTAGATACTATAAAGAAAGGGTAAAATAGAATAAATAAGAAAAATAAAAAATGTAAAAGTTAATGGGGTTAGTGCTCGGGTTGCCTCCCGAGAAGCGCTCGTTATAGTCTTAAGCTAGACTTTCCTCTCGTTTGCATCTTCAGTGGTGGTTTGAGGAGTTGGAAGTCCTTCCTCATGCTATCATTTTATCCTCGTGAAAAGTTTAAGTCGAGATGTGTTTATAGTAAAAGTACCAAAAATAGGATTACTTACCTCATTTGTTCCATATGGGAAAACATTTGGTTACCCTAAAAGGTATTTCTTTGTTTGTGTTAGGGTCCAGGAGGAGATATTCGAGGATCTCGCCTTATCAACGCATACCTAGTCTCCTATTTTGAAGTGGTTTGTTGTTCCTATGAGCTCTTCAGGGGCTCCTTTGGTTTTACCTTGTGTGGTTCTGGTTCTTCTTCGTCATGTATCCCTAATTTTTCTTTGAAGTGTGTCTTCCACTGCGTCTAGATCATCGATCTGAATCCTTTTATCTTTATGAACTACTTCCTTGTTGGCATGGGTTTTAGGATCGGGTTCAGTTGTATTCTTTTGTGGTGCTTCCTGAAAATAAGGGTTAACCGAATGGTTATTAGTAGAATTTACGTTCTCACCTTGATTACTCGATGTTCTGGCTGAGTCGAGAGCCTTGAGGGTGACTATCTCGTTACCTATACGAAGTATGAGTTCTCCTGCATCAATATCGATTTTAGTCCTGGCAGTTGCTAAAAAGGGTCTTCCTAAAATTAAGGGAATCGAATTATCCTCATCCATGTCTAAGACAACAAAATCTTCTGGGAAAATGAATTTGTCAATTTTTACAAGAACATCTTCGATGATACCCCTAGGAATTCTAACAGTTTTATCTGCTAATTGAATGCTCATCCTAGTTTGCTTGGGTTTCCCTAGACCTAATTGTTTAAACAATTTATAAGGCATGACATTTATGCTTGCCCCTAAATCAGCTAACGCATTATCAATAGTTAGTCTACCAATTAAACATGGAATTGTAAAACTCCCTGGATCTTTTAGCTTTTGTGGTAGTCTATTCTGTAACATTGTTGAGCATACTGCGTTTAATTCTACATGTGGATCATCGTCTAATTTGCGTTTGTTCGTCAAGAGTTGTTTTAAAAATTTCCTCGAATCTAGCATCTGTGAAAGGGATTCAAGTAGCGGTAAGTTAATATGTAATTTCTTTAAAAGTTTAAGAAACTTACCGAATTGTTCCTCTATGTCGTCTCTCATTAACGCTTCGGGATATGGTATGCGAGGTTGGTACTCCTTGATTACCGGTTTTGGCTTCTCTTGCGTTACCTCAATTTTACCTTCTTCTACCTCGTTTCCTTGTATTGGACTGGGTTCGTCTAATCCTTCACTTTCTTGGGCTGTTATGGCTTGGATTTGCTCCTTTGGATTAATCTTAGTGTTGCTTGGTAGACGCCCTTGCGGTCGTTTGGAAATTATTTTTGCAACCTGTCCAACTGTGTTAGTAAGTTGTCCCACTGTCTTAGAAACTTCCTCAACTGACTTAGGGACTTCCCTAACTTGGCTTTCGATCCCTTTGATTGATGCTTGTTGGGTCTTAAGGGTGGTTTCAGTGTCTTGGAGACGGTTTTCTGTGGATGCCATGAATCTTGTCAGCATCTCTTCAAGGTTCGACTTCTTCTCCGGTGGATAGGGCTGATTTTGGAAATTTTGAGGAGGTTGTTGTCTTTGATTTCCTTGATTTCCTTGACCTCCCCACGAAAAATTTGGGTGGTTCCTCCAACCTGGATTATAATTATTACTATAAGGATTATTATTGGATCTGAAATTGTTACCTATATAGTTCATCTATTCGCTCTCTGTGCCCGGTTGGTAGGGTGGGTACTCAGGATTCGCCACAGTTCCACTTGCGTCGCACTGCATCACTAGATGTACCTGTGAAGAACACAAACTATCAAGCTTTTTATTCATCATCTCTACCTTTGTTGATAGCATGGTTACTGCATCGATGTTGAAAACTCCGGCAGATTTTGTTGGTTATGTCCTTGTAACCTGCCACTGATAGTTATTCAGTGACATCTCTTCAATAAACTCGTAAGCTGCTTCAGGAGTTCTGTTGTTCAGGGTTCCACCGGCGGCTGAATCGATTAGTTGCCTCGTTGAGGGGTTTACACCGTTATAGAAAGTTTGGGCTTGGAGCCACAAGGGTAAACCATGGTGTGGACACCTTCTCAAGAGATCCTTGTATCTCTCCCATGTGTCATATAATGTCTCTAAATCCATCTGCACAAAAGAAGAGATATCATTCCGTAATTTGGCCGTTTTGGCCGGTGGGAAATATTTTAATAAAAAATTTTCAGTCATTTGTTCCCATGTAGTGATTGACCCTCGTGGTAACGAGTGTAACCACTGTTTGGCTTTATTCCTTAATGAAAAGGGAAATAACCGAAGCGTTATGGCATCATCAGAAACGCCATTTATTTTGAAGTATCACAGAACTCTAAAAAATTAGCTATATGAGTGTTTGGATCTTCGTCCTGCAAACCATCAAATTGAAAAAATTGTTGAATCATTTGTATAGTGTTAGGCTTTAATTCAAAATTATTAGCAGCTATTGCCGGCCTAACTATACTTGATTCTCGCTCTCGTTAAATGAGGTTTAGCATAATCATACATAGTACGCGAGCATTATTTTCTCGCCACATCTTGTGGTGGTGGGTTATTTTCGCCCATCCTTCTTGATAGGATTGGATCTGTCTTCTCGCTCTTCTTCTTGGTAATTTAGGGCTCGCCTAATTTCTCTGCGATTTCTACGAGCGGTAACTTCAATATCACTGTCGTATACTAGTGGTCCTCTCGGGTTCCTTCTAGTCATAAACTAGAGGTACCTGCTAGGAAAAGAAAGAAAGAAAAATTTAGCAAAGAAAATAAGAAATTAAATTAAATTGAAAAAAAAATAAAAAAATGGCTAAAGTAATAAAAATAGAGTGTTCTTAAAATTTTAGTTCCCCGGCAACGGCGCCAAAAACTTGATCGCTGTGAAGTCAGAGTTTTAAATTTATAAAGATAATGATCGAACCTGGAAACTAACTATGACAATGATTGAGGCAAGTGCACCTATCGAACAGTAGTATAGCTTAGGCAAGACCGGATTGTCGAGCCCAAAGGAACTAAAAGTACTAATACTAACATTCTTTTTATTATTTAGCCTAAGAATAAGTGAAGTTGTTTATCTAGTCTAAATTAATTAACTATTAAACTAAAATTTCTAAGACAAAGAAGAATGAAATTGGGAGAATAACTTGGAAAAACTCAGTTGATTAAGACGACACCCAAGGAAGAATCCACCTAGACTCACTTGTTATCTAACACTGAACCAGACGATTTATTCACTTGACTTGATCCGTAGGACTCCCTAATGTATATTAAACCCTCTCTCGAGGAGAATAACGTCTAAACCTAGGTTAATTAACGAAAATCTCTTTCTCGAATAATAACCCCCTAAAATAGCAGTAAATCGATCTATGGACATCCCATATTAGGTTTCACCCTAATCCGGCAAAATCTCGTCACCCTATCTCTAGGCATGCGATCAACTCCGCTTAATTATGCTAGATCTATTCTTAAGCAGGGACTTTTGCTCCACCACCTAAGCACATTCGACTTGAATTAATATCCGCGAAATATCAACACAAGAATTAAGCACACATAATTAAGAACAAATCAAGTATTTATCATATAGTTCAGAAAACAATAACATGGTTCATCTAGGTTTCATCCCCCTCAGGTATCTGAGGGGTTTAGTTCATAACAATAAAGAAAAACATCTCAGAAGAAAAGATAACACAAAACATAAGAAATCCCTAAACCCCCTGAAGGAATTGAAGAGGAGATCCTCCGTCTTGAATAGAATTCCGGCTTCTTGAGATGGATCAACTGGCTATCCCTGAGTGAATCCCCACAAATATGTCTTCTCTGGCTTAGCAAGACGCCCCTAAACGATGGCTTTGGGCCCCCCTTTTTAGGTCATACTTAGGGTGTATTTATAGGCTTTTGAAATAGGTTTCTTTGCCCCTAAGTATCCTTTCCCGAATGAAATTGCTCTTCTCCACAGCAGGAACACGGCCATGGCACGCGCCGTGTGAATCGTGGCCGGTGTGTTCGGACTTCTAATGAGGACACCCCGTGTAGATCGATATCAAGCCGTGTTCTAGTATATTGAGGAGGCACGGGGCGTGTGAGCTTTAGTCCAGCCGTGTCAATTTCATCCTTGGCCCATTTTGGTCCGTTTTGAGCCCGTTTTGCGTTCTTTTTATTATTGGGTGCTTTCCTGAGTATAAGTCACGAAAAGAAAGGATTAAGAGCACCTTTTTACATAAATCAAGGGATAATTCATCCAAAAGTATGCTAAATGTGGGCCTAAAATGTGTTACTATTTCGGTTTATCAATGTGCAACAAAAAGAAACTAGCCAAATCAAAGCTCCAAGATTCCGATAAACGGAGTATGACCAGATTGTTTTGAGCTCCTCCATCGAAAAAGTCAAAAGATGTTCATAGTCGTTTTACATTTTCGTCAATGTTTTCGAGGGCCGAGAACATTTAAATTATTGTGACCTTGAGCATGAGAAAACATAACTCTAATTAACACTATCAATTGCGCAGACCATTCAAATTACATAGCTAGTTCCTATGACATCATCCAATTGCACACCCAATCAAACCATGCCGATTTGTTCTTCAATAAAATAAAATGATAATTACGGATCAAGTTATATCTAACAACCGTGTATTGTTCAAAGCATCGAACAATGAGTCTTTCTTGAAATGAAGCCAAAAGCGATACTAAGAGACGATCTTTATCTTTCTCGTAATTTAAAGAAAAAAGTGAATATCAAGGCAAACATGAGATAAAGTGCGGTTTCAAATCTCACAGGCCCAACACCTAATTTTTTGTTAGCCTTCTGGCTAGACCAAATTTAACTAGACTTGTTAAAATAATAAGCAACAAAAAAAAACAAAAGAAATTTTTTTAATTAAAATGGGAAATAAGGAATAAAGGTGGAGACGTTTGAAATTCGCAGTAATGGAACTTACATTTATATATTGAGAGTTGGTATTACATTACAAAAGGATTAAGCTATGTTACATAGGAGTAAAATCAATCAAAATGAACAAAACTAGCTGCTGCACTAGGTTCTGCTGCACTAGGTTCACTCACCATCTTTTACTCACTGGGTTGGTTTCTGTTGCATTGCAGGCCAAAAGTCTAACACTCGTCCTTGGACTGTGTGCAACAAACACCAAGATGTTTCCTCAAAAATTCAAACCGTGATGTACCAAGAGGCTTGGTTAGAATATCTGCTAACTGGTCTTGTGAGCTACAATGAACAAGACTAACTTCTTTGGACTGCTCAGCCTCTCTAACAAAATGAAACTTGATTTTAAAGTGTTTTGTCTTCCCATGGAAGACTGGATTCTTGGCTATGGCAACTGCGGATTGGTTATCAACAAAAATTTCAGTTGGCTCAGTTTGTTCTTCATTCAAGTCACATAGAAGCTTTCTAAGCCAGATAGCTTGATTAATAGCTGCAGATGCTGCAATGTACTCAGCCTCTGCTGTTGATTGAGCAACAGTTTGTTGCTTCTTAGAGCTCCAATAGAATACACCTGAGCCAGGTGTGAAGAAGTAACCAAAGGTACTCCTCATATCATCAACCGAGCCTGCCCAATCGCTATCAAAGTAGCCTGTTAGTTTAAGCTCCTTTTCACTCTTAAACCTGACTCCATGCCCCAAGGTGCCTTTGACATATCTGAGTATTCTTTTAGCAGCCTTAAAATGAACAACATTACAGCAGTGCATAAATCTCGGTAGGAGACTAACACCATAGGTGATGTCCTGGTCGAGTTCTTCGTTAGATATAACAAACGACCCCACGAGCTTCGATATTCCCTTTCATCAACTCTTGCATGATCACCATTATTGGTCGACTTTTCTCCTTGTGCAACTGGTGTCTTTGATTGTCTTACAATTTTGCATGCAAAATCTATTAAGGATCTTTGATGCAAAGGCATGCTGGCTGATAAAGATGCCATGATCAAATTGGTTTACTTCTATCCCAAGGAAGTATGTCATGACCCCCAAATCTGTCATTTCGAAAACTCGTTGCATTTGCATCTTGAATTAAAAAATCAACTCATTTTTGCTTCCAGTTACAAGCAAATCATCGACATAAAGAGACACAATCAGCAAGGTTTCTCCTTCTAACCTTTTCACATAGAGTGTTGCTTCACTAGCACTCTTTTCAAACCCGAGCCTAGACAGGTAAGTGTCTATCTTGTCATACCAGGCTCTTGGTGCCTATTTCAGGCCATACAAAGCCTTCTTCAGCCTATAGACTTTGTCTTCATCACCTTCGACTTGAATCCATCCAGGTTGCTCAATAAAAATTTCTTCTTTAAGAAAGCCATTAAGAAATCTTGACTTGACATCTAGTTGATGAAGTTTCCATTGTTTCTGAGAAGCTATAGCAAACAACAGTTTAATGGTGTCCAGTCTAGCCACAAGAGCAAACGTTTCCATGAAGTCTATGCCATATTGCTGGCTGTAACCCTTGACCACGAGCCTTGCTTTGTGCTTGTTTAGAGAGCCATCAAAGATTGTACTTGGCCCTAAACACCCATTTCACACCAATGACCTTCTTATGATGGTGAGTGCGTCCACCAACTCTCATGTGTCATTTTATGGATCATTTCCAATTCAGCTTCCATGGCCTTTCTCCAATGTATGGCTTTAGAAGCTTCCACAAAATCTGAAGGTTCAACTATTGCAACATCACATCTTTGATAGATGTCAACCTTGATCCTAGTACCTCTTATGGGAGTATCATCAAAATCTTCATTGCTAGGATTAGTTTCAACAATTTCAGATTTCTATCTCGTTGATCTTCTTCAATCATGTTTGTGCTTGAGTCATTCCAATTCCAAACCCTCTCTTCATTAAATCTGACTTCTCTACTCACCAAAACCTTCTTTGTTGCTGGATCAAACACCCTGTATCCTTTGTTTATGCTGCTGTAGCCAACAAATATTCCTGGAACAGCTCTTCTTTCTAGCTTAGTTCTCTTTCTCACTGGAATGAGAACATAGCAAACACAACCAAACACCTTTAAATGTGAAACTTTAGGCTTGAGTCCATGCCAAGCTTCAAAAGGTGTCATATCTTTGACAGCATGTGTTGGCAACTTATTAAGTAAATACACTGAGGTATTGACTGCTTCAGCCCAAAACTTGCTTGGTAGCTTGCTTTCAAATAATAAACCCCTGGCCATGTCTATCACAGTTCTGTTTTTTCTTTCACATACTCTATTTTGCTGAGGAGTATATACTGTGGTTAGTTGGTGATGGATTCCATTTTGCTCACATAGTTTTCAAACTTTTGAGCCATGTGTACTGAGCCATTGTCTGCATTCTCAAGGCTTTAATTTTGCAAACTTGTTTGATTTTTCACTAAAGCTTTCAATTTGATGAAGGCTTCAAAGACTTCAGATTTCTGCTTCAAGAAATAGACATAACAAAATCTAGTCAAATCATCAATAAACAACACAAAATACCTGCTGTTATTCAAGAAGGGAGTCCTCATTGGTCCACAGATATCAAAATGAACCAGCTCAAGCTTCTCTCGAGCTCTAAATGCTTTGTCAACTGGAAAGGGCAGTCTTGCTTGCTTACCAAACTGACAGACTTCACAAACAGACTGTTTGACTTCAACTTTGCACAAATCATCAACCAAATTCAATCTATGCAGCAAATCTAATGATTTATAACTGGCATGCCCTAGCCTTTTATGCCATAAGTTAGCACTATTAACCAGACTTGTGTAGGCCTTCTTTTCAAGCATATTCACATCAAGCATGAAGCTCCTATCAATCATTGCTACTGTAATCAGCTCTTGACCATGAGAGTCTCTAACAATGCAAGAACCATTCTCAAAAATAAGTGAGTGACCCTTTTCTACTAACTGTCCAACACTTAACAGATTTTGATCTATTTCAGGTACAAAGAGTACATCAGAAATCACTTTGTTACCTGAGGTAGTGTTGACCACCACATTACCTCTGCCCTTGGCTTCAATCAGATCTCCATTTCCAATTCTGATTTTTGAGGCAAAGCTTCTGTCAAGGTCTTTAAATAGCCCTTCATTAGCTGCCATATGGTGCATGCAACCACTGTCCACTAGCCACTCCACTTTAGCCTTGCTAGATGTTGCAAAGCTTGTTGCTGTGAAAACATGCTCCTCCTGAGCTTGAAGGTCCTCGGCGAGCTTGAGCCTTATCTCTGCATTGTCACAGTGCCTTGCCTTTATTTTCTGGACCTTCTCTACATGTCCAAGCCGCTTGCAACTCCCCGCATTGAATGTCCGGTCTATACCGGCAATATTTTTCCAAATGTGAGGTCTTTTGGCGGTGTTTGCATGGTGGGAACCTCCTTTTGCCTGATTCTTTTCTTGGTTTCTCTTTCTTATCGAGCCAAGGCTTCTTTCCTTTATGACTTGAACCTTCCCTTGTCTTTGCTTGAAAGGCTCCTCAGATTGTCTTCTTGCTCGATAGCCCTTCTTTGTTCGAGTGCATAGAGAGAATTCACTAGTTGAGACAGAGAGATAGTTGTGAGGTCTCTCGAGTCCTCCAATGAGGAGATCTTTGACTCAAATCTCTCGGGAAGAGTGGTGATCACCTTCTCAACAATCCTACTTTCACCAAAGTCTTCACCAAGCAAACCTTATACTATTGATAGTGGCCATTATTCTGTTTGAATATTGCTTGATGGTCTCAAACTTCTTTCATCTTCAAGTTCTCAAAGTCTTTCCTCAAGTTGATTAGCTGTTGTTGCCTTGTCTTCTCAGACCCCATGAACTCCTCATTCAGCTTCTCCCATCCCTGCTTAGGTGTGTTACAAGCCATGATTCGAGTGAATATCACATCTGATACTCCATTTTGCAGGCAAGCCATGGCCTTGTGCTTCTTGGCTCGTTCCTCGCTATGCTGTCTCATCTGAGCAATGGTGGGATTAGCTCTCAATGGAGGTGGCTCGACATTAGTCTCAACTGCACTCCACAAGTCTTGTGCCTGAAGATGTGTTTTCATTTTTACTGACCATATATGGTAGTTTTCACCAGTGAACAAAGGTGGTGGAGGTGTTATGTAACTCATCTTGTTGCAACAAAGTCAGCAGCCTCGATTTCTTCTTTCTTAAGCTTTCTTTCACAAATCAATAACCAACAAAGGAGGCCCTCAAAGATAATCGGCTCTGATTACCATTTGTTGGAACCAAGATAGCATGTTAACATGCAAAGTGTATGCAATGTGCATCCGATTCTAGTGAAAACGAAAAGAAGAAGAGGAGAAAATAGAAACTTGAACAAGAGAACTTGGAGACACTCAAGTTAATGGTTAAACTTATCAACCATTTCATTGATATGAGAATATATACATAAAATACAAAGATTGAATAGTCAAAAGACTATCACCTAGTGAATCAACCACTCCCACTAGACTTTGACCAATACAAACTTAGATTACATAAAATAATAGCTAATACACTAGCTATTACATCAATTCAAATCAACCATAATATCCTACTAGTTTTGCTATTACATTACAAAAGGATTAAGCTATGTTACATAGGAGTAAAATCAATCAAAATGAACAAAACTAGGCGGCTTTGACTAGGTTCGACTCCACACGCTTTCTCTGCTGTTTGGTTTCCCATTTCATTGCAGGCCAAAAGTCTAACACAAGAAAATGGCAGCCTCTTACCATGCTCGATCAAACAGACTTGCCCTCAAGGCAGCACCTATCATTTCACAAATCGACGAGAACTTGAACCGATTGAGGGCATCTCAATCGGCCTCTACATCATCATCGATAGGCCACAATCTAAGTGGTCTTTGATTTGCATGAATGTGTAGATGTATTGCTTTAATTTCCCCTCACCCAACAAGCTCTCGCCAAGAGAAGTAAAGGGAAATGGTTGAAGAGCTTTTGGATGGATCTCTCATGCTCTTGGATGTATGTACCATCGCCAAGGATGCCTTGTTGCGGACAAAGGAATGGACACAAGAGCTTCAATCAATTTTGTGCGAGAAGACGTGGAGCCGAAGGGCTTGCTAATGAGTTTAGGAAATACTTGACATCTAGGAAAGCCATGAAAAGGCAATCTGCAAGGCCTTAAAGAACTTGAAACATATCTGAATAATAAACTCAAGTACTCTCTGGCGAGAATGGAGTTGTGATTAGCGTCTTAAGAGATGTAGAAGCGATTACCATCAGCATGCTAGAATCTGTATTGTCCCTTATTTTCAGGGCGAGGCGAGAATCAAAATCGAGCCGTTGGTCACCGGTTTTGAAGCTAATGCACAAGAAGAAAGTAATGTGCGAGGAAAAAGCAGAAAGCAAATGAAATTTTGAGTCTTTGAAAGCTGCAGCATGCGTTCTGCATCAAATCCGAAAACATGAAGCATGTCGAGAACGTGCAAAAGGAGCTTCAAAGCTCGAGTTAAGCATCCAAGATCTTGAAGAAGGCCTTGAAACCCTCTCGGCGTATGATCAAAACTAGAGTTCTTGTTCTTAATATCATCATTTGTTAAATATTGGCATCACGATTTGTACATATATACTTTAATTTTACTGAGAGGTTATACAATAGAAAAGAAATACAAAGATTATACAATCTTCTTTCTCAAAATTCTACCTCTTGTGAAATCATTTAGTTATATTTCCAAAATGGTTGCGATAATTTTTACTTCAAACATATTCAACCACGAACAAGAAAAAACTTCAAAAATACTTTTATCCAAAGACATGCTAATATCCAAAACTTACACCGAATCCCAAAGTAACTTAGACCTACCTTTAATTTTCCCAAGTTGAATTATCTGACCTCATCATCACAACTGGTATCTTGGAATATCTCATGAAACATTTCTATGAATATGTGAGCTTCCAGATTCCTCTTGTCCCATGAAGACAATGGAAGACTTGCTAAAATTAAAAACTCCATGCCGCAGTTTATCACATGGAAGATGGCAATGAAAAGATGCTAATTGGATTGTGAAAAATATAAATGTCAGTAATGACAATATATATCGCAAAGAAAAAGAAATAAAATAAAGAACACATGATTTTACGTGGAAACCCTTTGGGAAAAAACCACGAGGCAGAGGAGAAGAAAAATTCACTATGTCGAATTCAAACCGATTACAAGAGGAATGGACTATGTCTATTTATAGGCTTGTAAAACCTAATTCTAATCAAAGTAAAAATATATTATGCTAATAAATGCTAAATATATTATACTCATAAATACTAAATCTTGTAGAAAGAAGATATATTTTGTTTAACTTGACTTGCAAGCAATATCTTAGAATTTGGGTCACACAACTCTAACAATCTCCACCTTGACACGAATTCTTAACAAATAAGTTCTTCATCATGAACTCTCAACGAACAAGTTCTCCACCTCTTCCATAAAACCCTTAAGGGTTTAACTTCAACAATGAACACCAACCAAATCTAAGCAATGCTCAAACTTGGTTATAGGAAGTGACTTAGTCATCATATCTGCAGAATTTTCATGAGTACTAATTTTGCTCACAACAATATCACCACGAGCAATAATATCATGAACCAAACTATGCTTCACAACCTGGGAGAACACATCTCAGTGAAGTCCACTCCTGGAATTTGATTTGTAACCCTTTGTAACAAGCCTTGCTTTATATCTAGGTTCTTCAACTCCTGGAGTCCCTTCTTTCTTTTTAAACACTCATTTACAGCGAACAGCCTTTTTACCTTTAGGAAGTTTCACAAGATCCCATGTTCTATTTTTGTGGAGTGATTCCATCTCCTCTTGCATAGAAAACATCCACTTTTCTGAGTCTTCACAGCCTAACCGCCTCGAGAATAATTAGACGGCTCTTGGTTTACATCTATATCTTCGGCCACATTTAAAGCATAAGCAACTAGATCAGCATCGGCATACTTCTTTAGAGGTTTAATTTCTCTTCTAGTTCTGTTTTTGGCGATAGAGTATTATGGTGAATAAGCAACTCTATTCTCAATTTTTGTCTTGTTTGGAGGAGTCGACTCGTATTAACTCGATGCTCCACCTACTTTTGATTTTCTTTATTGGAAGAGTCTTTAAGAGATAAGTTAGGTAGCATAGCGGTTTCATAAAAATAACATATCTGCTAATCACAACTTTTCTATTTTCAGGACACCATAACTTATACCTTTTACACTGACTTTATAACCAAGAAAAACACATTTAATAGATCTCGGTTCCAATTTTCCATTATCAACATGAGCATACGCAGGACACCCAAAGATCTTTAAATCAGAATAATTATCAGGATTACCAGACCATACCTCTTGTGGAGTCTTTTTCTCAATGGCAACTGATGGAGATCGGTTGATCAAAAAACATTCAATAGAGGCTGCTTCAGCCCAAAACGACTTTGGTAAGTTAGCATTTGACAACATACATCGAACCTTCTCCATGATCGTTCTGTTCATTCGTTCTGCAATGCCATTTTGTTGTGGAGTATGACGAACTGTCAAGTGTCTCACGATCCCTTCTGACTTGCATAGTTTATTAAACTCATTTGAACAAAACTCTAAGACATTGTCTGTGCGGAGGTATTTTATTTGTTTTCCTGTCTATTCTTTAATCATAGTTTTCCAAGACTTAAATGCGGAAAACATATCGCTTTTCTGCTTCAGGAAGAATGCCCAAACTTTTCTGGAAAAATCATCAATAAAAGTTAAGCATATAATTAGCTCCACCTCTCGAAGGCACTCTTGATGGCCCCCACAGATCAGAATGAATAGACTCCAACGTTTGGAGAGGAAGAGAAAAATATGCCAAAAGGTGCACAATTGCTAAAGTTGGCCAAATATCCCCCCCAAACCTCCTATCAACATTCGGCCACCCCTCTAGCCACACATGCCGTCCACATACATGCACTAAAGGCCTTGGAATAGTTTCCAAAACATCTTCCTTAAGCCAAGCCTTGAGGTCCTCTACATTCCCAAAGTTGAAGGAATTTTATCCCCAAAATCTAGCAATTCTATCCCTTATTTCATGCTTACCATAACCTTAAGTCTTCTTGCCAAAAAAAGAAAATTGTCCATTTTTATCCTTTTGTTTATTTGCCCGACACTTAATGCTAGGATGTAAAAAAATAAAATCCTCAATATGCTTTCCATGCTACTCGAACCACTTCCTCAAGCAACCTTTCAAGCTCCTTATCCACTATGCCACTAACTCCTCATGTGCTTTAATTTAACACTTAAATTATCTTAAGTGTCAAGCTCACTTAATCCACTTCACTAAATTTTCCACACTAAAAATTATTCTAGCTTAGCTAATATTTCCAAGCCTTCACACAAATATACTAAGCACACAATAACAATCATATCCGAGCTAACATAAATAACAAGATGATACTCTAATATTTTTAGGATGTTACAATTCTACCCCCTTAAGAAAATTTCGTCCTCGAAATTACACGATCAAAAGAGTTGAGGGTGCTAACTTTGCCTCATCGCATCCTCTCTGGTTCCCACGTAGCTTCTTCCACGCCATGATTCCGCCATAAAACCTTCACTAAAGGAACGGACTTCCTACGCAAAACTTTCACATCTCGATCTAGAATCTGCACAGGTTCTTCTTCTATCATCAAATCTGGACTCACCTCTATTTCCTCTCTTCGCCACGACATGCGATGGATCGAGCGATAGCGTCTAAGCATGGAGACATGGAACACATCGTGAATCGACTCGACTCGATGGCAACTCGAGGTGATAGGCTCACTGGTCCCACTCGTCTCAACACCTTATACGGTCCAATAAACCTTGGACTTAACTTGCCTTTTCTCCCAAATCTTAACACTTTCTTCCATGGCGAGACCTTCAGAAAAACTTTGTCACCCACGGTAAACTCTATATCCCTCCGCTTGAGATCAGCATATGACTTCTGCCTATCTCGAAGCTTCCTTCGCACGAGCACGAATCGTCTTAACCTTATCCTCGATCTCTCGCAACCAACTCTGGTCCTAACATCTGACGCTCATCCAACTCTGTCCAAGATGTAGGTGTGCAACACCTCCTACCATACAATGCCTCATATGGTGCCATCTTAATGCTTGCTTGATAACTATTGTTGTATGCGAACTCAGTTAATGGTAAAAACTCTTCCCAGCTACCTCTCAAATCCAAAACACACCCTCTCAACATATCCTCTAAAATCAGTATAACTCTTTCCGAGTGTCGTCAGTCGATGTGGATGAAATGTAAATCTTGAAGTCCAACCGCGTACCCAAAGCTTGATGTAACGCTCTCCAAAACCTCGACGTAAATCTAGGATCTGCATGCGAGATGATCGACATACTTTGGTACACCGTGCAACCTCACTATTTCCGCCACATACAACTTAGGTAACTTCAGGCGAATAATCCACCCTTACGAGAATAAAATGAGTGACTTAGTCGGATGATCCACAATCACCCAAATCGAGTCCTTCTTACTAGGTGTAAAGGGTAATCCAGCGACAAAGTCCATAGTGATTCTTTCCCACTTCCATCGTGGAATCTTCACTACTGAAGTAACCAGACGAAAACCGATGTTCGCCTTGACTGGCGACACGTCGAGGCATTTACCCACAAACTCGATTACCTCCGCTTGGACACAGCCACCAAAATCGCTCTCTTAAATCCCGATACATCTTGCTACCTCCGGGATGCATAGCGTATGGGCTGTTATGTGTGTCCCGAAGAATCCTTTGTCTCAACTCAACATCCTTTGGCATACAAGCTCTTCCTTTAAAACACAATACTCCATCACTGGACAAACTATAATCCTCTAAACCTCCATTACGAACCCGCAACCTCCGATCATTTAAACCATCATCCTCTAGCTGTTTCTCCTTGATTTGCTCTAACCAAGTCGGCTTGACTTGCAATTCACCAAAAGACTCCCATCGTCATATAAGCTAAGACGAGCAAACATCGATCTTAAGTCGATCCACAACCTTACGGCTCAACGCGTGCGCCACCACATTAGCCTTGCCTGGATGATACTCAATCGAACAGTCGTAGTCCTTTAACAACTCAATCCATCTACGCTGCCTCAAGTTCAAATCCTTCTGAGTCAAAAGATACTTAAGACTCTTGTGATCCGTGTAGACTATCGACTTCTCTCCATACAAATAGTGTCTCCAAATCTTCAAAGTAAAAACCATCGCGGCTAATTCCAAGTCATGCGTTGGATAGTTAACTTCATGTGGTCTCAACTGTCGAGATGCATAATCCACTACCTTCCTTCCTGCATCAAAGACACATCCCAAACCGGTATGTGATGCATCACGAGAAACCGCGAATTCCTTGCCCGCCTCAAAGTTGAATCAAAACCGGAGCTTGGTTAGAATCTTCTTCAACTTGTCGAAACTTCCTTCACGCTTCTGGTCCATACAAATGGAACTCCTTTCCTCAATAACTTAGTCATAGGTCTTTGCTATCAAAGAAAATCCTCTACAAATCTTCGATAATACCCCGCTGGACCTAGAAAACTCGAATCTCACCCACCGACTTAGGCGGCTTCAATCCAACATCGCCTCAATCTTTCGAGGATCCACTCTAATCCCCTCAGCTGATACTACGTGACCCAAGAAAGTAACCTCCCTAAGCCAGAACTCACACTTACAAAATTTGGCGTACAACTGCTTTTCCCTCAGAATCTGCAACACTACTCGCAAATGCGCATCATGCTCCTCCTCTGACTTTGAGTATACCAAAATATCGTCTATAAATACTACGACAAACTGATCCAAAAACTGCTGGAATACCCGATTCATCATGTCCATGAATGCTGCCGGCGCGTTAGTCAACCCAAATGGCATTACCAGAAATTCGTAGTGCCCATACCGAGTGCGAAATGCCATCTTATGGATATCAGCCTCCTTTACCTTCAGCTGATGATATCTAGACCTTAAATCAATCTTGGAGAAAACCGCTGCCCCCTTAAGCTGATCAAACAAGTCATCTATCGTCGGCAAAGGATACTTGTTTTTGATCGTCAGCTTATTCAACTGGCGGTAGTCTATACACATCCGCATCGTACCATCTTTCTTCTTGACAAAAAGTACCGACGCTCCCCATGGCGAAACACTTGGTTGGATGAAACCTCGATCCAACAACTCCTGAATCTGAGCTTTTAATTCCACTAATTCCTTCGGAGCCATCCTATACGGCGCAATAGACACCGGCGCAGCGCGATTCAGTATGTGATCTATACCAAATTCAACTTCACGATCCGGAGGTAGTCCCGGAAGTTCTTCAGGAAATACGTCAACATATTCCTTTACCGTGTGGACATTCCCCACATTAGACTCCTTAGCCTCCATCGCACACATATGGACCACAAATTCCTCACAGCCCTTCCTGACCAACTTCACATCTTTCAATGCAGATACCACGTTGGATAGATAATCTCTTCTATTACCTATCATGACCACTTCTTCGCCATCAGCTGTCTTCAAAACCATGCGCTTAGCAGCGCAATCCAAACTTTCTTGGTACTTGACCAACCAATCCATCCCAAGAATCAGATCAAACTCCCCAAATGGCAGTTCCATCAGATCAGCTACAAACACTACCCCTTGGAGTTCTAGGGGTACATCCCTATCTGACTTATTTACTTCTACTGAGTGACCTAGAGGGCTAAGTCTTTGTCATCTTCCTAGAAGTAGTCTCAGAGTCTAGATTCATAGTCTCTACTATGCTCCTAGCAATATACGAATGTGTCGAACCCACATCTATCAAAGTCGTATATGGTACACCAAAGATTAAGAATGTACCGGTTATAACGTCCGGTGCATCGCCCTCCTCTCGACGTCTCGCTGCATACACCAAACCAGGCTGTCTTGCCTCAGTGTTGCCAGCACCTCTGCCAGATGCTCCGCGGCCTCGACCAGAACCATTACCTCCTCTACCATTACCACGACCTCTCTGCGGTGGCGGTCCCTCATTTCTGAACTGAGCACGACCTTGACCCTCAGACTGATTCCTGGCTAGCTTACGTGGACAATCCCTCACACGATGATCCAGCGAGCCACACTCAAAACATCCTTTCCTTCGGTCCAACATTTGCCCCAATGAGATTTCCCACATCGGTTACTTTGTCTTTGGTCCACGATTAGCGATAATGAGCCTCCCAAATTGATTCAGCCCACTCTGCCTAACCCTCTTCTGAGAATTATCGGCTGACTCGAATGATCTAAAACCTCTCTTATGTTTATTCTTGTCGTGCCTCTGCCTTACCGATTCCTTTATCCCTTCAGCTATCTTAGTCTTTTCAACTAAAGCAGCAAACTCTCGCTCCTGATGTGGAGAAATCAGCAATCTCAGCTCATCTCTCAAACCGTCCTCGAACCGGACACATCGCTCGTGCTCGAAGCCATGATACCTCCAAGATACCGGCTCAATCTTAAAAATTTCGCCTCATATTCCGATACGGACTTATTACCTTGGACCAAACTCGAGAAATGCCTTACGTTTGTGCATCAATGTAACTCGACCCAACATATTTCTTCCGATCGCGCCTTAAAATAATCCCAAGTAAGATCCTCCGCTGCAAAGACTATTCCGCACCGTGAGCCACCACCGATATGACTCATCCCAAGAAGAAGCGATACAATCCCTTTTGCTTTTTTCCTCAAGACTTCAGATCCAAGTCATCCATGATTCGTTCCGTCGCCTCTAACCAATACTCTGCGTCTTTGGGAGCCACACCAAACACCTCGAAATACCTCAGTTCCATTGGCTCGAAGTCACTCAGATACGGATTTCCAAATTCCCGTGCCTCCACCTATTCCAGCTACCCTCTCAAGAACTCGCAGCATCGCCTGAGACACTGCGTCATCCCCCGTTGGATCCTGATGCTCAACTCCAACCGCTGGTGGTAGGGGTGGTAGTACCTCATTCTCGGATCCTTGACCAGACCTTACTGGCTTAGACACAGCCATGCTACCCCGACCACGTCCACGAGTAATACGACCTCGACCACGAGTACTCATGTCTAAAGTCTCGACTTATCTGATTTAAAAGCGTTATGCATTAGTCATTATTCCACTTTCTTTAAAACACAATTTTATGAATAATTTTAATAAGAAGTTATTTCGCGAGTATATTCAACCTATAGTTTGGGTCTCTAGAGTAGTTCCTACTACTATACAGTCATGCCAACATCATCATATCATATCATCAAAATCAACGGTTTGATGTACTTACTGTGAAGCGAATTGATGTCGGAGACTCGGGGCCATGCCTTTCTAACCATACAATTTTCAACAAAATCATTTTAAAACCATACTTTAAAACATTTTGGGCCTCGGGCCCACACCCGAGCTTTTGAACTTGGCTCTGATACAAATTTGTAACACCCCAAACCCGGTCAATACGCCATTACCGAATCTGGCATGCCACGAAGGAAAACATTTTGAAGAAAAACAAGTTCACGATAAAATTTTAGTGAAAAACTTTTTATTATTCTAAATTCGTAAAAAAAAATTAAGTTGAAAACTGATATTTTACTTTGCAATTAGTAAATAGATTTTTAAAACTTAGTCATGACTTAGATTCGTAAACCATTTATAAATTAAAGAGAAACTAAAGCAATTAGGTTGAAAATCGTATCTAATAGAAATTTGGAAACTTAAGTTTTGTAAAATAGTTTGAGTTATCGAAAATACTTAAGTTGTTAAAAATTATCAATTTATTTAGGTTACCCGATTGTAACGTTTTAAAAACCATCGCGCTTTGTATTTTAGAAAACTTTGTTCACATATCATTAAATCAATCATATAATTTGCAAGTTATTCCTAAAACAAATCCAAAGCATATAAATAATCAAAAAACATAATTAAAGAGGCCTTATTACAAACCCATAAAAATGAAAACCAAATTAAAATCAAGTACCCAAATGGAAGTTCATGTAAAACCAAATTTCATTGCATGGCCTCCTCGAGTTCATCCAGGCTCCTCATCCGCGAATTTACGAATTACAGAAAAAGTAAGGGAGAAGGTGAGTCACCAAGACTCAGTGCATATCCCTCTCCCGGGTAAATACCACATACTTACACAAATTATAACCAAGCAATATATATATTATGCACCCAACCTAGCCATCCAGTAACTCCTTTTTCTACCCCCGTGTGGTACCAAACCACCTTTGGTGGTGCCAAACCACCGGTGACCAAAGTCACAAATAATCAAGTTGTGGGGCCAACCCACTTGTGATACCAAATCATGGCGACAATCCCATATCTCAAAAGTGGGGCCAACCCACGGTGGTGTTAATCCACCGGGACGAGTCGCTATGAGGTGCCAAACCTCACGGTGTCCCAAAGACACAAATGTGATACCAAATCACTTTGGTGACAAAAGTCACGAATAATCAAGTTGTGGGGCCAACCCCGTGTGATACCAAATCATGGCGACAATCCCATATCTCAAAAGTGGGGCCAACCCACGGTGGTGTTAATCCACAGGGACGAGTCGCTATGAGGTGCCAAACCTCCGGTGTCCCAAAGACACAAATGTGATACCAAATCTTTGGAGGTGCCAAACCTCACGGTGTCCAGAAGACACGAATATCAATCTTCCCCCTCCTCTCATATTGCCCATACCAATGCAATAGATAAACAAATCATGTCAATATACTTTGATATGAACATATAACCAATACATATCGTGGATCGTGATATTAAACAACATATAGCAACATCATATCGAAATGGACTTACCCGTATCCTTGCTCATACCCATCAAGGTATCATATCAATATCTCATAGTTTCGGTTTTAACAACTTGAATAGTTATTTAACACACATATATATATATAAACCAAGTTATAAAGTGTGTAAGATACACACCTTTCACTAACACAAATACTAACTTCCGTGAGACCCGATCTACCTCACTAGATCACCTTGTCCTACATTCGGCCAAACCACAAGATTATAAGCAAAACCATTCTACCAACATCACATCTTAATCCCAATAGCCTTTGGCTTTTCAACCATTAAAAGAATGATGAATCGACAAGAATCCTTACCACTTGACTTACCAACTTTGATTGCTAGAGAAGTAAGGCTTAGATCAAATGCTTCCAAAGTCCCAAAGAGCCTATAAGAATAATCAGTTCCTAATAATAGTTAGAACCTTGCAACAAATTTCCATAGGTTCGGCCTTTGACCACAAGAAAACGACATAGAAAAGAGAAAGAAATGAAGGAAAAATGGTCATGAACACTTACCCTTTTTCCAAAACCGATTGAAGAAAACCAAATGAAGACCTACCCTTGTTGATATTCGGCCAAAACAATACAAAAAGGGAGTGGGAAGTTTCGGCAATATGGTTATGAAAGAAGAAAGATATGTGTATAAAAAGTAAGGAAGTATGTGAGTAGAAAAGAGAATAAAAAAAAATGAGAGAGAGGATTCGGTTTTAGCAACAATGGAAGAAAAGAAAAGTGAGTTTGGGGAAGAAAGAGGTTCGGCCAAATGAAAGAAAAATGAAAAGTGGTTGAGCAAATATCAAAAGAAGAAAAGAGAGAGATGGGAGAAAAAGGTTCGGCCAAGCACCTAGTTTGCCGAAAAGAAAAATGCACAAAATGTAAAAATGAGTTTTCGGTTTCAAAAGGAAAAATGAGAGAAAGAAAGATAGTATTTGGTTCAAACAAAATGAGAGCTAAAACCAAAAGTAAAATTGCACAAAATGCTTATGGTGCATTCGACCAAAGAGGGATTTGTTTGGAGAGGAAGAGAAAAATATGCCAAAAGGTGCACAATTGCTAAAGTTGGCCAAATATCCCCCCCAAACCTCCTATCAACATTCAGCCACCCCTCTAGCCACACATGCCGTCCACATACATGCACTAAAGGCCTTGGAATAGTTTCCAAAACATCTTCCTTAAGCCAAGCCTTGAGATCCTCTACATTCCCAAAGTTGAAGGAATTTTATCCCCAAAATCTAGCAATTCTATCCCTTATTTCATGCTTACCATAACCTTAAGTCTTCTTGCCAAAGAAAAGAAAATTGTCCATCTTATCCATATGTATAGTTGACCGACACTTAATGCTAGGATGTACAAAAATAAAATCCTCAATATGCTTTCCATGCTACTCGAACCACTTCCTCAAGCAACCTTTCAAGCTCCTTATCCACTATGCCACTAACTCCTCATGTGCTTTAATTTAACACTTAAATTATCTTAAGTGTCAAGCTCACTTAATCCACTTCACTAAATTTTCCACACTAAAAATTATTCTAGCTTAGCTAATATTTCCAAGCCTTCACACAAATATACTAAGCACACAATAACAATCATATCCGAGCTAACACAAATAACAAGATGATACTCTAATATTTTTAGGATGTTACATTTTCAGTGTTTATTATGTGTGAGTTTTCTTGTGTGAAATTTTCATGTTTTAATTTCATCGTTTGAGTGTCCGATTAAATAAAATGGCTTAATCGCGTAAAATGAAAATTTGATGGTTAAATAAGAAAGTGCCTAATTGTTGTTGTCTTTATAATTTTGAGGTTTTATGATGCAAATAGCCCACTATATAAGTTAGTGGACGGCAAAGGACTTATATAACCTTATTGTATATGTTTTCTATATTAATTTGTAAAGGTTAATGAAGTAAAATAATAATAATGATAATATATGTTATATTATATCACAAATTAAAAAGCCATGTTCTCATCTTCTTTGACCGAAACTAAAGAAAAGAAAAATAAAGAAACTTAAGCTAGGTTCAGCAATCTTTGAAGCTTGATTCAAGGTTAGTTTTTGTTCGGTTTTTGATAATTTTTACGTTTTTGTAATCGTTGCTTTGAATACTTCAAGACCCATGCTTGAATTTTTTATTTTGATGAAGATTTTGAAATGTGCCATTGATGAGTTTGTAAGTTTTATGATGTTAGTTGATAAATTATGAAATATATGTGTTAGATTAATATGTTTTGTCTTTGAATTTTTGATGAATTTGAGTAATTAGGGCTAAATTGTAAAAATAAATTTTTGAGGGACTAAAATGTGAAATAAATGAAATGTATGGACTTGTAAGGGCATGGGTGATATTCGGCCTAGCTATGGTGATGTGAAATTTTGTGTATTTTGTGTTTTATGCGATAGGGACTAAATTGCAAAAAGTGTAAAATGTCAGGGGCAAAATGGTAATTTTCCCATTTATGTGTTTTTGGATTAAATTGAATGAATATGTGGTTAAATTAGTTAAATTTGAATTTATTTAGATCAAGAACGGAAGAAAACGGAATTAGATTGGGGGAAATCGAAAGTAGTCGAATAGTCGATTAAACCGTCCGACAACATCCGAGGTAAGTCTATAAGCATTTAAATGTTGTTAAACTTGAGAATATATATATATATTATGTGATGTAATGAATTATTCGAATATATATGTGTTTGGCCGAATGTGATTTGAGATAGGGAACTATGTTTCGAGCTCGTTTCGATCGAGATTCAATGTCCGAAAGTCCCGTACGAACCCGAGGTGTAACACCCCAAACCCGGTCTATGCGTTTAGACGAGATTTGGTTTGTCACACCAAACATACTTTCGTTTCTTTTCAAGATTTACGATAAAATAATGATGCAAAAACTTTTGAAAATCGAGTTAAAGATGTAGTACGAGGTTTTGAAAATAATTTAAGAATATACTTGTTTAAAACTTATCTTAAATAAAATGTTTATCGAAACTTTAAAACTTCTTAAAAGAATTTGGAGGAAAATTTTAAAGAAAATCGTCTAATTGTCAAAATATTAAATAAACGATATTTTTAGGAAAAACCAAATGATTTAACATAAACTCATAATTAAAGTCTCAAAATAAAAATTATAAAACCATCCACACGATAAAATCCATAAAACATACTTAGAGGCCTTATTACATCAACCCAATAATAGCAATTAAAATAAAAACTTAAATAAAGTCATAGTTTATAAAAAAACCCAAATTCGTAGTATGGCCTCCACCAAGTCATCTCGGCCCAAGTCCACGTCAATTTCCATTACGAAATGGTTAATAAAAATTGGGTGAGTTACAAAGAACTCGGTGTGCAACTCACTTACCACCATTTTTAGGCGGATCGTCAAGATATCATCTTTGGGCTTGAGCCCATTTTCTGATTTCAACCATACATCGTAAAGTAACATAATTTAAAGAGAAGAATGCATGAAATATGAATTTCCCAAACCAACCTAGTATCCATCCGCTAACACCCCGTACCAACCAACACACTGTGGGGATCAAGTCAACCCACCCCGCCAAACACACCAATCATGGGCTTAAAGCCCTTAAATAATTTTGTAGTGCACTACCGAACTAGATTGTGACATTGTCACCGAACTAGAGGCATTTAGCCGAATTTGTGGCAGAGCCACCGAACTAGAGGCATTGAGCCATATTGTGGCAGAGCCACCGAACTAGAGGCAATGAGCCAAATTTGTGGCAACTGGCCATTCTTCTCTTCATATAACCCACCCCATGCAATCATGCGTATATAACAAATATAATCATATAACAGATTTTCATTAATCCATATCATCGGTGGGCTTATCAATTAACCTTTCATTAGGCTCATATAAACAATTTAACAACTAGCCCATTTAGTAGTTTAGTGACTTTGGCCCATTTTAGCCCAATTTATCGAAACAGAGTATTTTCGGCCCATTTAATCACACTAGAGTATTATCGGCCCATTTTATCGAAATAGAGTTTTATCGGCCCATTTTATCGAACTAGAGTATTATCGGCCCATTTTATCGAACTAGAGTATTATCGGCCCATTTTATCGAACTAGAGTATTATCGGCCCATTTTATCGAACTAGAGTATTATCGGTCCATTTATCAAACTAGAGTATTATCGGTCCATTTATCAAACTAGAGTATTATCGTATTTTTTTTTCTCGGTTTTAACCGTTTTCATGCATTTACTCAAAAATATGAGTTACTACGTATTTTTCCCGTTTTTACTATTTTACGATTTTATCACAGAACTTACAACTTGATGTCCAACCCGAAAATGAGTGTGAAGTTACACACCTGGTTATGGAGAGAACTAAACTTTCCCGCTCTTCAACACCTATACGTATTGTGTTAATTAAAACACTATAATCTATAATAAAACCGATCTAAATATAGCGATCTAGAAATTTACCCTCGGATTTTCGTAAGACTTCTACTTGCGATTTCTCTCCGATTGATGGTTCGCTAACCGAATCGAATCCACGAACAATAATGGTTCGGGAGTACGAACGACTTGAGCAGTTGATTTTCCTCGGTTGAGCGTCCGCAACCCCGGTGGAAAATCCCGGATTCCCGAAATAGTCCTTTGCTTGTACTTAGGGGGAATAACAGAACCTCCCTTCTTCCGAAGGCTAAACACCGCCCGTTTCTTCCCTATGTTGGATGTCTTCAAAGGCAAAGAACATTAATCTAATGATATCGAAAAATTTTCTAAAGTTTAAAAGATGTGATTTCCTTACCACGAGAATCGATTCCTATGCTTTGTCACCCACCACTTCTTGATTCCAACTTTCCGTTATCGCACTAAAGTTTAACAAAATAAACGTTAATAAAATAAATGTTTATTTTGATCCAAATAATGCCTTCAAGCCAACATTAATATTCGGCACTAACCACTAATAACTAATCGAAACAAAAAGAACTCTTACCTATATTCCACGTCGAAAAGAAAGGATTTGAGAATAGTATGGTTTTAAGAAGGATTCGGCTATATGAGATTAAGAAGAGAAGAAAATAATTTGACTTATGAACACCTTAATATTCGGCCATGAGAGTGTAGGTAAAGAGAATTTCGATTGAAAAGAATAAAATTAGAGAAAGATGGTGATGATGTTGCTTGATTTCAAAGTGAATAGAAGGAAAAGAATGAAAGAGATGAGCTTTAAGATAGGTGCATATTCGGCTATGGTAGAGAGAAAAGAAAAAAGAATAAAATGGTCTCTTTAGGTTTTGGTAAAATCGGCACAAAGAGAAAACACAAAATTGGCACAAAGTGTAAAACAAAATGACCAAATGGTCATAAGAAACTAGGCTTACCAAGTGCACAAATTCGGCCAAAGGGAGAGAGTTTGAGAAAATTTGCAAAACTTGCACAAAACAAAAATGACCAAAAACTAAAACTAAAACTCTAGCCAAAACTATCACCAAAATTCGGCTCCCCCCCTATAGCCATATTTGCAGTCCAAGTACATGGTCTTTAGGCCAAGATATTGTTTCAAAAATTCTTCCTTGATTCATGCCTCATATCTTCACATTTTCCTTATTCTTTTGATACCCTTCCTTAAGTTCAAAATTTCCTTATTCCTTTGATATTTTAACCAAAAATAACAAGTCAACACCTTCCATAAAAGCTCTTGGCCGACACTTGCTATATTGGTGCATAAAAATTCAAAATAAAATTCACCTAGATGCTAAACATGGGATTCGAACCTTCAACCTCATGCACAAGCTCATGCGCCATCACCACTTGTCCAATAATTCATCTTATGCCTCACTTTGACACTTAAATTAATTTATGTGTCAAAGTCACTTAATCCACTTCCATAAATAATTTCTTAAAATTAATAATATTCCTTCTAAAAAATTTTAAATCCTTCTTCAGGACTATACTAACCACGAAAATAAATCAAAAAAATTTTACTTTCTAGAATAATTACTCAAAGCACACATAGAAAATAAATTACTCAAATTTTCAGGGTGTTACAACTCTACCCCCCTAAAAGAAAATTTCGTCCTCGAAATTTACCTGGCTGAAAAAGGTGAGGGTATTGTTGCCGAATTGCATCCTCAGGCTCCCACGTAGCTTCCTCCACTCCGTGGTTACGCCACAACACTTTGACCAACGGCACAGTCTTCTTTCTTAGCACCTTCACGTCTCGGTCTAAGATTTCCACTGGTTCCTCCTCAAAAGACAAATCCAAATTCAACTCCACTTCTTCTACCGGTACAATGTGCGAAGGATCCGATCTATAGCGCCTCAACATGGACACGTGGAAAACATTATGAATTTGGCTCAATTCGAGGTAACTCAATCGATAGGCCACTGGACCAACTCGTTTCACCACACGATATGGTCCAATGTATCTAGGACTCAACTTGCCCTTCTTCCCGAATCGAATATCTTCTTCCAAGGTGAGACCTTCAGAAGACTTGATCTCCTACGGCATACTCGATCTCTTTACGCTTGAGATCCGCATACGACTTCTCGTCTATCCGAAGCTTCCTTTAACCGTGCTCGAATAACTTTCACTTTTTCTTCCGTTTGAAATCATCTCGAGTCCTAACAATCGCCGATCACCCAACTCGATCCAGCCAAATAGGAGAACGACACCTACGACCATACAATGCCTCGTAGGGTGCCATCGAATGCTAGACTGGTAGTCGTTGTTGTTACGCAAATTCCGCTAACGGTAGAAAATCCTCCCAACTACCTTTGAAGTCGATTACACATCCCCTTAACATGTCTTCAGAATCTGAATCACTCTCTCCGTGACCATCGATCGAGGATGAAAAGCCGTACTAAAATTAAGCTTTGTACCCAAGGCTTCATGCAAAGCTTTCCAAAATCGAGATGTAAACCTAGGATCCCTATCCGATATAATCGATCTGGTACCCCATGCAACCTCACGATTTGGATACATACGACTTCGCCAACACGCAACGAGTAGTCCGATGCGCGCTTTGGTAGAAAATGAGCGATCTTCGTCAAACGATCAACAATTACCCAAAGCGAATTTTTCTTAGTAGGTGTTAAAGGTAACCCACTAACAAAATCCATTGTTATCCGCTCCCATTTCCAAAGAGGAATCTTAAGCTGGTTGCAAAAGACACGACGGCAATTGATGCTCCGCTTTCACTTGCTGACAAGTTAAGCATTTTCCCACAAATTCTGAAATCTCCCGTTTCAATCCAGGCCACCAAAACCGCTCACGAAGATCCCGATACATCTTATTTCCTCCGGGGTGCATAGCATAAGGGCTACTATGCGCCTCCCTCAAAATCATTTGCCTCGGATCCAATCCTTAGGCATACAGACCCTTCCACGAAAACACAATACACCTTACGAATTTATTCCAAAATCCTCAATTTCACCATTTTCCACTTGCTTTGAAATAAAAGTCTCAACTTCTCATCTAAAATCTGTTTTTCCTTAATTTGTTCCAACCACATAGGCTTCACTTGAAATTCCGCTATCAAACTACCATCCTCATACAAACTCAAATGGGCAAACATAGCTCTCAAATCAGATACCACCTTACGACTTAATGCGTCCGCCACTACATTAGCCTTTCCAGGATGATACTCAATAGAGAAATCATAGTCCTTTAACATGACTCCACCCATCTTCGTTGTCTCAAGTTTAACTCCTTACGAGTAAGAAGATACTTAAGACTCTTGTGGTCCGTATAGATGATAGACTTTTCACCATAGAGGTAATGCCTCCAAATCTTTAAGGCAAACACCACTGCTTTGCTAACTCCAAATCATGAGTAGGGTAGTTCACTTGCATGCGGTCTCAATTGACGAGAAGCGTAAGCTACAACTTTCCCACTTTGCATCAATACGCAGCCTAAACCCGTATGTGACGCATCACAATAAAGCTGTAAACTCCTTCCGACCTCGGAGTTGAATCAATACCGGCGCTTAGTTAAAACCTTCTTGATCGCTCGAAACTTTCTTGCTGCTTATCGGTCCATATAAACAACACTCCCTTCCGCAAAAGCTTAGTTAGAGGTGCGGCAATCAATGAGAACCCCTCAACAAAGCGTCTATAATATCCGACCAAACCCAAGAAACTCCGAATCTCATTCACCGACTTGGTGGTTTCCAATCCAATACCGCCTCAATCTTCCGAGGATCCACCCTTATTCCTTTGGTGATACCACATGACCCAAGAAAGTCACTTCTCTTAACCAAAATTCACATTTCTTGAATTTGGCATACAACTGATTATCTCGAAGCACTTGCAATACAATCCGCAAATGCGAGTCATGTTCTTCTTCGCTCCTCGAATAAACCGGAATGTCATCTATGAATACCACCACAAAGCGATCTAAGAATGGTTGAAAGACCCGGTTCATCATATCCATAAATGCAATTTGGTGCATTGGTCAACCCAAAGCGGCATCACTAAAAACTCATAGTGTAAAGTAGCGGGTTTGAACGCATTTGTCTTGTGAATATCCGCTTCTTTCACCTTAAATTTGGTGGTAACCCGACCTTAAATCAATCTTGAGAAAGCGAAGCTCCCTTCAATTGATCAAACAGTCGTCAATCCTCGGCAGAGAATGTACCGATTCTTGATCGTCGACTTATTCAATTGCCTATAGTCAATACACATACGCATTGACCCATCCTTCTTCTTAACAAACAAAACCGGTGCTCCCACGGAGACACACTCGGTCGAATAAAACCCGATCTAGCGGTTCTTGAATTTGGGCTTTAAGCTCAGACAACTCCTTCGGTGCCATTCTATAAGGAGCAATGGACTTTGGAGCGATTCCGGCAAAAGCTCAATACCAAATTCCACTTCCCGATCTGGAGGTACACCAGGAAGTTCTTCAGGAAAAACATCCGAAAATTCCTTCACCGTTCTCACATCTTCCACTGACAGCTCTTTGGCATCTAAAGCACTAATAAATGCTAAAAATGCTCCGTACCCTTTTCGCACCAACTTCTCCGCCTTTAACGCAGAAATCACGTTTGCTAAGTAATTTCTCCGCTCGCCTATCATAACTATCTCCTTATCCTCCACAGTTCTTATCGACATTCGCCAAAGGTACAGTCCAATTGCGCCCGGTGCTTAACCAACCAATCCATGCCCAGAATGATATCGAATTCGCCAAATGGCAATTCCATCAAATTTGCCAAGAATGTTTCTCCTTGAATAACTAAGGGCACGTCTCTAAACAGTTTATTAACCAACACCGACTGTCCTAAGGGACTAATCACCCTCATCTCTTTATCGGAAATTTTGAGTCTAATTTCAAGTTTCGATTATGGTGCTAGCAATGTACGAATGAGTAGAACCAATATCCATCAAGGCAATAACGGGTACATCAGAAATGAAGAACGTACCAGTTATCACATCAGGTGCATTGCCATCCTCACGACGTCTGACCGCATACACCAATCCTGGCTGTCTTGCATCCGCGTTGCCTCTAGGACCATTGCCTCGACCCGCTGCACCTTGACCACGCCGGCCCCATTACCACCACGACGGTCCCCGACCCTCGGTGGTTCTTCGAACTCCTCTTGCGGTGGTACACATCAGTACGAACTTCTTGAGTTGTATCCATACGTCGAGGCAACTCCTATATTGATGCTCCGTCGATCCACATTTATAGCAAGCACCCGTTTTCCTCCAACATTCTCGGAATGTCTTTTCCCACATTCGGCACAATCCCGACTGACGATTAACGACTCATCGGTGCTCTTCCTTGAGTGGTTCCTCATTCCGGGGCCTCTTGAGGAATCTTCTCGAAGAACCCGAATGCTTGAGATCTTTCTTGCCTCGAATTTGCTCCCGATTTTGGCGTTTAGAGTTCTTAGCCTCTTCGGCTATCTTGGCCTTCTCCACAAGAGCGGCAAAAGTTCTAACTTGTTGTGGGGCTATCGGAACCCGCAACTCGTCTTTCAAACCGTCCTCGAAGCGCACACAACGCTCATGGTCCGTTGCCACTATCGTTCGAGCATAGCGACTCAAGCGTAAGAACTCGACCTCATATGCGCCACCGTCTTATTTCCTTGCACTAGGTTCAAGAATTCCTTCCTTGGGCATCCACATAGCTTGTTCCCACATATTTCCCTTGAAAGGAAGCCTTGAAAAATTCCCGATTAATCAAAGCGACATCGGTGCCATCTCGGATAGTAAGCCACCATTGGTAAGCTTCGTCTCTCAACAAAGATACCGCTCCTCTTAACTTTTGTTCCACGGTGCACTCAAGATCGCCCATAATTCGCTCTCTCGCCTCAAGCCAATATTCAGCGACATTGGGAGCTACACGAGAGACACCTCGAAAACCTCGGCTCACGCTGGATTTGATCGCTCCGATATCGACCCACGAGCGGTTGGTCGATTACGGATCGGCGACCCTTTCAAGTACTCGCGGCATTGCTCGTGTCACAAAGATTATCCTCTTCCATATGGTAAATGCGATCCCGTCTCACTCTCGAGTGACGCAGTGCATCCATTTCCGACATATGACCCGGCACATCGATTGCGCGCCCTAACACCTGCGTCCTCTACCACGGCCACGCCTACCGCGTCCACGACCACGTCCTCTAGTGCTCATGGCGACTAATTCGATTTAATCGATTAAGAGTTTTATGAATCGAATAATATTTGATTGTTTATTAACGATGTCTTATGATATGAAAGAGATAGAATGTTTTCGCAACAATATCCTATTGTCTCAATCTCTACGGTTTTAACACCTAAAACTAGAAGTTCTAGAGTGTTTCTTATAATCATATCACAATGATAATAAACATACGATTATCTGTGATACTTACTTGACTTGGCGCGGGATGCTCATGGTGCCATACTACCTTTAATCAAAACTCTAGAAATTATTTTCAAACAAATTTCTTTATTGAACCCAAACCACACCGTAGTTTTGAAACTGGGCTCGATACCACTAAATGTAACACCCCAAACCCGGTCTATGCGTTTAGGCGAGATTTGGTTTGTCACACCAAACATACTTTTCGTTTCTTTTCAAGATTTACGATAAAATAATGATGCAAAAACTTTTGAAAATCGAGTTAAAGATGTAGTACGAGGTTTTGAAAATAATTTAAGAATATACTTGTTTAAAACTTATCTTAAATAAAATGTTTATCGAAACTTTAAAACTTCTTAAAAGAATTTGGAGGAAAATTTTAAAGAAAATCGTCTAATTGTCAAAATATTAAATAAACGATATTTTTAGGAAAAACCAAATGATTTAACATAAACTCATAATTAAAGTCTCAAAATAAAAATTATAAAACCATCCACACGATAAAATCCATAAAACATACTTAGAGGCCTTATTACATCAACCCAATAATAGCAATTAAAATAAAAACTTAAATAAAGTCATAGTTTATAAAAACCCAAATTCGTAGTATGGCCTCCACCAAGTCATCTCCGCCCAAGTCCACGTCAATTTCCATTACCCGAAATGGTTAATAAAAATTGGGTGAGTTACAAAGAACTCGGTGTGCAACTCACTTACCACCATTTTTAGGCCGGATCGTCAAGATATCATCTTTGGGCTTGAGCCCATTTACTGATTTCAACCATACATCGTAAAGTAACATAATTTAAAGAGAAGAATGCATGAAATATGAATTTCCCAAACCAACCTAGTATCCATCCGCTAACACCCCGTACCAACCAACACACTGTGGGGATCAAGTCAACCCACCCCGCCAAAACACACCAATCATGGGCTTAAAGCCCTTAAATAATTTTGTAGTGCACTACCGAACTAGATTGTGACATTGTCACCGAACTAGAGGCATTTAGTCGAATTTGTGGCAGAGCCACCGAACTAGAGGCATTGAGCCATATTGTGGCGAGCCACCGAACTAGAGGCAATGAGCCAAATTTGTGGCAACGGCCATTCTTCTCTTCATATAACCCACCCCATGCAATCATGCGTATATAACAAATATAATCATATAATGATTTTCATTAATCCATATCATCGGTGGGCTTATCAATTAACCTTTCATTAGGCTCATATAAACAATTTAACAACTAGCCCATTTAGTAGTTTAGTGACTTTGGCCCATTTTAGCCCAATTTATCGAAGCAGAGTATTTTCGCCCATTTAATCGAACTAGAGTATTATCGCCCATTTTATCGAACTAGAGTTTTATCGCCCATTTTATCGAACTAGAGTATTATCGGCCCATTTTATCGAACTAGAGTATTATCGCCCATTTTATCGAACTAGAGTATTATCGCCCATTTTATCGAACTAGAGTATTATCGGTCCATTTATCAAACTAGAGTATTATCGGTCCATTTATCAAACTAGAGTATTATCGTATTTTTTTCTCGGTTTTAACTGTTTTCATGCATTTACTCAAAATATGAGTTACTACGTATTTTTCCCGTTTTTACTATTTTACGATTTTATCACAGAACTTACAACTTGATGTCCAACCGAAAATGAGTGTGAAGTTACACACACTGGTTATGGAGAGAACTAAACTTTCCCGCTCTTCAACACCTATACGTATTGTGTTAATTAAAACACTATAATCTATAATAAAACTGATCTAAATATAGCGATCTAGAAATTTACCCTCGGATTTTCGTAAGACTTCTACTTGCGATTTCTCTCCGATTGATGGTTCGCTAACCGAATCGAATCCACGAACAATAATGGTTCGGGAGTACGAACGACTTCGAACAGTTGATTTTCCTCGGTTGAACGTCCGCAACCCGGTGGAAAATCCGGATTTCGAAATAGTCCTTTGCTTGTACTTAGGGGAATAATGAACCTCCCTTCTTCCGAAGGCTAAACACCGCCCGTTTCTTCCCTATGTTGGATGTCTTCAAAGGCAAAGAACATTAATCTAATGATATCGAAAAAATTTCTAAAGTTTAAAAGATGTGATTTCCTTACCACGAGAATCGATTCCTATGCTTTGTCACCCACCACTTCTTGATTCCAACTTTCCGTTATCGCACTAAAGTTTAACAAAATAAACGTTAATAAAATAAACGTTTATTTTGATCCAAATAATGCCTTCAAGCCAACATTAATATTCGGCACTAACCACTAATAACTAATCGAAACAAAAAGAACTCTTACCTATATTCCACGTCGAAAAGAAAGGATTTGAGAATAGTATGGTTTTAAGAAGGATTCGGCTATATGAGATTAAGAAGAGAAGAAAATAATTTGACTTATGAACACCTTAATATTCGGCCATGAGAGTGTAGGTAAAGAGAATTTCGATTGAAAAGAATAAAATTAGAGAAAGATGGTGATGATGTTGCTTGATTTCAAAGTGAATAGAAGGAAAAGAATGAAAGAGATGAGCTTTAAGATAGGTGCATATTCGGCTATGGTAGAGAGAAAAGAAAAAAGAATAAAATGGTCTCTTTAGGTTTTGGTAAAATCGGCACAAAGAGAAAACACAAAATTGGCACAAAGTGTAAAACAAAATGACCAAATGGTCATAAGAAACTAGGCTTACCAAGTGCACAAATTCGCCAAAGGAGAGAGTTTGAGAAAATTTGCAAAACTTGCACAAAACAAAAATGACCAAAAACTAAAACTAAAACTCTAGCCAAAACTATCACCAAAATTCGGCTCCCCCCTATAGCCATATTGCCGTCCAAGTACATGGTCTTTAGGCCAAGATATTGTTTCCAAAAATTCTTCCTTGATTCATGCCTCATATCTTCACATTTTCCTTATTCTTTTGATACCCTTCCTTAAGTTCAAAATTTCCTTATTCCTTTGATATTTTAACCAAAAATAACAAGTCAACACCTTCCATAAAAGCTCTTGGCCGACACTTGCTATATTGGTGCATAAAAATTCAAAATAAAATTCACCTAGATGCTAAACATGGGATTCAAACCTTCAACCTCATGCACAAGCTCATGCGCCATCACCACTTGTCCAATAATTCATCTTATGCCTCACTTTGACACTTAAATTAATTTATGTGTCAAAGTCACTTAATCCACTTCCATAAATAATTTCTTAAAATTAATAATATTCCTTCTAAAAAAATTTTAAATCCTTCTTCAGGACTATACTAACCACGAAAATAAATCAGAAAATTTTACTTTCTAGAATAATTACTCAAAGCACACATAGAAAATAAATTACTCAAATTTTCAGGGTGTTACACGAGGAATAGATAGGATACATATGTCATGACATAGGATTTTCGATATGTGTTATCGTGTAAGACCACGTCTGGGACGTTGGCATCAACTTGTGTTTACGTGTAAGACCATGTCTGGGACATTGGCATCGTATTTGATTCGTGTAAGACCCTGTCTGGGACAGTGGCATCGATATGTGATTACATGTAAGACCACATCCGGGACGTTGGCATTATACGAGCTTCGATCGTCAGTGTATCCTTTTTAATTCGAAGCGGTTCAACGGGCAATGTGAAGTAAAGATCGAATGTGAAATTGAATTACTGAGTTCGGGTATGTGTTAGTTATTTGTTTATATGGAAACAAGGTAAGTTGGTTATTTGAAAAGATAAAAGGTTATGTGAATATGAATTATATGTTAACCTATTTGAACATATAAATAATTCGGCCTATTGTTGTATTTGTAATAATGAAAGTGAAATTATATATATGTATATGAATGATTATGTTCGGTCATATGGTATATGTATGTGAGGTTCAAATGTGATCTGGTAGTAAATGATGACTCGTGTTTGATATTATACATATTCGGCCTTGTTAAAAAAATGTTAATATGTAATTATTGTTATATATGTTTTTGCTTATGACTTACTAAGCTTAAATAGCTTACTCTGTGTGTGTTTTGTTTACCTCTATTTTATAGATTTTTAAGTCATGTTACGAGCTCGGGGATCGTCAGCAAAGCCTATCGCACTATCGACTATTTCTTTCAGTATTTTACTAAGTTGAACTCGGGCTTATGGCATGTATAGCCTAGATGGAATGTTTGATTTTGGGACATGTGTATATATATAAAGCCATGCGAAAATGGCTTGATGACTTTGTTTAGGTTCGGTTATATGAGTTCTTGTTTAAATTTTAATGTGTTTGGTTTTATCACTTTGACCATGGCTTAATTATATGTGGTGTATGGTTGTTATATTAGTTAATATTATGTTAAATGTTTTGATATATATAAAATGTGTGGTAGGTTTGGATTTGGTTTTTAAATGAGTTTGGTTAGGTCTTATAAAATGAGCTATGTATATAAAGGTTAGAAGCTATTTATATGTCCGAATGTGTATAGGTTATATTGATTAGGTTTGTATTGGTATGTTTGCATTGGTGAAACGGTTTAGAAATGGTGGAATATGTGTATAAGAATATTCGGCTAAAGTATTAGACTCATATAAATGGGTATGTGATATGGTTTATGTTATGTATTGAAGTTATCTTAGATGACTTAATATATAGTTAGTGATTGGTTATGTGTGTATGTATTTAAAGAATGTGAATTGGGTGTACTTTTAGTGTAATTTGTGCACAAATGGTTCAAATTAATATGGTCATTTACGCATGAACTTGTGTCAAGAGAAGAAATATATTGGGTCATTGAAATGATACTTGTTTAAATGAGTATATGTGAATGTATGACTAGTATGCCGTGTGGTTAATTAATGGAATAAGTTAATATTGATTCGGTAATTATGCGTAGATATAATTTAGACATTTGAAAATATGCATATGATATTATAGTAAATAAATCATGTTTGGTTATGTTTTATATTACCAATGCCGTATAAATGATTAAATGAAAATTTTAATAGTAAAGTTTGGTTTGTTTGAAGTTTAAATTTGTATATGTGCAAGAGTTATTATATATTTATAATATTAATTTTGATATATGACTAATGGAATAGTTGTTTTGTTATACGTTCTTTATATGATATGTTTAGATAGATGCTGGATTATGTTTTAACTATGCAAAGTTTTGAATGTTATGATTTTATTTTTTTAAATTCGATATTTGATTAAGTTACGAGCCTTGATGTGATTGAATTTTGAGTTGTGAAATGTAATGAATATCTGTATGAACTATGACATGACTGATAATGCCTCGTAACCCCAATCCGGCGACGGATACGGGTTAAGGGTGTTACATCAAGACCCGCGGGAGATGGTGAATGAAAGCGAAAGCATACAACTGGTGGCAGAGCCTATAACAATCCGTTTTTCAATGCTGTAAGAAACGGTGGTTTCAAAACCCCATTTTCGATATTCGAGTCTTCAATATTATTATTTAACATTTAAGAGGTTAGTATAAAATTTAATTAAAGTTTGATCCCTTAATTTGTCAATTAGATAGTTAATTATGGTACAAGAACTAAATTGTAAAAGTGGTAAAATTTTATCACTATGAATTTTTAATTAATTGAAGACCACTTTGAACGGTGGTGATGGAAAACTATCATCCACCTAATTGGCTAATTAAGGTTAACATTAGTTAATTATTAATTAATTAAGTTAATTATAATTAATTAAATTTTAATCTTAGTATAAAAGATACATTACAAAAACAAAAAATAAAAAAACGGTCACTTTAAGTCTGTTTATTGTAATTTTTATATTTCTGAGGTCCCGGAAGCTTGATTTAGCTAACTTGTGTACCAATTTGTAAAACCTTTAAAGTTTTCAAAATTTTTCATTTTTTATTTCTTGAAGTTTTTGGTGATAAATTGTTTGATTTTAAGCATAGAAGTGAAAAATGACAAGTTTGTAAAGTTTAATTGCTAGTTTTTGAAAATAAGGACTAAAATGCATTAATTTACAAAATGGTATAATATTTCTAAAATTTTGTATAATATAGGGTTATAAAAGGATGAAACTGAGACCGGTTTTGTAACATCCGGGATTTATGGCTTATGCATTAATGCCTAATTGTATGAAGTAGCATGCTTATGTGTATATGAATGTGTTTTGTATGAATTTTGTGAACCCTAGGGTGTAGTCAAATGCCTTAGAAATTATTTGACTTTAAGTCTAAACAGGGGGAGCCAGGCTAAGGAGGCCTTAAGAGAAATTGCGGGGGGATTTATGACACAAGATTGGGCTTGGTAAAGTGGCTTGGAGGCACCACTTAGGGCCTTGGTATGTGACGCCTCAAGCAAGGGAGAAGGGAGGAGGTTCGAATCATGTTGGCAGCATGGGAGTGTGGCTTTTATTTTGCATGTTGGCGTCAAGGAGGGGAGAAGTGTTGGACGGCATGTGGACTTCAAAAGTTGAGGATAATTCTTGATATATTTTTATTTTTAAAATACAGCTAGATGAGAGGAGATAATGGTTGACCATTCAAATTATTTTGAATGGGTAGAGAAGAGAGAAAGTAGGAGCAGAAAAAGGGATGTGATAGGAGGAGATGTAGTGGCGAATATAGGACTCTAGGGGCTTGCATGTGTTTTTTTCGGCTTAGAAGTGTGGCAAGGAGTAAGTGCGAATTTTTCTTTTAGTGAGCATCCATTCTCTTCTTCTTTCTCCTTTAGTCTTCTGGCCGAATTCTCCTAAGTGTTTCCCAAGTCATCTTTTTCTTTCTTTCCCTTCAACCTTACCCCTTCCTCTTGTAGCCGAATATTTCATGACCATTTGGGAGCCATAGCCGAATCTTCAGAAGGCCTTATTCTTCTCTCTTTGTCGCAAGTTTTAAAAGCCGAAAGAGTTAGCCGAAATCTTTTCTCTTTTAGTCTCTTCAAACAACGTGTAGTGGTAAGTATTTCTCTCCTATCTATCGGTTATGGGTTTCTTTCCATTTGAGTGCCGAAATCAATGGCTAAGCCTTGATTTCTAAGGATGGCCGAATGTGTATTAAGCCATAATCTCGTGTTTTGGTTGTAGCCAGCGTAAAGGAGTCTTTCGGGATTGGAAGTGATCGAGGTAAGTGATATGAAGCATTTGGCCATGGGCCACTTTCATGGGATTAAGTGTTAAAACCGAATCTAACATATACCTATAGGGATCTCGACATCACCAAGAGCAAGTAGCAATTTCGGGATTTAAGACTCGCAAGGTAAGTGAACACGAATATTCGCCAAGTCTATATTTAGTGATTCAAATATGTTTCTTAGTTATTTAGAAGCCGAAACTAACCAAGTCAGGTGATCTAGTATTGGCCGATTGCAAGGAAGGAGTGTCACAAAGTTTCGGGATTTGATTAGTAATCAAATTGGCAGCAAGGTAAGGATTTTGATTGCAATAATCCTTCGGGATTTGATTGTTTAGCCGAATGGCTTTTTACTGAAAGTATTAAGTGTTGGTCGAATATAGGAACTAAGGATCTAGAGTGTTAGATCGAGATTTTCGGGATTTCAGTGAAAGCATTAAGTAAACCAGGTGTGTACCCCACACTAACTCTTAATAGATTTATGGCATCAATTTAATATATGTGTTTATAATAATGTGAAAAGTGGGAAAAAGTACCATGCAATGGTACAAAGTACTCAGGTACGTAACTTTAACGTTATGTTAATAAATGATATGAATATCTGGAATATGGCTCATATGTGAATATTGATAAGAATATGAAATAAGGCATAAGGCATGATATTGCATGTTTTGTATGACTTGGGGCATACGGGTTATATGGAAAGGGGAAGTGATCTGGTGGTTTATACCACACTACCTGAATGTGGTGACTCATGTCACGAAATCTGAATGTGGTGACTTATGTCACGAAATATTTTCTGGTGGCTATGCCACAAAATTTATAAGGCGATGAGCACGTCATCTGCAGTGACTGCCTTCGATGATGTGTAGCGGATGGAGGGTCGACTTAGTAGTCCCCACGGTGTGATGGTTGGTACGGGTGATGTGTAGCGGATGGTTATCTAGGTTTGGGTTTGGGATTGCATCATTACCTCTATTTGTTATATATATGTATGATATGATATGCCTGAATCGTTGGGATTTGGTGTTGGTTATACACGCTGAGTCTGTTTGACTCACCCGTTGTGGGATATTTTTCAGGTGACACTCGATGAACGGACCGGGTCGGCAGGAGCTTAGTGGTGGCCATGTTCAACTCAGACTTTATTTTAATTTTGGACTTTTTATTTTGGATTTATTTCGGGTTTTGCTTTCATGTAATAAGGCCATAGCTATAAACTGATTATGCATGCATTTTTATTTATTTTATTATGATACAATTTTTATCCATTTAAAGTTTAAGCAACTTTTCTTAAAAATAAATTTTAAATGTTTAGGCACCTAAACACAAACGATTTTCGAATTAAAGATTAACTCTAAAACAACTCGGCATTCTTTTTTATAAACCACCCAAATTTTCCAAAGTAATAAACATGAATTTGAAACGTTTTACTCGAGGAACATACCTCAGGCTGAATCAAGACTGGAGCTTCAGTCAAGACCCTCTTAAGCTTCTCAAAGCTCTCCTGTTGCCTATCTGTCCATACGAAAGGTACTTCATTTCTCAACAATTTTGTCAAAGGTGCGGCTATTGATGAGAACCCTTCTACAAACCTTCTGTAGTAGCCTGCCAATCCCAAGAAACTGCGAACCTCTGCCACCGACTTAGGTGGTTTCCAATCTAGCACTGCTTCGATCTTCCTAGGATCCACCCTTATTCCTTCTGCAGACACTACATGCCCTAAGAATGCAACCTCCTTCAGCCAAAATTCACACTTGCTGAATTTGGCATAGAGCTTCTTCTCTCTTAACACTTGCAACACTATCCGGAGATGCTCGTCATGTTCCTCCTCCGACTTAGAATACACTAGGATGTCGTCTATGAACACAACGACGAATCGATCCAAGTAAGGTTGAAAAACCCGGTTCATCATATCCATGAACACAGCTAGGGCGTTCGTCAATCTGAACAGCATTACTACGAACTCATAATGCCCGTATCTTGTCCGGAAAGCCGTCTTATGGATATCCACCTCCTTCACCTTAAGCTGATGATATCCAGACCTTAAATCTATTTTCGAAAACACCGCGGCTCCCTTAAGCTGATCGAACAAGTCGTCTATCCTTGGCAACGGGTACTTGTTCTTGATGGTCAGCTTATTCAACTGACGGTAATCTATGCACATACGCATAGTCCCGTCCTTCTTCTTCACAAACAAGACCGGTGCTCCCCATGGAGACACACTAGGTCGAATGAACCCACGGTCAAGCAACTCCTGAATTTGAGCTTTGAGCTCCACCAACTCCTTTGGTTCCATTCTATACGGAGCTATAGATACTGGCGCCGTTCCAGGCAACAAGTCAATTCCAAACTCCACCTCCCTGTCCGGGGGTATTCCAGGTAACTCCTCCGAAAAAACATCCACAAACTCCTTTATTGTTTTAACTCCACTAACTCCTTCTTCTTTTGCATCCAACGCACTAACGAAAACCAAGAATGCCTTGCACCCTTTTCGAACCATCTTATCAGCCTTTATTGCAGAAACTATGTTAGATAAGTAGTTTCTTCTTTCTCCTATCATAATTATCTCCTCATCCTCCAGGGTCCTTAACTCCATTCGCTTAGCTGCACCATTCGCTTAGCTGTACAATCCAATATAGCCCGATGTTCCACTAGCCAATCCATGCCAAGTATGAGATCAGATTCTCCGAAAGGTAGTTCCATCAAGTCGGCAGAGAATATCACTCCCTGAATCTCTAGAGGTACATTGCGAAATATTCTATTCACCACTACAGTTTGACCTAACGGGTTCCGATACGGCCATTCTGCCTCCACCACGCCCTCGTACATTACGACCACGTCCCCTAGAACTCATGTCTACGATCGCGATTTAGTCTGTTTTAGAAAGTTTTATGCATTAGTCTTTGTTCCACTAATTATCCACGAACAAGTTTTATGTAAGGAAGTTTAGTAGTAGTTTTTTCGATCATTTCAGAGTCCAATTTTAAACTCTCGGCCTTGGGTTTAAAGCCCATAACGTTTTCAAAAAGCGAGCCCAAATAAGTTTTGTGAAAATTTTTCGTGAAATAAGCGGGTTTTTCTAGCATGGCACCTAAGTCTCCGACCGAAGTCCACGGTAAGTACCCCTAACCGTTGTGTGAATTAATGTATGATTTGTATATGGGTATAGCAGGAGCGTAGATTAGTATATTAAGTTATGGAACCCTAGGATTAGTTTACCCCAACACAAGAACTACATAAAATTTAAGGCCTAACTAAACAAACACCGTGACTAAGTCGCCGAGTTAGGGTGTGGCAACCATTGTGCGCATGTCTAGGATTGGATTCGGGAGAGAGCACGGTATTTAGCGATCCTAGTGACTCACCTCCTCTTCGCTCGAATCCTACCTAGTGCGTGGTAACGGTTCACCCTAACCAAGAGGACTCATTCACAGGCTAAACTCAATAATTAAAACCCAAAAGGGACTAGCCATATTTTTCTAAAAACCTTAGTTTTAAAAGCACCAAATTACCCCTTTGATTTGTAAAAACTCTTTTACAAAATTTTTTCCGAAATATTCCCAATTTACAAAAATTTACTAAAATACCCACAGGTTGAGAAATTACTAAAATACCCTTGGTTTATGAAATTACCACACTACTTTCAATTTTTTTTCTAAAATATTCTTACTTTACAAAAATACCAAAAACCCCTATTTTGCAAAACATCAAGTTACCCGGATTTGAAAATTTACCAAAATACCCCTATAGGACAAATTACAAAAATACCAGGATTGGAGCAGACGAAAACATTCTAGTGATAAATGTGTGTAGTAGATACTCTTTGAATGAATGTGCTACTTTCTACGAACTAGGATAGAAGACTTGAAACAAAACTCGAAATGATCGAAAGAACTACTACTAAACTTCCTTACATAAAACTTGTTCGTGGATAATTAGTGGAACAAAGACTAATGCATAAAACTTTCTAAAAGCAGATTAAATCGCGATCGTAGACATGAGTTCTAGGGCGTGGTCGTAATGTGCGAGGGCGTGGTGGAGGCGAGAATGTAGTATCGAACCCGTTAGGTCAAAGCGTAGTGGTGAATAGAATATTTCACAATGTACCTCTAGAGATTCGGAGTGATATTCTCTGCCGACTTGATGGAACTACCTTTCGGAGAATCTGATCTCATACTTGGCATGGATTGGCTAGTGGAACATCGGGCTATATTGGATTGTGCAGCTAAGCGAATGGAGCTAAGGACTCTGGAGGATGAGGAGATAATTATGGTAGGAGAAAGAAGAAACTACTTGTCTAACATGGTTTCTGCAATAAAGGCTGATAAGATGGTTCGAAAAGGGTGCAAGGCATTCTTGGTTTTCGTTAGTGCGTTGGATACAAAAGAAGAAGGAGTTAGTGGAGTTAGAACAGTAAAGGAGTTTGTGGATGTTTTTCCGGAGGAGTTACCTGGAATACCCCCGGACAGGGAGGTGGAGTTTGGAATTGACTTGTTGCCTGGAACGACGCCAGTATCTATAGCTCCGTATAGAATGGCACCAAAGAAGTTGGTGGAGCTCAAAGCTCAAATTCAGGAGTTGCTTGACCGTGGGTTCATTCGACCTAGTGTGTCTCCATGGGGAGCACCGGTCTTGTTTTTGAAGAAGAAGGACGGGACTATGCGTATGTGCATAGATTACCGTCAGTTGAATAAGCTGACCATTAAGAACAAGTACCCGTTGCCAAGGATAGACGACTTATTCGATCAGCTTAAGGGAGCCGCGGTGTTTTCAAAAATAGATTTAAGATGCGGATATCATCGACTTAAGGTGAAGGAGGTGGATATCCATAAGGCGGCACCGGACAAGATACGGGCATTATGAGTTCGTAGTAATACCGTTCGGATTGACAAGCGCCCGGCCGCGTTCATGGATATGATGAATCGGGGTTTTCAACCTTACTTGGATCGATTCGTCATTGTGTTCATAGACGACATCCTAGTGTATTCTAAGTCGGAGGAGGAACATGACGAGCATCTCCGGATAGTGTTGCAAGTGTTAAGGGAGAAGAAGCTCTATGCCAAATTCAGCAAGTGTGAATTTTGGCTGAAGGAGGTTGCATTCTTAGGGCATGTAGTGTCTGCAGAAGGAATAAGGGTGGATCCTAGGAAGATCGAAGCGATCTTTGGATTGGAAACCACCTAAGTCGGTGGCGGAGGTTTGCGATTTCTTGGGATTGGTGAGCTACTACTGAAGGTTCGTAGAAGGGTTCTCATCAATAGCGCACTTTTGACAAAATTGTTGAAAGGAAGTACCTTTCGTATGGACAGATAGGTAACAGGAGAGCTTTGAGAAGCTTAAGAGGGTCTTGGCTCAAGCTCGATCTTGATTCGGCTGAGGGGGAAGGATTTTGTGGTGTCTTGTGATGCTTCCAGACATGAGATTAGGATGTGTCACGATGCAAGGCGGGAAGGTAGTCGCTTATGCGTCTCGGCAGTTAAGGCCACACGAGGTTAACTACCCGACACATGATTTGGAATTGGCGGCAGTGGTCTTTGCCCTTAAGGTATGGAGGCACTACCTATATGGAGAAAAGTCAGTGATCTACACAGACCACAAGAGCCTTAAGTATCTGTTGACTCAGAAAGAGCTGAACCTGAGACAACGAAGGTGGGTGGAATTATTAAAGGATTACGATTGTTCTATAGAGTATCATTCGGGCAAGGCGAATGTAGTGGCAGATGCTCTAAGTCGAAAAGTAGTGTCGGATCTGAGGGCGATGTTTGCACATCTGAGCTTGTATGACGACGGAAGTTTGCTGGCAGAATTGCAAGTTAAGCCGACATGGTTGGAGGAGGTGAAAGAGAGTCAGTTGGCAGATGATGATCTAAGTGCTAAGTTGCGACAAGTGTAGAGTGGGGAGTTAGAGGATTATGGTGTTAACAGCGATGGAGTATTGTGTTTCAAGGGTAAGGTCTGTATGCCTAAGAATAAGGAGTTAAGGCGGAGAATTCTTCAGGAATCGCATAGTAGCCCCTATGCTATGCATCCTGGAGGTAGTAAGTTGTATAGAGACCTAAGGGAACAATTTTGGTGGCCTGGTCTTAAGAGGAAGTTACCGAATTTGTAGGGAAATGCTTGGCGTGTCGACAAGTCAAGAAATTTGAACACCAAGTTCCATCGAGGATTGCTTGACCGATAAAGATTCCTTGATGGAAGTGGGAGAGAATCACCATGGACTTCGTTAGTGGGCTTCCCCCTTACGCCTACTAAGAAGGACTCGGTATGGATGATAGTGGACCGATTGACAAAATCCGCGCATTTCATACCAGTGCGGGTTGACTATTCTTTGCAGAGGTTGGCGAAGTTGTATGTGGCGAAATTGTGAGATTGCATGAGAGTACGGTTTCGATTATTTCAGATAGGGATTCAAGATTTATGTCTCGATTTTGGAAAGCTCTACATCAAGCTTTAGGCACCAGATTGGATTTCACTACGGCATTTCATCCACGATCGGAACCACCGATCGGCGAGTGATCAAGTGTTGGAAGATATGTTGAGAGGTGTGTAATAGACTTTAGAGGAAGTTGGGAAGAATACTTGCCTTTAGCAGAATTTGCATATAATAACAACTATAAAGCTAGTATTCGAATGGCACCATATGAAGCGCTGTATGGGCGGAAGTGTCGTACACCTACGTGTTGGACGGAATTAGGAGAACGTCGAGTTTGGGTCCAAAGATAGTGGCAGAATCCGAGGAAAAGGTTGAAGTAATTCGGGCACGGTTAAAGGAGGCATCTGATAGGCAGAAGTCGTACGCGGATCTTAAGCGAAAGGAAATAGAATTTGAGGTAGGAGATCAAGTGTTTCTTAAGGTGTCGCCGTGGAAGAAGGTGATGAGATTTGGTCGCAAAGGGAAGTTAAGTCCAAGATTTATAGGACCTTATCGTGTTTTGAAGCGAGTTGGACGATGGCATACCGATTAGAGTTGCCTCGGAGTTGAAGCAAATGCACGATGTATTCCATGTTTCTATGCTACATCGTTATCGATCGAATCCATCTCATGTAGTCTTTGGTTGAGGAGGTGGAGCTAAGGCGATTTGTCCTACGAGGAAGAGCGATTCAGATTTGGAGCGAGATGTGAAAGTGCTACGAAGGAAGTCGGTTCCTTTAGTCAAAAGTGTTATGGCGTAATCATGGATCGGAAGAAGCTTCTTGGGAGCGGAAGAAGCAATATCTGACAACAATACCCTCACCTATTTTAGCGAGGTAATTTCGAGGGACGAAATTATTTTAAGGGTGGAAGCTGTAACATCCAGGATTTATGGCTTATGCATTAATGCCTAATTGTATGAAGTAGCATGCTTATGTGTATATGAATGTGTTTTGTATGAATTTTGTGAACCCTAGGGTGTAGTCAAATGCCTTAGAAATTATTTGACTTTAAGTCTAAAAGGGGAGCCAGGCTAAGGAGGCCTTAAGAGAAAGTGCGGGGATTTATGACACAAGATTGGGCTTGGTAAAGTGGCTTGGAGGCGCCACTTAGGGCCTTGGTATGTGACGCCTCAAGCAAGGGAGAAGGGAGGAGGTTCGAATCATGTTGGCGGCATGGGAGTGTGGCTTTTATTTTGCATGTTGGCGTCAAGAGAGGAGAAGTGTTGGGCGGCATGTGGACTTCAAAAGTTGAGGATAAGTCTTGATATATTTTTTTCAAAATATGGCTAGATGAGAGGAGATAATGGTTGACCATTCAAATTATTTTGAATTGGTAGAGAAGAGAGAAAGTAGGAGAGCGAGAAAAAGGGATGTGATAGGAGGAGATGTAGTGGCGAATATAGGAATCTAGGGGCTTGCATGTTTTTTTTTTTTTGGCTTAGAAGTGTGGCAAGGGAGTAAGTGCCAAATTTTTCTTTTAGTGAGCATCCATTCTTTTCTTCTTTCTCCTTTAGTCTTCAGCCGAATTCTCTAAGTGTTTCCCAAGTCATCTTTTTCTTTCTTTCCCTTCAACCTTACCTCTTCCTCTTGTAGCCGAATATTTCATGACCGTTTGGGAGCCATAGCCGAATCTTCTTGAAGGCCTTATTCTTCTCTCTTTGTCATTAAGTTTTAAAAGCCAGAAAGAGTTAGCGAAATCTTTTCTCTTTTAGTCTCTTCAAACAACGTGTAGTGGTAAGTATTTCTCTCCTATCTATCATCGGTTATGGGTTTCTTTCCATTTGAGTGCCGAAATCAATGGCTAAGCCTTGATTTCTAAGGATGGCGAATGTGTATTAAGCCATAATCTTGTGTTTTGGTTGTAGCCAGCGTAAAGGAGTCTTTCGGGATTGGAAGTGATCGAGGTAAGTGATATGAAGCATTTGGCCATGGGCCACTTTCATGGGATTAAGTGTTAAAACCGAATCTAACATATACCTATAGGGATCTCGACATCACCAAGAGCAAGTAGCAATTTCGGGATTTAAGACTGCAAGGTAAGTGAACTGAATATTCGGCCAAGTCTATATTTAGTGATTCAAATATGTTTCTTAGTTATTTAGAAGCGAAACTAACCAAGTCAGGTGATCTAGTATTGGCGATTGCAAGGAAGGAGTGTCACAAAGTTTGGGATTTGATTAGTAATCAAATCGCAGCAAGGTAAGGATTTTGATTGCAATAATCCTTTGGGATTTGATTGTTTAGCCGAATGGCTTTTTACTAAAAGTATTAAGTGTTGGCCGAATATAGGAACTAAGGATCTAGAGTGTTAGATCGGGATTTTCGGGATTTCAGTGAAAGCATTAAGTAAACCTGGTGTGTACCCCACACTAACTCTTAATAGATTTATGGCATCAATTTAATATATGTGTTTATAATAATGTGAAAAGTGGGCAAAGGTACCATGCAATGGTACAAAGTACTCAGGTACGTAACTTTAACGTTATGTTAATAAATGATATGAATATCTGGAATATGGCTCATATGTGAATATTGATAAGAATATGAAATAAGGCATAAGGCATGATATTGCATGTTTTGTATGACTTGGGGCATACGGGTTATATGGAAAGGGGAAGTGATCTGGTGGTTTATACCACAATATCTGAATGTTGTGACTCATGTCACGAAATCTGAATGTGGTGACTTATGTCACGAAATATTATCTGGTGGCTATGCCACAAAATTTATAAGGGCGATGAGCACGTCGTCTGCTGCGGCGCCTTCGATGATGTGTAGCGGATGGAGGGTCGACTTAGTAGTCCCCACGGTGTGATGGTTGATGTACGGGTGATGTGTAGCGGATGGTTATCTAGGTTTGGGTTGGGATTGCATCATTACATCTATTTGTTATATATATGTATGATATGATATGCTGAATCGTTGGGATTTGGTGTTGGTTATACACTTTGAGTCTGTTTGACTCACCCCGTTGTGGGATATTTTTCAGGTGACACTCGATGTGGACCGGTCGGCGGGAGCTTTGTGGTGGCCATGTTCAACTCGGACTTTATTTTAATTTTGGACTTTTTATTTCTAAGTATTTTGGATTTATTTGGGTTTTGCTTTGATGTAATAAGGCCATAGCTATAAAGCGATTATGCATGCATTTTTATTTATTTTATTATGATACAATTTTTATCCATTTAAAGTTTAAGCAACTTTTCTTAAAAATAAATTTTAAATGTTTAGGCACCTAAACACAAACGATTTTCGAATTAAAGATTAACTCCAAAACAACTCGGCATTCTTTTTTATAAACCACCCAAATTTTCCAAAGTAATAAACATGAATTTGAAACGTTTTACTCGAGGAACATACCAGATCCGGTCTGGGCTCGTGGGCCGGGTTTGGGGTGTTTCAGGTTTCAAAATCAAAGCTCAAATTTGAAAGTTATGGCAATTTCAATTTTAGGGACTAAATTGAATCAAAATCAAAACTTTAGGAAATTTTTGAAAAGTGAAATTAAAGTGACTTATTTTTATAATAAGATGAAATAAGGTATTTGGAATTGATAAATTGAAATGGATTATTGTATAGATCGGGAATTGAATCAATCAAAGGATAATTGAGGAAAACGCAAAATTACGGATTAGTCCTCAACATCTTATTTGTTGTTGTTTTTGCCAAGTAAGTTCATATGGGACTTACTTTATTAATTCATGATTTTTTTTTTGTTTTTCTTTCTAGTTTGAGTTGTTATGAATATAATGTCTTTTGGCATCTAATGGACTAATGATCGCTGTAAATCGAGTTTTAAAATTTATAAAGAATGATCGAACCTGGAAACTAACTCTGACAACGATTAAAGACAAGTGCACCTATCGAGCAGTAGTATAGTTTAGGCAAGACCGGATTATCGAACCCAAAAGAACTAAAAGTACTAATACTAACTTTCTTTTTATTATTTAGCCTAAAATAAGTGAAGTTGTTTATTAATCTAAATTAATTAACTACTAAACTAAAGACTCTAAGACAAAGAAGAATGAATTTGGAAAATAACTTAGGAAAAACTCGGTTGATTTGGAAGATACCTAGGAAGAATCCACCTAGACTTCACTTGTTATCTAACCTGAACCATACGATTTATTCACTTAGTTTGATCAGTAAGACTCCCTAACGTATATTAAACCCTCTCTCGAGGCGAATAACGTCTAACCCTAGGTTAATTAGTGGAACTCTCGTTCTCTTATAATAACCCCTAGAATAGCGATAAATCGATCTATAGATTCCCATATTAGGTTTCACCCTAATCAGATAAAATCTCGTCACCCTATCTCTAGGCGTGCGATCAACTCCGCTTAATTATGTTGGATCTACTCTTGGCGGGGTCTATTCCTCCTCCACCTAAGCACATTAAATTTGGATTAAGCTCACATAATTAAGAACAAACTAAGTATTTATCATATAATTCAAATAATCAAATAACAAGATTCATCATAGGTTTCATCCTTGGGTATCAGAAGGGTTTAATTCATAACAATAAAGGAAAACATCTCAAGAGAAAAGATAAAACAAAACATAAGAAATCCTAAAACCCCTGAAGGAATTGAAGGAGAGATCCTCCATCTTGGTAGAATTCGACTTCTTGAGATGGATCAGCTGGCTATCCTGAGTGAATCCCCACAAATCGCCTTCTGCGGCCTAGCACAGCGCCCCTAGACGATGGCTTTGGGCTCCCCTCGACAGAGGGTTTCTGTCAAACTCCTTGATTAAGTTGCCCCCTAGGGTGTTTATATAGGCTTTGAGATGTTTTACTTGGCCTCCAAGTATCCTAATTTGAGTGCAATTCCTAATTGGGGGTTTAATTAGACTTTGGAGTGTGTTTCTTTTCCTCCAAGCATCCAAATCCGAGTGAAATTGCTCTTTCCAGAGATAGGGACACGGCCATGGCACATGCCCGTGTGGATCATGGACAGGACGTGTTCGGATTTCTTTAATGAGACACGGCCGTGTGAGTCAGGGTTAGACCGTGTTCTAGATGATTGACTTGGCACGGCCGTGTGATCTTTGGTTCAGGCCGTGTCGATTTCATGCTTTGGCTCATTTGTCCCGTTTTAAGCCCGTTTTGCGTTCTTTTCATCCCCTAGTGCTTTCCTAAGTATATAACATGAAAAGAAAAGATTAAGAGCACCTTTTTACATAAATCAAGGGATAATTCATCCAAAAGCATACTAAATGTGGGCGTAAAATATGTTACTATTTCGGTTTATCAACTAAATCATAAAATATGAAATATATGACAAATACGAATAGGTACATGGTATGGAATGGATGTGAAATGTTATATGATTAGATGATATGTATATGACGATGTTACAAGGATTGGAATGATACAAAAATGGTAACGGTGCCCGTGTGAACTTAGTGATAAACCGAAATAGTAACATATTTTAGGCCCACATTTAGTATGCTTTTGGATGAATTATCCCTTGATTTATGTAAAAAGGTGCTCTTAATCCTTTCTTTTCATGTCTTATACTCAGGAAAGCACCCAAGGATAAAAAGAACGAGAAAGCGGGCTCAAAGCAGACCAAAAGCGAACCAAAGAGGAAATCGACATGGCTGGACTTAGACCCCACGCGGCGTGCCAAGTCAATCATCTAGAACACGGTCTAACCCGACTCACTGCGGCCGTGTCTCATTAAAGAAATCGAACACGACTTGACCACGATTCACTGCGGGCGTGCGCCATGGCGTGCCTCTGCCGTGGAGAAGAGCAATTTCATTAGAGGAAAGGATAATTAGGGAGAAAGAAGCGTATTTCAAAAGCCTATAAATACACCTAAGCATGACCTAAGAAGGGGGCGAAAGCCATCGTCTAGGGCGTCGTGCTAGGGGAGAGAAAGCGGATATGTGGGGATTCACTCGGGGATAGCCAATTGGTCCCTCTCAAGAGGCGAATTAAACTCAAGGCGGAGGATCTCTCCTTCAATTCCTTGAGGGGTTTTAGGGATTTCTTATGTTTTGTTTTATCTTTTCTCTTGAGATGTTTTCCTTATTTGTTATGAACTAAACCCTCGGATACAGAAGAGATGAAACCTATGATGAATCTTGTTATTATTTTGAATTATATGATAAATACTTAGTTTGTTCTTAATTATGTGAGCTTAATCCAAATCTAATGTGCTTAGGTGGAGGACAAATAGAGACACGCCTAAGAGTAGATCCAACATAATTAGCGGAGTTGATCGCATACGCCTAGAGATAGAGGTGACGAGATTTTTGCGGATTAGGGTGAAACCTAATATGGGAATCCATAGATCGATTTCTTTGCTATTCTAGGGGTTATTATAAGAGAATGAGAGTTCCACTAATTAACCTAGGGTTAGGCGTTATTCACCTCGAGAGAGGGTTTAATATCGTTAGGGAGTCTTACGGATCAAACTAAGTGAATAAATCGTATGGTTCGTGTTAGATAACAAGTGAAGTCTAGGTGGATTCTTCCTAGGGTATCATCTAAATCAACCGAGTTTTTCCCAAGTTATTTTTCGAATTCATTCTTCTTTGTCTTAGAGTCTTTAGTTTAGTAGTTAATTAATTTAGATTAATAAACAACTTCACTTATTTTAGGCTAAATAATAGAAAGAAAGTTAGTATTAGTACTTTTAGTTCCTTTGGGTTCGATAATCCAATCTTGCCTAAGCTATACTACTGTTTGATAGGTGCACTTGCCTCAATCGTTGTCAGAGTTAGTTTTCAGGTTCGATCATTCTTTTTATAAATTTTAAAGCTCTGATTCACAGCGATCACTTAGTAATCAATTAGGATACGAATAACATACCATTACAGTCCCAAAAAGGAAAACATGTGTTTGATCAAGGATTAATACGATGATTTGAGATCCATCATCTATTGCGGATTCTCTGAAGCTTGTGAGAGCAACTTAAGTTTGAAGCTTGTGTGAGCAAATCAGTCTCATGTATCCGATTTAAATTTATTATAATTCTCTAGACAAAAATAGAAATGAAAACATTATTAATTGGTAATGAAATGATTGAAAAGAATTCTTATGAATGGAATTATACATGTTTGCAATTTGATTATTGATAAGTGCTAAAAGTAACATGTTTTAACCTCACTATTAATGCATTTTTGGGTGATTATTCGATGTTACATAGCCTTGTGTCCCCTGATGTTGATATTAGAACCAAGACAATATGCTCCACACGGTCTCACCCACGGGCGTTTGACCGGCCTTGTGGTACAAGTCAGTATACCCCTGAATTGGCACACGGCCTAGTACACGGGCGTGTGACTTGGTCGTGTTGCATAAGTCAGTATACCCTACATTTTTGGCACGGCCTAGCACACGAGCATGTGTGGCCACTTCAAAGGTCACACGGGCGTGTGGGTGGCCGTGTGACTAAGTCGATATGTACCCCCTATTTTCCTGCAGTGGAGACACGGGCGTGTTTGGTAACCATGTGAGACACATGGCACTGGGTTCTGAGGCGTGTGTCCTCTGTATTGAGAAAAATTTTAAAGTTTCGTAGAAGTTTTATAAGTTATCGGTTTATACTGAACCGCTCCTAAAGCATGTTTAAGGCCTCGTAGGCTATTGTGAGGACAAATTGAATGATGATTGTATGAAATGGTTGAATGTATGGGAAAAAAATCTTTGTTATATATGTTAAAAGTCCGATAATGCTCTGTAATCCTATTCCGGCTTTGAATAAGGGTGAGGTGTTACAAAATAAATAAATGAAGGATAAACTTGGATATAATTTGCGAATATAGACAACCAGAAAAGAACTGACACTATATAACAACGTGACCCGTTTTCTATATTGTTGTTAACACTCAAAAGTTTTGGTGGATAAGGTTGATCGCCACACTTTGAGATGGAGAACAAAGTGATAAGATTGGGTTGGTGAATGCCACAAGAAAGGAATTTCTTGATAAGTTTGATAAGTTCTTAAAGAACAAAGAGCTTTACTTAAATGAATTTTTATCATACAACGTCTAACCATTACAAAGTTTAAACTAAAGTATTTATAGGCAAACAAAGGTAACACGAATGACCACAAATCAACCATTAATATTATTCTAGAATATTCTTAAAGTTATTGAATTGGTTCTCTTCACCGAACATCTAAGGGAGTTTCATAAATTCGTTCATTCATCCTTAGCTAAGAATAAAGATGTTCAAGCTTCCATCTATGCACTTGAAAGAATGTTGGTGGCTGCTCATTAATGTATGCATCGATTTTATGCATGCTTAAAGGCTAAGCAAGCTCTAGTAGTCACATTCAGCTCCTATGGTGGACGGTGGCCTTTAATTGTTTATGGGAAAATTAAAAAGTCAGCTTCTAGAAGGCTTCTCCATGGCTTCATTCAGCTCCCAACTTAATGATGCATTAACTCAATTTTGGTGTTGACCGAATGGTCACTTTCAATGCCCATATGAACGACCAACTTTACAAGTGAACAAAATTGATGCTCTTGCAAACCGAACAACCTCATGGTGTGAAAACACTTGATTCCTCTTGGCAAAAAATGAGCAGCCCTTTGAAGCTCTAAATAGGCTGGCCATTGGACTCCCCTAGGACAATTATAACATGCATTAGGACACCATAAATGCAACAATAAAGCTGTAGTATATTTGGACATAATTTAACACACTTTCAAGACACATTAAACACGCTTAAGACATCTAATAAACATGCAATAAAAAGGCATAACATTAAAAGACGTATTTAAGACTCGCCACTCTAAGACACATTAAAACCATGTAATAACAATGACACAATTATAACACTTATTAAAGACAAAATAATAAATAAACTTAATTTCCAAAAAAGCTATAGAATTAAATTACTAAATTAAAATGAATCATTGGCTTCCAACGTCCACATGCAAAATTTTGCAAGAAATTAAACAATCTCATCTTGCATTTAGGCCCTTCGATCTTGGCCTAATCTCGGGTTCTTTTAATCGAATCACATGTAACAGCCTGACTTTCAGTGGTGTCAAAAAATAGTGATCCGGGATCACTAAATCCGACAAGTGAGTTCAAAAATTTAATAAATTAATGTATTATTCAAGTGTGATTTTAGAAGTATTTTTGAATTAGTGAATTTTGTGATTTAAAAGAATTTGTTAGGTAAATTGGGTCGAAAACGAGCTATCAAGACCTCGACTTTATAAACCGAGCCATAAATATTTTTAAAAATATTTATGGAGTGTCATTGAGTTAGTATTAAAGTTTCGTTAAAAAATTTTAACGTTTTGATAGTTAATTAATTAAAAAGGACTAAATTGTAAAATGTGTAAAAACTTGTTAGAGTGATTAAATAGCTTAAGTGTCTAAGAAGGAAGGATTTAAAAGGAAATTCGACCCAAAATATATGGGCTGGACGGTATGGGCAAAGAAAATAAGCAAGGAAACAATGTGAACAAGGGGCAAAATTGGAAAATAAGTAAACTTAATAGTTAAAATTGAATTTTCATGAGAAATCTAGATATTTTCTTCATTTTCCTTCAGCAAAAAACCATGGGAGGTCTCCAAGAAGCTGGTTTCTCATATTTTTGGCGCCATGTGAGTTTATTTCTTGCTCTTTTCTTGTAATTTTTGTGTTTTTAAGACTTTTGCAATTAGGTCCAACTGTCCAATTCATTAGTTTTTGATTTTATGGGTAATCTTGGAAGTTACCATTGATGACTGCTGGATGTTTATAATGAATTAACATGGAATTGAAGTTTTAATTTTGTTATATGATGATTTTATCAAGTAATTTCAATAGAAATTGATTTTAGGACCTAATTGTGAAAAAGTTAAGAATTAGGGTTTGGTATTAAAATTCTGAATATTAATGGCTGTATGGTAGCCTAAAATAATTAGGTAAATTGTCAATTGAGAAAAAATAGCTCAATTGATGGGTTAATTGCACAGGGAATAAATTGTAAAAACTATAAAATTTAGGGTAAAAGTGTAATTTCAAAAATTGAAGGGTGTAAATTGTAAAGTGAATTAGAAATGGAATAGGTGCTAATGAATTTTAAAAACTTTATAATTTGGTTCTATTTCATGCTCGGGTCAATAAAAGAGCTTTCGTAAGCTCGATTAAGACTCGGATTTAATTGTATATTATATTATGAATGTGTTTAAGACATGAATGTTTGTTTAAAATGATATAATTACAGTATGTTTGACGGTAGTTGCTCTGACAACATTTTTAGCATCTTGTAACTCGGACCCAACGATCAGGTCGATTAAGGGGTGTGAAATTTAGTGGTATCAGAGCTACGATTTAGTCAATTCTAGGGTGAATCATAAGCGCATACAAGTCTAGAAATATATGACACAATAACCTGTGATAGTGTGATATCTTCAAATCCGATTTGACTCTATTTTCCTTATAGATAATCATGCCGGCTGAATTAAATCATGTCGTATCTGACGAAGTAGATAGTAACGTTCCCTCTTTTGATTAGGAGCGACAAATAGTATGCTCGTTGCGCAAAGGGCACGAAAGTGAGGTGCGAGATGCCTTCTTCCAAATGATGAATTAATGGTGTACACAATTCATGGGAGCTACTCCCTTGGCTCGCAACCTCTACCCCCAAATCGTGCCTCCTACAACACCCCATTGTCCTTAAAATCTGATGTAAGTGTTCATCGGCTTCCGGTTGATATGATTTGAAAGTGCGAGGATTAAGAATTCAAAGGTAAAAAGGATGACGATCCGGCCCGGCTAAATTGAATCTGGTTGGAAAATAATTAGCGAGTTTTCGATGAAATGATGTGCTCACCGAGGATAGTTAGAGATGTGCCATATCACTCTTTGAGACAAGAAGCTTACAAGTGGTGAACTACTTTGATATCGATCGTTAGAAAGTCGAGTGAATTGAGATTTCTTTCTATATGAATTGAGAAAGAAATATATCAGTGTGATACCTTAAAAGAGAAAAGGAGAATTTTTAGAATTGAAGGAAGGGAGCATGTATGTGGCAAAGTATGAGCGGGAATTCATCCGACTTACTAAATCACGCTTAGATAGATTATGCCGGCGAGAAGATGAAATGTGCACTGTTTTGAGTGGGAGTGCGAACAAAGATATCCGAATGTTAGTGGGAGCACTTGAATTGAAAAAGTTTGTGGTTTTATTTGAAAGAGCACAAAAGATGGAAGACATGTGCAACAAAAAGAAACTAGCCAAATCGAAGCTCAAGATTAGATAAGCGAAGTATGACCAGATTGTTTTGAGCTCCTCCATCGAAAAAGTCAAAAGATGTTCATAGTCGTTTTACATTTCCGTCAACGTTTTCGAGGGGCCAAGAACATTTAAATTATTTGACAGCCTTAAGCATGAGAAAAACATAACTCTAATTAACACTATCAATTGCGCAGACCATTTAAATTACATAGCTAGTTCCTATGACATCATCCAATTGCACTCCCAATCAAACCATGCCAATTTGTTCTTCAATAAAATAAAATGATAATTACGGATCAAGTTATATTTAACAACCGTGTATTGTTCAAAGCATCGAACAATGAGTCTTTCTTGAAATGAAGCCAAAAGCGATACTAAGAGGCGATCTTTATCTTTCTCGTAATTTAGAGAAAAAGTGAATATCAAGGCAAACATGAGATGAAGTGCGGTTTCAAATCTCACAGTTCCAACACCAATTTTTGTTAGCCTTAGGCTAGACTGAAATTTAACTAGACTTGTTAAAATAATAAGCAACCAAAAAAACAAAAGAAATTTTTTTAATTAAAACGGGAAATAAGGAATAAAGGTGGAGACGTTTGAAATTCGCAGTAATGGGACTTACATTTATATATTGAGAGTTGGTACTTGTATATATAGTAGAAGATAGATAAACAATGAAGCACCAAATTTAGTAGAATCCATATCCAAAATTCATTGAAAAATGTAAAGGGCTCGGAAACAGAACATGTTTTTCTCTTGTTGAGATGATGATGATAGCAAGGCCATGGTTAACTTGGTAAGGGAGATTGAAACCGTGACTTGTTCCATGTTTGAGAAGTTGTTGTCCCTTATCTCAGGGCCAAAAGAACAATGAAAGAATACCAGCTGGTTGTTAGTTTCCAGAATCGAATAGTAAACAGGAAGAGACATTAATGAATTTGAAAATGTTGATGCTGGTTGTGGGTCAGGCGATGAACACATCATGTTGAGATGCAAAACCAGCTAAAGGACTCGTATTGGCTAAAAAACCAGTAGTAATAATAATAAAGAAATAATTTCATTCCCACACATGTGTTGCTGCATAAAAAAAAAAAAATTGTTAGAAGCAAGCGGATCTTGCCTCCTTGCAGAACCTAATCAACAAGACATCTATAACAATAAGACTAGACAAGTTAAAAGCAAATGATTCATTAATACAAGGCATTGAATGTAGTACCACCGTGCGCATTATTATATAATATTTGTAGATATGGATATTATGGCATGAAAACTAGTAGTGTTTGTTGCTACCGAAGGGTGATGAGTTGTTGTGATTGTGGAGAGGAGACACAGCAGAAACATTTTGGCGATCGTTGTGGGGATCGAGATCGAGTTAGTTCATGTTGCTTGCTTCCAATTGATATTTAAAATGATTGAGATTCCTCGTGTCTGCCCTCAACCTGTAATATAAATGTTGAGCAGATGGTAAGGGGACTACAGCAAATAGCTAAGCAGAGTTGAAAACACATATCGCTTTTGCATAACAAGAAAATGGCAGCCTCTTACCATGCTCGATCAAACAGCTTGCCCTCAAGGCAACACCCCATCGTTTCACAAATCGACGAGAACTTGAACCGATTGAGGGCATCTCAATCAGCCTCTACATCATCATCGATAGGCCACAATCTAAGTGGTCTTCAGGATTTGCATGAATGTGTAGATGTATTGCTTCAATTTCCCCTCACCCAACAAGCTCTCGCCCAAGAGAAGCAAAGGGAAATGGTTGAAGAGCTTTTGGATGGATCTCTCATGCTCTTGGATGTATGTACCACTGCCAAGGATGCCTTGTTGCAGACAAAGGAATGCACACAAGAGCTTCAATCAATTTTGCGCAGAAGACGTGGAGCCGAAGGGCTTGCTAATGAGTTTAGGAAATACTTGACATCTAGGAAAGCCATGAAAAAGGCAATCTGCAAGGCCTTAAAGAACTTGAAGCATATACAGAATAAACTCAGTACTCCTGGCGAGAATGGAGCTGTGATTAGCGTCTTAAGAGATGTAGAAGCAGTTACCATCAGCGTGCTAGAATCCGTATTGTCCCTTATTTCAGGGCCAGAGGCAGAATCAAAATCGAGCCGTTGGTCGCTGGTTTCGAAGCAAATGCACAAGAAGAAAGTAATGTGCGAGGAAGAACAGAAAGCAAATGAAATTTTGAGTGCTGAAGCTGCAGTGCGTTCCTGCATCAAATCCGAAAACATGAAGCATGTCGAGAACGTGCAAAAGGAGCTTCAAAGCTCAGAGTTGAGCATCAAGATCTTGAAGAAGGCCTTGAAACCCTCTCCAGGCGTATGATCAAAACTAGAGTTCTTGTTCTTAATATCATCAGCTGTTAAATATTGGCATCGCAGTTGTACATATATACTGTAATTTTGCAGAGGTTATACAATAGAAAAGAAATACAAAGATTATACAATCTTCTTTCTCAAAATTCTACCTCTTGTGAAATCATTTAGTTATATTTCCAAAATGGTTGCAGTAATTTTTTACTTCAAACATATTCAACCACGAACAAGAAAAAACTTCAAAAATACTTTTATCCAGCACATGCTAATATCCAAAACTTACACCCGAATCCCAGTAACTTAGACCTACCTTTAATTTTTCCCAAGTTGAATTATACAGCCTCATCATCACAACTGGTATCTTGGAATATCTCATGAAACATTTCTATGAATATGTGAGCTGCCAGGATTCCTCTTGTCCCACTGAAGACAATGGAAGACTTGCTAAAAATTAAAAACTCCATAACCGTCAGTTTATCACATGGAAGATGGCAATGAAAAGATGCTAATTTGATATTATGTTAATCATAAAATTTTCTTATGTTAGGGGAAAAGGAAGCAAGGATCAGAAAGTGTATCTTGTTCAACTTCAAACCCTTCTTTACTTGGTTATCAAATTGCATGAAAAATAATGGTAAGTGCTAACACACACGTGGAAATAATGAATTGGTTGTCTGTTTTTCCTTAATATATTTGAAAAATGTCACCAACTCCCGTGCATTGGCAACTAGGATGGTTTCAACGTGTGCAAAGAAACGCCAAGGATATATATATATTAAAGTGCTTGGATAGTGAGCTGGAGAGATGGTAGAGGGGAGACATTGCATGAACATTGCTGCCACCCTTTGATCGAGATCTTAATTAATCATGTCAACATTAGCAGATAGTAGAAGCATTTGAGATTCCATTTGTCTCCATGGATTGATATGCATATACATATATATATATATATATATATATAACTTGGGAGCAGATGCCTAGTATTTCAGTGAAAATTGCAAGAAACGTTGATTCAACAAATAGGCTTCTTTGCTCAGAACAAAAAAAATGGCAGCCACTCGATCCAACAGTTTCCCCCGCTCATCTAGACAACACCCACTAGCAACAGAAGTTAATGAGCATTTGAATAGATTGAGGGCTTCTAAGGAGGCATCTACTTCATCATCATCAATAAGCCATAAACTAAATGGATTTCAAGATTTGTATGATTGTGTTGTTAAGTTTCTTCAGTTGCCTCTGTCCCACCATGCTTTGGCCCACGAATGTGCTGATGAGTTGTTGGATGGTTCTCTTAGACTCCTCGACCTTTGCCGCACTGCTAAAGATATTGTGCTGCAAACAAAAGAAAGCGCAAGTGAACTTCAATCGGCTTTGCGTCGAAGGAAAATCGGTGAAGCTGAGATCGTAAGTGAAGTGAGGAAATACATGAGCTCCAGGAAAGTTGCCAAAAGACTATCCACAAGGCATTGGGAAACTTGAAGGTCATACAAAGGAAAAACACAGTCTCACCTTCAGAAACTGTTAGCATGCTGAAGGAGATTGAAGCAGTGACTTGTTCTATGTTTGAGGATTTGTTATCTCTCATCTCTGGACCAAAGCCTGGAAGTTGGTTATCAGTTTCGAAACTATTGCATCAAAGAAGAATAGCGTGCGAAGATGCTAGAAGGAACGTGAATGAATTCGAAAAGGTTGATGTTGCTTTGAAATCCTTCGGAATAACCAAATCTGAGATCATAAATCTTGAGATGCAAAACCAGCTAAAAGACTTGGAGCTGTTTATTCAGGATCTTGAAGATGGACTTGAATGCCTCTTTAGGTGTATGATCAAAGCAAGAGTCTCGCTTCTTAACATCCTTACCCTGTAAAAAAGCAAACCCAATTTTGGGTTACATCATGTATAGAAATCAAATATACATACATACATACAAACATATAAATGAAATACTCTTTTCCATTTCCATACGACAAAAGCTCCTGTTATTTTCCTCTTTCAGTAGCATTTGTTTTAACCTTCTTTTCTTCCAGAGAAAACAAAAAGTTACATAAAACAGTAACTAGATAGTAATGAAACAAAGTTAACCTTGGGTTTTGTATTCTACTTTCTTCTTAAATATGATGCAATTAATTTATCAAGTTTGAGGCTGGTAGGATTCCTTTTGTATCTAAATTAAACAACAATCAATCCATTCACACGGATGCATGCATTAATAGTGATAACAGCAAGCTTATATTCAAATCTATCACACGTTTCAATTGATGAAAATTGGTGAGGCCAGCTTGTTGCCAAATATCAACCATTAAACTCCACCCTTTTTTTTTCTATTTGTTGGCAATATGTGTAGAAATTATTAAGCTTGCATGTAGATATTGCCTCCCTCCTCCACAACAAGATAATCGTATAATAAACTCCACCCATTTTTCTGTTTGTTGCCAACATGTGCAACATGCACATATTGCGTGCAAATCCCTTGTTTTACAAATAGTTGAATTGTAGTAGGAACAAAATGACTCTCCAAATAAATAAGGAGGTGAGTTTATGTCAACTGAATTCAACACCTTTCGTGAAGCAAATGGAACAAACAAAGAGTCCACAACACCTATATATATCCGAGCAAAATCACGTAACAAAATGCTAGAAGCTGCCTTTGTTGTTGAAATCTGTGAAACATGGTGAAGCGATTGCATAACAACGGAATATGCAAGCTGAAATTATGCTCCACTTGGTCTTCTAGTCTATAGAGACTAGATCTCTTCAAAAATGGTAAGTACAAAAGTTCAAAAATGGTAAGTACAATGACTAAATAGTAAAATTCTCATTTCTACAGTAAAAGGGCAACGATGTAATTTTCACCCCAATGAATTCATATTAAAGGTTGAATGTGAGTTATGAGATTTGAGTGGCTAAATAATTATTTGTTCTGAAGAAATTGATCTAAAGGGTAAAACGGAAATTTTTCCAAAAGGGCATTTAAATCCTATGAAGTTTGGTGCTTAGGGTTTTTAATCAAAATCCTAAGCATGAATTTAAATATACGACCTACCTTCAAAAACTAAAAGAGAGCTAAAACTAAAATCCAATAATTAACATAGGATATTAAAAGAAAATTTAATTCTAAAATTAATACCAAAAATTGAAAATCAATAAATTTAACTTAAATGTATAAAATTAAATTTAACTTGAAATACTGAGATTGATGATTAACACTAAAAATTTTAAAATTTTAAAAATCTAATATTTAAAATCTAAAACAACAATGTTAGCGCTAGTTTTTCAAATATTTTGATATAAAAAAAAGTATATTAAAAATTCTCTACTTAAATCTACAAAAATTGTTTATAAGTCCTTAAAATTATTTTCAAAGTGTTGGACAAAATAAATTGTTAAAAAGCCTTAAATTAACTTATTTTTAACAAGTTTTTAAAGTTTGAAGGACTTTTCACGATACTTAGGTGGACAAGTATCGGTAGAACTCAAGATGAAGAGACCTTGAAAAAGCTACAGTGCCGATAGAGGCGGGAGTTCACCGAGATAAACCGGACTTCTATCTATAGAATGCACTCCGAGTAAGCAAAGCGGTCTTGACACGAGACTTCTATCAATACCGTGGTCCCTTCTACCGATACAACCAAAATCACGTAGCAAAACACAAGAACTGCACTGTTGTTGAAATGTGCGAAGCATGGTGAAAACAGTTGTCGCATATGATAGAGTATGCAAGCTGAAATTATGCACCACTTGGTCTTCTAGTCTATAGAGACTAGATCTCTTCAAAAATGGTAAGTCTGAGTGACTAAATGGTAAAATTCTCATTTCTACCGTAAAAGTTCAAGACCTAAATTGCGAAATCAATAAACAAAAAAATATATATAAAACTTAGTCTAAAGTTAAATTTAAATTTGCTAAATACCTAAAATTCTAATTAAAACCTAAAAACTAAATAAATATAAAGGGGCATAAATTTTATCAAATTTAAGTAAGATCTAAACACCTAAACAACTCAAATCTAAAAAGAACTTAACTTCTAGATGTAAATTTATACACAACTAATTATCACAATATACCAATTTCATCAACATTCCATGTAGAACATGTACATTCAACCATCCCGGATGACCCAACAATGATGACTTTTACTATTTGCATATTCTACCATCCCGAGTGGCCCAACAATGATGGCTTTGAATATTTACATATTCTATCATCTTGAGTGGCCTAACAATGATGGTTTTGAATCATTATATCATGTTAAAGTAGCAACACCAACATTGCTTATGTTGCTTATGTTTGGTCTATTAGTGCGATTAATTGTTTTCTGCTTTGATTTGTTAATTGATTCTTTAGTCAATATTTAATTTAATCAGTTGTTCTTGTTTTCTAGCATGGTGGGTTGTCATGGGATGTGTCCCTAGTTTTAAGGGTTGTGGTGTGTAAAGGGGTGTAAGCCTATATAAGGCACACTGATTGATTTGAAATTATCTATCAGTTTAGTTGACTTCCCTTGTTTTTATCGTTTTCCTCTATTATACATTGTGTGTTCCTCATTTGATTATCTGAGCGAGTTTTTATATTGTTTGTTGTGTCTCCTCTTGGCAAAATCAGTGGCCTTCATGCCATCGGTGGAGTTAAGAAACTCAATAATCAGAGCTACAACACTTGGTATACATGTATAACGTCGTACTTGCAAGGCCAAGTGTAACAGTCTGATTTTAACCCTAATCGGAATAGTGGTTTCGAGACCACGAATTCGAGTTCGAAAAATATTTTAAAAGTATTTTCAGTGTTTATTATGTGTGAATTTGCTTGTGTCAAATTTTTGTGTTTTAATTTCGTCGTTTGAGTGTCCGATTAAATAAAAGGGCTTAATCGCGTAAAATGAAAATTTGATGGTTAAATAAGAAAGTGCCTAATTGTTGTTGTATTTATAATTTTGAGGTTTTATGATGCAAATAGCCCACTATATAAGTTAGTGGACGGCAAAGGACTTATATAACCTTATTGTATATGTTTTCTATATTAATTTGCAAAGGTTAATTAAGTAAAATAATAATGATAATATATGTTATATTATATCACAAATTAAAAAGCCATGTTCTCATCTTCTTTGACCGAAACTAAAGAAAAGAAAAATAAAGAAACTTAAGTGTGCTCTTAATCCTTTCTTTTCATGTTTTATACTCAGGAAAGCATAAAAGTAACATATTTAAAGCCCACATTTAATATTCTTTTGGATGATTTAAGCCTCAATTTATGTAAAAAGGTGCTCTTAATCCTTTCTTTTCATGTTTTATACTCAGGAAAGCACCCGATGACGAAAAGAACGAGAAACGGGCTTAAAACGGACTAAATTAGGCCAAGCCACGAAATCAGCACGGCCTGGACTTCAAGCTACACGGCCGTGCCTCCTTAATTATCTAGAACACGGCCTAGCCACGATTTACATGGCCGTGCCTCATCAACAGAGTCCAACATGGCCTGGCCACGATTTACACGGGCGTGTGCCAAGGCCGTGTCCCTGCCGCGGGAAAGAGGAATTTTACTTAGATTTGGATGCTTGGAGGCAAAGAAACACATTCCTAAGTCTACTTAAACTCCCAAATAGGAATTGCACTCAAATTAGGATACTTGGAGGCCAAGTAACACATCTCAAAGCCTATATAAACACCCTGTAGCAACTTAGAAGGGAGTTGGCGAAGCCTTACGCGGGGCTTTTGTCAGAGGCGGTGAGCTAGGCCAAGGAGCCGAGCCAAGCAGTCGGTCGTGGGAATCACTCGAAGATAGCCAGTTGATCCATCTCAAGAAGCGAGAAATTCTACTCAAGGCGGCGGATCTCTCCTTCAATTCCTTGAGGAGTTTTAGGGATTTCTTTTGTTTTGTTTTATCTTTTCTCTTGAGATGTTTTCTTTTATTATTATGAACTAAACCCTTGAGATACGAAGGGGATGAAACCTAGATGAATCTTGTTATTGTTTTACGAATTATAAGATAAATACTTGATTTGTTCTTAATTATGTGCGTTTAATTCTTGTGTTAATGTTTTAGGGATATTAATTCAAGTCGGATGTTCTTAGGTGGAGGAGGAATAGACCGTGCCTAAGAATAGATCTAGCATAATTACAATGGAGTTGTTCGCACGCCTAGAGATAGGGTGTGAAACTTTTCCGGATTAGGGTGAAACCTAATATGGGAATCCATAGATCGATTCTTGCTATTCTAGGGGTTACTATAAGAAAAGAGATTTCCACTATTTAACCTATGGTTAGGCGTTATTTCGCCTCGAGAGAGGGTTTAATATACGTTAGGGAGTCTTACGGATCAAGTCAAGTGAATAAATCATATGGTTGGTGTTAAATAACAAGTGAAGTCTAGGTGGATTCTTCACGAGGGTATCGTCTAAATCAAGCTGAGTCTTTCTAAAAGTTATCTCCCCAATTTAGTCTTTTTGTCTTTGCGTCTTTGCTTAGTAGTTAATTAGTTTTAGATTAAACAACCAATCACTTAATATTAAGACTAAATAATAGAAAGAAAGTTAGTATTAATACTTTTAGTTCCTTTAGGTTCGACAATCCCGTCTTGCCTTAACTATACTACTGTTCGATAGGTGCACTTGCCTTAAATTGTTGTCAGAGTTAGTTTCCAGGTTCGATCATTCTCTTTATAAATTTTAAAACTCGACAAAACAACGATCAAGTTTTTGGCGCCGTTGCCGGGGAACTAAAATATTAAGAACACTCTATTTTTATTACTTAAGCCATTTTTTTATTTTTTTGCAATTTATTTTTATTTTATTTTTTTTTTACTTTGCTAATTTTTCCTCTATTTTGCTTTTGGCAGATAATTTTAGTCTATAGAGAAGATGGCACTGAATAATTATCAGTGGCAAGCGATGAGGACAATTCCTACTAAAGCAGCCAGTGTCTTCAACCTCGACATGGTCACCAGTCTCTCACAGGTACACCCCGAAATACAATATGATTCTAATTTAGGAGGCATGGAGAATCCTGAGTACCCACTCTAAAGATATGGCATGGAAAACGAGCAAGCTCACTATACGGGTAACTATTCTAGACCACAAAATAATTTTTATGATAACACTTATAATGCGAGTTGGAGGTACCATCCCAATTTCTCGTGGGATGATCAAAGTAGCCAAAGGCGGAACTTCCTCCAAACTTTCAACAACCACCTCACCAACGAGGAAAAGGAGTCGAACCTTGAAGAGATCTTGACAAAATTCATGGCGACTACTGAGATAACCGTCTCAAAAAAATGAGACAACACTTAATGACCAACAAGCATCGATCAAAGGGATCGAGAGCCAAGTTGGGGAACTAACTGAGTCAGTTGGGGAACTTACTAAGTCAGTTATACAACTTCCTAAGCTGATCTCAGAACTACCACAAGGAAGCTTGCCAAGCAATACTGAAACTAACCCGAGTGAGCAAAATCAAGCCATTTACGATAGTGAAGGGTTAGACGAACCAAACTCAAGGGAAGAACCTGTGGTAAGTGAATGTAAGGTTGAAGTGTGCCATGATATACCAAAACCGGCAATTACAGAGTACCAACCTCGTATGCCATATCCCGATGCAATAAAGAAAGACCACACGAGAGGAAGAAGTCGGTGAACTCACGCCGTGTAGACGATGAAACAATCACTCTTCAAGCTCTTGACTCGGCTAGGACATCGAGTAATAAAGGTACGAACGTTGATTCTATTGATAACCATTTGGTTCAACCTTCTTTACGAGGAAGCATCACGAAATCACCTAGTGAGCTAGATCTTAGACCTCGTACCCGTAAAGAAATAATTCATGAAGAACTAAGGCTTGGTCGATGAATTAGACAAGTGGAAAACACACTTTAAAGAGAAACTAGGAATACGAAGTGAAACCAAAGGAAACCCCAGAGACAGTGATAGGAACAACAAATCACTTCAAAATAAGGGATCGGTATTGTTGAATAAGGAAGACCCTCGAATCGCCAATTCGGACCTCAAGACAAGCGAAGAAATCACTTTTGAGGTACTTAATGTCTTCCTATACTGGGCGATCGAGAGGTAAGCAATCCTAAATTCAGTACTTTTGAGGTAAACACTACTCGACTTAAATTTTATATCAAAAATCGAGTTGATCGCATGAGGAAGGATTTTCACCTCCTCAAACCACCATGACCATACGAATGAAAGGTAAAGTCTAGCTTAAGACTATAAGCAGCGCTTCGGGAGGCAACCCGAGCACTAACCTCATTTAATTTTCATATTTTATTTTAATATTTTTATTTTTTACTTTCAGCATCTAACTACAAACTAACCGAATAAGTGCCACACGATTCCCATACCACAGCAGTGGCGTGGCGAGTGTGGACACCACGGGTAGGCACATGGGCGTGGACCGTATCACAATTTACTTTTATCTTTTTTTTTTTTATTTCCATTTTTATTTCCATTTTTATTTTTATTTTTATTTTCATTTTTAATTATTTATTTTCATTTTCATTTATTTTTCATTTTTATTTTTATTTTCTTTATTATTTTCTTCTTATTTTTCGTACCATTTAGATTTAGCTTAGGATACAATAAAATCAAGTCGGCTACTTGAGGATTCAAATTCAAGCGGTTCAAGCGCTTCCCACATTCACCTCAATCCGATCCGGCTTCTTTTCATTAATTTCATCCAAAATTCAGGAAGTTTCACTTCTCTCCTATCTTTTGATTTTCTCACTATATTGCCATTTTATCTATCTTTGTACATTGAGGGCAATGTACATCTTAAGTGTGGGGGTTAACTATAGTATTATTTGAAAATCCTGAATTATGCCTTGTCTTAAAGTAAGTTTCTCATATTATGATTAGAATGAAATTTACGATAATTTATGATTTTTATTGATATGTTTTAGATTAAGTCATTGATAATTGTGCATTGATAATTAAATTCTAAGAATACTAGAGAATCGGGCATGATAAGTCTATTTTTCAAGAATTAAAAATTTTTTAGGATGTCTACCTGAATTTGAATATTACTTTGAAGTTTAAAATTTACGAGGTTGATATCAAAAACCCATAATTTTTGTGAGATTTTGAGCCTTATAGAGCATATATTCTTTTTCTTGCTCACTTTATTGATTATGAGTGTGTCAACATTGATTTGTTATTCTAGAACTTGCATCGATTATACATGTCGAGTCCACACCTTTGATTTGATATCTGAGAGATGATAAAGGCACCTAGGATTTAACCCACTCACTCCACTAAAAGCCTACCTTAACAACTAACCCCTAGTGAACCCCATTTAATCCTAACAACCCTTTTTATTGACTCACCCACTAATATTAACCCAAAAAAACCTTTGTATTTGTTATCACCATTCTTTTTTTTACTACCCTTTTTGTCGAGATTTGATTTTGAGCAGTTACCTAAATATGTTCTATATTTCAGTTGTACTTTCTTATTATTGTAAATAGTTAATGATATGTGTTCTTAAAAAAAAAAGAAAAAAAAAGAGACAAAGTATATTCATTATTAGTTTTATTAGTCCTACAAATTAAGTGAGCTTACATATTAAAATTCCACATCTTGAAGAAAAAGCTCGTATTATTAGTATTACAAGTTTTTAGTTGATGTAATTATTAGCTCATTTTTCTAGTTAGGTAATTTGTCAATTCAATCTCGATTTTAACCCTCTAATTCAGCCTATATCCACACCCTTTAACCTAAGCCCTGTTACAACCTTAATTAAAGACCTTTTGATTTGTGTATCATCTCATATTACAGTGGTGGAGATTTGATTTTCATGCAAGCTTATGGGATTAACTCTTCATGTTCGACTTTTGAGTGCCTAATTTTGAACCTTAAACACTTTGAGTGATTTGAGTGAATCTTTAGTGAGGATGTCAACCCTTGTAGGTTTTGGATCAGAGGTAATTATTTAGATGAAGGGAAACACCTATGTTTTGTGCTACAAATGTATGACTTAGATTGTTTGAATCTTTAGGACTCTTTGAGTTGAATCATCCATGTATGAATTATCCTTCAATTATGATGAAACATTATCAATGACTATTATGAATTGAGGGAAGTTTGTTTTAATTATGAGTTGAGAATTTTGCTTGAGGACAAGCAAAAGCTTAAGTGTGGGGGTATTTGTTGAACCATAAAAGTAACATATTTAAAGCCCACATTTAATATACTTTTGGATGATTTAAGCCTCAATTTATGTAAAAAGGTGCTCTTAATCCTTTCTTTTCATGTTTTATACTCAGGAAAGCACCCGATGACGAAAAGAACGAGAAACGAGCTTAAAACGGACTAAATTGGTTAATTAAGTAAAATAATAATAATGATAATATATGTTATATTATATCACAAATTAAAAACCCATGTTCTCATCTTCTTTGACCGAAACTAAAGAAAATAAAAATAAAGAAACTTAAGCTAGGTTCGACCATCTTTGACGCTTGATTCAAGGTTAGTTTTTGTTCGGTTTTTGATAATTTTTACGTTTTTGTAATCGTTGCTTTGAATACTTCAAGACCCATGCTTGAATTTTTGATTTTGATGAAGATTTTGAAATGTGCCATTGATGAGTTTGTAATTTTTATGATGTTAGTTGATAAATTATGAAATATATGTGTTAGATTAATATGTTTTGTCTTTGAATTTTTGATGAATTTGAGTAATTAGGGCTAAATTGTAAAAATAAATTTTTGATTGACTAAAATGTGAAATAAATGAAATGTATGGACTTGTAAGGGCATGGGTGATATTCGTCCTAGCTATGGTGATGTGAAATTTTGTGTATTTTGTGTTTTATGCGATAGGGACTAAATTGCAAAAAGTGTAAAATGTCAGGGGCAAATGGTAATTTGCCCATTTATGTGTTTTTGGATTAAATTGAATGAATATGTGGTTAAATTAGTTAAATTTGAATTTATTTAGATCAAGAACGGAAGAAAACGGAATTAGATCGGGAAATCGAAAGTAGTCGAATAGTCGATTAAACCGTCAGACAACATCCGAGGTAAGTCTATAAGCATTTAAATGTTGTTAAACTTGAGAATATATATATATTATGTGATGTAATGAATTATTCGAATATATATGTGTTTGGCGAATGTGATTTGAGATAGGAACTTGTCAGAAAGTCAAAATGCGAACTCGAGGAATAGATAAGATACATATGTCATGACATAGGATTTTCGATATGTGTTATCATGTAAGACCATGTGCGGGCGTTGGCATCGACTTGTGTTTACGTGTAAGACCATATGCAGGACATTGGCATCGTATTTGATTCGTGTAAGACCATGCTGGGACGATGGCATCGATATGTGATTACATGTAAGACCACGTGCGGGGCGTTGGCATTGTACGAGCTTCCGACTATCCGCGTATCCTTTTTAATTCGAGCGGTTCAACGGGCAATGTGAAGTAAAGATCGAATGTGAAATTGAATTACGAGTTTGGTATGTGTTAGTTATTTGTTTATATGGAAACAAGGTAAGTTGGTTATTTGAAAAGATAAAAGGTTATGTGAATATGAATTATGTGTTAACCTATTTGAACATATAAATGATTCGGCCAATTGTTGTATTTGTAATAATGAAAGTGAAATTATATATATGTATATGAATGATTATGTTCGGCCATATGGTATATGTATGTGAGGTTCAAATGTGATCTTGTAGTAAATGATGACTTGTATTTGATATTATACATATTCGGCCTTGTTAACAAAATGTTAATATGTAATTATTGTTATATATGTTTTTGCTTATGACTTACTAAGCTTAAATAGCTTACTGTGTATGTGTTTTGTTTACCTCTATTTTATAGATTTTGAAGTCACGTTACGAGCTCGGGGATCGTCAGCAAAGCCTATCACACTATCGACTATTTCTTTCGGTATTTTACTAAGTTGAACTCGGGCTTATGGCATGTATAGCCTAGATGGAATGTTTGATTTTGGGACATGTGTATATATATATAAAGCCATGCGAAAATGGCTTGATGACTTTGTTTAGGTTCGGTTATATGAGTTCTTGTTTAAATGTTTAGTGTGTTTGGTTTTATCATTTTGACCATGGCTTAATTATATGCGGTGTATGGTTGTTATATTAGTTAATATTATGGTAAATGTTTTGATACATATAAAATGTGTGGTATGTTTGGATTTGGTTTTTAAATGAGTTTGGTTAGGTCTTATAAAATGAGCTATGTATATAAAGGTTAGAAGCTATTTATATGTCTGAATGTGTATAGGTTATATTGATTAGGTTTGTATTGGTATGTTTGCATTGGTGAAACGGTTTAGAAATGGTGAAATGTGTATAAGAATATTTGGCTAAAGTATTAGACTCATATAAATGGGTATGTGATATGGTTTATGTTATGTATTGAAGTTATCTTAGATGACCGAATATATAGTTAGTGATTGGTTATGTGTGTATGTATTTAAAGAATGTGAATTGGGTGTACTTTTAGTGTAATTTGTGCACAAATGGTTCAAATTAATATGGTCATTTACGCATGAACTTGTGTCAAGAGAAGAAATATATTGGGTCATTGAAATGATACTTGTTTAAATGAGTATATGTGAATGTATGACTAGTATGCCTTGTGGTTAATTAATGGAATAAGTTAATATTGATTCGGTAATTATGCGTAGATATAATTTAGACATTTGAAAATATGCATATGATATTATAGTAAATAAATCATGTTTGGTTATGTTTTATATTACCAATGCCGTATAAATGATTAAATGAAAATTTTAATAGTAAAGTTTGGTTTGTTTGAAGTTTAAATTTGTATATGTGCAAGAGTTATTATATATTTATAATATTAATTTTGATATATGACTAATGGAATAGTTGTTTTGTTATACGTTCTTTATATGATATGTTTAGATAGATCTTTGGATTATGTTTTAACTATGCAAAGTTTTGAATGTTATGATTTTTTTTTTTAAATTCGATATTTGATTAAGTTTCGAGCCTTGATGTGATTGAATTTTGAGTTGTGAAATGTAATGAATATCTGTATGAACTGTGACATGACATGACCGGTAATGCCTCGTAACCCCAATCCGCGACGGATACGGGTTAAGGGTGTTACACCAAGACCCGCGGAGATGGTGAATGAAAGCGAAAGCATACAACTAGTAGCGAGAGCCTATAACAATTCGTTTTCAATGCTATAAGAAAGCGGTGGTTTGGAACCCCATTTTCGATATTCGAGTCTTCAATATTATTATTTAACATTTATGAGGTAAGTATAAAATTTAATTAAAGTTTGATCCCTTAATTTGTCAATTGGATAGTTAATTATGGTACAAGAACTAAATTGTAAAAGTGGTAAAATTTTATCACTATGAATTTTTAATTAATTGAAGACCACTTTGAACGGTGGTGATGGACAACTATCATCCACCTAATTGGCTAATTAAGGTTAACATTAGTTAATTATTAATTAATTAAGTTAATTATAATTAATTAAAGTTTAATCTTAGTATAAAAGATACATTACAAAAATAAAAAATAAAAAAATGGTCACTTTAAGTCTGTTTATTGTAATTTTTATATTTCTGAGGTCCCGGAAGCTTGATTTAGCTAACTTGTGTACCAATTTGTAAAACCTTTAAAGTTTTCAAAATTTTTCATTTTTTATTTCTTGAAGTTTTTGGTGATAAATTGTTTGATTTTAAGCCTAGAAGTGAAAAATGACAAGTTTGTAAAGTTTAATTGCTAGTTTTGAAAATAAGGACTAAAATGCATTAATTTACAAAATGGTATAATATTTCTAAAATTTTGTATAATATAGGGTTATAAAAGGATGGCTGAGACCGGTTTCAAAATCAAAGCTCAAATTTGAAAGTTATGGCAATTTCAATTTTAGGGACTAAATTGAATCAAAATAAAAACTTTAGGAAATATTTGAAAAGTGAAATTGAAGTGACTTATTTTTATAATAAGATGAAATAAGGTACTTGGAATTGATAAATTGAAATGGATTATCGTATAGATCGGGAATTGAATCAATCAAAGGATAATCGAGGAAAACGCATAATTACGGATTAGTCCTCGACATCTTATTTGTTGTTGTTTCTGCCAAGTAAGTTCATATGGGACTTACTTTATTAATTCATGATTTTTTTTGTTTTTTTTTTTTCTTTCTAGTTTGAGTTGTTATGAATATAATGTCTTTTGGTATCTAATGGACTATATCATAAAATATGAAATATATGACAAATACGAATAGGTACATGGTATGGAATGGATGTGAAATGTTATATGATTAGATGATATGTATATGACGATGTTACAAGGATTGGAATGATACCAAAACGGTAACGGTGCCCGTGTGAACTTAGTAATCAATTAGGATACGAATAACATACCATTACGGTCCCAAAAAGGAAAACATGTGTTTTATTAAGGATTAATACGATGATTTGAGATCCGGCATCTATTGCGGATTCTCACGAAGCTTGTGAGAGCAACTTTAGTTTGAAGCTTGTGTGAGCAAATCAGTCTCATGTATCCGATTTAAATTTATTATAATTCTCTAGACGAAAATAGAAATGAAAACGTTATTAAATGGTAATGAAATGATTGAAAAGAATTCTTATGAATGGAATTATACATGTTTGCAATTTGATTATTGATAGGTGCTAAAAGTAACATGTTTTAACCTCATTATTAATGCGTTTTTGGGTGATTATTCGATGTTACACAGCCTTGTGTCCCCTGATGTTGATGTTAGAACCAAGATAGTATGCTCCACACGGTCTCACACACAGGCGTTTGACTGGCCGTGTGGTACAAGTCGATATACCCCTTAATTGGCACACGGCCTAGCACACGGGCGTGAAACTTGGCCGTGTTGCATAAGTCAGTATACCCTACAGTTTTGGCACGGCCTAGCACACGAGCATGTGTGGCCACTTCGAAGGGCACACGGGCTAGACACACGGGCGTGTGGGTGGCCATGTGACCCAAGTCGTATGTACCCCCTGTTTTCACACAGTGGAGACACGGGCGTGTGCAGTGGCCGTGTGAGACACACGGCACAGTTTCTGAGCGTGTGTCCTCTGTATTGAGAAAAATTTTCAAAGTTTCGTAGAAGTTTTATAAGTTATCGGTTTAGTCCCGAACCGCTCCTAAAGCATGTTTAAGGCCTTGTAGGCTATTGTAAAGGACAAATTGAATGATGATTGTATGAAATGGTTGAATGTATGAGAAAAGCTTTATTATATATGTTAAAAGTCGATAATGCTCCGTAATCCTATTCCGACTTTGAATAAGGGTGAGGGTGTTACAAAATAAATAAATGAAGGATAAACTTGGATATAATTTGCGAATATAGACAACCAGAAAAGAACTGACACTATATAACAACGCGACCCGTTTTCTGTATTGTTGTTAACACTCAAAAGTTTTGGTGGATAAGGTTGACCGCCACACTTTGGGATGGAGAACAAAGTGATAAGATCGGGTTGGTGAATGCCACAAGAAAGGAATTTCTTGATAAGTTTGATAAGTTCTTAAAGAACAAAGAGCTTTACTTAAATGAATTTTTATCATACAACGTCTAACCATTACAAAGTTTAAACTAAACTATTTATAGGGAAACAAATGTAACACGAATGACCACAAATCAACCATTAATATTGTTCTAGAATATTCTTAAAGTTATTGAATTGGTTCTCTTCACCGAACATCTAAGGGAGTTTCATAAATTCGTTCATTCATCCTTAGCTAAGAATAAAGATGTTCAAGCTTCCATCTATGCATTTGAAATAATGTTGGTGGCTGCTCATTAATGTATGCACCGATTTTATGCATGCTTAAAGGCTAAGCAAGCTCTAGTAGTCACATTCAGCTCCTACGATGGACGGTGGCCTTTAATTGTTTATGGAAAGTTTAAAAAGTCAGCTTCTAGAAAGCTTCTCCATGGCTTCATTCAGCTCCCAACTTAATGATGCATTAACTCAATTTTGGTGTTGGCCGAATGGTCACTTTCAATGCCCATATGAACGACCAACTTTACAAGTGAACAAAATTGATGCTCTTGAAAACTGAACAACCTCATGGTTTGAAAACACTTGATTCCTTTTGGCAAAAATGAGCAGCCCTTTGAAGCTCTAAATAGGCTGGCCATTGGACTCCCCTAGGACAATTATAACATGCATTAGGACACCATAAATGCAACAATAAAGCTGTAGTATATTTGGACATAATTTAACACACTTTTAAGACACATTAAACACGCTTAAGACATCTAATAAACATGCAATAAAAAGGCATAACATTAAAAGATGTATTTAAGACTCGCCACTCTAAGACACATTAAAACCATGTAATAACAATGACACAATTATAACACTTATTAAAGACAAAATAATAAATAAACTTAATTTCCAAAAAAGCTATAGAATTAAATTACTAAATTAAAATGAATCATTGGCTTCCAACGTCCAAATGCAAAATTTTGCAAGAAATTAAACAATCTCATCTTGCATTTAGGCCCTTCAATCTTGGCCTAGTCTCGGGTTCTTTTAATCGAATCAAATGTAACAGCCTGATTTTCAGTGGTGTCAGAAATAGTGATTCGGGATCACTAAATCCGACAAGTGAGTTCAAAAATTTAATATATTAATGTATTAGTCAAGTGTGATTTTAGAAGTATTTTTGAATTAGTGAATTTTGTGATTTAAAAGAATTTATTAGGTAAATTGGGTCGAAAACGAGGTATCGAGACGTCGAATTTATAAGCCGAGACATAAATATTTTTAAAAATATTTATGGAGTGTCATTGAGTTAGTATTAAAGTTTCGTTAGAAAATTTTAACGTTTTGATAGTTAATTAATTAAAAGGACTAAATTATAAAATGTGTAAAAACTTGTTAGAGTGATTAAATAGCTTAAGTGTCTAAGAAGGAAGGATTTCAAAGGCAATTAGACCCAAAATATATGGGCTGGGACGGTATGGGCAAAGAAAATAAGCAAGGAAGCAATGTGAACAAGGGGCAAAATTGGAAAACAAGTAAACTTAATAGTTAAAATTGAATTTTCATGAGAAATCTAGATATTTTCTTCATTTTCCTTCAGCAAAAAACCACCATGGAGGTCTCAAGAAGCTGGTTTCTCATATTTTTGGCACCGTGTGAGTTTATGTCTTGCTCTTTTCTTGTAATTTTTGTGTCTTTAAGACTTTTGCAATTAGGTCCAACTATCCAATTCATTAGTTTTTGATTTTATGGGTAATCTTGGAAGTTACCATTGATGAGTGCTGGATGTTTATAATGAATTAACATGGAATTGAAGTTTTAATTTTGTTATATGATGATTTTATCAAGTAATTTCAATAGAAATTATTTTTAGGACCTAATTGTGAAAAAAATTAAGAATTAGGGTTTGGTATTAAAATTCTGAATATTAATGGCTGTATGGTAGCCTAAAATAATTAGGTAAATTGTCAATTGAGAAAAATTAGCTCAATTGATGGGTTAATTGCTCAGGGAATAAATTGTAAAAACTATAAAATTTAGGGTAAAAGTGTAATTTTAAAAATTGAAGGGTACAAATTGTAAAGTGAATTAGAAATGGAATAGGTGCTAATGAATTTTAAAAACTTTATAATTTGGTTCTATTTCATGCTCGGGTCAATAAAAGAGCTTTCGTAAGCTCGATTAAGACTCGGATTTAATTGTATATTATATTATGAATGTGTTTAAGACATGAATGTTTGTTTAAAATGATATAATTCTGAGTATGTTTGGCGGTAGTTGATCGACAATGATTTTAGCATCTTGTAACTTTCGGACCCAACGATCGGTCGATTAAAGGGTGTGAAATTTAGTGGTATCGAGCTACGATTTAGTCAATTCTAGGAGTGAACCGTAAGCGCGTAGAAGTCTAGAAATATATGACACAATAACTTTGTGATAGTGTGATGCCTTGAGATCCGATTTGACTCTATTTTCCTTATACATAATCATGCCGGCTAAATTAAATCATGTCGTATCGATGAAGTAGATAAGTAACGTTCCTCTTTTGATTAGGGGAGCGACAAATAGTATGCTCGTTGCGTTGCGAGGGCACGAAAGTGAGGTGCGAGATGCCTTCTTCCAAATGATGAATTAATGGTGTACACAATTCATGGAGCTACTCCCTTGGCTCGCAACCTCTACCCCCAATCGTGCCTCCTACAACACCCTATTGTCCTTAAAATATCGATAAGTGTTCATCGACCTCCGGTTGATATGATTTGAAAGTGCGGGGATTAAGAATTCAAAGGTAAAAGGATGGCGATCCGGCGTGACTAGAAGCGAATTTGGTTGGAAAATAATTAGCGAGTTTTCGATGCAATGATGTGCTCACCCGAGGATAGTTAGAGATGTGCCATATCACTCTTGAGACAAGAAGCTTACAAGTGGTGAACTACTTTGATATCGATCGTTCCAAAAAGACAGAGTGAATTGAGATTTCTTTCTATATGAATTGAGAAAGAAATATATCAGGTGTGATACCTTAAAAAAGAAAAAGGAGAATTTTTAGAATTGAAGGAAGGAGCATGTATGAGGCAAAGTATGAGCAGGAATTCATCCGACTTACTAAATGCGCTGATAGATTATGCCGACGAGAAGATGAAATGTACACTGTTTTGAGTGGGAAGTGCGAACAAAGATATCCGAATGTTAGTGGGAGCACTTGAATTGAAAAAGTTTGTGGTTTTATTTGAAAGAGCACAAAAGATTGAAGACATGTGTGATCATTTGTGAAGTCGAGTTTTAAATTTATAAAGATAATGATCGAACCTGGAAACTAACTATGACAACGATTGAGGCAAGTGCACCTATCGAGCGATAGTATAGCTTAGGCAAGACCGGATTGTCGAACCTAAAGGAATTAAAAGTACTAATACTAACTTTCTTTTTATTATTTAGCCTAAGAATAAGTGAAGTTGTTTATCTAGTCTAAATTAATTAAATATTAAACTTAAAATTCTAAGACAAAGAAGAATGAAATTGGGAGAATAACTTGGGAAAAACTCAGTTGATTAAGACGACACCCAAGGAAGAATCCACCTAGACTCACTTGTTATCTAACACTGAACCAGACGATTTATTCACTTGACTCGATCCGTAAGACTCCCTAACGTATATTAAACCCTCTCTCGAGGCAAATAACATCTAACCCTAGGTTAATTAATGGAAATCTCTTTCTCGAATAATAACCCCCTAGAATAGCAGTAAATCAATCTATGGACATCCCATATTAGGTTTCACCCTAATCTGGCAAAATCTCGTCACCCTATCTCTAGGCGTGCGATCAACTCCGCTTAATTATGCTAGATCTACTCTTAAGCAAGGACTTTGCTCCACCACCTAAGCACATTCGACTTGAATTAATATCATGAAATATTAACACAAGAATTAAGCACACATAATTAAGAACAAATCAAGTATTTATCATATAGTTGAGAAAACAATAACAAGGTTCATCTAGGTTTCATCCCCTCGGGTATATCGAGGGTTTAGTTCATAACAATAAAGAAAAACATCTCGGAAGAAAAGATAACACAAAACATAAGAAATCCCTAAAACCCCACGAAGGAATTGAAGAGGAGATCCTCCGTCTTGAGTAGAATTAGGCTTCTTGAGATGGATCAGCTGGCTATCCACTGAGTGAATCCCCACAAATCGCCTTCTGCGGCCTAGCAAGAGCGCCCTAAACGATGGCTTTGGGCCCCCTTTTAGGTCATACTTAGGGTGTATTTGAGGCTTTTGAAATAGGTTTCTTTGCCCCTAAGTATCCTTTCTCGAATGAAATTGCTCTTCTCCACGGTAGAGGCACGGCCATGGCACACGCCCGTGTGAATCGTGTCCAGGCCGTGTTCGAACTTCTAATGAGGACACGCCCGTGTAGATCGATATCAGGTCGTGTTCTAGTATATTGAGGAGGCACGGCCGTGTGAGCTTTAGTCCAGGCCGTGTCGATTTCATCCTTGGCCCATTTTGGTCCGTTTTGAGCCCTTTTTGCATTCTTTTTATTCTTGGGTGCTTTCCTGAGTATAAGTTATGAAAAGTAAGGATTAAGAGCACCTTTTTACATAAATCAAGGGATAATTCATCCAAAAGTATGCTAAATGTGGGCCTAAAATGTGTTACTATTTCGGTTTATCAAATACCCCCACACTTAAGCTTTTGCTTGTCCTCAAGCAAAATTCTCAACTTACAATTAAAACAAACTTTCAATAATTCATAATTCCTATCAACAATGTCTTATCATAATTCATAGATAATTTATACATGGATAATTCAATTCAAAGAGTCCTAAGGATTCAAACAATCTAAGTCATAGATTTGTAGCTCGAAAATATAGGCGTCTCCCCTTATCTAAATAATTACCTTTAATTCAAAACCGACAAGGATTGACATCCTCACTAGGGATTCACTCATATCACTCCAAGTGTTTAAGGTTCAGGAAAAAGCGCTCAAAAGTCGAACATGAAAAGTTAATCCCATAGGCTTTTTGAAAATCAAATCTCCACCACTATAATATGAGATGATGCACAAAGCAAAGGTCTTTATTTAGGGTTATGCTTGGGCTTAGGTTAAAGGTGTGGAATAAGGCTGAATTAGAGGTTAGAATCGAGATTGAATTGATAAAATACCTAACTAGAAACAATAAACTGAATAATTACATCAAGCTGAAAGCTAATAATACTAATAATCGAGCTTCTTCTTCAATATTTGGAATTCAAAAGTATAAGCTCATTTAATCACAAACTAATAATGAATAATGAATATACTTTTGGTTTTTTTAAGAACAAATCATAAATACATAACAAGGGATAAATTCTTTGAAATAAGAAACATATTTAGGCTATTAATCAAATCAAATCTCGATATAAGGGTCGTCAAAAGGAATGGTGATAACAAAAACAAAGGGTTTCTGGGTTAATATTAGCGGTTATGTCAATAAAAAGGGTTGTTAGGATCAAAGGGGTTCACTAGGGGTTAATTGTGAAGGTAGGCTTTTTATGGGGTAAGTGGGTTAAATCCTAGGTTCCTTTATCATCTCTGTATATCAAATCATAGGTGTGGTCTCGTCTGTATAAACGAGGCAAGGTCTAGAATAACAAATCAATGTTGGCATACTCATAATCAATAAAGTGAGCATGAAAAAGAATTTATGTTCTATAAGGCTCAAAATCTCACAAAAATTATGGGTATTTTGACATCAACATTGTAAATTTCAAACTTCAAAGTAATATTTAAACTCAGTTCGACAACCTAGAAAATTTTTAATTTCTGAAAAATAGACTTATCATGCTTGATTCTCTAGTATTCTTAGAATTTAATTATCAAAGCACAATTATCAATGACTTAATCTAAAACATATCAATAAAAATCATAAATCATTAGAAATTTCATCCTAATTAGTAATATGAGGAATTTACTTAAAAACAAGACTAAATTCAGGGTTTTGAGAACAATGCAAAAAGTTTGGCACCTAATTTGAAATTTGAGAATAATGAAAAAGTTAGAAAGCGCCTTTTTAGGTTGTTCACCCCACACTTAAGATGTACATTGCCCTCAATGTACAAAGTTAGCTATATAGACAATAATACTAAAATCATAAGATATGGAGAGAAGTGAAACTTCTTGAATTTTGGATGGATTCCTTGAGTCGGAGGTGAAAGATAAGTTGGAGGGCGATGCGGATGGCGATCCTGCGCTAGATGAAGAAATTGGGTAGCTTATGGAGAATTAGCTTGGATATAATAATAATAATTAAAACTATACTAGTTAAATATTTAAAGAAAAGCAAGCTAAAGTGGAGAAAAATAATGATGAAACTAAAATTAAAAGAAAATATGGATGGATAGTAGAGTCCTTATTGTTGGAGTGTGATTTCTAAAGTGATGATATGGTGGTGGCGTGGCGTGATTCCCTAGTAGCCTTTAGAACCTAAAATCAAGAAACTAAGATAAAATGAACTAAATTGAGCATAAGAGTGTTAAAGAGAAGGGAAATAAATGAGAAGATAAAAATAAAAGAACAGATAATTGGTCTCAAAGACCCTTGGCTTGGAGAGTGATTAAAGTGGCCGGCATGAACTTATGTAGATTGGTCTCCGTGAGGGAGGCTGTGCTTGGCTTCTTCCGCTTCTTTGGCATTGTTTTGGTGTAGCTCAAGGGTATAGAGAAAAAGAAAATGAAAAGTTGAAGGTTGAAAGTTAGTAGGAGAAAAGGGAAGGGAAATGGGGGATTAAATAGATTTTCAAACCTAGTACCATCCCACGCCCGTGCTCCTTGGGCGTGTCGATTCACACGGCCGCCTCGCACGGCCGTGTGTCTAGGTGTGTTGGTTCACCCACGCCCGTTTTATAGATTGCCACACCTGTTGGTGATAAGTCAGTGTCGTCCACGGCCGCATCGCACGGTCGTGGCATTCTGTCGGTGCCCGTGGGGCGGTGGTTGGAGTCTGTGACTTCGAAGATTTGATTCCCTCTGACTTGTACCACCTGCGCCATGTCGATTATGGTGTTTGGGGCATCCCACGGCCACGGCCCGTGGCGTGTGTAGTGCTAGTAGTGTGGCACGGAAATCTGCACTTTTGGTTAGTTTAAAGCTAGATACTATAAAGAAAGGGTAAAATAGAATAAATAAGAAAAATAAAAAATGTAAAAGTTAATGGGGTTAGTGCTCGGGTTGCCTCCCGAGAAGTGCTCGTTTATAGTCTTAAGCTAGACTTTCCTCTCGTTTGCATCTTCAGGGTGGTTTGAGGAGTTGGAAGTCCTTCCTCATGCTATCAGTTTTATCCTCGTGAAAAAGTTTAAGTCGAGATGTGTTTATAGTAAAAGCACCAAAAATTGGATTACTTACCTCGATTGTTCCATATAGGAAAACACTGGTTACCCTAAAAGGTATTTCTTTGTTTGTGTTAGGGTCCGGAGGAGATATTCGAGGATCTGCCTTATCTAACAGTACCTGGTCTCCTATTTTGAAGTGGTTTGTTGTTCCTATGAGATCTTCTGGGGGCTCCTTCGGTTTTACCTTGTGTGGTTCTGGTTCTTCGTCGTGTATCGCTAATTTTTCTTTGAAGTGTGTCTTCCACTCGTCTAGATCATCGATCTGAATCCTTTTATCTTTATGAACTACTTCCTTGTTGGCATGGGTTTTAGGATCGGGTTGATTGTATTCTTTTGTGGTGCTTCACTGAAAATAAGGGTTAGCAGAATGGTTATTAGTAGAATTTACGTTCTCACCTTGATTACTCGATGTTACGGCTAAGTCGAGAGCCTTGAGGGTATTTGTCTCGTTACCTATCACAGTATGAGTTCTCATGCATCAATATCAATTTTAGTCTGGAAATTGCTAAAAAGGTCTTCCTAAAATTAAGGGAATCGAATTATCCTCATCCATGTCTATGACAACAAAATCTCTTTGGGAAAACAAATTTGTCAATTTTACAAGAACATCTTGATGATACCCCTAGGAATTTTAACATTTTTATACGCTAATTGAATGCTCATCCTAGTTTGCTTGGGTTTCCCTAGACCTAATTTTTTAAACAATTTATAAGGCACGACATTTATGCTTGCCCCTAAATCACTAACGCATTATCATCAACGTTAGTCTACCAATTAAACATGGAATTGTAAAACTCACTGGATCTTTTAGCTTTTGTGGTAGTCTATTACGTAACATTCTTTGAGCATCTTTGCGTTTAATTCCACATGTGGATCGTCGTCTAATTTGCGTTTGTTCGTCAAGAGTTGTTTTCAAAATTTCCTCGAATCTCGCATCTATGAAAGGGCTCCAAGTAGCGGTAAGTTAATATGTAATTTCTTTAAAAGTTAAAGAAACTTACCAAACTGTTCCTCTGTGTTGTCTCTCGTTAACGCTTCGGGATATGGCATGCGAGGTTGGTACTCCTTGATTATCGGTTTTGGCTTCTCTTGCGTTACCTCAATTTTACCTTCTTCTACCTCGTTTCCTTGTATTGGGTGGGTTCGTCTAATCCTTCACTTTCTTGGTACATTATGGCTTGGATTTGCTCCTTTGGATTAATCTCGGTGTTGCTTGGTAGACGCCCTTGCGGTCGTTCGGAAATTATTTTTGCAAGCTGTCCAACTGTGTTAGTAAGTTGTCCCACTTCTTAGAAACTTCCTCAACTGACTTAGTGACTTCCCTAACTTGGCTTTGATCCCTTTGATCGATGCTTGTTAGGTCTTAAGGGTGGTTTCGGTGTCTTGGAGGCGATTTTTCTATGGATGCCATGAATCTTGTCGACATCTCTTCAAGGTTAAACTTTTCTCCTGTGGATAGGGTGATTTTGGAAATTTTGAGGAGGTTGTTGTCTTTTATTTCCTTGACCTCCCCACGAAAAATTTGGGTGGTTCCTCCAACACTGGATTATAATTATTACTATAAGGATTATTATTGGATCTGAAATTGTTACCTATATAGTTCATCTGTTTAGCTCTGTGCCGGTTGGTAGGGTGGGTACTCGGGATTCGCCACAGTTCAACTTGCGTCGCCTTTGCATCCTTTGGATGTACTGCGAAGAACACAAACTATCAAGCTTTTTATTCATCATCTCTACTGTGTTGATAGCATGGTTCTTTGCATCGATGTTGAAAACTCCAAGCGCGATTTTGTTGGTTATGTCCTTGTAACTTGCCAGCGATAGTTATTGGTGACATCTCTTCAATAAACTCGTTAGCTTGCCGGGAGTTCTGTTGTTGAGGGTTCCACCGATGCATTGAATCGATTAGTTGCCTCGTTGAGGGGTTTACCGTTATAGAAAGTTTGGACTTGGAGCCACAAGGGTAAACCATGGTGTGAAACCTTCTCAAGAGATCCTTGTATCTCTCGCATGCGTCATTTAATGTCTCTAAATCCATCTGCATAAAAGAAGAGATATCATTCCGTAATTTGGCCGGTGGGAAATATTTTAATAAAAAAATTTCGGTCATTTGTTCCCATGTAGTGATTGACCCTCGTGGTAATGAAGTGTAACCCACTTATTTGGCTTTATTCCTTAATGAAAAGGAAATAAGAAGCCTTATGGCATCATCGAAACGCCATTTATTTTGAAGGTATCACAGAACTCTAAAAAATTAGGTATATGAGTGTTTGGATCTTCGTCCTACAAACCATCAAATTAAACAAATTATTGAATCATTTGTATAGTGTTAGGCTTTAATTAAAAATTATTAGCAGCTATTGCCGGCCTAACTGTACTTGATTTTGCTCCTGTTAAATGAGGTTTAGCATAATCATACATAGTACGCGGAGCATTATTTTCTGCCACATCTTGTGGTGGTGGGTTATTTTCGTCCATCCCTTCAGTAGGATTGGATCTGTCTTCTCGCTCTTCTTCTTGGTAATTTAGGGCTCGCCTAATTTCTCTGCGTTTCTCTGACGGTAGCTTCAATATCACTATCGTATACTAGTGGTCCTCTCGGGTTCCTTCTAGTCATAAACTAGAGGTACCTGCTAGGAAAAGAAAGAAAGAAAAATTTAGCAAAGAAAATAAGAAATAAAATTAAATTGAAAAAAAATAAAAAAACGGCTAAAGTAATAAAAATAGAGTGTTCTTAATATTTTAGTTCCCCGACAGCAGCGCTAAAAACTTGATCATTTGTGAAGTCATAGTTTTAAATTTATAAAGATAATGATCGAACTTGAAACTAACTATGACAACGATTGAGGCAAGTGCACCTATCGAGCGATGTAGTATAGCTTAGGCAAGACCGGATTATCGAACCCAAAGGAACTAAAAGTACTAATACTAACTTTCTTTTTATTATTTAGCCTAAGAATAAGTGAAGTTGTTTATCTAGTCTAAATTAGTTAACTATTAAACTAAAAATTCTAAGACAAAGAATAATGAAATTGGGAGAATAACTTGGGAAAAACTCAATTGATTAAGGCGACATCCAAGGAAGAATCCACCTAGACTCACTTGTTATCTAACAACTTTGAACCATTTATTCATTTGACTTGATCCAGTAGGACTCGATGGCCGTAAAAGCAACATATTTTAAGCCCACATTTAATATGCTTTTGGATGATTTAAGCCCCAATTTATGTAAAAGGTGCTCTTAATACTTTCTTTTCATGTCTTATACTCGGGAAAGCACCCGATGGCGAAAAGAGCGAAAGCGGGCTTAAAGCGGACCAAATTGGGCCAAGCCACGAAATCGGCCACGACACGGACTTCAAGCCACTGCGTGCCACCATTCCTACTAGAACCACGACCTTACCACGACTTACGGCGGCGTGCCTCATTCAACGATGTTGAACACGGCTGAAGGCGATTCACACCTTGGCGTGTGCCATGGCCATGTCCTGCCGTGGGAAAGAGGAATTTTACTCGGATTTGGATACTTGGAGACAAAGAAAGGAATTCCAAAGCCTATTCAAACACCCTAGTAGGAACTCTACTTGAATTAGGATACTTTGGGGCCAAGTAAGGCATCTCAATGTCTATATAAACACCCAAGGGGGAACTTGTCAAGGGAGTTCGGCAGAAGCCTCTGCCAGGGCTTTCGTCTAGGGGCGTCGTGCTAAGCCAAAGAAGGTAGATTTGTGGGGATTCACTTAGGGATAGCTAGTTGGTCCATCTCAAGAAGCCAGAGTTCTACTCAAGGCGGAGGATCTCCTCTTCAATTCCTTGAGGGTTTTAGGGATTTCTTATTTTTTTTTATCTTTTCTCTTGAGATGTTTTCCTTTATTGTTATGAACTAAACCTTTGGATACTCGAAGAGGATGAAACCTATGATGAATCTTGTTATTTGATTATTTGAATTATATGATAAATACTTAGTTTGTTCTTAATTATGTGAGCTTAATCCAAATTTAATGTGCTTAGGTGGATGAGGAATAGACCACGCAAAAAGTAGATCCAACATAATTAAGCGGAGTTGATCGCACGCCTAGAGATAGGGTGGCGAGATTTTCTGCGGATTAGGGTGAAACCTAATATGGGAGTCCACAAATCGATTTACTACTATTCTAGGGGTTATTATAAGAGAACGAGAGTTCCACTAATTAACCTAGGGTTAGACGTTATTCGCCTCGAGAGAGGGTTTAATATACGTTAGGGAGTCTTACGGATCAAACTAAGTAAATAAATCATATGGTTCAAGGTTAAATAACAAGTGAAGTCTAGGTGGATTATTCCTAAAGGTATCGCTTGAGTCAACTGAGTTTTTCCAAAAGTTATTTCTCGAATTCATTCTTTTTGTCTTTGCGTCTTAGCCTAGTAAGTAGATTAGTTTTAATTTAACAAACATCACTTTATATTAAGGCTAAATAATAAAAAGAAAGTTAGTATTAGTACTTTTCGTTCCTTTGGGTTCGATAATCCAGTCTTGCCTAAGCTATACTACTGTTCGATAGGTGCACTTGCCTTTAATCATTATCGAGTTAGTTTTCGAGTTCGATCATTCTTTTATAAATTTTAAAACTACGATTTACAACGGTCAAGTGTTTGGCGCGCGTTCTTAGCAGAACTAAAATATTAAGAAAGCTCTATTTTTATTACTTTAGCCATTCTTTTTATTTTTAGCAATTTACTTTTATTTTTAGTTTAAAATTTTTACTTTGCTAATTTTTCTTTTATTTGTTTTTGTCGAGATAATTTTAGTTTATAGAGAAGATGGCACTAAATAACTATCGATTGGCGAGTTATGAGGACAACACCAATGAAGCCGCCAATGTCTTCAACCTCGCGCTTAATAACCGGGCTATCAAACCCGATTTAGAGATGATGAATAAAAGATTGATGGTTTGTGTAGTCTCTCGCAGTGCATCGGTTATGCAATATGACTCGAATCTAGGAGGCGTGGCAAATCACGAGTACCCACCCTACTACAGATATGGCATGCGAGCGAACAAGTCCACTATATGGGTAACTATTCTAGACCTCAAAATAATTTTTATAATGACACTTATAATACAGATTGGAGGTACCATCCCAATTTCTCATGGGACGATCAAAGCGACCAAAGAGAGAACTTCCTCCAAATTTTTAACAACCACCTCACCAACGGGAAGATGAGTCGAACCTTGAAGAGACATTGGAAAAATCCATAGCAAACATAGAAGCACGTCTCCAAAATATAGAAAGCGAAACAAGAAACATCGATTCAAGGGATCGAGGATCATTTAGGTCGACTGTTAAGGTGATCTTAGAACAACCACAAGAAAGCTTGCCAAGCAACACTAAAACTAACCCAAAAGAGCAAATCCAAGTTTGTAACAACTCATGGCGGTGAAAGATTAGTGGAATCGACCCAAGGAAAGATCTGTGGTAAGTGAAGGTAAGGTTGAGGTGAGCCATGAAATACCAAAATCGGCAATTAAAGAGTACCATCCTCGTGTACCATATCCAGAAAGAAATGAAGAAGGACAACACGGAGGAGCAGTTTGGTAAATTTCTTAAACTTTTAAAGAAATTACATATTAACTTACCGTTTCTTGAAACTCTTTCGCATGAATGCCGATTATAGAAAATTTTTAAAGAGCGGTTGACAAACAAGCGGAAAGCTAGGCGAGGAATCACATGTGGAGCTAAGCGCGCAATGTGCTCGGCAATTCTACAAAATAAAGCGCCCACGAAATTAAAAGATCCGGGGAGTTTTACAATTCCATGTTTAATTGGTAGTTTATCTATTGATAATGCTTTTTGATTTAGGGGCAAGCATCAATGTTATGCCCTATAAAATGTTTAAACAACTAGGTCTAGGAAAGCCGAGACAAACCGGGATGAGCATTCAATTAAGCGATAAAACTATCGAATTCCTAGGGTATAATTGAAAATGTTCTAATCAAAATTGATAAATTCGTATTCCTAGTAGACTTTGTCGTTTTAGACATGGATGAGGACAATTCGATCCCTTTAATTTTAGGAAGACCCTTTCTAGCAGCTGCCGGGACTAAAATTGATGTTGAGTGCAGGAGAACTCATTCTTCGTATAGGTGACGAATCAATCGGTTTGCAAGCTCTTGACTTGGCGAACATCGATCGATGAAGGTGAGAAAGTAAAATCGGTTGATAATCAATCATTCAAATTTCACCATGAGGAACAACCACAGAACTATGAACCTGAGCCGAAACAGGAACCTTGTGTCAACAAAGAAGAAGCATATGAGGAACGAAGGCTTGAGATCAACAAACTAGAAGAGGGGAAGACACACTTTAAAGAGGAGCCGGACCCATACGAAGAAAAACCGAAGGAACCCCAGGACAGTGATAGGAACAACAAATCACTTCAAAATAGGGGATCGGTATTGTTGAATAAGGAAGACCCTCGAATCGCCAATTTAGACCTCAAGACAACCGAAGAAATCACTTTTGAGGTACTTAATGTCTTCCTATACGGGACAGTCGAGGTAAGCAATCCTAAATTCAGTACTTTTGAGGTAAACACTACTCGACTTAAATTTTATATCAAAAATTGAGTTGATCGCATGAGGAAGGATTTTCACCTCCTCAAACCACCTTGACCATACGAATGAGAGGTAAAGTCTAGCTTAAGACTATAAGCGAGCGCTTCTCGGGAGGAAACACGAGCACTAACCTATTAATTTTTACATTTTTATTTTTATTTTTCATTTTAGCACCTAACCATAAACTAACCAAAGTCTGATTTCCATGCTCACGGCCTTGCACTGATCGTGGGCGTGGCGTGTGGAAGCGAGAAGGACAAACCACAGGCGTGCTAGTAACCGTGCATGACAAAGAATGATTTCTTTTCCCAACACAGACTACGATAAAAGCCCACGCGCTGTGCCGACTTCCGTGTGAGGTTACCGACTTAATGAGCACAGGCGTGACCGCGGTGTGCCCTGGCCGTCTTGAGGTTCTGACTTGATGAGCACGGGTTTAACACACCGTTCTAAAGGATGTGTGAAGAATAATGCAGGCGTGCTATGAGACCCAAGGCCGTGGTAAAACACCTAAACGCGCCCAAAATTCAAAATCACAAAAAACACAATTTGGTTAAACTCGAACAAGGCGTGGGTAGTATCACTATTTAAATATTTACTTTTATTTCTATTTCTATTTTTATTTTTATTTTTATTTTTATTTTCTTTCTTCTATTTTCTTTATTATTTTCTTCTTGTTATTCATTCCATTTAGATTTAGCTTAGGATACAAAAGAAATTAGGATGGGCGCTTGAGGACTCAACCGAGTTCGAGAGGCGCCTCCCACGCTCACCTCAATCCTATCAGGTTTCTTTTCATTGGCTTCATCCCAATTTCAGGAAGTTTCCCTTCTCTCCCCATCTTACAATTTTATGATTATTTTACTATTATCTACCTTTGTACATTGAGGACAATGTACATCTTAAGTGTGGGGGGGTTAACTATAGTATTATTTGAAAATCCCTGAATTTAGTCTTGTTTGAAAGTAATTTTTTCATATTACTAATTAGGATGAAATTTACGATGATTTATGATTTTTATTGATATGTTTTAGATTAAATCATTGATAATTGTGCATTGATAATTAAATTCTAAGAATACTAGAGAATCAAGCATGATAAGTCTATCTTTGAGAAATTAAAAAATTTCTAGGTTGTCGAACTAAGTTTAAATATTACTTTGAAGTTTGAAATTTACAAGGTTGACATCAAAATACCCATAATTTTTGTGAGTTTTTGAGCCTTATAGAGCATATATTCTTTTTCTTGCTCACATTATTGATTATGAGTGTGTCAACAACTTGATTTGTTATTCTAGAACTTGCATCGATTATACATGTCGAGACCACATTTTTGATTTGATATCTGAGAGATGATAAAGAGGTTTTAACCCACTAACTCCATTAAAAGCCTACCTTCACAAATTAACCCCTAGTGAACCCATTTTAATCCTAACAACCCTTTTTTTATTGACATAACCGCTAATATTAACTTGAAATCCTTTGTTTTGTTATCACCATTCCTTTTGACTACCCTTATATCGAGATTTGATACGATTAGTTGCCTAATTATGAATTTTAGTAGTTTATTCTTTATTATGTATTTAGTTTGTTCTTAAAAAAAAGCGAAGTATATTCATTATTAGTTATGTGATTAAATGAGCTTATACATTTAAAATCCAAATATCGAAAAAAGAAGCTCGTATTATGAGTATTATTAGTTTTCAATTGATGTAATTATTATTAGTTCATTAGTTCTTAGTTAGGTAATTTGTCAAGTCAATCTCGATTCTAACCTTCTAATTCAACCTATATCCATACCCTTAACCTAAGCCCAGTTACAACCTGTTAAAGACCTTTTGATTTGTGTTTCATCTCATATTACGAGTGGTGGAGATTTGATTTTCATGCAAGCCTATGGGATTAACTTTTCGGAGTTTGACATTTGAGTGCTTAATTCGAGACCTTAAACACTTGAGTGATTTGAGTGAATCTTTTGTGAGGATGTCAACTCTTGTCGGTTTTGAATCAGAGGTAATTATTTAGATGAAGGGAAAACAAATACGTTTTGTGCCACAAAAGTATGACTTAGATTGTTTGAATCTTTAAGACTCTTTGAGTCGAATTATCCATGTATGAATTATCTCTGAATTATGATGAAACACTATCAATGACTATTATGAATTATAGAAAGTTCGTTTTAATCGTAAGTTGAGAATTTTGCTTGAGGACAAGCAAAAGCTTAAGTGTGGGGTATTTGATAAACCGTAAAAGTAACATATTTTAAGCCCACATTTAATATGCTTTTGGATGATTTAAGCCCCAATTTATGTAAAAAGGTGCTCTTAATCCTTTCTTTTCATGTCTTATACTCGGAAAGCACTTGATGCGAAAAGAAGCGAGAAAGCGGGCTTAAAGCGTACCAAATTGGGCCAAGCCACAAAATCAGCACGGCCTAGACTTCAAGCCAAGCCTGCGGCCGTGCCACCATTCCTACTAGAACACGGCCCTACCACGACTTACGGCCGTGCCTCATTCAACTTGATGTCGAACACGGCTGAAGAGGCGATTCACACGGGCGTGTGCCATGGCCGTGTCCTGCTGCGGGGAAGAGGAATTTTACTCGGATTTGGATACTTGGAGACAAAGAAAGGCATTCCAAAGCCTATTCAAACACCCTAGTAGGAACTCTACTTGAATTAGGATACTTTGGGGCCAAGTAAGGCATCTCAATGTCTATATAAACACCCAAGGGGAAACTTGTCAAGGGAGTTGGAGAAGCCTCTGCCGGGAGCTTGCGTCTAGAGGCGTCGTGCTAAGCAAGAGAAAGAAAATTTGTGGGGATTCACTCGGGGATAGCCAGTTGATCCATCTCAAGAAGCGAGTTCTACTCAAGGCGGAGGATCTCCTCTTTAATTCCTTGGGGTTTTAGGGATTTCTTATGTTTTGTTTTATCTTTTCTCTTGAGATGTTTTCCTTTATTGTTATGAACTAAACCCTTGAATACCCAGAAGAGATGAAACCTATGATGAATCTTGTTATTTGATTATTTGAATTATATGATAAATACTTAGTTTGTTCTTAATTATGTGAGCTTAATCCAAATTTAATGTGCTTAGGTGGAGGAGGAATAGACCCTGCCTAAGAGTAGATCCAACATAATTAAGCGGAGTTGATCGCATGCCTAGAGATAGGGTGACGAGATTTTGCCGAATTAGGGTGAAACCTAATATGGGAGTCCACAGATCGATTTACAGCTATTCTAGGGGTTATTATAAGAGAACGAGAGTTCCACTAATTAACCTAGGGTTAAACGTTATTCGCCTCGAGAGAGGGTTTAATATACGTTAGGGAGTCTTACGGATCAAACTAAGTGAATAAATCATATGGTTCAAGGTTAAATAACAAGTGAAGTCTAGGTGGATTATTCCTAAAGGTATCGCTTGAGTCAACTGAGTTTTTCCAAAAGTTATTTATCAAATTCATTCTTTTTGTCTTTGCGTCTTAGCCTAGTAAGTAGATTAGTTTTAATTTAACAACCATCACTTTATATTAAGGCTAAATAATAAAAAGAAAGTTAGTATTAGTACTTTTAGTTCCTTTGGGTTCGATAATCCGGTCTTGCCTAAGCTATACTACTGTTCGATAGGTGCACTTGCCTTTAATCATTGTCAGAGTTAGTTTCCAGGTTCGATCATTCTTTTATAAATTTTAAAACTCTGATTTACAGCGATCAGACTCCCTAACGTATATTAAACCCTCTCTCGAGGCGAATAACGTCTAACCCTAGGTTAATTAACGAAAATCTCTTTCTCGAATAATAACCCCCTAGAATAGCAGTAAATCGATCTATGGACATCCCATATTAGGTTTCACCCTAATCCGGCAAAATCTCGTCACCCTATCTCTAGGCGTGCGATCAACTCCGCTTAATCATGCTAGATCTACTCTTAAGCAGGGACTTTTTCTCCACCACCTAAGTACATTCGACTTGAATTAATATCCGCGAAATATCAACACAAGAATTACGCACACATAATTAAGAACAAATCAAGTATTTATCATATAGTTCAGAAAATAATAACAAGGTTCATCTAGGTTTCATCCCCCTCAGGTATCTGAGGGGTTTAGTTCATAACAATAAAGAAAAACATCTCAGAAGAAAAGATAACACAAAACATAAGAAATCCCTAAAACCCCCTGAAGGAATTGAAGAGGAGATCCTCCGTCTTGAGTAGAATTCCGGCTTCTTGAGATGGATCAACTGGCTATCCCTGAGTGAATCCCCACAAATCTGCCTTCTCTGGCCTAGTAAGACGCCCCTAAACAATGGCTTTTGGCCCCCCTTTTTAGGTCATACTTAGGGTGTATTTATAGGCTTTTGAAATAGGTTTCTTTGCGTATCCTTTCGCGAATGAAATTGCTCTTCTCACGGCAGAGGCACGGCATGGCCATGGCGCGCGTGTGAATCGTGGCCAGCCGTGTTCGGACTTCTAATGAGGACACGCCCGTGTAGATCGATATCAGGCCGTGTTCTAGTATATTGAGGAGGCACGGCCGTGTGAGCTTTAGTCCAGGCCGTGTCAATTTCATCCTTGGCCCATTTTGGTCCGTTTTGAGCCCGTTTTGTGTTCTTTTTATTCTTGGGTTCTTTCCTAAGTATAAGTCACGAAAAGAAAGGATTAAGAGCACCTTTTTACATAAATCAAGGGATAATTCATCCAAAAGTATGCTAAATGTGGGCCTAAAATGTGTTACTATTTCGGTTTATCAATGTGCAACAAAAGAAACTAGCCAAATCGAAGCTCCAAGATTAGATAAGCGGAGTATGACCAGATTGTTTTGAGCTCCTCTATCGAAAAAGTCAAAAGATGTTCATAGTCGTTTTACATTTTTAAATCCAACGTTTTGAGGGGCGAGAACATTTAAATTATTTGTGACCTTGAGCATGAGAAAAACATAACTCTAATTAACACTATCAATTGTGCGGACCATTTAAATTACATAGCTAGTTCCTATGGCATCATCCAATTGCACACCCAATCAAACCATGCCGATTTGTTCTTCAATAAAATAAAATGATAATTACGGATCAAGTTATATTTAACAACCGTGTATTGTTCAAAGCATCGAACAATGAGTCTTTCTTGAAATGAAGCCAAAAGCGATACTAAGAGAGCGATCTTTATCTTTCTCGTAATTTAGAGAAAAAGTGAATATCAAGGCAAACATGAGATTAAGTGCGGTTTCAAATCTCACAGTTCCAACACCAATTTTTGTTAGCCTTAGGCTAGACTGAAATTTAACTAGACTTGTTAAAATAATAAGCAACCAAAAAAACAAAAGAAATTTTTTTAATTAAAATGGGAAATAAGGAATAAAGGTGGAGACGTTTGAAATTCGCAGTAATGGGACTTACATTTATATATTGAGAGTTGGTACTTGTATATATAGTAGAAGATAGATAAACAATGAAGCACCAAATTTAGTAGAATCCATATCCAAAATTCATTGAAAAATGTAAAGGGCTCGGAAACAGAACATGTTTTTCTCTTGTTGAGATGATGATGATAGCAAGGCCATGGTTAACTTGGTAAGGGAGATTGAAACCGTGACTTGTTCCATGTTTGAGAAGTTGTTGTCCCTTATCTCAGGGCCAAAAGAACAATGAAAGAAGACCAGCTGGTTGTTAGTTTCCAGAATCGAATAGTAAACAGGAAGAGACATTAATGAATTTGAAAATGTTGATGCTGGTTGTGGGTCAGGCGATGAACACATCATGTTGAGATGCAAAACCAGCTAAAGGACTCGTATTGGCTAAAAAACCAGTAGTAATAATAATAAAGAAATAATTTCATTCCCACACATGTGTTGCTGCATAAAAAAAATAAATTGTTAGAAGCAAGCGGATCTTGCCTCCTTGCAGAACCTAATCAACAAGACAGCTATAACAATAAGACTAGACAAGTTAAAAGCAAATGATTCATTAATACAAGGCATTGAATGTAGTACCACCGTGCGCATTATTATATAATATTTGTAGATATGGATATTATGGCATGAAAACTAGTAGTGTTTGTTGCTACCGAAGGGTGATGAGTTGTTGTGATTGTGGAGAGGAGACACAGCAGAAACATTTTGGCGATAGTTGTGGGGATCGAGATCGAGTTAGTTCATGTTGCTTGCTTCCAATTGATATTTAAAATGATTGAGATTCCTCGTGTCTGCCCTCAACCTGTAATATAAATGTTGAGCAGATGGTAAGGGGACTACAGCAAATAGCTAAGCAGAGTTGAAAACACATATCCCTTTTGCATAACAAGAAAATGGCAGCCTCTTACCATGCTCGATCAAACAGCTTGCCCTCAAGGCAACACCCCATCGTTTCACAAATCGACGAGAACTTGAACCGATTGAGGGCATCTCAATCAGCCTCTACATCATCATCGATAGGCCACAATCTAAGTGGTCTTCAGGATTTGCATGAATGTGTAGATGTATTGCTTCAATTTCCCCTCACCCAACAAGCTCTCGCCCAAGAGAAGCAAAGGGAAATGGTTGAAGAGCTTTTGGATGGATCTCTCATGCTCTTGGATGTATGTACCACTGCCAAGGATGCCTTGTTGCAGACAAAGGAATGCACACAAGAGCTTCAATCAATTTTGCGCAGAAGACGTGGAGCCGAAGGGCTTGCTAATGAGTTTAGGAAATACTTGACATCTAGGAAAGCCATGAAAAAGGCAATCTGCAAGGCCTTAAAGAACTTGAAGCATATACAGAATAAACTCAGTACTCCTGGCGAGAATGGAGCTGTGATTAGCGCCTTAAGAGATGTAGAAGCAGTTACCATCAGCGTGCTAGAATCCGTATTGTCCCTTATTTCAGGGCCAGAGGCAGAATCAAAATCGAGCCGTTGGTCGCTGGTTTCGAAGCTAATGCACAAGAAGAAAGTAATGTGCGAGGAAGAACAGAAAGCGAATGAAATTTTGAGTGCTGAAGCTGCAGTGCGTTCCTGCATCAAATCCGAAAACATGAAGCATGTCGAGAACGTGCAAAAGGAGCTTCAAAGCTCAGAGTTGAGCATCCAAGATCTTGAAGAAGGCCTTGAAACCCTCTCCAGGCGTATGATCAAAACTAGAGTTCTTGTTCTTAATATCATCAGCTGTTAAATATTGGCATCGCAGTTGTACATATATACTGTAATTTTACAGAGGTTATACAATAGAAAAGAAATACAAAGATTATACAATCTTCTTTCTCAAAATTCTACCTCTTGTGAAATCATTTAGTTATATTTCCAAAATGGTTGCAGTAATTTTTTACTTCAAACATATTCAACCACGAACAAGAAAAAACTTCAAAAATACTTTTATCCAGCACATGCTAATATCCAAAACTTACACCCGAATCCCAGTAACTTAGACCTACCTTTAATTTTCCCAAGTTGAATTATACAGCCTCATCATCACAACTGGTATCTTGGAATATATCATGAAACATTTCTATGAATATGTGAGCTGCCAGGATTCCTCTTGTCCCACTGAAGACAATGGAAGACTTGCTAAAAATTAAAAACTCCATGCCCGTCAGTTTATCACATGGAAGATGGCAATGAAAAGATGCTAATTTGATATTATGTTAATCATAAAATTTTCTTATGTTAGGGGAAAAGGAAGCAAGGATCAGAAAGTGTATCTTGTTCAACTTCAAACCCTTCTTTACTTGGTTATCAAATTGCATGAAAAATAATGGTAAGTGCTAACACACACGTGGAAATAATGAATTGGTTGTCTGTTTTTCCTTAATATATTTGAAAAATGTCACCAACTCCCGTGCATTGGCAACTAGGATGGTTTCAACGTGTGCAAAGAAACGGCAAGGATATATATATATTAAAGTGCTTGGATAGTGAGCTGGAGAGATGGTAGAGGGGAGACATTGCATGAACATTGCTGCCACCCTTTGATCGAGATCTTAATTAATCATGTCAACATTAGCAGATAGTAGAAGCATTTGAGATTCCATTTGTCTCCATGGATTGATATGCATATACATATATATATATATATATATATAACTTGGGAGCAGATGCCTAGTATTTCAGTGAAAATTGCGAGAAACGTTGATTCAACAAATAGGCTTCTTTGCTCAGAACAAAAAAAATGGCAGCCACTCGATCCAACAGTTTCCCCCGCTCATCTAGACAACACCCACTAGCAACAGAAGTTAATGAGCATTTGAATAGATTGAGGGCTTCTAAGGAGGCATCTACTTCATCATCATCAATAAGCCATAAACTAAATGGCTTTCAAGATTTGTATGATTGTGTTGTTAAGTTTCTTCAGTTGCCTCTGTCCCACCATGCTTTGGCCCACGAATGTGCTGATGAGTTGTTGGATGGTTCTCTTAGACTCCTCGACCTTTGCAGCACTGCTAAAGATATTGTGCTGCAAACAAAAGAAAGCGCAAGTGAACTTCAATCGGCTTTGCGTCGAAGGAAAATCGGTGAAGCTGAGATCGTAAGTGAAGTGAGGAAATACATGAGCTCCAGGAAAGTTGCCAAAAAGACTATCCACAAGGCATTGGGAAACTTGAAGGTCATACAAAGGAAAAACACAGTCTCACCTTCAGAAACTGTTAGCATGCTGAAGGAGATTGAAGCAGTGACTTGTTCTATGTTTGAGGATTTGTTATCTCTCATCTCTGGACCAAAGCCTGGAAGTTGGTTATCAGTTTGAAACTATTGCATCAAAGAAGAATAGCGTGCGAAGATGCTAGAAGGAACGTGAATGAATTCGAAAAGGTTGATGTTGCTTTGAAATCCTTCGGAGTAACCAAATCTGAGATCATAAATCTTGAGATGCAAAACCAGCTAAAAGACTTGGAGCTGTTTATTCAGGATCTTGAAGATGGACTTGAATGCCTCTTTAGGTGTATGATCAAAGCAAGAGTCTCGCTTCTTAACATCCTTACCCTGTAAAAAAGCAAACCCAATTTTGGGTTACATCATGTATAGAAATCAAATATACATACATACATACATACATATAAATGAAATACTCTTTTCCATTTCCATACGACAAAAGCTCCCTGTTATTTTTCCTCTTTCAGTAGCATTTGTTTTAACCTTCTTTTCTTCCAGAGAAAACAAAAAAGTTACATAAAACAGTAACTAGATAGTAATGAAACAAAGTTAACCTTGGGTTTTTGTATTTTACTTTCTTCTTAAATATGATGCAATTAATTTATCAAGTTTGAGGCTGGTAGGATTCCTTTTGTATCTAAATTAAACAACAATCAATCCATTCACACGGATGCATGCATTAATAGTGATAACAGCAAGCTTATATTCAAATCTATCACACGTTTCAATTGATGAAAAATGGTGAGGCCAGCTTGTTGCCAAATATCAACCATTAAACTCCACCCTTTTTTTCTATTTGTTGGCAATATGTGTAGAAATTATTAAGCTTGCATGTAGATATTGCCTCCCTCCGCCAGAACAAGATAATCGTATAATAAACTCCACCCATTTTTCTGTTTGTTGCCAACATGTGCAACATGCACATATTGCGTGCAAATCCCTTGTTTTTACAAATAGTTGAATTGTAGTAGGAACAAAATGACTCTCCAAATAAATAAGGAGGTGAGTTTATGTCAAACTGAATTCAACACCTTTCGTGAAGCAAATGGAACAAACAAAGAGTTCACAACACCTTATATATCCGAGCAAAATCACGTAACAAAATGCTAGAAGCTGCATTTTGTTGTTGAAATCTGCAGAAGCATGGTGAAGCGATTGCCGCAACAACGGAATATGCAACTGAAATTATGCTCCACTTGGTCTTCTAGTCTATAGAGACTAGATCTCTTCAAAAATGGTAAGTACAATGACTAAATGGTAAAATTCTCATTTCTACAGTAAAAGGGCAACGATGTAATTTTCACCCCCAATGAATTCATATTAAAGGGTGAATGTGAGTTATGAGATTTGAGTGGCTAAATAATTATTTGTTCTGAAGAAATTGATCTAAAGGGTAAAACGGAAATTTTTTCAAAAGGGCATTTTGGTCATTTCTCAAGAATGTACACAATCCCTCCAAAAAGAAAATATTCACAACATATACAAGTGGAAACCCAAATACCAAAACCTAAGTAACTCGACTCTCAAAACTAGTTCCAAGTGGAGTCGCCTAGTTGCATAACGTATTAGTTGAGAACCTAGCAAGCTAGACACGAAAACCTAAAAACGTAGTGTTGTCACTAACCAATCCGAGCTAGCTTGGTTAACCACATATTGCCTAAAGTTTGAAGACTAAACTTAATATGAATATAAGGAAGAAAAAAAAACTTAAATACTACCCCCTGATCTAATTACCAAAATCTAGGTTTGGGAGTATGATTATGTGCGTAGAATGTTTGAGAATCCCTACAACGCCTATTTAAAGATAATCCTATGAAGTTTGGTGTTTAAGGATTTTAAATCAAAATTCTAAGCATGAATTTAAATATACGACCTACCTTCAAAAACTAAAAGAGAGCTAAAACTAAAATCCAATAATTAACATAGGATATTAAAAGAAAATTTAATTCTAAAATTAATACCAAAAATTGAAAATCAATAAATTTAACTTAAATGTATAAAATTAAATTTAACTTGAAATACTGAGATTGACGATTAACACTAAAAATTTTAAAATTTTAAAAATCTAATATTTAAAATGTAAAACAACAATGTTAGCTCTAGTTTTTCAAATATTTTGATATAAAAAAAAAGTATACTGAAAATTCTCTACTTAAATCTGCAAAAATTGTTTATAAGTCCTCAAAATTATTTTCAAAGTGTTGGACAAAATAAATTGTTAAAAAGCCTTAAATTAACTTATTTTTAACAAGTTTTTAAACTCTGAAGGACTTTTTCTGATACTTAGGTGGACAAGTATCGGTAGAACTCAAGATGAAGAGACCTTGAAAAAGCTACAAAATTCTGCCGATAGAACTGGGAGTTCTACCAATAAACCCGGACTTCTATCTATAGAACGCACTCCAGTAAGCAAGGCAGTCTTGGCCTGAGACTTCTATCGATACCCTGGTCCCTTCTACCTATACAACCAAAATCACGTAGCAAAACACATGAACTGCACTGTTGTTGAAATGTGCAGAAGCATGGTGAAACAATTGTCGCAACAGTAGAATATGCAACTGAAATTATGCACCACTTGGTCTTCTAGTCTATAGAGACTAGATCTCTTCAAAAATGGTAAGTACAGTGACTAAATGGTAAAATTCTCATTTCTACCGTAAAAGTTCAAGACCTAAATTGCGAAATCAATAAACCAAAAAAAATATAAAACTTAGTCTAAAGTTAAATTTAAATTTGCTAAATACCTAAAATTCTAATTAAAACCTAAAAACTAAATAAATATAAAGAAAAGTAAATTTTATCAAATTTAAGTAAGACCTAAACACCTAAACAACTCAAATCTAAATAAGAACTTAACTTCTAGATGTAAATTTATACACAACTAATTATCACAATATACCAATTTCATCAACATTCCATGTAGAACATGTACATTCAACCATCCCGGATGACCCAACAATGATGACTTTTACTATTTGCATATTCTACCATCCCGAGTGGCCCAACAATGATGGCTTTGAATATTTACATATTCTATCATCTTGAGTGGCCTAACAATGATGGTTTTGAATCATTATATCATGCTAAAGTAGCAACACCAACATTGTTTATGTTGCTTATGTTTGGTCTATTGGTTTGATTAATTGTTTTCTGCTGATTTGTTAATTGATTCTTTAGTCAATGTTTAATTTAATCAGTTGTTCTTGTTTTCTAGCATGGTGGGTTGTCATGGGATGTGTCCCTAGTTTTAAGGGTTGTGGTGTGTAAAGGGGTGTATGCCTATATAAGGCACACAGTTGATTTCAGAAATTATCTATCAGTTTAGTTCAGCTTCCCTTGTTTTTATTGTTTTCCTCTATTATCTGTTGTGTGTTTCTCATTTTGGTATCTGAGCCAGGTTTTTATATTTTTTGTTGTGTCTCCTCTTGGCAAAATCAGTAGCCTTCATGCCATCGGTGGAGTTAAGAAACTCAATAATCAGAGCTACAACACTTGGTATACATGTATAACGTCGTACTTGCAAGGCCAAGTGTAACAGTCCGATTTTGACCCTAATCGGAATAGTGGTTTCGAGACCACGAATTCTAGTTCGAAAAATATTTTAAAATTATTTTCAGTGTTTATTATGTGTGAATTTTCTTGTGTGAAATTTTCGTGTTTTAATTTCGTCGTTTGAGTGTCCGATTAAATAAAAGGGCTTAATCGCGTAAAATGAAAATTTGATGGTTAAATAAGAAAGTGCCTAATTTGTTGTTGTCTTTATAATTTTGAGGTTTTATGATGCAAATAGCCCACTATATAAGTTAGTGGATGGCAAAGGACTTATATAACCTTATTGTATATGTTTTCTATATTAATTTGTAAAGGTTAATTAAGTAAAATAATAATAATGATAATATATGTTATATTATATCACAAATTAAAAAGCCATGTTCTCATCTTCTTTGACCGAAACTAAAGAAAAGAAAAATAAAGAAACTTAAGCTAGGTTCGGCAATCTTTGAAGCTTGATTCAAGGTTAGTTTTTGTTCGATTTTTGATAATTTTTACGTTTTTGTAATCGTTGCTTTGAATACTTCAAGACCCATGCTTGAATTTTTGATTTTGATGAAGATTTTGAAATGTGTCATTGATGAGTTTGTAAGTTTTATGATGTTAGTTGATAAATTATGAAATATATGTGTTAGATTAATATGTTGTCTTTGAATTTTTGATGAATTTGAGTAATTAGGGCTAAATTGTAAAAATAAATTTTTGAGGGACTAAAATGTGAAATAAATGAAATTTATGGACTTGTAAGGGCATGGGTGATATTCGACCTAGCTATGGTGATGTGAAATTTTGTGTATTTTGTGTTTTATGCGATAGGGACTAAATTGCAAAAAGTGTAAAATGTCAGGGGCAAAATGGTAATTTGCCCATTTATGTGTTTTTGGATTAAATTGAATGAATATGTGGTTAAATTAGTTAAATTTGAATTTATTTAGATCAAGAACGGAAGAAAATAGAATTAGATCGGGGGAGATCGAAAGTAGTCGAATAGTCGATTAAACCGTCCGACAACATCCGAGGTAAGTCTATAAGCATTTAAATGTTGTTAAACTTGAGAATATATATATATATATATATATTATGTGATGTAATGAATTATTCGAATATATATGTGTTTGGCCGAATGTGATTTGAGATAGGGAACTATGTTTCGAGCTCGTTTCGATCGAGATTCAATGTCTGAAAGTCTCGTACGAACCCGAGGAATAGATAGGATACATATTTCATGACATAGGATTTTTTATATGTGTTATCATGTAAGACCACGTCTGGGACGTTGGCATCGACTTGTGTTTACGTGTAAGACCATGTGCGGGACATTGGCATCGTATTTGATTCGTGTAAGACCACATGCCGGGACAAAGTGGCACCGATATGTGATTACATGTAAGACCACGTGCGGGGCGTTGGCATTGTACGAGCTTCCGACTATCCGCGTATCCTTTTTAATTCGAGCGGTTCAACGGGCAATGTGAAGTAAAGATCGAATGCGAAATTGAATTACGAGGTTCGGTATGTGTTAGTTATTTGTTTATATGGAAACAAGGTAAGTTGGTTATTTGAAAAGATAAAAGGTTATGTGAATATGAATTATGTGTTAACCTATTTGAACATATAAATGACTCGGCCTATTGTTGTATTTGTAATAATGAAAGTGAAATTATATATATGTATATGAATGATTATGTTCGGCCATATGGTATATGTATGTGAGGTTCAAATGTGATACAGTAGTAAATGATGACTTGTGTTTGATATTATACATATTCGGCCTTGTTAACAAAATGTTAATATGTAATTATTGTTATATATGTTTTTGCTTATGACTTACTAAGCTTAAATAGCTTATTGTGTGTGTGTTTTGTTTACCTCTATTTTATAGATTTTGAAGTCACGTTACGAGCTCGGGGATCGTCAGCAAAGCCTATCACACTATCGACTATTTCTTTCGGTATTTTACTAAATTGAACTCGGGCTTATGGCATGTATAGCCTAGATGGAATGTTTGATTTTGGGACATGTGTATATATATATAAAGCCATGCGAAAATAGCTTGATGACTTTGTTTAGGTTCGGTTATATGAGTTCTTGTTTAAATGTTTAATGTGTTTGGTTTTATCATTTTGACCATGGCTTAATTATATGCGGTGTATGGTTGTTATATTAGTTAATATTATGGTAAATGTTTTGATATATATAAAATGTGTGGTAGGTTTGGATTTGGTTTTTAAATGAGTTTGGTTAGGTCTTATAAAATGAGCTATGTATATAAAGGTTAGAAGCTATTTATATGTCCGAATGTGTATAGGTTATATTGATTAGGTTTGTATTCGTATGTTTGCATTGGTGAAACGGTTTAGAAATGGTGGAATATGTGTATAAGAATATTCGGCTAAAGTATTAGACTCATATAAATGGGTATGTGATATGGTTTATGTTATGTATTGAAGTTATCTTAGATGACCGAATATATAGTTAGTGATTGGTTATGTGTGTATGTATTTAAAGAATGTGAATCGGGTGTACTTTTAGTGTAATTTGTGCACAAATGGTTCAAATTAATATGGTCATTTATGCATGAACTTGTGTCAAGAGAAGAAATATATTGGGTCATTGAAATGATACTTGTTTAAATGAGTATATGTGAATGTATGACTAGTATGCCGTGTGGTTAATTAATGGAATAAGTTAATATTGATTCGGTAATTATGCGTAGATATAATTTAGACATTTGAAAATATGCATATGATATTATAGTAAATAAATCATGTTTGGTTATGTTTTATATTACCAATGCCGTATAAATGATTAAATGAAAATTTTAATAGTAAAGTTTGGTTTGTTTGAAGTTTAAATTTGTATATGTGCAAGAGTTATTATATATTTATAATATTAATTTTGATATATGACTAATGGAATAGTTGTTTTGTTATACGTTCTTTATATGATATGTTTAGATTGATGCTGGATTATGTTTTAACTATGCAAAGTTTTGAATGTTATGATTTTTTTTTTTAAATTCAATATTTGATTAAGTTACGAGTCTTGATGTGATTGAATTTTGAGTTGTGAAATGTAATGAATATCTGTATGAACTGTGACATGACCGGTAATGCCTCGTAACCCCAATCCGGCGACGGATACGGGTTAAGGGTGTTACACCAAGACCCGCGGGAGATGGTGAATGAAAGCGAAAGCATACAACTGGTGGCAGAGCCTATAACAATCCGTTTTTCAATGCTGTAAGAAACGGTGGTTTCGGAACCCCATTTTCAATATTCGAGTCTTCAATATTATTATTTAACATTTATGAGGTTAGTATAAAATTTAATTAAAGTTTGATCCCTTAATTTGTCAATTGGATAGTTAATTATGGTACAAGAACTAAATTGTAAAGTGGTAAAATTTTATCACTATGAATTTTTAATTAATTGAAGACCAGTGATGGACAACTATCATCCACCTAATTGGCTAATTAAGGTTAACATTAGTTAATTATTAATTGATTAAGTTAATTATAATTAATTAAAGTTTAATCTTAGTATAAAAGATACATTACAAAAATAAAAAATAAAAAAAGGGTCACTTTAAGTGTGTTTATTGTAATTTTTATATTTCTGAGGTCCCGGAAGCTTGATTTAGCTAATTTGTGTACCAATTTGTAAAACCTTTAAAGTTTTCAAAATTTTTCATTTTTTATTTCTTGAAGTTTTTGGTGATAAATTGTTTGATTTTAAGCTTAGAAGTGAAAAATGACAAGTTTGTAAAGTTTAATTGCTAGTTTTTGAAAATAAGGACTAAAATGCATTAATTTACAAAATGGTATAATATTTCTAAAATTTTGTATAATATAGGGTTATAAAAGGATGAAACTGAGACCGGTTTCAAAATCAAAGCTCAAATTTGAAAGTTATGGCAATTTCAATTTTAGGGACTAAATTGAATCAAAATCAAAACTTTAGGAAATATTTGAAAAGACAAATTGAAGTGACTTATTTTTATAATAAGATGAAATAAGGTATTTGGAATTGATAAATTAAAATGGATTATCGTATAGATCGGGAATTGAATCAATCAAAGGATAATCGAGGAAAACGCAAAATTACGGATTAGTCCTCGACATCTTATTTGTTGTTGTTTCTGCCAAGTAAGTTCATATGGGACTTACTTTATTAATTCATGATTTTTTTTTTTGTTTTTTTGTTTTTCTTTCTAGTTTGAGTTGTTATGAATATAATGTCTTTTGGCATCTAACGGACTAAATCATAAAATATGAAATATATGACAAATACGAATAGGTACATAGTATGGAATGGATGTGAAATGTTATATGATTAGATGATATGTATATGACGATGTTACAAGGATTGGAATGATACAAAAACTGTAACGGTGCCCGTGTGAACTTAGTAATCAATAAGGATACGAATAACATACCATTACGGTTCCAAAAAGGAAAACAGGTGTTTGATCAAGGATTAAAACGATGATTTGAGATCCATCATCTATTGCGGATTCTCTGAAGCTTGTGAGAGCAACTTAAGTTTGAAGCTTGTGTGAGCAAATCAGTCTCATGTATCCGATTTAAATTTATTATAATTCTCTAGACGAAAATAGAAATGAAAACGTTATTAAATGGTAATGAAATGATTGAAAAGAATTCTTATGAATGGAATTATACATGTTTGCAATTTTATTATTGATAAGTGCTAAAAGTAACATGTTTTAACCTCATTATTAATGCGTTTTTGGGTGATTATTCGATGTTACACAGCCTTGTGTCCCCTGATGTTGATATTAGAACCAAGACAGAATGCTCCACACGGTCTCACACACGAGCGTTTGACTGGCTGTGTGGTACAAGTCAGTATACCCCTTAATTAGCACACGGCCTAGCACACGGGCGTGTGACTTGGCCGTGTTGCATAAGTCAGTATACCCTACAGTTTTGGCACGACCTAGCACACGAGCATGTGTGGCCACTTCGAAGGGCACACGGGCTAGACACACGGGCGTGTGGGTGGCCGTGTGACCCAAGTCAGTATGTACCCCCTGTTTTCACACGGCTGGAGACACAGGCGTGTCTGGTGGCCATGTGAGACACACGGCCTGGTTACACGAGTGTGTGTCCTCTGTATTGAGAAAAATTTTCAAAGTTTCGTAGAAGTTTTATAAGTTATCGGTTTAGTCCCGAACCGCTCCTAAAGCATGTTTAAGGCCTCGTAGGCTATTGTAAGGGACAAATTGAATGATGATTGTATGAAATGGTTGAATGTATGAGAAAAATCTTGTTATATATGTTAAAAGTCGAAGAATGCTCCGTAATCCTATTCGGCTTTGAATAAGGGTGAGGGTGTTACAAAATAAATAAATGAAGGATAAACTTGGATATAATTTGCGAATATAGACAACCAGAAAAGAACTGACACTATATAACAACGCCACCCGTTTTCTATATTTTTATTAACACTCAAAAGTTTTGGTGGATAAGGTTGATCGCCACACTTTGGGATAGAGAACAAAGTGATAAGATCGGGTTGGTGAATGCCACAAGAAAGGAATTTTTTGATAAGTTTGATAAGTTCTTAAAGAACAAAGAGCTTTACTTAAATGAATTTTTATCATACAACGTCTAACCATTACAAAGTTTAAACTAAACTATTTATAGGCAAATAAAGGTAACACGAATGACCACAAATCAACCATTAATATTGTTCTAGAATATTCTTAAAGTTATTGAATTGGTTCTCTTCACCGAACATCTAAGGGAGTTTCATAAATTCGTTCATTCATCCTTAGCTAAGAATAAAGATGTTCAAGCTTCCATCTATGCACTTGAAATAATGTTGGTGGCTGCTCATTAATGTATGCACCGATTTTATGCATGCTTAAAGGCTAAGCAAGCTCTAGTAGTCACATTCAGCTCCTATGGTGGACGGTGGCCTTTAATTGTTTATGGGAAGTTTAAAAAGTCAGCTTCTAGAAGGCTTCTCCATGGCTTCATTCAGCTCCAAACTTAATGATGCATTAACTCAATTTTGGTGTTGACCGAATGGTCACTTTCAATGCCTATATGAACGACCAACTTTACAAGTGAACAAAATTGATGCTCTTGCAAACCGAACAACCTCATGGTGTGAAAACACTTGATTCCTTTTGGCAAAAATGAGCAGCCCTTTGAAGCTCTAAATAGGCTGGCCATTGGACTCCACTAGGACAATTATAACATGCATTAGGACACCATAAATGCAACAATAAAGCTGTAGTATATTTAGACATAATTTAACACACTTTTAAGACACATTAAACACGCTTAAGACATCTAATAAACATGCAATAAAAAGGCATAACATTAAAAGATGTATTTAAGACTCGCCACTCTAAGACACATTAAAACCATGTAATAACAATGACACAATTATAACACTTATTAAAGACAAAATAATAAATAAACTTAATTTCCAAAAAAGCTATAGAATTAAATTACTAAATTAAAATGAATCATTGGCTTCCAACGTCCACATGCAAAATTTTGCAAGAAATTAAACAATCTCATCTTGCATTTAGGCCCTTCGATCTTGGCCTAATCTCGGGTTCTTTTAATCGAATCACATGTAACAGCCTGATTTTTAGTGGTGTCGGAAATAGTGATTCGGGATCACTAAATCCGGAAAGGGAGTTCAAAAATTTAATAAATTAATGTATTAGTCAAGTGTGATTTTAGAAGTATTTTTGAATTAGTGAATTTTGTGATTTAAAAGAATTTATTAGGTAAATTGGGTCAAAAACGAGGTATCGAGACCTCGACTTTATAAACCGAGCCATAAATATTTTTAAAAATATTTATGGAGTGTCATTGATTTAGTATTAAAGTTTCGTTAGAAAATTTTAACGTTTCGATAGTTAATTAATTAAAAAGGACTAAATTGTAAAATGTGTAAAAACTTGTTAGAGTGATTAAATAGCTTAAGTGTCTAAGAAGGGAGGATTTAAAAGGCAATTAGACCCAAAATGTATGGGCTGGACGGTATGGGCAAAGAAAATAAGCAAGGAAACAATGTGAACAAGGGGCAAAATTGGAAAACAAGTAAACTTAATAGTTAAAATTGAATTTTCATGAGAAATCTAGATATTTTCTTCATTTTCCTTCAGAAAAAAACCATGGGAGGTCTCCAAGAAGCTGGTTTCTCATATTTTTGGCACCATGTGAGTTTATTTCTTGCTCTTTTCTTGTAATTTTTGTGTCTTTAAGACTTTTGCAATTAGGTCCAACTATCCAATTCATTAGTTTTTGATTTTATGGGTAATCTTGGAAGTTACCATTGATGAGTGCTGGATGTTTATAATGAATTAACATGGAATTGAAGTTTTAATTTTGTTATATGATGATTTTATCAAGTAATTTCAATAGAAATTGATTTTAGGACCTAATTGTGAAAAAGTTAAGAATTAGGGTTTGGTATTAAAATTCTGAATATTAATGGCTGTATGGTAGCCTAAAATAATTAGGTAAATTGTCAATTGAGAAAAGTTAACTCAATTGATGGGTGAATTGCACAAGGAATAAATTGTAAAAACTATAAAATTTAGGGTAAAAGTGTAATTTCAAAAATTGAAGGGTATAAATTGTAAAGTGAATTAGAAATGGAATAGGTGCTAATGAATTTTAAAAACTTTATAATTTGGTTCTATTTCATGCTCGGGTCAATAAAAGAGCTTTCGTAAGCTCGATTAAGACTCGGATTTAATTGTATATTATATTATGAATGTGTTTAAGACATGAATGTTTGTTTAAAATGATATAATTACAGTATGTTTGACGGTAGTTGCTCTGACAATAGTTTTAGCATCTTGTAACTCGGACCCAACGATCAGGTCGATTAAGGGGTGTGAAATTTAGTGGTATCAGAGCTACGATTTAGTCAATTCTAGGACTGAATCATAGCGCGTACAAGTCTAGAAATATATGACACAATAACCTATGATAGTGTGATGCCTTCAGATCCGATTTGACCCTATTTTCCTTATAGATAATCATGCCGGCTGAATTAAATCATGTCGTATCTGACGAAGTAGATAGTAACGTTCCCTCTTTTGATTAGGGAGCAGCAAATAGTATGCTCGTTGCGCAAGGGCCTGAAAGTGAGGTGCGAGATGCCTTCTTCCAAATGATGAATTAATGGTGTACACAATTCATGGGAGCTACTCCCTTGGCTCCGCAACCTCTACCCCCAATAGTGCCTCCTACAACACCCCATTATCCTTAAAATACAATAAGTGTTCATCGGCCTCCGGTTGATATGATTTGAAAGTGCGGGGATTAAGAATTCAAAGGTAAAAAGGATGACGATCCGGCCCAGCTAGAACTAAATACTGGTTAGAAAATTATTAGCGAGTTTTCGATGAAATGATGTGCTCACCCGAGGATAGTTAGAGATGTGCCATATCACTACTGAGACAAGAAGCTTACAAGTGGTGAACTACTTTGATATCAGTCGTTCTGAAAGACCGAGTGAATTGAGATTTCTTTCTATATGAATTCAGAAAGAAATATATCAGGTGACGGTACCTTAAAAAGAGAAAAGGGAGAATTTTTAGAATTAGAGGAAGGGAGCATGTATGTGGCAAAGTATGAACGAGAATTCATCCGACTTACTAAGTACGCCCGACAGATTATGCCGACAGAAGATGAAATGTGCACCTGTTTTGAGTGGGGTCTGAACAAAGATATCCGAATGTTAGTGGGAGCACTTGAATTGAAAAAGTTTGTGGTCTTATTTGAAAGAGCACAAAAGATGGAAGACATGTGTGATCGCTGTGAAGTCAGAGTTTTAAATTTATAAAGATAATGATCGAACCTGGAAACTAACTATGACAACGATTGAGGCAAGTGCACCTATCGAACAGTAGTATAGCTTAGGCAAGACCGGATTGTCGATCCCAAAGGAACTAAAAGTACTAATACTAACTTTCTTTTTATTATTTAGCCTAAGAATAAGTGAAGTTGTTTATGTAGTCTAAATTAATTAACTATTAAACTAAAAATTCTAAGACAAAGAAGAATGAAATTGGGAGAATAACTTGGGAAAAACTCAGTTGATTAAGACGACACCCAAGGAAGAATCCACCTAGACTCACTTGTTATCTAACACTGAACCAGACGATTTATTCACTTGACTTGATCCGTAGGACTCCCTAACGTATATTAAACCCTCTCTCGAGGCGAATAATGTCTAACCCTAGGTTTATTAACGAAAATCTCTTTCTCGAATAATAACCCCCTAGAATAGCAGTAAATCGATCTATGGACATCCCATATTAGTTTTCACCCTAATCCGGCAAAATCTCGTCACCCTATCTCTAGGCATGCGATCAACTCCGCTTAATTATGCTAGATCTATTCTTAAGTAGGGACTTTTGCTCCACCACCTAAGCACATTCGACTTGAATTAATATCCGTGAAATATCAACACAAGAATTAAGCACACATAATTAAGAACAAATCAAGTATTTATCATATAGTTCAAAAAACAATAACAAGGTTCATCTAGGTTTCATCCCCCTCAGATATCTGAGGGGTTTAGTTCATAAAAATAAAGAAAAACATCTCAGAAGAAAAGATAACACAAAACATAAGAAATCCCTAAAACCCCCTGAAGGAATTGAAGAGGAGATCCTCCGTCTTGAGTAGAATTCCGGCTTCTTGAGATGGATCAACTGGCTATCCCTGAGTGAATCCCCACAAATCTGCCTTCTCTGGCCTAGCAAGACGCCCCTAAACGATGGCTTTGGGCCCCCCTTTTTAGGTCATACTTAGGGTGTATTTATAGGCTTTTGAAATAGGTTTCTTTGCCCCTAAGTATCCTTTCCCGAATTAAATTGCTCTTCTCCACGGTAGAGGCACGGCCATGGCACACGCCCGTGTGGATCGTTGCCAGGCCGTGTTCGGACTTCTAATGAGGACACGCCCGTGTAGATCGATATCAGGCCGTGTTCTAGTATATTGAGGAGGCACGGCCGTGTGAGCTTTAGTCCAGGCCGTGTCGATTTCATCCTTGGCCCATTTTGGTCTGTTTTGAGCCCGTTTTGCGTTCTTTTTATTCTTGGGTGCTTTCCTGAGTATAAGTCATGAAAAGAAAGGATTAAGATCACCTTTTTACATAAATCAAGGGATAATTCATCCAAAAGTATGCTAAATGTGGGCCTAAAATGTGTTACTATTTCGGTTTATCAAATACCCCCACACTTAAGCTTTTGCTTGTCCTCAAGCAAAATTCTCAACTTACAATTAAAACGGACTTTCAATAATTCATAATTCCTATCAACAATGTCTTATCATAATTCATAGATAATTTATACATGGATAATTCAATTCAAAGAGTCCTAAGGATTCAAACAAGCTAAGTCATAGATTTGTAGCTCGAAAATATAGGCGTCTCCCCTTATCTAAATAATTACCTTTAATTCAAAACCGACAAGGATTGACATCCTCACTAGGGATTCACTCAAATCACTCAAAGTGTTTAAGGTTCAGGAAAAAACGCTCAAAAGTCGAACATGAAAAGTTAATCCGATAGGCTTGCCTGAAATTCAAATCTCCACCACTATAATATGAGATGATGCACAAATCAAAAGGTCTTTAATTAGGGTTGTAACGGGGCTTGGGTTAAAGGTGTGGAATAAGGCTGAATTAGAGGGTTAGAATCGAGATTGAATTGATAAAATACCTAACTAGAAACAATAAACTGAATAATTACATCAACTGAAAGCTAATAATACTAATAATACGAGCTTCTTCTTCAATATTTGGAATTCAAACGTATAAGCTCATTTAATCACAAACTAATAATGAATAATGAATATACTTTTTTTTTTTTTTAAGAACAAATCATAAATACATAACAAGGGATAAATTACTTTTTGTACCACCTCTGCCATGTCAGTACGGCATTTCGGGGCATCCACACGGCCACGGCCATGGCCGTGTGCTAGGCCGTGTGGCCTGGAAATCTGCACTTTTTGGTTAGTTTAAAGCTAGATACTATAAAGAAAGGGTAAAATAGAATAAATAAGAAAAATAAAAAATGTAAAAGTTAATGGGGTTAGTGCTCGGGTTGCCTCCCGAGAAGCGCTCGTTTATAGTCTTAAGCTAGACTTTCCTCTCGTTTGCATCTTCAGGGTGGTTTGAGGAGTTGGAAGTTCTTCCTCATGCTATCAGTTTTATCCTCGTGAAAAAGTTTAAGTCGAGATGTGTTTATAGTAAAAGTACCAAAAATAGGATTACTTACCTCGACTGTTCCATATGGGAAAACACTGGTTACCCTAAAAGGTATTTCTTTGTTTGTGTTAGGGTCTGGAGGAGATATTCGAGGATCTGCCTTATCAACAGTACCTAGTCTCCTATTTTGAAGTGGTTTGTTGTTCCTATGAGCTCTTCTGGGGGCTCCTTTGGTTTTACCTTGTGTGGTTCTGGTTCTTCGTCGTGTATCCCTAATTTTTCTTTGAAGTGTGTCTTCCACTCGTCTAGATCATCGATCTGAATCCTTTTATCTTTATGAACTACTTCCTTGTTGGCATGGGTTTTAGGATCGGGTTCAGTTGTATTCTTTTGTGGTGCTTCCTGAAAATAAAGGTTAACCGAATGGTTATTAGTAGAATTTACGTTCTCACCTTGATTACTCGATGTTCTGGCTGAGTCGAGAGCCTTGAGGGTGACTGTCTCGTTACCTATACGAAGTATGAGTTCTCCTGCATCAATATCGATTTTAGTCCTGGCAGTTGCTAAAAAGGGTCTTCCTAAAATTAAGGGAATCGAATTATCCTCATCCATGTCTAAGACAAAAAAATCTTCTGGGAAAACGAATTTGTCAATTTTTACAAGAACATCTTCGATGATACCCCTAGGAATTCTAACAGTTTTATCTGCTAATTGAATGCTCATCCTAGTTTGCTTGGGTTTCCCTAGACCTAATTGTTTAAACAATTTATAAGGCATGACATTTATGCTTGCCCTTAAATCAGCTAAAGCATTATCAATAGTTAGTCTACCAATTAAACATGGAATTGTAAAACTCCCTGGATCTTTTAGCTTTTGTGGTAGTCTATTATGTAACATTGTTGAGCATACTACGTTTAATTCTACATGTGGATCATCGTCTAATTTGCGTTTGTTCGTTAAGAGTTGTTTTAAAAATTTCCTCGAATCTGGCATCTGTGAAAGGGCTTCAAGTAGCGGTAAGTTAATATGTAATTTCTTTAAAAGTTTAAGAAACTTATCGAACTGTTCCTCTGCGTCGTCTCTCGTTAACGTTTCGGGATATGGTATGCGAGGTTGGTACTCTTTGATTACCGGTTTTGGCTTCTCTTGCGTTACCTCAATTTTACCTTCTTCTACCTCGTTTCCTTGTATTGGACTGGGTTCGTCTAATCCTTCACTTTCTTGGGCTGTTATGGCTTGGATTTGCTCCTTTGGATTAATCTTAGTGTTGCTTGGTAGACGCCCTTGCGGTCGTTTGGAAATTATTTTTGCAAGCTGTCCAACTGTGTTAGTAAGTTGTCCCACTGTCTTAGAAACTTCCTCAACTGACTTAGGGACTTCCCTAACTTGGCTTTCGATCCCTTTGATCGATGCTTGTTGGGTCTTAAGGGTGGTTTCAGTGTCTTGGAGACGGTTTTCTGTGGATGCCATGAATGTTGTCAGCATCTCTTCAAGGTTCGACTTCTTCTCCTGTGGATAGGGCTGATTTTGGAAATTTTGAGGAGGTTGTTGTCTTTGATTTCCTTGACCTCCCCACGAAAAATTTGGGTGGTTCCTCCAACCTGGATTATAATTATTACTATAAGGATTATTATTGGATCCGCTCTCTGTGCCCGGTTGGTAGGGTGGGTACTCAGGATTCGCCACAGTTCCACTTGCGTCGCACTGCATCACTGGATGTACCTGTGAAGAACACAAACTATCAAGCTTTTTATTCATCATCTCTACCTGTGTTGATAGCATGGTTACTGCATCGATGTTGAAAACTCCGGCAGATTTTGTTGGTTATGTCCTTGTAACCTGCCACTGATAGTTATTCAGTGACATCTCTTCAATAAACTCGTAAGTCGCCTGGGAGTTACGTTGTTCGTGGTTCCACCGGCGGTTGAATCGATTAGTTGCCTCGTTGAGGGGTTTACACCGTTATAGAAAGTTTGGACTTGGAGCCACAAGGGTAAACCATGGTGTGGACACCTTCTCAAGAGATCCTTGTATCTCTCCCATGTGTCATATAATGTCTCTAAATCCATCTGCACAAAAGAAGAGATATCATTCCGTAATTTGGCCGTTTTGGCCGGTGGGAAATATTTTAATAAAAATTTTTCAGTCATTTGTTCCCATGTAGTGATTGACCCTCGTGGTAACGAGTGTAACCACTGTTTGGCTTTATTCCTTAATGAAAAGGGAAATAACCGAAGCCTTATGGCATCATCAGAAACGCCATTTATTTTGAAGGTATCACAGAACTCTAAAAAATTAGCTATATGAGTGTTTGGACCTTCGTCCTGCAAACCATCAAATTGAACAAATTGTTGAATCATTTGTATAGTGTTAGGCTTTAATTCAAAATTATTAGCAGCTATTGCCGGCCTAACTATACTTGATTTTGCTCCTGTTAAATGAGGTTTAGCATAATCATACATAGTACGCGGAGCATTATTTTCTGCCACATCTTGTGGTGGTGGGTTATTTTCGTCCATCCCTTCAGTAGGATTGGATCTGTCTTCTCGCTCTTCTTCTTGGTAATTTAGGGCTCGCCTAATTTCTCTGCGATTTTTACGAGCGGTAACTTCAATATCACTGTCGTATACTAGTGGTCCTCTCGGGTTCCTTTTAGTCATAAACTAGAGGTACCTGCTAGGAAAAGAAAGAAAGAAAAATTTAGCAAAGAAAATAAGAAATAAAATTAAATTGAAAAAAAAAATAAAAAAATGGCTAAAGTAATAAAAATAGAGTGTTCTTAAAATTTTAGTTCCCCGGCAACGGCGCCAAAAACTTGATCGCTGTGAAGTCAGAGTTTTAATTTTATAAAGATAATGATCGAACCTGGAAACTAACTATGACAACGATTGAGGCAAGTGCACCTATCGAACAGTAGTATAGCTTAGGCAAGACCGGATTGTCGAGCCCAAAGGAACTAAAAGTACTAATACTAACATTCTTTTTATTATTTAGCCTAAGAATAAGTGAAGTTGTTTATCTAGTCTAAATTAATTAACTATTAAACTAAAATTTCTAAGACAAAGAAGAATGAAATTGGGAGAATAACTTGGGAAAAACTCAGTTGATTAAGACGACACCCAAGGAAGAATCCACCTAGACTCACTTGTTATCTAACACTGAACCAGACGATTTATTCACTTGACTTGATCCGTAGGACTCCCTAACGTATATTAAACCCTCTCTCGAGGAGAATAACGTCTAAACCTAGGTTAATTAACGAAAATCTCTTTCTCGAATAATAACCCCCTAAAATAGCAGTAAATCGATCTATGGACATCCCATATTAGGTTTCACCCTAATCCGGCAAAATCTCGTCACCCTATCTCTAGGCATGCGATCAACTCCGCTTAATTATGCTAGATTTATTCTTAAGTAGGGACTTTTGCTCCACCACCTAAGCACATTCGACTTGAATTAATATCCGCGAAATATCAACACAAGAATTAAGCACACAAAATTAAGAACAAATCAAGTATTTATCATATAGTTCAGAAAACAATAACATGGTTCATCTAGGTTTCATCCCCCTCAGGTATCTGAGGGGTTTAGTTCATAACAATAAAGAAAAACATCTCAGAAGAAAAGATAACACAAAACATAAGAAATCCCTAAAACCCCCTGAAGGAATTGAAGAGGAGATCCTCCGTCTTGAGTAGAATTCCGGCTTCTTGAGATGGATCAACTGGCTATCCCTGAGTGAATCCCCACAAATATGTCTTCTCTGGCTTAGCAAGACGCCCCTAAACGATGGCTTTGGGCCCCCCTTTTTAGGTCATACTTAGGGTGTATTTATAGGCTTTTGAAATAGGTTTCTTTTCCCCTAAGTATCCTTTCCCGAATGAAATTGCTCTTCTCCACGGCAGAGGCACGACCATGGCACACGCCCGTGTGAATCGTGGCCAGGCTGTGTTCAGACTTCTAATGAGGACACACCCATGTAGATCGATATCAAGCCGTGTTCTAGTATATTGAGGAGGCACGGCCGTGTGAGCTTTAGTCCAGGCCGTGTCGATTTCATCCTTGGCCCATTTTGGTCCGTTTTGAGCCCGTTTTGCGTTCTTTTTATTCTTGGGTGCTTTCCTGAGTATAAGTCACGAAAAGAAAGGATTAAGAGCACCTTTTTACATAAATCAAGGGATAATTCATCCAAAAGTATGCTAAATGTGGGCCTAAAATGTGTTACTATTTCGGTTTATCAATGTGCAACAAAAAGAAACTAGCCAAATCAAAGCTCCAAGATTCCGATAAACGGAGTATGACCAGATTGTTTTGAGCTCTTCCATCAAAAATCTCAAAAGATGTTCATAGTCGTTTTACATTTTTGTCAATGTTTTCGATGGGCCGAGAACATTTAAATTATTTGACAGCCTTGAGCATGAGAAAAACATAACTCTAATTAACACTATCAATTGCGCAGACCATTCAAATTACATAGCTAGTTCCTATGACATCATCCAATTTCACACCCAATCAAACCATGCCGATTTGTTCTTCAATAAAATAAAATGATAATTACGGATCAAGTTATATCTAACAACCGTGTATTGTTCAAAGCATCGAACAATGAGTCTTTCTTGAAATGAAGCCAAAAGCGATACTAAGAGACGATCTTTATCTTTCTCGTAATTTAAAGAAAAAAGTGAATATCAAGGCAAACATGAGATGAAGTGCGGTTTCAAATCTCACAGTTCCAACACCAATTTTTTGTTAGCCTTAGGCTAGACTGAAATTTAACTAGACTTGTTAAAATAATAAGCAACCAAAAAAAACAAAATAAATTTTTTTAATTAAAACGGGAAATAAGGAATAAAGGTGGAGACGTTTGAAATTCGCAGTAATGGAACTTACATTTATATATTGAGAGTTGGTACTTGTATATATAGTAGAAGATAGATAAACAATGAAGCACCAAATTTAGTAGAATCCATATCCAAAATTCATTGAAAAATGTAAAGGGCTCGGAAACAGAACATGTTTTCTCTTGTTGAGATGATGATGATAGCAAGGCCGTGGTTAACTTGGTAAGGGAGATTGAAAGCGATGACTTGTTCCATGTTTGAGAAGTTGTTGTCCCTTACCTCGGGGCCAAAAGAACAATGAAAGAAGACCGGCTGGTTGTTAGTTTCAGAATCGAATAGTAAACAGGAAGAGACATTAATGAATTTGAAAATGTTGATCTTTGGTTGTGGGTCAAAGCGATGAACACATCATGTTGAGATGCAAAACTAGCTAAAGGACTCGTATTGGCTAAAAAAAACCAGTAGTAATAATAATAAAGAAATAATTTCATTCCTACACATGTGTTCTTTGCATAAAAAAATAAATTGTTAGAAGCAAGCGGATCTTGCCTCCTTGCAGAACCTAATCGACAAGACAGCTATAACAATAAGACTAGACAAGTTAAAAGCTAATGATTCATTAATACAAGGCATTGAATGTAGTACCACCGTGCGCATTATTATATAATATTTGTAGATATGGATATTATGGCATGAAAACTAGTAGTGTTTGTTGCTACCGAAGGGTGATGAGTTGTTGTGATTGTGGAGAGGAGACACAGCAGAAACATTTTGGCGATAGTTGTGGGGATCGAGATTGAGTTAGTTCATGTTTCTTGCTTCTAATTGATATTTAAAATGATTTAGATTCCTCGTGTCTGCCCTCAACCTATAATATAAATGTTGAGCAGATGGTAAGGGGACTACAGGAAATAGCTAAGCAGAGTTCAAAACACATATCACTTTTGCATAACAAGATGTTGGAACCAAGATAGCATGTTAACATGCAAAGTGTATGCAATGTGCATCTGATTCTAGTGAAAACGAAAGAAGAAGAGGAGAAAATAGAAACTTGAAAAAGAGAACTTGGAGACACTCAAGTTAATGGTTAAACTTATCAATCATTTCATTGATATGAGAATATATACATAAAATACAAAGATTGAATAGTCAAAAAGACTATCACCTAGTGAATCAACCACTCCCACTAGACTTTGACCAATACAAACTTAGATTACATAAAATAATAGCTAATACACTAGCTATTACATCAATTCAAATCAACCATAATATCCTACTAGTTTTGCTATTACATTACAAAAGGATTAAGCTATGTTACATAGGAGTAAAATCAATCAAAATGAACAAAACTAGTTTCTTTGCACTAGGTTCACTCCACCGCCGCTTTGCTCTGGTTTATTTGGTTTCTGTTGCATTGCGGGCCAAAAGTCTAACACTCCTCCTTGGAGTGTGTGCAACAAACACCAAGATGTTTCCTCAAAAATTCAAACCGTGATGTACCAAGAGGCTTGGTTAGAATATCTGCTAACTGGTCTTGTGAGCTACAATGAACAAGACTAACTTCTTTGGACTGCTCAGCCTCTCTAACAAAATGAAACTTGATTTTAAAGTGTTTTGTCTTCCCATGGAAGACTGGATTCTTGGCTATGGCAACTGTGGATTGGTTATCAACAAAAATTTCAGTTGGCTCAGTTTGTTCTTCATTCAAGTCACATAGAAGCTTTCTAAGCCAGATAGCTTGATTAACAATCGCAGATCTTTGCAATGTACTCACTCTGCTTTGTTGGTCGAGCAACAATTTGTTGCTTCTTAGAGCTCCAACAGAATACACCTGAGCCAAGTGTAAAGAAGTAACCAGAGGTACTCCTCATATCATCAACCGAGCCTGCCCAATCGCTATCAGAGTAGCCTGTTAGTTTAAGCTCCTTTTCACTCTTAAACCTGACTCCATGCCCCAAGGTGCCTTTGACATATCTGAGTATTATTTTAGCAGCCTTAAAATGAACAACATTACAGCAGTGCATAAATCTCGATAGGAGACTAACACCATAGGTGATGTCTGGTCGAGTTGCTGTTAGATATAACAAACAGCCCACCAAGCTTCGATATTCCCTTTCATCAACTCTTGCATGATCACCATTATTGGTCAACTTTTCTCCTTGTGCAACTGGTGTGCTGACTGTCTTACAATTTTGCATGCAAAATCTATTAAGGATCTTTGATGCAAAGGCATGTTGGCTGATAAAGATGCCATGATCAAATTGGTTTACTTCTATCCCAAGGAAGTATGTCATGACCCCCAAATCTGTCATTTCGAAAACCTGTTGCATTTGCATCTTGAATTAAAAAATCAACTCATTTTTGCTTCCAGTTACAAGCAAATCATCGACATAAAGAGACACAATCAGCAAGGTTTCTCCTTCTAACCTTTTCACATAGAGTGTTGCTTCACTAGCACTCTTTTCAAACCCGAGCCTAGACAGGTAAGTGTCTATCCTGTCATACCAGGCTCTTGGTGCCTATTTCAGGCCATACAAAGCCTTCTTCAGCCTATAGACTTTGTCTTCATCACCTTTCAGCTTGAATCCATCTGGTTGCTCAATAAAAATTTCTTCTTTAAGAAAGCCATTAAGAAATGCTGACTTGACATCTAGTTGATGAAGTTTCCATTGTTTCTGAGCAGCTATAGCAAACAACAGTTTAATGGTGTCCAGTCTAGCCACAAGAGCAAACGTTTCCATGAAGTCTATGCCATATTGCTGGCTGTAACCCTTGACCACGAGCCTTGCTTTGTGCTTGTTTAGAGAGCCATCAGCATTGTACTTGGCTCTAAACACCCATTTCACACCAATGACCTTCTTATGAGCTGGTCTGTCCACCAACTCTCATGTGTCATTTTTATGGATCATTTCCAATTCAGCTTCCATGGCCTTTCTCCAATGTATGGCTTTAGAAGCTTCCACAAAATCTGAAGGTTCAACTATTGCAACATCACATCTTTGATAGATGTCAGCAACAGTCCTAGTACCTCTTATGGGAGTATCATCAAAATCTTCATTGCTAGGATTAGTTTCAACAATTTCCAGATTTCTATCCTGTTGATCTTCTTCAATCATGTTTGTGCTTGAGTCATTCCAATTCCAAACCCTCTATTCATTAAATCTAACATCTCTACTCACCAAAACCTTCTTTATTGCTGGATCAAACACCCTGTATCCTTTGTTTATGCTGCTGTAGCCAACAAATATTCCTGGAACAGCTCTTCTTTCTAGTTTAGTTCTCTTTTCTGCTGGAATGAGAACATAGCAAACACAACCAAACACCTTTAAATGTGAAACTTTAGGCTTGAGTCCATGCCAAGCTTCAAAAGGTGTCATATCTTTGACAGCATGTGTTGGCAACTTATTAAGTAAATACACTGAGGTATTGACTGCTTCAGCCCAAAACTTGCTTGGTAGCTTGCTTTCAAATAATAAACACCTGGCCATGTCCATCACAGTTCTGTTTTTTCTTTCACATACTCTATTTTGCTGAGGAGTATATACTGTGGTTAGTTGGTGATGGATTCCATTTTGCTCACATAGTTTCTGAAACTTTTCAGACAGGTACTCCTAGCCATTGTCTGTTCTCAAGGCTTTAATTTTGCAGCTTGTTTGATTTTCAGCTAGAGCTTTCAATTTGATGAAGGCTTCAAAGACTTCAGATTTCTGCTTCAAGAAATAGACATAACAAAATCTAGTCAAATCATCAATAAACAACACAAAATACCTGCTGTTATTCAAGGAGGGAGTCCTCATTGGTCCACAGATATCAGAATGAACTAGCTCAAGCTTCTCTCGAGCTCTAAATGCTTTGTCAACTGGAAAGGGCAGTCTTGCTTGCTTACCAAACTGACAGACTTCACAAACAGACTGTTTGACTTCAACTTTGCACAAATCATCAACCAAATTCAATCTATGCAGCAAATCTAATGATTTATAACTGGCATGCCCTAGCCTTTTATGCCATAGGTTAGCACTATTAACCAGACTTGTGTAGGCCTTCTTTTAAAGCATATTCACGTCAAGCATGAAGCTCCTATCAATCATTGCTACTGTAATCAGCTCTTGACCATGAGAGTCTCTAACAATGCAAGAACCATTCTCAAAAATAAGTGAGTGACCCTTTTCTACTAACTGTCCAACACTTAACAGATTTTGATCTATTTCAGGTACAAAGAGTACATCAGAAATCACTTTGTTACCTGAGGTAGTGTTGACCACCACATTGCCTCTGCCCTTGGCTTCAATCAGATCTCCATTGCCAATTCTGATTTTTGAGGCAAAGCTTCTGTCAAGGTCTTTAAATAGCCCTTCATTAGCTGCCATATGGTGCGTGCAACCACTGTCCACTAGCCACTCCACTTTAGCCTTGCTAGATGTTGCAAAGCTTGTTGCTGTGAAAACATGCTCCTCCTGAGCTTGAAGGTCCTCAGCAGCTTGAGCCTTATCTCGCTCATCATGCATGTGTGCCTTGCCTTTATTTTTACAGACCTTCTCTACATGTCCAAGCTGCTTGCAACTCCTGCATTGAATGTCTGGTCTATACCAGCAATATTTTTCCAAATGTGAGGTCTTTTGGCAGTGTTTGCATGGTGGGAACCTCCTTTTGCCTGATTCTTTTCTTGGTTTCTCTTTCTTATCGAGCCAAGGCTTCTTTCCTTTATGACTTGAACCTTCCCTTGTCTTTGCTTGAAAGGCTCCCTCAGGATTGTCTTCTTGCCTGATAGCCCTTCTTTGTTCGAGTGCATAGAGAGAATTCACTAGTTCAGACAGAGAGATGGTTGTGAGGTCTCTCGAGTCCTCCAATGAGGAGATCTTTGACTCAAATCTCTCGGGAAGAGTGGTGATCACCTTCTCAACAATCCTACTTTCACCAAAGTCTTCACCAAGCAGCCTTATACTATTGACAGTGGCCATTATTCTGTTTGAATATTGCTTGATGGTCTCAGCTTCTTTCATCTTCAAGTTCTCAAAGTCTTTCCTCAAGTTGATTAGCTGTTGTTGCCTTGTCTTCTCAGACCCCATGAACTCCTCATTCAGCTTCTCCCATGCCTGCTTAGGTGTGTTACAAGCCATGATTCGGGTGAATATCACATCTGATACTCCATTTTGCAGGCAAGCCATGGCCTTGTGCTTCTTGGCTCGTTCCTCGCCATGCTGTCTCATCTGAGCAATGGTGGGATTAGCTCTCAATGGAGGTGGCTCGACATTAGTCTCAACTGCACTCCACATGTCTTGTGCCTGAAGATGTGTTTTCATTTTTACTGACCATATATGGTAGTTTTCACTAGTGAACAAAGGTGGTGGAGGTGTTATGTAACTCATCTTGTTGCAACAAGGTCAGCAGCCTCGATTTCTTCTTTCTTAAGCTTTCTTTCACAAATCAATAACCAACAAAGGAGGCCCTCAAAGATAATCGGCTCTGATTACCATTTGTTGGAACCAAGATAGCATGTTAACATGCAAAGTGTATGCAATGTGCATCTGATTCTAGTGAAAACGAAAGAAGAAGAGGAGAAAATAGAAACTTGAACAAGAGAACTTGGAGACACTCAAGTTAATGGTTAAACTTATCAACCATTTCATTGATATGAGAATATATACATAAAATACAAAGATTGAATAGTCAAAAAGACTATCACCTAGTGAATCAACCACTCCCACTAGACTTTGACCAATACAAACTTAGATTACATAAAATAATAGCTAATACACTAGCTATTACATCAATTCAAATCAACCATAATATCCTACTAGTTTTGCTATTACATTACAAAAGGATTAAGCTATGTTACATAGGAGTAAAATCAATCAAAATGAACAAAACTAGCTGCTGCACTAGGTTCAGCTCCACTGCTGCTTCTGCTAGCTGGTTTCCCATTGCATTGCAGGCCAAAAGTCTAACACAAGAAAATGGCAGCCTCTTACCATGCTCGATCAAACAGCTTGCCCTCAAGGCAGCACCCTATCGTTTCACAAATCGACGAGAACTTGAACCGATTGAGGGCATCTCAATCAGCCTCTACATCATCATCGATAGGCCACAATCTAAGTGGTCTTCAGGATTTGCATGAATGTGTAGATGTATTGCTTCAATTTCCCCTCACCCAACAAGCTCTCGCCCAAGAGAAGTAAAGGGAAATGGTTGAAGAGCTTTTGGATGGATCTCTCATGCTCTTGGATGTATGTACCACTGCCAAGGATGCCTTGTTGCAGACAAAGGAATGGACACAAGAGCTTCAATCAATTTTGTGCGTAAGAGATGTGGAGCCGAAGGGCTTGCTAATGAGTTTAGGAAATACTTGACATCTAGGAAAGCCATGAAAAAGGCAATCTGCAAGGCCTTAAAGAACTTGAAGCATATACTGAGAATAAACTCAGTACTCTGGCGAGAATGGAGCCGTGATTAGCGTCTTAAGAGATGTAGAAGCGATTACCATCAGCGTGCTAGAATCCGTATTGTCCCTTATTTGGGGCCGTGAGGCGAATCAAAATCGAGCCGTTGGTCATTGGTTTCAAGCTAATGCACAAGAAGAAAGTAATGTGCGAGGAAAAGCAGAAAGCAAATGAAATTTTGAGTGTCAAGTCGCAGATGCGTTCTGCATCAAATCCGAAAACATGAAGCATGTCGAGAACGTGCAAAAGGAGCTTCAAAGCTCGAGTTGAGCATCCAAGATCTTGAAGAAGGCCTTGAAACCCTCTCCAGCGTATGATCAAAACTAGAGTTCTTGTTCTTAATATCATCAATTTGTTAAATATTGGCGTCATGATTGTACATATATACTTTAATTTTACAGAGGTTATACAATAGAAAAGAAATACAAAGATTATACAATCTTCTTTCTCAAAATTCTACCTCTTGTGAAATCATTTAGTTATATTTCCAAAATGGTTGCAGTAATTTTTACTTCAAACATATTCAACCACGAACAAGAAAAAACTTCAAAAATACTTTTATCCAGCACATGCTAATATCCAAAACTTACACGAATCCCAAGTAACTTAGACCTACCTTTAATTTTCCCAAGTTGAATTATACAGCCTCATCATCACAACTGGTATCTTGGAATATCTCATGAAACATTTCTATGAATATGTGAGCTTCCATGATTCCTCTTGCCCCACTGAAGACAATGGAAGACTTGCTAAAAATTAAAAACTCCATGCCCGTCAGTTTATCACATGGAAGATGGCAATGAAAAGATGCTAATTGGATTGTGAAAAATATAAATGTCGGTAATGACAATATATATCGCAAAGAAAAAGAAATAAAATAAAGAACACACAGATTTTACGTGGAAACCCTTTCGGGAAAAAACCACGGGCAGAGGAGAAGAAAAATTCACTATGTCGAATTCGAACCGATTACAAGAGGAATGGACTATGTCTATTTATAGGCTTGTAAAACCTAATTCTAATCAAAGTAAAAATATATTATGCTAATAAATGCTAAATATATTATACTCATAAATACTAAATCTTGTAGAAAGAAGATATATTTTGTTTAACTTGACTTGCAAGCAATATCTTAGAATTTGGGTCACACAACTCTAACAATCTCCACCTTGACACAAATTCTCAACAAATAAGTTCTTCATCGCGAACTCTCAACGAACAAGTTCTCCACCTCTTCCATAAAACCCCTTAAGGGTTTAACTTCAACAATGAACACCAACCAAATCTAAGCAATGCTCAAACTTGGTTATAGGAAGTGACTTAGTCATCATATCTGCAGAATTTTCATGAGTACTAATTTTGCTCACAACAATATCACCACGAGCAATAATATCATGAACCAAACTATGCTTCACAACTGGGGAGAACACATCTGTGAAGTCCACTCCTGGAATTTGACTGTAACCTTTGCAACAAGCCTTGCTTTATATCTAGGTTCTTCAACTCCTGGAGTCCCTTCTTTCTTTTTAAACACTCATTTACAGCGAACAGCCTTTTTACCTTTAGGAATTTTCACAAGATCCCATGTTCTATTTTTGTGGAGTGATTCCATCTCCTCTTGCATAGCAAACATCCACTTTTCTGAGTCTTCACAGCTAACCGCCTCAGAATAATTAGACGGCTCTTGGTTTACATCTATATCTTCGGCCACATTTAAAGCATAAGCAACTAGATCAGCCTCGGCATACTTCTTTAGAGGTTTAATTTCTCTTCTAGTTCTGTTTTTGGCGATAGAGTATTATGGTGAATAAGCAACTCTATTCTCAATTTTTGTACTGGCTGGAGGAGTCGACTCTGTATTAATCTGATGCTCCACCTACTTTTGATTTTCTTTATTGGAAGAGTCTTTAAGAGATAAGTTAGGTAGCATAGCAGTTTCATAAAAAATAACATATCTGCTAATCACAACTTTTCTATTTTCAGGACACCATAACTTATACCCTTTTACACTAGCTTTATAACCAAGAAAAACACATTTAATAGATCTCGGTTCCAATTTTCCATTATCAACATGAGCATACGCAGGACACCCAAAGATCTTTAAATCGGAATAATTATCGGGATTACGGACCCTATTGTGAGTCTTTTTCTCAATGGCAGCCCGATGGAGATCGGTTGATCAAAAACATTCAATAGAGGTGCTTCACCAAAACGACTTTGGTAAGTTGGCATTTGACAACATACATCGAACCTTCTCCATGATCGTTCTGTAAATTCGTTCTGCAATGCCATTTTGTTGTGGAGTATGACGAACTGTCAAGTGTCTCACGATCCCTTCTAACTTGCATAGTTTATTAAACTCATTTGAACAAAACTCTAAGACATTGTCTGTGCGGAGGTATTTTATTTGTTTTCCTGTCTATTCTTTAATCATAGTTTTCCAAGACTTAAATGCAGAAAACATATCGCTTTTCTGCTTTAGGAAGAATGCCCAAACTTTTCTGGAAAAATCATCAATAAAAGTTAAGCATATAATTAGCTCCACCTCTCGAAGGCACTCTTGATGGCCCCCACAGATCAGAATGAATAGACTCCAACGTTTCCTTCGTGTTATGGATTCCTCTGGTGAATCGAACTCTCTTTTGCTTCCCAAAAACACAGTGCTCACAGAACTTCAGTTTGCAAATTCCTTGCCCATCAAGAAGTCCTCTTTTGCTCAATTCTGCCATGCCATTCTCACTCATATGCCCTAGGCGCATATGCCAAAGTTTAGTAATATCATCATCGACAAGGAAGAGGAAGCGGCAATTTGCATCACCAATAATAGTAGAACCACGCAAAACATATAACTTGGTCAGTCTTTCTCTGCCCTTTCATCACAACGAGGGAGCCTTTAGAAATATTTAAAATCCCACTTTCAGCTGTGTATTTGTACCCTCTTGAATCAAGAGTACTCAACAAAATTAAATTTCTCTTCAATTCTGGAACATGCTGTACGTCACTAAGTGTTCTGACAACTCCATTAAACATCTTAACTTTAATTGTTCCAACACCTGCGATTTTACACGAAGCATTATTTCCCATCAAAACAACACATTCAGACACTATTTCGTAATTTATAAACCAATCTCGATTGGGACTCATGTGGAAGGTGCAGCCTGAATCAAGTATCCACTCCTCGCTCACTTTAGAATTGTTGACAGAAGCGACTAGAAGTTCACCATCGCTGTAGTCTTCTACAACATCAGCTTCACCAGAATTTTCTGGTTGTTTTCCCTTTTGATTCGCAGCCTCCTTTTTAATCTTGTTCTGTAGTTTATAGCACTCAGATTTAATGTGCCCTTTCTTCTTGCAGAAGTTACAAGTTTTACCTCTACTTGAAGACTTCGATCTACCCTTAGATTTACCGCGAGGATTCCGTTCATGTGTCCTTCCACGATCATCATCAGCATTCCAATCTTGTCTCCCACGAACAATGAGACCCTCTCCTTGAGAGTCGGGTTTAACCACAAGATGCTTCATCTTATCATACGAGGTCAAAGAATCATAAACCTCATCAATTGTGAGAGACTCATGGCTATATAAAATCGTCTCTCTGAAGGTTCAATATGACGGGGGCAACAAACAAAGTAGAATCAACCCTAGATCTTCCTTATCATACTGAACCTCCATTGCCTCCAAGTTTGAGAGAATTTTTTTAAACACTGTTAAGTGTTCGTGCACAGACGCACCTTCCTCCAAACGATGAGCATAAAGACGTTGCTTTATATGCAACTTGCTGGTTAGAGTTTTCAACATACATATTTGTTCTAGCCACTTCCATAATACAGCGGCGGTCTTCTCCTTCATCACATCCTGCAAAATTTCGTTAGACAAATGCAGATGTAACTGTTAATGCCTTTCGATCCTTGCGCTTCTTCTCTTCCTCCGTCAACGTCGAAGGCATCTTATCTACCCCTAGCAGGGCTTCCTCTAATCCATCTGTGCAAGAACTGCCTGCATCTTTATCATCCACAACGCGAATCTGGTGTTGCGATCCAACAGTGGAATTTCATACTTCAAAGACGCCATTACCGTGATCGAGATGAAAAACCCGGAAGCTCTGATACCAATTTGTGAAAAATATAAATGTCGGTAATGACAATATATATCGCAAAGAAAAAGAAATAAAATAAAGAACACAAATTTTACGTGGAAACCCTTTCAGGAAAAAACCACGGGCAGAGGAGAAGAAAAATTCACTATGTCGAATTCGAACCGATTACAAGAGGAATAGACTATGTCTATTTATAGGCTTGTAAAACCTAATTCTAATCAAAGTAAAAATATATTATGCTAATAAATGCTAAATATATTATACTCATAAATACTAAATCTTCTAGAAAGAAGATATATTTTGCTTAACTTGACTTGCAAGCAATATCTTAGAATTTAGGTCACACAACTCTAACATTGATATTATGTTAATCATAAAATTTTCTTATGTTAGGGGAAAAGGAAGCAAGGATCAGAAAGTGTATCTTGTTCAACTTCAAACCCTTCTTTACTTGGTTATCAAATTGCATGAAAAATAATGGTAAGTGCTAACACACACATGGAAATAATGAATTGGTTGCCTGTTTTTCCTTAACATATTTGAAAAATGTCACCAACTCCCGTGCATTGGCAATTAGGATGGTTTCAACGTGTGCAAAGAAACGGAAAGGATATATATATATATATATTAAAGTGCTTGGATAGTGAGCTGGAGAGATGGTAGAGGGGAGACATTGCATGAACATTGCTGCCACCCTTTGATCGAGATCTTAATTAATCATGTCAACATTAGCAGATAGTAGAAGCATTTGAGATTCCATTTGTCTCCATGGATTGATATGCATATACATATATATATATATATAACTTGGGAGCAGATGCCTAGTATTTCAGTGAAAATTGCAAGAAACGTTGATTCAACAAATAGGCTTCTTTGCTCAGAACAAAAAAAATGGCAGCCACTCGATCCAACAGTTTCCCCCGCTCATCTAGACAACACCCACTAGCAACAGAAGTTAATGAGCATTTGAATAGATTGAGGGCTTCTAAGGAGGCATCTACTTCATCATCATCAATAAGCCATAAACTAAATGGCTTTCAAGATTTGTATGATTGTGTTGTTAAGTTTCTTCAATTGCCTCTGTCCCACCATGCTTTGGCCCACGAATGTGCTGATGAGTTGTTGGATGGTTCTCTTAGACTCCTCGACCTTTGCAGCACTGCTAAAGATATTGTGCTGCAAACAAAAGAAAGCGCAAGTGAACTTCAATCGGCTTTGCGTCGAAGGAAAATCGGTGAAGCTGAGATCGTAAGTGAAGTGAGGAAATACATGAGCTCCAGGAAAGTTGCCAAAAAGACTATCCACAAGGCATTGGGAAACTTGAAGGTCATACAAAGGAAAAACACAGTCTCACCTTCAGAAACTGTTAGCATGCTGAAGGAGATTGAAGCAGTGACTTGTTCTATGTTTGAGGATTTGTTATCTCTCATCTCTGGACCAAAGCCTGGAAGTTGGTTATCAGTTTCCAAACTATTGCATCAAAGAAGAATAGCGTGCGAAGATGCTAGAAGGAACGTGAATGAATTCGAAAAGGTTGATGTTGCTTTGAAATCCTTCGAAATAACCAAATCTGAGATCATAAATCTTGAGATGCAAAACCAGCTAAAAGACTTGGAGCTGTTTATTTAGGAACTTGAAGATGGACTTGAATGTCTCTTTAGGTGTATGATCAAAGCAAGAGTCTCGCTTCTTAACATCCTTACCCTGTAAAAAAGCAAACCCAATTTTGGGTTACATCATGTATAGAAATCAAATATACATACATACATACATACATATAAATGAAATACTCTTTTCCATTTCCATACGACAAAAGCTCCCTGTTATTTTTCCTCTTTCAGTAGCATTTGTTTTAACCTTCTTTTCTTCCAGAGAAAACAAAAAAGTTACATAAAACAGTAACTAGATAGTAATGAAACAAAGTTAACCTTGGGTTTTTGTATTTTACTTTCTTCTTAAATATGATGCAATTAATTTATCAAGTTTGAGGCTGGTAGGATTCCTTTTGTATCTAAATTAAACAACAATCAATCCATTCACACGGATGCATGCATTAATAGTGATAACAGTAAGCTTATATTCAAATCTATCACACGTTTCAATTGATGAAAAATGGTGAGGCCAGCTTGTTGCCAAATATCAACCATTAAACTCCACCCTTTTTTTCTATTTGTTGGCAATATGTGTAGAAATTATTAAGCTTGCATGTAGATATTGCCTCCCTCCGCCAGAACAAGATAATCGTATAATAAACTCCACCCATTTTTCTGTTTTGTTGCCAACATGTGCAACATGCACATATTGCGTGCAAATCCCTTGTTTTTACAAATAGTTGAATTGTAGTAGGAACAAAATGACTCTCCAAATAAATAAGGGAGGTGAGTTTATGTCAACTGAATTCAACACCTTTCGTGAAGCAAATGGAACAAACAAAGAGTTCACAACACCTTATATATTTGAGCAAAATCACGTAACAAAATGCTAGAAGCTGCCTTTGTTGTTGAAATCTCAGAAGCATGGTGAAGCGATTGCGCAACAACGGAATATGCAAGCTGAAATTATGCTCCACTTGGTCTTCTAGTCTATAAAGACTAGATCTCTTCAAAAATGGTAAGTTCAAAAATGGTAAGTACAATGACTAAATGGTAAAATTCTCATTTCTACAGTAAAAGGGCAATGATGTAATTTTAACCCCAATGAATTCATATTAAAGGTTGAATGTGAGTTATGAGATTTGAGTGGCTAAATAATCATTTGTTCTGAAGAAATTGATCTAAAGGGTAAAACAGAAATTTTTCCAAAAGGGCATTTTGGTCATTTCTGAAGAATATACACAATCCCTCCAAAAAGAAATATTCACAACATACACAAGTGGAAACCCAAATACCAAAACCTAAGTAACTCGACTCTCAAAACTAGTTCCAAGTGGAGTCGCCTAGTTGCATAACGTGTTAGTTGAGAACCTAGCAAGCTAGACACGAAACTAAAAACATAGTGTTGTCACTAACCAATCCGAGCTAGTTTGGTTAACCACATATTGCCTAAAGTTTGAAGACTAAACTTAATATGAATATAAGGAAGAAAAAAAAACTTAAATACTAACCCCTGATCTCATTACCAAAATCTAGGTTTGGGAGTATGATTATGTGCGTAGAATGTTTGAGAATCCCTACAACGCCTATTCAAAGATAATCATGGTTGAGAATCCCTACAACTGCACTGTTGTTGAAATGTACAGAAGCATGGTGAAACAGTTGTCGCAACAGTAGAATATGCAACTGAAATTATGCACCACTTGGTCTTCTAGTCTATAGAGACTAGATCTCTTCAAAAATGGTAAGTACAGTGACTAAATGGTAAAATTCTCATTTCTACCGTAAAAGTTCAAGACCTAAATTGCGAAATCAATAAACCAAAAAAAATATAAAACTTAGTCTAAAGTTAAATTTAAATTTGCTAAATACCTAAAATTCTAATTAAAACCTAAAAACTAAATAAATATAAAGGGGCATAAATTTTATCAAATTTAAGTAAGATCTAAACACCTAAACAACTCAAATATAAAAAATAACTTAACTTCTAGATGTAAATTTATACACAACTAATTATCACAATATACCAAATTCATCAACATTCCATGTAGAACATGTATATTCAACCATCCCGGATGACCCAACAATGATGACTTTTACTATTTGCATATTCTACCATCCCGAGTGGCCCAACAATGATGGCTTTGAATATTTACATATTCTATCATCTTGAGTGGCCTAACAATGATGGTTTTGAATCATTATATCATGTTAAAGTAGAAACACCAACATTGTTTATGTTGCTTATGTTTGGCCTATTGGTCTGATTAATTGTTTTCTGCTAATTTGTTAATTGATTCTTTAGTCAATGTTTAATTTAATCAGTTGTTCTTGTTTTCTAGCATGGTGGGTTTTCATGGGATGTGTCCCTAGTTTTAAGGGTTGTGGTGTGTAAAGGGGTGTAAGCCTATATAAGGCACACAGTTGATTTCAGAAATTATCTATCAGTTTAGTTCAGCTTCCCTTGTTTTTATTATTTTCCTCTATTATCTGTTGTGTGTTCCTCATTTTCGTATCTGAGCTAGGTTTTTATATTGTTTGTTGTGTCTCCTCTTGGCAAAATTAGTGGCCTTCATGCCATCGGTGGAGTTAAGAAACTCAATAATCAGAGCTACAACACTTGGTATACATGTATAACGTCATACTTGCAAGGCCAAGTGTAACAGTCTGATTTTGACCCTAATCGGAATAGTGGTTTCGAGACCACGAATTCGAGTTCAAAAAATATTTTAAAATTATTTTCTGTAACACCCCAAACCCGGTCAATACGCCATGACCGAATCTGGCATGCCACGAAGGAAAATGTTTTGAAGAAAAACAAGTTAACGATAAAATTTTAGTGAAAAACTTTTTATTATTCTAAATTCGTAAAAAAAAATTAAGTTGAAAACTGATATTTTACTTTGCAATTTCGTAAATAGATTTTTAAAACTTAGTCGCAGCTTAGATTCGTAAACCATTTATAAATTAAAGAGAAACTAAAGCAATTAGGTTGAAAATCGTATCTAATAGAAATTTGGAAACTTAAGTTTTGTAAAATAGTTTGAGTTATCGAAAATACTTAAGTTGTTAAAAATTATCAATTTATTTAGGTTACCCGATGGTAACGTTTTAAAAACCATCGCGCTTTGTATTTTAGAAAACTTTGTTCACATATCATTAAATCAATCATGTAATTTGCAAGTTATTCCTAAAACAAATCCAAAGCATATAAATAATCCAAAAACATAATTAAAGAGGCCTTATTACAAACCCATAAAAATGAAAACCAAATTAAAATCAAGTACCCAAATGGAAGTTCATGTAAAACCAAATTTCATTGCATGGCCTCCTCGAGTTCATCCGGCTCCTCATCCGCGAATTTACGAATTACATGAAAAAGTAAGGGAAAAGGTGAGTCACCAAGACTCAGTGCATATTCCCTCTCCCGGGTAAATACCACATACTTACACAAATTATAACCAAGCAATATATATATTATGCACCCAACCTAGCCATCCGTAACTCCTTTTTCTACCCCGTGTGGTACCAAACCACTGGTGGTGCCAAACCACTGGTGACCAAAGTCACAAATAATCAAGTTGTGGGGCCAACCCACTTGTGATACCAAATCACTAGCGACAATCCCATATCTCAAAAGTGGGGCCAACCCACGGTGGTGTTAATCCACAAGGACGAGTCTCTATGAGGTGCCAAACCTCTGGTGTCCCAAAGACACAAATGTGATACCAAATCACTAGTGACCAAAGTCACGAATAATCAAGTTGTGGGGCCAACCCACGTGTGATACCAAATCACTGGCGACAATCCCATATCTCAAAAGTGGGGCCAACCCACGGTGGTGTTAATCCACAGGGACGAGTCGCTATGAGGTGCCAAACCTCTGGTGTCCCAAAGACACAAATGTGATACCAAATCATTGGAGGTGCCAAACCTCTGGTGTCCGAAGACACGAATATCAATCTTCCGCCTCCTCTCATATTGCCCATACCAATGCAATAGATAAACAAATCATGTCAATATACTTTGATATGAACATATAACCAATACATATCGTGGATCGTGATATTAAACAACATATAGCAACATCATATCGAAACGGACTTACCCGTATCCTTACTCATACCCATCAAGGTATCATATCAATATCTCATAGTTTCGGCTTTAACAACTTGAATAGTTATTTAACACACACATATATATATATATATATATAAACCAGTTATAAAGTGTGTAAGATACACACCTTTCACTAACGCAAATACTAACTTCCGTAGACCCGATCTACCTCACTAGATCACCTTGTCCTACATTCGGCCAAACCACAAGATTATAAGCAAAACCATTCGGCCAACATCACATCTTAATCCCAATAGCCTTTGGCTTTTCAACCATTAAAAGAATGATGAATCGACAAGAATCCTTACCACTTGACTTACCAACTTTGATTGCTAGAGAAGTAAGGCTTAGATCAAATGCTTCCAAAGTCCCAAAAAGCCTATAAGAATAATCAGTTCCTAATAATAGTTAGAACCTTGCAACAAATGTCCATAGGTTCGGCCTTTGACCACAAGAAAACGACATAGAAAAGAGAAAGAAATGAAGGAAAAATGGTCATGAACACTTACCCTTTTTTCCAAAACCGATTGAAGAAAACCAAATGAAGACCTACCCTTGTTGATATTCGGCCAAAACAATACAAAAAGGGAGTGGGAAGTTTCGGCAATATGGTTATGAAAGAAGAAAGATATGTGTATAAAAAGTAAGGAAGTATGTGAGTAGAAAAGAGAATAAAAAAAATGAGAGAGAGGATTCGATTTTAGCAACAATGGAAGAAAAGAAAAGTGAGTTTGGGGAAGAAAGAGGTTCGGCCAAATGAAAGAAAAATGAAAAGTGGTTGAGCAAATATCAAAAGAAGAAAAGAGAGATATGGGAGAAAAAGGTTCGGCCAAGCACCTAGTTTGCCGAAAAGAAAAATGCACAAAATGTAAAAATGAGTTTTCGGTTTCAAAAGGAAAAATGAGAGAAAGAAAGACAGTATTTGGTTCAAACAAAATGAGAGCTAAAACCAAAAGTAAAATTGCACAAAATGCTTATGGTGCATTCGACCAAAGAGGGATTTGTTTGGAGAGGAAGAGAAAAATATGCCAAAAGGTGCACAATTGCTAAAGTTGGCCAAATATCCCCCCAAACCTCCTATCAACATTCGGCCACCCCTCTAGCCACACATGCCATCCACATACATGCACTAAAGGCCTTGGAATAGTTTCCAAAACATCTTCCTTAAGCCAAGCCTTGAGATCCTCTACATTCCCAAAGTTGAAGGAATTTTATCCCCAAAATCTAGCAATTCTATCCCTTATTTCATGCTTACCATAACCTTAAGTCTTCTTGCCAAAAAAAAGAAAATTGTCCATCTTATCCATATGTATAGTTGACCGACACTTAATGCTAGGATGTACAAAAATAATATCCTCAATATGCTTTCCATGCTACTCGAACCACTTCCCTCAAGCAATCTTTCAAGCTCCTTATCCACTATGCCACTAACTCCTCATGTGCTTTAATTTAACACTTAAATTATCTTAAGTGTCAAGCTCACTTAATCCACTTCACTAAATTTTCCACACTAAAAATTATTCTAGCTTAGCTAATATTTCCAAGCCTTCACACAAATATACTAAGCACACAATAACAATCATATCCGAGCTAACACAAATAACAAGATGATACTCTAATATTTTTAGGATGTTACATTTTCAGTGTTTATTATGTGTGAATTTTCTTGTGTGAAATTTTCGTGTTTTAATTTCGTCGTTTGAGTGTCCGATTAAATAAAAGGGCTTAATCGCGTAAAATGAAAATTTGATGGTTAAATAGGAAAGTGCCTAATTGTTGTTGTCTTTATAATTTTGAGGTTTTATGATGCAAATAGCCCACTATATAAGTTAGTGGATGGCAAAGGACTTATATAACCTTATTGTATATGTTTTCTATATTAATTTGTAAAGGTTAATTAAGTAAAATAATAATAATGATAATATATGTTATATTATATCACAAATTAAAAAGCCATGTTCTCATCTTCTTTGACCGAAACTAAAGAAAAGAAAAATAAAGAAACTTAAGCTAGGTTCGGCAATCTTTGAAGCTTGATTCAAGGTTAGTTTTTGTTCGGTTTTTGATAATTTTTACGTTTTTGTAATCGTTGCTTTGAATACTTCAAGACCCATGCTTGAATTTTTTATTTTGATGAAGATTTTGAAATGTGCCATTGATGAGTTTGTAAGTTTTATGATGTTAGTTGATAAATTATGAAATATATGTGTTAGATTAATATGGTTTGTCTTTGAATTTTTGATGAATTTGAGTAATTAGGGCTAAATTGTAAAAATAAATTTTTGAGGGACTAAAATGTGAAATAAATGAAATGTATGGACTTGTAAGGGCATGGGTGATATTCGGCTTAGCTATGGTGATGTGAAATTTTGTGTATTTTGTGTTTTATGCGATAGGGACTAAATTGCAAAAAGTGTAAAATGTCAGGGGCAAAATGGTAATTTTCCTATTTATGCGTTTTTGGATTAAATTGAATGAATATGTGGTTAAATTAGTTAAATTTGAATTTATTTAGATCAAGAACGGAAGAAAACGGAATTAGATCGGGGGAAATCGAAAGTAGTCGAATAGTCGATTAAACCGTCTGACAACATCCGAGGTAAGTCTATAAGCATTTAAATGTTGTTAAACTTGAGAATATATATATATATATATTATGTGATGTAATGAATTATTCGAATATATATGTGTTTGGCCAAATGTGATTTGAGATAGGGAACTATGTTTCGAGCTCGTTTCGATCGAGATTCAATGTCCGAAAGTCCCGTACGAACCCGAGGAATAGATAGGATACATATGTCATGACATAGGATTTTCGATATGTGTTATCATGTAAGACCACGTCTGGGACGTTGGCATCGACTTGTGTTTACGTGTAAGACCATGTCTGGGACATTGGCATCGTATTTGATTCGTGTAAGACCCTGTCTGGGACAGTGGCATCGATATGTGATTACATGTAAGACCACATCTGGGACGTTGGCATTGTACGAGCTTCCGACTGTCTGTGTATCCTTTTTAATTCCGAACGGTTCAACGGGCAATGTGAAGTAAAGATCGAATGTGAAATTGAATTACAGGTTCAGGTATGTGTTAGTTATTTGTTTATATGGAAACAAGGTAAGTTGGTTATTTGAAAAGATAAAAGGTTATGTGAATATGAATTATATGTTAACCTATTTGAACATATAAATGATTCGGCCTATTGTTGTATTTGTAATAATGAAAGTGAAATTATATATATGTATATGAATGATTATGTTCGGCCATATGGTATATGTATGTGAGGTTCAAATGTGATCTGGTAGTAAATGATGACTTGTATTTGATATTATACATGTTCGGCCTTGTTAACAAAATGTTAATATGTAATTATTGTTATATATGTTTTTGCTTATGACTTACTAAGCTTAAATAGCTTATTGTGTGTGTGTTTTGTTTACCTCTATTTTATAGATTTTGAAGTCACGTTACGAGCTCGGGGATCGTCAGCAAAGCCTATCGCACTATCGACTATTTCTTTCGGTATTTTACTAAGTTGAACTCGGGCTTATGGCATGTATAGCCTAGATGGAATGTTTGATTTTGGGACATGTGTATATATATATAAAGCCATGCGAAAATGGCTTGATGACTTTGTTTAGGTTCGGTTATATGAGTTCTTGTTTAAATGTTTAATGTGTTTGGTTTTATCATTTTGACCATGGCTTAATTATATGCGGTGTATGGTTGTTATATTAGTTAATATTATGGTAAATGTTTTGATATATATAAAATGTGTGGTAGGTTTGGATTTGGTTTTTAAATGAGTTTGGTTAGGTCTTATAAAATGAGCTATGTATATAAAGGTTAGAAGCTATTTATATGTCCGAATGTGTATAGGTTATATTGATTAGGTTTGTATTGGTATGTTTGCATTGGTGAAACGGTTTAGAAATGGTGGAATATGTGTATAAGAATATTCGGCTAAAGTATTAGACTCATATAAATGGGTATGTGATATGGTTTATGTTATGTATTGAAGTTATCTTAGATGACCGAATATATAGTTAGTGATTGGTTATGTGTGTATGTATTTAAAGAATGTGAATCGGGTGTACTTTTAGTGTAATTTGTGCACAAATGGTTCAAATTAATATGGTCATTTATGCATGAACTTGTGTCAAGAGAAGAAATATATTGGGTCATTGAAATGATACTTGTTTAAATGAGTATATGTGAATGTATGACTAGTATGCCGTGTGGTTAATTAATGGAATAAGTTAATATTGATTCGGTAATTATGCGTAGATATAATTTAGACATTTGAAAATATGCATATGATATTATAGTAAATAAATCATGTTTGGTTATGTTTTATATTACCAATGCCGTATAAATGATTAAATGAAAATTTTAATAGTAAAGTTTGGTTTGTTTGAAGTTTAAATTTGTATATGTGCAAGAGTTATTATATATTTATAATATTAATTTTGATATATGACTAATGGAATAGTTGTTTTGTTATACGTTCTTTATATGATATGTTTAGATAGATGCTGGATTATGTTTTAACTATGCAAAGTTTTGAATGTTATGATTTTATTTTTTTAAATTCGATATTTGATTAAATTACAAGCCTTGATGTGATTGAATTTTGAGTTGTGAAATGTAATGAATATCTGTATGAACTATGACATGACTGATAATGCCTCGTAACCCCAATCCGGCGACGGATACGGGTGAAGGGTGTTACACCAAGACCCGCGGGAGATGGTGAATGAAAGCGAAAGCATACAACTGGTGGTAGAGCCTATAACAATCCGTTTTTCAATGCTGTAAGAAACGGTGGTTTCAGAACCCCATTTTCGATATTCGAGTCTTCAATATTATTATTTAACATTTAAGAGGTTAGTATAAAATTTAATTAAAGTTTGATCCCTTAATTTTTCAATTAGATAGTTAATTATGGTACAAGAACTAAATTGTAAAAGTGGTAAAATTTTATCACTATGAATTTTTAATTAATTGAAGACCACTTTGAACGGTGGTGATGGAAAACTATCATCCACCTAATTGGCTAATTAAGGTTAACATTAATTAATTATTAATTAATTAAGTTAATTATAATTAATTAAAGTTTAATCTTAGTATAAAAGATACATTACAAAAATAAAAAATAAAAAAACGGCCACTTTAAGTCTGTTTATTGTAATTTTTATATTTCTGAGGTCCCAGTAGCTTGATTTAGCTAACTTGTGTACCAATTTGTAAAACCTTTAAAGTTTTCAAAATTTTTCATTTTTTATTTCTTGAAGTTTTTGGTGATAAATTGTTTGATTTTAAGCTTAGAAGTGAAAAATGACAAGTTTGTAAAGTTTAATTGCTAGTTTTTGAAAATAAGGACTAAAATGCATTAATTTACAAAATGGTATAATATTTCTAAAATTTTGTATAATATAGGGTTATAAAAGGATGAAACTGAGACCGGTTTTGTAACATCCGGGATTTATGGCTTATGCATTAATGCCTAATTGTATGAAGTAGCATGCTTATGTGTATATGAATGTGTTTTGTATGAATTTTGTGAACCCTAGGGTGTAGTCAAATGCCTTAGAAATTATTTGACTTTAAGTCTAAACAGGGGAGCAGGCTAAGGAGGCCTTAAGAGAAATTATGGGGATTTATGACACAAGATTGGGCTTGGTAAAGTGGCTTGGAGGCGCCACTTAGGGCCTTGGTATGTGACGCCTCAAGCAAGGGAGAAGGGAGGAGGTTCGAATCATGTTGGCAGCATGGGAGTGTGGCTTTTATTTTGCATGTTGGCGTCAAGGAGGGGAGAAATGTTGGACGGCATGTGGACTTCAAAAGTTGAGGATAAGTCTTGATTTTTTTTTTTAAAATACGGCTAGATGAGAGGAGATAATGGTTGACCATTCAAATTATTTTGAATGGGTAGAGAAGAGAGAAAGTAGGAGCAAAAAAAGGGATGTGATAGGAGGAGATGTAGTGGCCGAATATAGGACTCTAGGGGCTTGCATGTTTTTTTTTCGGCTTAGAAGTGTGGCAAGGGAGTAAGTGCCGAATTTTTCTTTTAGTGAGCATCCATTCTCTTCTTCTTTCTCCTTTAGTCTTCTGGCCGAATTCTCCTAAGTGTTTCCCAAGTCATCTTTTTCTTTCTTTCCCTTCAACCTTACCCCTTCCTCTTGTAGCCGAATATTTCATGACCATTTGGGAGCCATAGCCGAATCTTCAGAAGGCCTTATTCTTCTCTCTTTGTCGCAAGTTTTAAAAGCCGAAAGAGTTAGCCGAAATCTTTTCTCTTTTAGTCTCTTCAAACAACATGTAGTGGTAAGTATTTCTCTCCTATCTATCGGTTATGGGTTTCTTTCCATTTGAGTGCCGAAATCAATGGCTAAGCCTTGATTTCTAAGGATGGCCGAATGTGTATTAAGCCATAATCTCGTGTTTTGGTTGTAGCCAGCATAAAGGAGTCTTTCGGGATTGGAAGTGATCGAGGTAAGTGATATGAAGCATTTGGCCATGGGCCACTTTCATGGGATTAAGTGTTAAAATCGAATCTAACATATACCTATAGGGATCTCGACATCACCAAGAGCAAGTAGCAATTTCAGGATTTAAGACTCGCAAGGCAAGTGAACCTGAATATTCAGCCAAGTCTATATTTAGTGATTCAAATATGTTTCTTAGTTATTTAGAAGCCGAAACTAACCAAGTCAGGTGATCTAGTATTGGCCGATTGCAAGGAAGGAGTGTCACAAAGTTTTGGGGGTTTTGATTAGTATTCAAATTGGCAGCAAGGTAAGGATTTTGATTGCAATAATCCTTCGGGATTTGATTGTTTAGCCGAATGGCTTTTTACTAAAAGTATTAAGTGTTGGTCGAATATAGGAACTAAGGATCTAGAGTGTTAGATCGGGATTTTCGGGATTTCAGCGAAAGCATTAAGTAAACCAGGTGTGTACCCCACACTAACTCTTAATAGATTTATGGCATCAATTTAATATATGTGTTTATAATAATGTGAAAAGTGGGAAAAGGTACCATGCAATGGTACAAAGTACTCAGGTACGTAACTTTAACGTTATGTTAATAAATGATATGAATATCTGGAATATGGCTCATATGTGAATATTGATAAGAATATGAAATAAGGCATAAGGCATGATATTGCATGTTTTGTATGACTTGGGGCATACGGGTTATATGGAAAGGGGAAGTGATCTGGTGGTTTATACCACAATACCTGAATATGGTGACTCATGTCACGAAATCTGAATGTGGTGACTTATGTCACGAAATATTATCTGGTGGCTATGCCACAAAATTTATAAGGGCGATGAGCACGTCGTCTGCAGCGACTGCCTTCGATGATGTGTAGCGGATGGAGGGTCGACTTATTAGTCCCCACGGTGTGATGGTTGGTACAGGTTATGTGTAGCGGATGGTTATCTAGGTTTGGGTTCGGGATTGCATCATTACCTCTATCTGTTATATATATGTATGATATGATATGCCTGAATCGTTGGGATTTGGTGTTGGTTATACACGCTGAGTCTGTTTGACTCACCCCGTTGTGGGATATTTTTCAGGTGACACTCAGTAACGGACCGGGTCGGCAGGAGCTTAGTGGTGGCCATGTTCAACTCAGACTTTATTTTAATTTTGGACTTTTTATTTCTAAGTATTTTGGATTTATTTTGGGTTTTGCTTTGATGTAATAAGGCCATAGCTATAAACTGATTGTGCATGCATTTTTATTTATTTTATTATGATACAATTTTTATCCATTTAAAGTTTAAGCAACTTTTCTTAAAAATAAATTTTAAATGTTTAGGCACCTAAACACAAACGATTTTCGAATTAAAGATTAACTCAAAAACAACTCGGCATTCTTTTTTATAAACCACCCAAATTTTCCAAAGTAATAAACATGAATTTGAAACGTTTTACTCGAGGAACATACCTCAGGCTGAATCAAGACTGGAGCTTCAGTCAAGACCCTCTTAAGCTTCTCAAAGCTCTCCTGTTGCCTATCTGTCCATACGAAAGGTACTTCCTTTCTCAACAATTTTGTCAAAGGTGCGGCTATTGATGAGAACCCTTCTACGAACCTTCTGTAGTAGCCTGCCAATCCCAAGAAACTGCGAACCTCTGCCACCGACTTAGGTGGTTTCCAATCCAGCACTACTTCGATCTTCCTAGGATCCACCCTTATTCCTTCTGCAGACACTACATGCCCTAAGAATGCAACCTCCTTCAGCCAAAATTCACACTTGCTGAATTTGGCATAGAGCTTCTTCTCGCTTAACACTTGCAACACTATCCGAAGATGCTCGTCATGTTCCTCCTCCGACTTAGAATACACTAGGATGTCGTCTATGAACACAACGACGAATCGATCCAAGTAAGGTTGAAAAACCCGGTTCATCATATCCATGAACGCGGCTAGGGCATTCGTCAATCCGAACGGCATTACTACGAACTCATAATGCCCGTATCTTGTCCGGAAAGCCGTCTTATGGATATCCACCTCCTTCACCTTAAGCTGATGATATCCAGACCTTAAATCTATTTTCGAAAACACCGCGGACCCCTTAAGCTGATCGAACAAGTCGTCTATCCTTGGCAACGGGTACTTGTTCTTGATGGTCAGCTTATTCAACTGACGGTAATCTATACACATACGCATAGTCCCGTCCTTCTTCTTCACAAACAAGACCGGTGCTCCCCATGGAGACACACTAGGTCGAATGAACCCACGGTCAAGCAACTCCTGAATTTGAGCTTTGAGCTCCACCAACTCCTTTGGTGCCATTCTATACGGAGCTATAGATACTGGCGCCGTTCCAGGCAACAAGTCAATTCCAAACTCCACCTCCCTGTCCGGGGGTATTCCAGGTAACTCCTCCGAAAAAACATCCACAAACTCCTTTATTGTTCTAACTCCACTAACTCCTTCTTCTTTTGCATCCAACACACTAACGAAAACCAAGAATGCCTTGCACCCTTTTCGAACCATCTTATCAGCCTTTATTGCAGAAACTATGTTAGATAAGTAGTTTCTTCTTTCTCCTATCATAATTATCTCCTCATCCTCCAGGGTCCTTAACTCCATTCGCTTAGCTGCACAATCCAATATAGCCCGATGTTCCACTAGCCAATCCATGCCAAGTATGAGATCAGATTCTCCGAAAGGTAGTTCCATCAAGTCGGCAGAGAATATCACTCCCTGAATCTCTAGAGGTACATTGCGAAATATTCTATTCACCACTACAGTTTGACCTAACGGGTTCCAATACGGCCATTCTGCCTCCACCACGCCCTCGTACATTACGACCACGTCCCCTAGAACTCATGTCTACGATCGCGATTTAATCTGTTTTAGAAAGTTTTATGCATTAGTCTTTGTTCCACTAATTATCCACGAACAAGTTTTATGTAAGGAAGTTTAGTAGTAGTTTTTTCGATCATTTCAGAGTCCAATTTTAAACTCTCGGCCTTGGGTTTAAAGCCCATAACGTTTTCAAAAACGAGCCCAAATAAGTTTTGTGAAAATTTTCGTGAAATAAGCAGGTTTTTCTAGCATGGCACCTAAGTCTCCGACCCGAAGTCCACCAGGTAAGTACCCCTAACCGTTGTGTGAATTAATGTATGATTTGTATATGGGTATAACGGGAACGTAGATTAGTATATTAAGTTATGGAACCCTAGGATTAGTTTACCCCAACACAAGAACTACATAAAATTTAAGGCCTAACTAAACAAACCTGTGACTAAGTCGCCGAGTTAGGGTGTGGCAACCATTGTGCGCATGTCTAGGATTGGATTCAGGGAGAGCCTGGTATTTAAGCAGTCCTAGTGACTCACCTCCTCTTCGCTCGAATCCTACCTAGTGCGTGGTAACGGTTCACCCTAACCAAGAGGACTCATTCACAGGCTAAACTCAATAATTAAAACCCAAAAGGGACTAGCCATATTTTTATAAAAACCTTAGTTTTAAAAGCACCAAATTACCCCTTTGATTTGTAAAAACTCTTTTACAAAATTTTTTTCCGAAATATTCCCAATTTACAAAAATTTACTAAAATACCCCTGGGTTGAGAAATTACTAAAATACCCTTGGTTTATGAAATTACCACACTACCTTCAATTTTTTTCTAAAATATTCTTACTTTACAAAAATACCAAAAACCCCTATTTTGCAAAACATCAAGTTACCCGGATTTGAAAATTTACCAAAATACCCCTATAGGACAAATTACAAAAATACCCCTGGGATTGGAACGAACGAAAACATTCTAGTGATAAATGTGTGTAGTAGATACTACTGAATGAATGTGCTACTTTCTCTGAACTAGGATATAAGACTTGAAACAAAACTCTGAAATGATCGAAAGAACTACTACTAAACTTCCTTACATAAAACTTGTTCGTGGATAATTAGTGGAACAAAGACTAATGCATAAAACTTTCTAAAACAGATTAAATCGCGATCGTAGACATGAGTTCTAGGGGACGTGGTCGTAATGTGCGAGGGCGTGGTGGAGGCAGAATGGCCGTATCGGAACCCGTTAGGTCAAACTGTAGTGGTGAATAGAATATTTCACAATGTACCTCTAGAGATTCAGGGAGTGATATTCTCTGCCGACTTGATGGAACTACCTTTTGGAGAATCTGATCTCATACTTGGCATGGATTGGCTAGTGGAACATCGGGCTATATTGGATTGTGCAGCTAAGCGAATGGAGCTAAGGACTCTGGAGGATGAGGAGATAATTATGATAGGAGAAAGAAGAAACTACTTGTCTAACATAGTTTCTACAATAAAGGCTGATAAGATGGTTCGAAAAGGGTGCAAGGCATTCTTGGTTTTCGTTAGTGCGTTGGATGTAAAAGAAGAAGGAGTTAGTGGAGTTAGAACAGTAAAGGAGTTTGTGGATGTTTTTCCGGAGGAGTTACCTGGAATACCCCCGGACAGGGAGGTGGAGTTTGGAATTGACTTGTTGCCTGGAACGACGCCAGTATCTATAGCTCCGTATAGAATGGCACCAAAGGAGTTGGTGGAGCTCAAAGCTCAAATTCAGGAGTTGCTTGACCGTGGGTTTATTCGACCTAGTGTGTCTCCATGGGGAGCACCGGTCTTGTTTGTGAAGAAGAAGGACCGGACTATGCGTATGTGCATAGATTACCGTCAGTTGAATAAGCTGACCATCAAGAACAAGTACCCGTTGCCAAGGATAGATGACTTATTCGATCAACTTAAGGGAGCCGCGGTGTTTTCAAAAATAGATTTAAGGTCTGGATATCATCAGCTTAAGGTGAAGGAGGTGGATATCCATAAGACGGCTTTTCGGACAAGATACGGGCATTATGAGTTCGTAGTAATGCCGTTCGGATTGACAAACGCCCCAGCCGCGTTCATGGATATGATGAATCGGGTTTTTCAACCTTACTTGGATCGATTCGTCGTTGTGTTCATAGATGACATCCTAGTGTATTCTAAGTCGGAGGAGGAACATGACGAGCATCTCCGGATAGTGTTGCAAGTGTTAAGGGAGAAGAATCTCTATGCCAAATTCAGCAAGTGTGAATTTTGGCTGAAGGAGGTTGCATTCTTAGGGCATGTAGTGTCCGGCAGAGAAGAAATAAGGGTGGATCCTAGGAAGATCAAGCGAGGCCGATTGGAAACCACCTAAGTCGGTGGCAGAGGTTCGCAGTTTCTTGGGATTGGCAGGCTACTACAGAAGGTTCGTAGAAGGGTTCTCATCAATAGCCGCACCTTTGACAAAATTGTTGAGAAAGGAAGTACCTTTCGTATGGACAGATAGGTAACAGGAGAGCTTTGAGAAGCTTAAGAGGGTCTTGACTGAAGCTCCAGTCTTGATTCAGCCTGAGGCAGGGAAGGATTTTGTGGTGTACGGTGATGCTTCCCACACAGGATTAGGATGTGTCCTGATACAAGACGGGAAGGTAGTCCCTTATGCGTCTCGGCAGTTAAGGCCACACGAGGTTAACTACCCGACACATGATTTGGAATTGGCGGCAGTGGTCTTTGCCCTTAAGGTTTGGAGGCACTACCTATATGGAGAAAAGTCAGTGATCTACACAGACCACAAGAGCCTTAAGTATCTGTTGACTCAGAAAGAGCTGAACCTAAGACAGTGAAGGTGGGTGGAGTTATTAAAGGATTACGATTGTTCTATAGAGTATCATCCGGGCAAGGCGAATGTAGTGGCAGATGCTCTAAGTCAAAAAGTAGTGTCGGATCTGAGGGCGATGTTTGCACATCTGAGCTTGTATGACGACGGAAGTTTGCTGGCAGAATTGCAAGTTAAGCCGACATGGTTGGAGGAGGTGAAAGAGAGTCAGTTGGCAGATGATGATCTAAGTGCTAAGTTGCGACAAGTGCAGAGTGGGGAGTTAGAGGATTATGGTGTTAACAGCGATGGAGTATTGTGTTTCAAGGGTAAGGTCTGTATGCCTAAGAATAAGGAGTTAAGGCGGAGAATTCTTCAGGAATCGCATAGTAGCCCCTATGCTATGCATCCTGGAGGTAGTAAGTTGTATAGAGACCTAAGGGAACAATTTTGGTGGCCTGGTCTTAAGAGGGAAGTTACCGAATTTGTAGGGAAATGCTTGACGTGTCAGCAAGTCAAGGCTGAACACCAAGTTCCATCAGGATTGCTTCAGCCGATAAAGATTCCGCAGTGGAAGTGGGAGAGAATCACCATGGACTTCGTTAGTGGGCTTCCCCTTACGCCTACTAAGAAGGACTCGGTATGGATGATAGTGGACCGATTGACAAAATCCGCGCATTTCATACCAGTGCGGGTTGACTATTCTTTGCAGAGGTTGGCGAAGTTGTATGTGGCAGAAATTGTGAGATTGCAAGGAGTACCGGTTTCGATTATTTCAGATAGGGATTCAAGATTTACGTCTCGATTTTGGAAAGCTCTACATCAAGCTTTAGGCACCAGATTGGATTTCACTACGGCATTTCATCCACAAATGACACCGACCGAAGCGAGTGATCCAAGTGTTGTAAGATATGTTGAGAGGCTGTGTAATAGACTTTAGAGGAAGTTGGGAAGAATACTTGCCTTTAGCAGAATTTGCATATAATAACAACTATAAAGCCAGTATTCGAATGGCACCATATGAAGCGCTGTATGGGCGGAAGTGTCGTACACCTACGTGTTGGACGGAATTAGGAGAACGTCGAGTTTGGGTCCAGAGATAGTGGCAGAATCCGAGGAAAAGGTTGAAGTAATTCGGGCACGGTTAAAGGAGGCATCCGACAGGCGTAAGTCGACGCGGATCTTAAGCTTAAAGGAAATAGAATTTGAGGTAGGAGATCAAGTGTTTCTTAAGGTGTCGCCGTGGAAGAAGGTGATGAGATTTGGTCGCAAAGGGAAGTTAAGTCCAAGATTTATAGGACCTTATCGTGTTTTGAAGCGAGTTGGACCAGTGGCATACCAGTTAGAGTTGCCTCTGGAGTTGAAGCAAATGCACGATGTATTCCATATTTCTATGCTACGTTGTTATCGATCGAATCCATCTCATGTAGTGCCGGTTGAGGAGGTGGAGCTAAGGCCAGATTTGTCCTACGAGGAAGAGCCGATTCAGATTTTGGAACGAGATGTGAAAGTGCTACGAAGGAAGTCAGTTCCTTTAGTCAAAGTGTTATGGCGTAATCATGGATCGGAAGAAGCTTCTTGGGAGCCGGAAGAAGCAATACGACAGCAATACCCTCACCTATTTTAGCCAGGTAATTTCGAGGACGAAATTATTTTAAGGGGGTGGAACTGTAACATCCGGGATTTATGGCTTATGCATTAATGCCTAATTGTATGAAGTAGCATGCTTATGTGTATATGAATGTGTTTTGTATGAATTTTGTGAACCCTAGGGTGTAGTCAAATGCCTTAGAAATTATTTGACTTTAAGTCTAAAAAGGGGAGCCAAAGCTAAGGAGGCCTTAAGAGAAATTATGGGGATTTATGACACAAGATTGGGCTTGGTAAAGTGGCTTGGAGGCGCCACTTAGGGCCTTGGTATGTGACGCCTCAAGCAAGGGAGAAAGGGAGAAGGTTCGAATCATGTTGGCAAAGATGGGAGTGTGGCTTTATTTTGCATGTTGGCGTCAAGGAGGGGAGAAGTGTTGGACGGCATGTGGACTTCAAAAGTTGAGGATAAGTCTTGATATATTTTTTTTTTAAAATACGGCTAGATGAGAGGAGATAATGGTTGACCATTCAAATTATTTTGAATGGGTAGAGAAGAGAGAAAGTAGGAGCAGAAAAAGGGATGTGATAGGAGGAGATGTAGTGGCCGAATATAGGACTCTAGGGGCTTGCATGTTTTTTTTTTTTTTTGGCTTAGAAGTGTGGCAAGGGAGTAAGTGCCAAATTTTTCTTTTAGTGAGCATCCATTCTCTTCTTCTTTCTCCTTTAGTCTTCTGGCCGAATTCTCCTAAGTGTTTCCCAAGTCATCTTTTTCTTTCTTTCCCTTCAACCTTACCCCTTCCTCTTGTAGCCGAATATTTCATGACCGTTTGGAAGCCATAGCCGAATCTTCAGAAGGCCTTATTCTTCTCTCTTTGTCGCAAGTTTTAAAAGCCGAAAGAGTTAGCCGAAATCTTTTCTCTTTTAGTCTCTTCAAACAAGGTGTAGTGGTAAGTATTTCTCTCCTATCTATCGGTTATGGGTTTCTTTCCATTTGAGTGCCGAAATCAATGGCTAAGCCTTAATTTCTAAGGATGGCCGAATGTGTATTAAGCCATAATCTCGTGTTTTGGTTGTAGCCAGCATAAAGGAGTCTTTCGGGATTGGAAGTGATCGAGGTAAGTGATATGAAGCATTTGGCCATGGGCCACTTTCATGGGATTAAGTGTTAAAACTGAATCTAACATATACCTATAGGGATCTCGACATCACCAAGAGCAAGTAGCAATTTCTGGATTTAAGACTCGCAAGGTAAGTGAACCGAATATTCGCCAAGTCTATATTTAGTGATTCAAATATGTTTCTTAGTTATTTAGAAGCCGAAACTAACCAAGTCGGGTGATCTAGTATTGGCCGATTGCAAGGAAGGAGTGTCACAAAGTTTCGGATTTGATTAGTAATCAAATCGCAAAGCAAGGTAAGGATTTTGATTGCAATAATCCTTGGGATTTGATTGTTTAGCCGAATGGCTTTTTACTAAAAGTATTAAGTGTTGGCGAATATAGGAACTAAGGATCTAGAGTGTTAGATCGGGATTTTTGGGATTTCAAAGTGAAAGCATTAAGTAAACTCGTGTGTACCCCACACTAACTCTTAATAGATTTATGGCATCAATTTAATATATGTGTTTATAATAATGTGAAAAGTGGGCAAAGGTACCATGCAATGGTACAAAGTACTCAGCACGTAACTTTAACGTTATGTTAATAAATGATATGAATATCCGAATATGGCTCATATGTGAATATTGATAAGAATATGAAATAAGGCATAAGGCATGATATTGCATGTTTTGTATGACTTGGGGCATACGGGTTATATGGAAAGGGGAAGTGATCCGTGGTTTATACCACAATATTCGAATGTTGTGACTCATGTCACGAAAATCGAATGTGGTGACTTATGTCACGAAATATTATCTCGTGGCTATGCCACAAAATTTATAAGGGCGATGAGCACGCCGCCCGCAAATGATCGCTTCGATGATGTGTAGCGGATGGAGGGTCGACTTAGTAGTCCCCACGGTGTGATGGTTGGTACAGGTGATGTGTAGCGGATGGTTATCTAGGTTTGGGTTCGGGATTGCATCATTACCTCTATTTGTTATATATATGTATGATATGATATGCCTGAATCGTTGGGATTTGGTGTTGGTTATACACGCTGAGTCTGTTTGACTCACCCCGTTGTGGGATATTTTTCAGGTGACACTCAGTAACGGACCGGGTCGGCAGGAGCTTTGTGGTGGCCATGTTCAACTCAGACTTTATTTTAATTTTGGACTTTTTATTTCTAAGTATTTTGGATTTATTTCGGGTTTTGCTTTGATGTAATAAGGCCATAGCTATAAACTGATTATGCATGCATTTTTATTTATTTTATTATGATACAATTTTTATCCATTTAAAGTTTAAGCAACTTTTCTTAAAAATAAATTTTAAATGTTTAGGCACCTAAACACAAATTATTTTCGAATTAAAGATTAACTCCAAAACAACTCGGCATTCTTTTTTATAAACCATCCAAATTTTCCAAAGTAATAAACATGAATTTGAAACGTTTTACTCGAGGAACATACCAGATCCGTGCCCGCTCGTAAATGGTTTGGGGTGTGTTTGTGTTTCAAAATCAAAGCTCAAATTTGAAAGTTATGGCAATTTCAATTTTAGGGACTAAATTGAATCAAAATCAAAACTTTAGGAAATTTTTGAAAAGTGAAATTAAAGTGACTTATTTTTATAATAAGATGAAATAAGGTATTTGGAATTGATAAATTGAAATGGATTATTGTATAGATCGGGAATTGAATCAATCAAAGGATAATCGAGGAAAACGCAAAATTACGGATTAGTCCTCAACATCTTATTTGTTGTTGTTTCTGCCAAGTAAGTTCATATGGGACTTACTTTATTAATTCATGATTTTTTTTTTGTTTTTCTTTCTAGTTTGAGTTGTTATGAATATAATGTCTTTTGGCATCTAATGGACTAATGATCGCTGTAAATCAGAGTTTTAAAATTTATAAAAGAATGATCGAACCTGGAAACTAACTCTGACAACGATTAAAGGCAAGTGCACCTATCGAACAGTAGTATAGTTTAGGCAAGACCGGATTATCGAACCCAAAAGAACTAAAAGTACTAATACTAACTTTCTTTTTATTATTTAGCCTAAAATAAGTGAAGTTGTTTATTAATCTAAATTAATTAACTACTAAACTAAAGACTCTAAGACAAAGAAGAATGAATTTGGAAAATAACTTGGGAAAAACTCAGTTGATTTGGAAGATACCCTAGGAAGAATCCACCTAGACTTCACTTGTTATCTAACCCTGAACCATACGATTTATTCACTTAGTTTGATCCGTAAGACTCCCTAACGTATATTAAACCCTCTCTCGAGGCTTAATAACGCCTAACCCTAGGTTAATTAGTGGAACTCTCGTTCTCTTATAATAACCCCTAGAATAGCGAAAAATCGATCTATAGATTCCCATATTAGGTTTCACCCTAATCCGATAAAATCTCGTCACCCTATCTCTAGGCGCATGATCAACTCCGCTTAATTATGTTGGATCTACTCTTAGGCGGGTCTATTCCTCCTCCACCTAAGCACATTAAATTTGGATTAAGCTCACATAATTAAGAACAAACTAAGTATTTATCATATAATTCAAATAATCAAATAACAAGATTCATCATAGGTTTCATCTCTCTTCTGTATCCGAAGAAGGGTTTAATTCATAACAATAAAGGAAAACATCTCAAGAGAAAAGATAAAACAAAACATAAGAAATCCCTAAACCCCTCAAGGAATTGAAGGAGAGATCCTCCATCTTGAGTAGAATTTCGACTTCTTGAGATGGATCAACCGGCTATCCCCGAGTGAATCCCCACAAACCGCTTCTGCGGCCTAGCACGACGCCCCTAGACGATGGCTTTGGGCTCCCCTCGACAGAGGGTTTTGTCCAAACTCCTTGATTAAGTTGCCCTCAGGGTGTTTATATAGGCTTTGAGATGTTTTACTTGGCCTCCAAGTATCCTAATTTGAGTGCAATTCCTAATTGGGGGTTTAATTAGACTTTGGAGTGTGTTTCTTTTCCTCCAAGCATCCAAATCCGAGTGAAATTGCTCTTTCCAGAGATAGGGACACGGCCATGGCACACGCCCGTGTGGATCATGGATAGGACGTGTTCGGATTTCTTTAATGAGACACGGCCGTGTGAGTCAGGGTTAGACCGTGTTCTAGATGATTGACTTGGCACGGCCGTGTGATCTTTGGTTCAGGCCGTGTCGATTTCATGCTTTGGCTCATTTGTCCCGTTTTAAGCCCGTTTTGCGTTCTTTTCATCCCCTAGTGCTTTCCTAAGTATATAACATGAAAAGAAAAGATTAAGAGCACCTTTTTACATAAATCAAGGGATAATTCATCCAAAAGCATACTAAATGTGGGCGTAATATATGTTACTATTTCAATTTATCAACTAAATCATAAAATATGAAATATATGACAAATACGAATAGGTACATGGTATGGAATGGATGTGAAATGTTATATGATTAGATGATATGTATATGACGATGTTACAAGGATTGGAATGATACAAAAATGGTAACGGTGCCCGTGTGAACTTAGTGATAAACCGAAATAGTAACATATTTTAGGCCCACATTTAGTATGCTTTTGGATGAATTATCCCTTGATTTATGTAAAAGGTGCTCTTAATCCTTTCTTTTCATGTCTTATACTCGTGAAAGCACCCAAGGATAAAAAGAACGAGAAACGGCTCAAAATGCACCAAAACGAACCAAAGAGGAAATCGACACGGCACGGACTTAGACCCACACGGCGCGTGCAAGTCAATCATCTAGAACACGGTCTAACCCCGACTCACACACGGCCGTGTCTCATTAAAGAAATCCGAACACGCTTGACCACGATTCATTCACACGGCGCAGGCGCCATGGCCGTGCTCTCCGCTGTGGAGAAGAGTAATTTCATTCAGAAAGGATAATTAGGAGAAAGAAACGATTTCAAAAGCCTATAAATACACCCTAAGCATGACCTAAGAAGGGGAGCCGAAAGCCATCGTCTAGGGGCGTCGTGCTAGGCCAGAGAAGGCAGATATGTGGGGATTCACTCAGGGATAGCCAATTGATCCCTCTCAATGAGCCAGAATTAAACTCAAGACGGAGGATCTCTCCTTCAATTCCTTCAGGGGGTTTTAGGGATTTCTTATGTTTTGTTTTATCTTTTCTCTTGAGATGTTTTCCTTATTTGTTATGAACTAAACCCTTCGGATACCGAGGGGATGAAACCTATGATGAATCTTGTTATTGTTTTCTGAATTATATGATAAATACTTAGTTTGTTCTTAATTATGTGAGCTTAATCCAAATCTAATGTGCTTAGGTGGAGGACAAATAGACCCTGCCTAAGAGTAGATCCAACATAATTAAGCGGAGTTGATCGCACGCCTAGAGATAGGGTGACGAGATTTTGCCGGATTAGGGTGAAACCTAATATGGGAATCCATAGATCGATTTATCGCTATTCTAGGGGTTATTATAAGAGAACGAGAGTTCCACTAATTAACCTAGGGTTAGACGTTATTCGCCTCGAGAGAAGGTTTAATATACGTTAGGAGTCTTACTTGATCAAACTAAGTGAATAAATCGTATGGTTCTGTGTTAGATAACAAGTGAAGTCTAGGTGGATTCTTCCTAGGGTATCATCTAAATCAACTGAGTTTTTCCCAAGTTATTTTCCGAATTCATTCTTCTTTGTCTTAGAGTCTTTAGTTTAGTAGTTAATTAATTTAGATTAATAAACAACTTCACTTATTTTAGGCTAAATAATAGAAAGAAAGTTAGTATTAGTACTTTTACTTCCTTTGGGTTCGATAATCCGGTCTTGCCTAAGCTATACTACTGTTTGATAGGTGCACTTGCCTCAATCGTTGTCAGAGTTAGTTTTCAGGTTCGATCATTCTTTTTATAAATTTTAAAGCTCTGATTCACATCGATCACTTAGTAATCAATTAGGATACGAATAACATACCATTACGGTCCCAAAAAGGAAAACAGGTGTTTGATCAAGGATTAATACGATGATTTGAGATCCATCATCTATTGCGGATTCTCTGAAGCTTGTGAGAGCAACTTAAGTTTGAAGCTTGTGTGAGCAAATCAGTCTCATGTATCCGATTTAAATTTATTATAATTCTCTAGACAAAAATAGAAATGAAAACATTATTAATTGGTAATGAAATGATTGAAAAGAATTCTTATGAATGGAATTATACATGTTTGCAATTTGATTATTGATAAGTGCTAAAAGTAACATGTTTTAACCTCACTATTAATGCATTTTTGGGTGATTATTCGATGTTACATAGCCTTGTGTCCCCTGATGTTGATATTAGAACCAAGACAATATGCTCCACACGGTCTCACACACGGGCATTTGACCGGCCATGTGGTACAAGTCAGTATACCCCTGAATTGGCACACGGCCTAGCACACGGGCGTGTGACTTGGTCGTGTTGCATAAGTCAGTATATCCTACAGTTTTGGCACGGCCTAGCACACGAGCATGTGTGGCCACTTCGAAGGTCACACGGGCGTGTGGGTGGCCGTGTGACCCAAGTCAGTATGTACCCCCTATTTTCACACGGCTGGAGACACAGGCGTGTTTGGTGGCCATGTGAGACACACGGCCTGGTTACACGGGGCGTGTGTCCTCTGTATTGAGAAAAAATTTTAAAGTTTCGTAGAAGTTTTATAAGTTATCGGTTTAGTCCTGAACCGCTCCTAAAGCATGTTTAAGGCCTCGTAGGCTATTGTAAGGGACAAATTGAATGATGATTGTATGAAATGGTTGAATGTATGAGAAAAGTATCATATATATGTTAAAAGTCCAAGAATGCTCTGTAATCCTATTCCGGCTTTGAATAAGGGTGAGGGTGTTACAAAATAAATAAATGAAGGATAAACTTGGATATAATTTAGTAATATAGACAACCGTAAAAGAACCGACACTATATAACAACGTGACCCGTTTTCTATATTGTTGTTAACACTCAAAAGTTTTGGTGGATAAGGTTGATCGCCACACTTTGGGATGGAGAACAAAGTGATAAGATTGGGTTAGGAATGCCGCAAGAAAGGAATTTCTTGATAAGTTTGATAAGTTCTTAAAGAACAAAGAGCTTTACTTAAATGAATTTTTATCATACAACGTCTAACCATTACAAAGTTTAAACTAAAGTATTTATAGGCAAACAAAGGTAACATGAATGACCACAAATCAACCATTAATATTATTCTAGAATATTCTTAAAGTTATTGAATTGGTTCTCTTCACCGAACATCTAAGGGAGTTTCATAAATTCGTTCATTCATCCTTAGCTAAGAATAAAGATGTTCAAGCTTCCATCTATGCACTTGAAAGAATGTTGGTGGCTGCTCATTAATGTATGCATCGATTTTATGCATGCTTAAAGGCTAAGCAAGCTCTAGTAGTCACATTCAGCTCCTATGGTGGACGGTGGCCTTTAATTGTTTATGGGAAAATTAAAAGTCACTTTCTAGAAGGCTTCTCCATGGCTTCATTCAGCTCCCAACTTAATGATGCATTAACTCAATTTTGGTGTTGACCGAATGGTAACTTTCAATGCCCATATGAACGACCAACTTTACAAGTGAACAAAATTGATGCTCTTGCAAATCGAACAACCTCATGGTGTGAAAACACTTGATTCCTCTTGGCAAAAAATGAGCAGCCCTTTGAAGCTCTAAATAGGTGGCCATTGGACTCCCTAGGACAATTATAACATGCATTAGGACACCATAAATGCAACAATAAAGTCAGAGTATATTTGGACATAATTTAACACACTTTGAAGACACATTAAACACGCTTAAGACATCTAATAAACATGCAATAAAAAGGCATAACATTAAAAGACGTATTTAAGACTCGCCACTCTAAGACACATTAAAACCATGTAATAACAATGACACAATTATAACACTTATTAAAGACAAAATAACAAATAAACTTAATTTCCAAAAAAGCTATAGAATTAAATTACTAAATTAAAATGAATCATTGGCTTCCAATGTCCACATGCAAAATTTTGCAAGAAATTAAACAATCTCATCTTGCATTTAGGCCCTTCGATCTTGGCCTAATCTCGGGTTCTTTTAATCGAATCACATGTAATAGCCTGACTTTCGATGGTGTCAAAAAATAGTGATCCGGGATCACTAAATCCGACAAGTGAGTTCAAAAATTTAATAAATTAATGTATTATTCAAGTGTGATTTTAGAAGTATTTTTGAATTAGTGAATTTTGTGATTTAAAAGAATTTATTAGGTAAATTGGGTCGAAAACGAGCTATCAAGACCTCGACTTTATAAACCGAGCCATAAATATTTTTAAAAATATTTATGGAGTGTCATTGAGTTAGTATTAAAGTTTCGTTAGAAAATTTTAACGTTTTGATAGTTAATTAATTAAAAAGGACTAAATTGTAAAATGTGTAAAAACTTGTTAGAGTGATTAAATAGCTTAAGTGTCTAAGAAGGAAGGATTTAAAAGGCAATTAGACCCAAAATATATTGGCTGGACGGTATGGGCAAAGAAAATAAGCAAGGAAACAATGTGAACAAGGGGCAAAATTGGAAAACAAGTAAACTTAATAGTTAAAATTGAATTTTCATGAGAAATCTAGATATTTTCTTCATTTTCCTTCAGAAAAAAACCATGGGAGGTCTCCAAGAAGCTGGTTTCTCATATTTTTGGCGCCATGTGAGTTTATTTCTTGCTCTTTTCTTGTAATTTTTGTGTTTTTAAGACTTTTGCAATTAGGTCCAACTGTCCAATTCATTAGCTTTTGATTTTATGGGTAATCTTGGAAGTTACCATTGATGAGTGCTGGATGTTTATAATGAATTAACATGGAATTGAAGTTTTAATTTTGTTATATGATGATTTTATCAAGTAATTTCAATAGAAATTGATTTTAGGACCTAATTGTGAAAAAGTTAAGAATTAGGGTTTGGTATTAAAATTCTGAATATTAATGCCTGTATGGTAGCCCAAAATAATTAGGTAAATTTTCAATTGAGAAAAATTAGCTCAATTGATGGGTTAATTGCACAGGGAATAAATTGTAAAAACTATAAAATTTAGGGTAAAAATGTAATTTCGAAAATTGAAGGGTGTAAATTGTAAAGTGAATTAGAAATGGAATAGGTGCTAATGAATTTTAAAAACTTTATAATTTGGTTCTATTTCATGCTCGGTCAATAAAAGAGCTGTAAGCTCGATTAAGACTCTGATTTAATTGTATATTATATTATGAATGTGTTTAAGACATGAATGTTTGTTTAAAATGATATAATTACAAAGATGTTTGACTTGGTAGTTGCTCGACAACATGATTTTAGCATCTTGTAACTCGGACCCAACGATCAGTCGATTAAGGGGTGTGAAATTTAGTGGTATCGAGCTACGATTTAGTCAATTCTAGGATCTGAATCATAGCGCATACAAGTCTAGAAATATATGACACAATAACTGTGATAGTGATGCCTTCTTGCATCCGATTTGACTCTATTTTCCTTATAGATAATCATGCCGGCTGAATTAAATCATGTCGATTCGATTTAAGTAGATAGTAACGTTCCTCTTTTGATTAGGGGAGCAAAGAAATAGTATGCTCGCTTGCAAAGGCCCTGAAAGTGAGGTGCGTAGATGCCTTCTTCCAAATGATGAATTAATGGTGTACACAATTCATGGGAGCTACTCCTTGGCTCCGCAACCTCTACCCCCAATCGTGCCTCCTACAACACCCCATTGTCCTTAAAATACTGAAGTAGTGTTCATCGGCTTCCGGTTGATATGATTTGAAAGTGCGAGGATTAAGAATTCAAAGGTAAAAAGGATGACGATCCGGCCCAGCTAGAATTGAATACTGGTTGGAAAATAATTAGCGAGTTTTCGATGAAATGATGTGCTCACCCGAGGATAGTTAGAGATGTGCCATATCACTACTGAGACAAGAAGCTTACAAGTGGTGAACTACTTTGATATCAGTCGTTCCGAAAGGCCGAGTGAATTGAGATTTCTTTCTATATGAATTCAGAAAGAAATATATCAGGTGACGGTACCTTAAAAAGAGAAAAGGGAGAATTTTTAGAATTGAAGGAAGGGAGCATGTATGTGGCAAAGTATGAACGGGAATTCATCCGACTTACTAAGTACGCCCGATAGATTATGCCGACAGAAGATGAAATGTGCACCTGTTTTGAGTGGGGTCTGAACAAAGATATCCGAATGTTAGTGGGAGCACTTGAATTGAAAAAGTTTGTGGTTTTATTTGAAAGAGCTCAAAAGATGGAAGCCATGTGCAACAAAAAGAAACTAGCCAAATCGAAGCTCCAAGATTCCGATAAACTGAGTATGACCAGATTGTTTTGAGCTCCTCCATCGAAAAAGTCAAAAGATGTTCATAGTCGCTTTACATTTCCACAACGTTTTGAGGCCAAGAACATTTAAATTATTTGACAGCCTTGAGCATGAGAAAAACATAACTCTAATTAACACTATCAATTGCGCAGACCATTTAAATTACATAGCTAGTTCCTATGACATCATCCAATTGCACTCCCAATCAAACCATGCCAATTTGTTCTTCAATAAAATAAAATGATAATTACGGATCAAGTTATATTTAACAACCGTGTATTGTTCAAAGCATCGAACAATGAGTCTTTCTTGAAATGAAGCCAAAAGCGATACTAAGAGACGATCTTTATCTTTCTCGTAATTTAGAGAAAAAAGTGAATATCAAGGCAAACATGAGATGAAGTGCGGTTTCAAATCTCACAGTTCCAACACCAATTTTTTGTTAGCCTTAGGCTAGACTGAAATTTAACTAGACTTGTTAAAATAATAAGCAACCAAAAAAACAAAAGAAATTTTTTTAATTAAAACGGGAAATAAGGAATAAAGGTGGAGACGTTTGAAATTCGCAGTAATGGGACTTACATTTATATATTGAGAGTTGGTACTTGTATATATAGTAGAAGATAGATAAACAATGAAGCACCAAATTTAGTAGAATCCATATCCAAAATTCATTGAAAAATGTAAAGGGCTCTGGAAACAGAACATGTTTTTCTCTTGTTGAGATGATGATGATAGCAAGGCCATGGTTAACTTGGTAAGGGAGATTGAAACCGTGACTTGTTCCATGTTTGAGAAGTTGTTGTCCCTTATCTCAGGGCCAAAAGAACAATGAAAGAATACCAGCTGGTTGTTAGTTTCAGAATCGAATAGTAAACAGGAAGAGACATTAATGAATTTGAAAATGTTGATGCTGGTTGTGGGTCAGGCGATGAACACATCATGTTGAGATGCAAAACCAGCTAAAGGACTCGTATTGGCTAAAAAACCAGTAGTAATAATAATAAAGAAATAATTTCATTCCCACACATGTGTTGCTGCATAAAAAAAAAAAAATTGTTAGAAGCAAGCGGATCTTGCCTCCTTGCAGAACCTAATCAACAAGACATCTATAACAATAAGACTAGACAAGTTAAAAGCAAATGATTCATTAATACAAGGCATTGAATGTAGTACCACCGTGCGCATTATTATATAATATTTGTAGATATGGATATTATGGCATGAAAACTAGTAGTGTTTGTTGCTACCGAAGGGTGATGAGTTGTTGTGATTGTGGAGAGGAGACACAGCAGAAACATGAACTAGTGGTTCATGTTGCTTGCTTCCAATTGATATTTAAAATGATTGAGATTCCTCGTGTCTGCCCTCAACCTGTAATATAAATGTTGAGCAGATGGTAAGGGGACTACAGCAAATAGCTAAGCAGAGTTGAAAACACATATCCCTTTTGCATAACAAGAAAATGGCAGCCTCTTACCATGCTCGATCAAACAGCTTGCCCTCAAGGCAACACCCCATCGTTTCACAAATCGACGAGAACTTGAACCGATTGAGGGCATCTCAATCAGCCTCTACATCATCATCGATAGGCCACAATCTAAGTGGTCTTCAGGATTTGCATGAATGTGTAGATGTATTGCTTCAATTTCCCCTCACCCAACAAGCTCTCGCCCAAGAGAAGCAAAGGGAAATGGTTGAAGAGCTTTTGGATGGATCTCTCATGCTCTTGGATGTATGTACCACTGCCAAGGATGCCTTGTTGCAGACAAAGGAATGCACACAAGAGCTTCAATCAATTTTGCGCAGAAGACGTGGAGCCGAAGGGCTTGCTAATGAGTTTAGGAAATGCTTGACATCTAGGAAAGCCATGAAAAAGGCAATCTGCAAGGCCTTAAAGAACTTGAAGCATATACAGAATAAACTCAGTACGCCTGGCGAGAATGGAGCTGTGATTAGCGTCTTAAGAGATGTAGAAGCAGTTACCATCAGCGTGCTAGAATCCGTATTGTCCCTTATTTCAGGGCCAGAGGGAGAATCAAAATCGAGCCGTTGGTCGCTGGTTTCGAAGCTAATGCACAAGAAGAAAGTAATGTGCGAGGAAGAACAGAAAGCAAATGAAATTTTGAGTGCTGAAGCTGCAGTGCGTTCCTGCATCAAATCCGAAAACATGAAGCATGTCGAGAACGTGCAAAAGGAGCTTCAAAGCTCAGAGTTGAGCATCCAAGATCTTGAAGAAGGCCTTGAAACCCTCTCCAGGCGTATGATCAAAACTAGAGTTCTTGTTCTTAATATCATCAGCTGTTAAATATTGGCATCGCAGTTGTACATATATACTGTAATTTTACAGAGGTTATACAATAGAAAAGAAATACAAAGATTATACAATCTTCTTTCTCAAAATTCTACCTCTTGTGAAACCATTTAGTTATATTTCCAAAATGGTTGCAGTAATTTTTTACTTCAAACATATTCAACCACGAACAAGAAAAAACTTCAAAAATACTTTTATCCAGCACATGCTAATATCCAAAACTTACACCCGAATCCCAGTAACTTAGACCTACCTTTAATTTTCCCAAGTTGAATTATACAGCCTCATCATCACAACTGGTATCTTGGAATATCTCATGAAACATTTCTATGAATATGTGAGCTGCCAGGATTCCTCTTGTCCCACTGAAGACAATGGAAGACTTGCTAAAAATTAAAAACTCCATGCCCGTCAGTTTATCACATGGAAGATGGCAATGAAAAGATGCTAATTTGATATTATCTTAATCATAAAATTTTCTTATGTTAGGGGAAAAGAAGCAAGGATCAGAAAGTGTATCTTGTTCAACTTCAAACCCTTCTTTACTTGGTTATCAAATTGCATGAAAAATAATGGTAAGTGCTAACACACACGTGGAAATAATGAATTGGTTGTCTGTTTTTCCTTAATATATTTGAAAAATGTCACCAACTCCCGTGCATTGGCAACTAGGATGGTTTCAACGTGTGCAAAGAAACGGCAAGGATATATATATATATTAAAGTGCTTGGATAGTGAGCTGGAGAGATGGTAGAGGGGAGACATTGCATGAACATTGCTGCCACCCTTTGATCGAGATCTTAATTAATCATGTCAACATTAGCAGATAGTAGAAGCATTTGAGATTCCATTTGTCTCCATGGATTGATATGCATATACATATATATATATATATATAACTTGGGAGCAGATGCCTAGTATTTCAGTGAAAATTGCAAGAAACGTTGATTCAACAAATAGGCTTCTTTGCTCAGAACAAAAAAAATGGCAGCCACTGATCCAACAGTTTCCCCGCTCATCTAGACAACACCCACTAGCAACAGAAGTTAATGAGCATTTGAATAGATTGAGGGCTTCTAAGGAGGCATCTACTTCATCATCATCAATAAGCCATAAACTAAATGGATTTCAAGATTTGTATGATTGTGTTGTTAAGTTTCTTCAGTTGCCTCTGTCCCACCATGCTTTGGCCCACGAATGTGCTGATGAGTTGTTGGATGGTTCTCTTAGACTCCTCGACCTTTGCCGCACTGCTAAAGATATTGTGCTGCAAACAAAAGAAAGCGCAAGTGAACTTCAATCGGCTTTGCGTCGAAGGAAAATCGGTGAAGCTGAGATCGTAAGTGAAGTGAGGAAATACATGAGCTCCAGGAAAGTTGCCAAAAAGACTATCCACAAGGCATTGGGAAACTTGAAGGTCATACAAAGGAAAAACACAGTCTCACCTTCAGAAACTGTTAGCATGCTGAAGGAGATTGAAGCAGTGACTTGTTCTATGTTTGAGGATTTGTTATCTCTCATCTCTGGACCAAAGCCTGGAAGTTGGTTATCAGTTTCGAAACTATTGCATCAAAGAAGAATAGCGTGCGAAGATGCTAGAAGGAGCGTGAATGAATTCGAAAAGGTTGATGTTGCTTTGAAATCCTTCGGAATAACCAAATCTGAGATCATAAATCTTGAGATGCAAAACCAGCTAAAAGACTTGGAGCTGTTTATTCAGGATCTTGAAGATGGACTTGAATGCCTCTTTAGGTGTATGATCAAAGCAAGAGTCTCGCTTCTTAACATCCTTACCCTGTAAAAAGCAAACCCAATTTTGGGTTACATCATGTATAGAAATCAAATATACATACATACATACATACATATAAATGAAATACTCTTTTCCATTTCCATACGACAAAAGCTCCTGTTATTTTTCCTCTTTCAGTAGCATTTGTTTTAACCTTCTTTTCTTCCAGAGAAAACAAAAAGTTACATAAAACAGTAACTAGATAGTAATGAAACAAAGTTAACCTTGGGTTTTGTATTTTACTTTCTTCTTAAATATGATGCAATTAATTTATCAAGTTTGAGGCTGGTAGGATTCCTTTTGTATCTAAATTAAACAACAATCAATCCATTCACACGGATGCATGCATTAATAGTGATAACAGCAAGCTTATATTCAAATCTATCACACGTTTCAATTGATGAAAAATGGTGAGGCCAGCTTGTTGCCAAATATCAACCATTAAACTCCACCCTTTTTTTCTATTTGTTGGCAATATGTGTAGAAATTATTAAGCTTGCATGTAGATATTGCCTCCCTCCGCCACAACAAGATAATCGTATAATAAACTCCACCCATTTTTCTGTTTGTTGCCAACATGTGCAACATGCACATATTGCGTGCAAATCCCTTGTTTTTACAAATAGTTGAATTGTAGTAGGAACAAAATGACTCTCCAAATAAATAAGGGAGGTGAGTTTATGTCAACTGAATTCAACACCTTTCGTGAAGCAAATGGAACAAACAAAGAGTTCACAACACCTTATATATCTGAGCAAAATCACGTAACAAAATGCTAGAACTGCACTGTTGTTGAAATCTGCAGAAACATGGTGAAGCAGTTGCCGCAACAACGGAATATGCAACTGAAATTATGCTCCACTTGGTCTTCTAGTCTATAGAGACTAGATCTCTTCAAAAATGGTAAGTTCAAAAATGGTAAGTACAAAAGTTCAAAAATGGTAAGTACAATGACTAAATAGTAAAATTCTCATTTCTACAGTAAAAGGGCAACGATGTAATTTTCACCCCCAATGAATTCATATTAAAGGTTGAATGTGAGTTATGAGATTTGAGTGGCTAAATAATTATTTGTTTTGAAGAAATTGATCTAAAGGGTAAAACGGAAATTTTTCCAAAAGAGCATTTTCGTCATTTCTCAAGAATATACACAATCCCTCCAAAAAGAAAATATTCACAACATATACAAGTGGAAACCCAAATACCAAAACCTAAGTAACTCGACTCTCAAAACTAGTTCCAAGTGGAGTCGCCTAGTTGCATAACGTGTTAGTTGAGAACCTAGCAAGCTGGACACAAAAATCTAAAAAGACACAAAAATCTAAAAACGTAGTGTTGTCACTAACCAATCCGAGCTAGTTTGGTTAACCACATATTGCCTAAAGTTTGAAGACTAAACTTAATATGAATATAAGGAAGAAAAAAAAAACTTAAATACTACCCCCTGATCTCATTACCAAAATCTAGGTTTGGGAGTATGATTATGTGCGTAGAATGTTTGAGAATCCCTACAACGCCTATTCAAAGATAATCCTATGAAGTTTGGTGTTTAGGGTTTTTAAATCAAAATCCTAAGCATGAATTTAAATATACGACCTACCTTCAAAAACTAAAAGAGAGCTAAAACTAAAATCCAATAATTAACATAGGATATTAAAAGAAAATTTAATTCTAAAATTAATACCAAAAATTGAAAATCAATAAATTTAACTTAAATGTATAAAATTAAATTTAACTTGAAATACTGAGATTGACGATTAACACTAAAAATTTTAAAATTTTAAAAATCTAATATTTAAAATCTAAAACAACAATGTTAGCTCTAGTTTTTCAAATATTTTGATATAAAAAAAAGTATATTAAAAATTCTCTACTTAAATCTGCAAAAATTGTTTATAAGTCCTTAAAATTATTTTCAAAGTGTTGGACAAAATAAATTGTTAAAAAGCCTTAAATTAACTTATTTTTAACAAGTTTTTAAAGTTTGAAGGACTTTTTCTGATACTTAGGTGGACAAGTATCGGTAGAACTCAAGATGAAGAGACCTTGAAAAAGCTACAGAATTCTGCCGATAGAACTGGGAGTTCTACCGATAAACCCGGACTTCTATCTATAGAATGCACTCCAGTAAGCAAGGCAGTCTTGACCTGAGACTTCTATCGATACCGTGGTCCCTTCTACCGATACAACCAAAATCATGTAGCAAAACACAAGAACTGCACTGTTGTTGAAATGTGCAGAAGCATGGTGAAACAGTTGTCGCAACAGTAGAGTATGCAACTGAAATTATGCACCACTTGGTCTTCTAGTCTATAGAGACTAGATCTCTTCAAAAATGGTAAGTACAGTGACTAAATGGTAAAATTCTCATTTCTACCGTAAAAGTTCAAGACCTAAATTGCGAAATCAATAAACCAAAAAAAATATAAAACTTAGTCTAAAGTTAAATTTAAATTTGCTAAATACCTAAAATTCTAATTAAAACCTAAAAACTAAATAAATATAAAGGGGCATAAATTTTATCAAATTTAAGTAAGATCTAAACACCTAAACAACTCAAATCTAAAAAAGAACTTAACTTCTAGATGTAAATTTATACACAACTAATTATCACAATATACCAATTTCATCAACATTCCATGTAGAACATGTACATTCAACCATCCCGGATGACCCAACAATGATGACTTTTACTATTTGCATATTCTACCATCCCGAGTGGCCCAACAATGATGGCTTTGAATATTTACATATTCTATCATCTTGAGTGGCCTAACAATGATGGTTTTGAATCATTATATCATGTTAAAGTAGCAACACCAACATTGCTTATGTTGCTTATGTTTGGTCTATTGGTCTGATTAATTGTTTTCTACTGATTTGTTAATTGATTCTTTAGTCAATATTTAATTTAATCAGTTGTTCTTGTTTTCTAGCATGGTGGGTTATCATGGGATGTGTCCCTAGTTTTAAGGGTTGTGTGTAAAGGGGTGTAAGCCTATATAAGGCACACATGATTGATTTGTAAATTATCTATCGTTTAGTTCAACTTCCCTTGTTTTTATTGTTTTCCTCTATTATCATTGTGTGTTCCTCATTTTGATGATCTCGAGCAGTTTTATATTGTTTGTTGTGTCTCCTCTTGGCAAAATCAGTGGCCTTCATGCCATCGGTGGAGTTAAGAAACTCAATAATCAGAGCTACAACACTTGGTATACATGTATAACGTCGTACTTGCAAGGCCAAGCGTAACAGTCTGATTTTAACCCTAATCGGAATAGTGGTTTCGAGACCATGAATTCGAGTTGGAAAAATATTTTAAAATTATTTTCAGTGTTTATTATGTGTGAATTTGCTTGTGTCAAATTTTTGTGTTTTAATTTCGTCGTTTGAGTGTCCGATTAAATAAAGGGGCTTAATCGCGTAAAATGAAAATTTGATGGTTAAATAAGAAAGTGCCTAATTGTTGTTGTCTTTATAATTTTGAGGTTTTATGATGCAAATAGCCCACTATATAAGTTAGTGGACGGCAAAGGACTTATATAACCTTATTGTATATGTTTTCTATATTAATTTGTAAAGGTTAATTAAGTAAAATAATAATGATAATATATGTTATATTATATCACAAATTAAAAAGCCATGTTCTCATCTTCTTTGACCGAAACTAAAGAAAAGTGTAACACCCTGAAAATTTGAGTAATTTATTTTCTATGTGTGCTTTGAGTAATTATTCTAGAAAGTAAAATTTTCTGATTTATTTTCGTGGTTAGTATAGTCTGAAGAAGGGTTTAAAATTTTTTTTTAGAAGGAATAATATTAATTTTGAGAATTTATGGAAATAGACTAAGTGGCATTGACACATAAATTAATTTAAGTGTCAATGTGTAGCATAAGATGAGTAGTTGGACAAGTGGTGATGGCGCATGAGCTAGTACATGGGGGTGAAGGTTCGAATCCCTAAATAGCATCTAGGTGAATTTTATTTTTGATTTTTCGCCCATGTATAGCAAGTGTCGGCCAAGAGCATATATGGAAGGTGTTGACTTGTTATTTTTGGTTAGTATATCAAAGGAATAAGGAAAATTTGAACTTAAGGAAGGGTATCAAAAGAATAAGGAAAATGTGAGGATATGAGGCATGAATCAAGGAGTTGTTTAAGGAAACAATATCTTGGCCTAAAGACCAAGCATATGGACGGCATTATGGCTAGGGGAGCCGAATTTTGGTGATAGTTTGGCTAGGAATTTTAGTCTTTGGTTTTGGTCATTTTGTTTAGTTTGTGCAAGTTTTGAAAATTCTCTCAAACTCTCTTTTCCTTGGCCGAAATTGTGCACTTGGTAAGCCTAGTTTCTTTTGTCAAATTGGTCATTTTGTTTTACACTTTGGTGTCAATTTTGTGCCTTTCTCTTTGTGCCGATTTTACCAATACCTAAAGAGACCATTCTTTTCTTTTCTTCTCCCCATTGCCGATTATACATTGCTCTCAAAACTTATCTTTTTCTTTCTTTTCTTTTCCATTCTATTTGGAAACGAAACATCATCACCATCTCTCTCCTATTTGATTTCTTTCAATCGAAATTCTCTCCACCTACACTTTCATGGCCGAATGTTAAAGTGCCTATAACCGATTTTATTTTCTCTTTTTCTTTGTTTCTTCATAGCCGAATTCTTCTTAGATCCATATTATTCTCAAATCCTATCTTTTCGACGTGGAAATAGGTAAGAATCCTTTTCGCTTCGATTAGTTAATAGTGGTTATGGCGAATATTGATGATGGTTTGAAAGCTTTATTAGATCAAAATAAACGTTCCTTCTTTTAACGTTTATTTTGTTATACTTTAGTGCGATAACGGAAGTTTGGAATCAAGAAGTCGTGGGTGACAAAACGTTGGAATCAATTTTGTGGTAAGGAAATCATATCTTTAAAACCTTAGGATTATTTTGATATCATTGGATTAACGATCTTTGTCCTTGAAGACATTCAAAATAGGGAAGAAAAGGGCGGTGTTTAGCCTTCGGAAGAAGGAGGTTGCATTATTCCCCTAAGTACAAGCAAAGGACTGTTTCAGCAATCAGGATTTCCCACGGGTTGTGGACGTTCAACCGAGGAAAATCAAGCTGTTCGAAGTCGTTCGTACTCCCGAACCATTATTTGTTCGTGGATTCGATTCGATTAGCGAACCATCGATCGGAGAAAAATCGCAAGTAGAAGTCTTACGAAAATCCGAGGGTAAATTTCTAGATCGCTATAGTTAGATCGGTTTTATTATAGATTATAGTGTTTTAATTAACACAATACGTATAGGTGTTGAAGAGCGGGAAAGTTTAGTTCTCTCCATAACCAGGTGTGTAACTTCACACTCATTTTGGGTTGGACATCATGTTGTAAGTTACGTGATAAATTCGTAAAATAGTAAAAGCGGGAAAAATACGTAGTAACTCATATTTTTGAGTAAATGCATGAAAACGGTTAAAACCGAGAAAATAAAATCCGATAATACTCTAGTTTGATAAAATGGGCCGATAATACTCTAGTTCGATAAAATGGGCCGATAATACTCTAGTTCGATAAAATGGGTCGATAAAACTCTAGTTCGATAAAATGGGCGATAATACTCTAGTTCGATAAAATGGGCGATAAAACTCTAGTTCGATAAAATGGGCGATAATACTCTAGTTCGATAAAATGGGCGATAAAACTCTAGTTCGATAAAATGGGCGATAATACTCTAGTTCGATTAAATGGGCGAAAATACTGTTTCGATAAATTGGGCTAAAATGGGCCAAAGTCACTAAACTACTAAATGGGCTAGTTGATAAATTGTTTATATGAGCCTAATGAAGGGTTAATTGATAAGCCCACCGATGATATGGATTAATGAAAATCTGTTATATGATTATATTTGTTATATACGCATGATTGCATGGGGTGGGTTATATGAAGAGAAGAATGGCCAGTTGCCACAAATTTGGCTCATTGCCTCTAGTTCGGTGGCTCGCCACAATATGGCTCAATGCCTCTAGTTCGGTGGCTCTCGCCACAATATGGCTCAATGCCTCTAGTTCGGTGGCTCGCCACAAATTCGACTAAATGCCTCTAGTTCGGTGACAATGTCACAATCTAGTTGGTGAGTGCACTACAAAATTATTTAAGGGCTTTAAGCCCATGATTGGTGTGTTTGGCGGGGTGGGTTGACTTGATCCCCACAGGTGTGTTGGTTGGCGGGGTGTTAGCGGATGGATACTAGGTTGGTTTGGGAAATTCATATTTCATGCATTCTTCTCTTTAAATTATGTTACTTTACGATGTATGGTTGAAATCGTTAATGGGCTCAAGCCCGACATGATATCTTGACGATTTGACCTAAAAATGGTGGTAAGTGAGTTGCACACTGAGTTCTTTGTAACTCACCCAAATTTTATTAACCATTTGGGTAATGGAAATTGACGTGGACTTGGGCGGAGATGACTTGGTGGAGGCCATACTACAAACTTGGGTTTTTAATAAACTATGACTTTATTTAAGTTTTTATTTTAATTGCTATTATTGGGTTGATGTAATAAGGCCTCTTATTATGTTTTATGGTTTTATTGTGTGGATGATTTAAATTTTATTTCTAAACTCTTAATAAGGTTTTATCTCAATATGTTAAGTTTTCTTAAGAACATTGGTTTTATAACAAAAAGTTTTGTAGCACTATTTTATCTTAACCCTATGAAAATAAACGAATGTATGATTGGTGTGACAAACCAAATCTTGTCTAAACGCATAGACCGGGTTTGGGGTGTTACATTTAGTGGTATCGAGCCAGTTCAAAACTCTACTGTGGTTTGGGTTCAATAAAGAAATTTGTTTGAAAATAATTTCTAGAGTTTTGAGTAAAGGTAGTATGGCACCATGAGCATCCCGCGCAAGTCAAGTAAGTATCTCTGTATAATTGTATGTTTATTATCATTGTGATATGATTATAAGAAACACTCTAGAACTTCTAGTTTTAGGTGTTAAAACCGTAGAGATTGAGACAATAGGATATTGATGCGAAAACACTCTATCTCTTTCATATCATAAGACATCGTTAATAAACAATTGAAATATTATTCTGATTCATAAAACTCTTAATCAGATTAAATCGAATTATTCGCCATGAGCACTAGAGGACGTGGTCGTGGACGCGGTAGGCGTGGTGGCGTGGTAGAGGACGCAGGTGTTAGGGGCGCAATCGATGTGCCAGGTTATATGTCGGAAATGGATGCACTGCGTCACTCGAGAGTGAGACGGATCGCACGACCATATGGAAGAGGATAATCTTTGTGACACGAGCAATGCCTGCGAGTACTTGAAAGGGTCATTGGATCCAGAATCGACCAACCGCTCGTGGGTCGATATCGGAGCGATCGAAATCCGGTGGAGTGAGGTTTTCGTGAGGTGTTCTGGTGTAGCTCCCAATGTCGCTGAATATTGGCTTGAGGCGAGAGAGCGAATTATGGACGATCTTGAGTGCCTTTGTGGAACAAAAGTTAAGAGGAGCGGTATCTTTGTTGAGAGACGAAGCTTACCAATGGTGGCTTACTATCCGAGATGGCAGCGATGTTGCTTTAATTAATCGGGAATTTTTCAAGGCTTCCTTTCAAGGGAAATATGTGGGAACAAGCTATGTGGATGCCCGAAGGAAGGAATTCTTGAACTGGTGCAAGGAAATAAGACGGTGGCGACATATGAGGTGAGTTCTTACGTTTGAGTCGCTATGCTCGAACGATAGTGGCAACGGACCATGAGCATTGTGTGCGCTTCGAGGGACGGTTTGAAAGACGAGTTGCGGGTTCGATAGCCCCACAACAAGTTAGAACTTTTGCCGCTCTTGTGGAGAAGGCCAAGATAGCCGAAGAGGCTAAGAACTCGAACGTCAAAATCGGGAGCAAATTCGAGGCAAGAAAGATCTGAAGCATTCGGGTTCTTCGAGAAGATTCTGAAGAGGCCCCGGAATGAGGAACCACTCAAGGAAGAGCACCGAGAGTCGTTAATCAGTCGGGATTGTCTTTGAATGTGGGAAAAGACATTAGGAGAATGTTGGAGGAAAAGCGGGTGCTTGCTATAAATGTGGATCGACGGAGCATCAATATAGGAGTTGCCCTCGGCGTATGGATACAACTCAAGAAGTTCGTGCTCTTGATGCACCACCGGCAAGAGGAGTTCAAAGCAACCACCGAGAGGTCGGGGACCGGTCGTGGTGGTAATGGGGTGGACGTGGTCAAGGTGCGCCGGGTCGAGGCAATGGTCCTAGAGGCAACGCGGATGCAAGACGGCCCGAGGATTGGTGTATGCGGTCGACGTCGTGAGGATGGCAATGCACACGATGTGATAAGCTGGTACGTTCTTCATTTTCGATGTACCCGTTATTGCCTTGATAGATATTGGTTCTACTCATTCGTACATTGCTAGCACCATAGCGGAAACTTGAAATTAGACTCTGAAATTTCCGATAAAGAGATGAGGTGATTAGTCCCTTAGGTCGATCGGTGGTGGTTAATAAAGCTGTTTGGAGACATGCCCTTAGTTATTCAAGGAGAAACATTCTTGGCAAATTTGATGGAATTGCCTTTTGGCGAGTCGATATCATTGCAGGCATGGATTGGTTGGTTAAGCACCAGGCGCAATTGGTTCGTCTTTGAAAAGCGGATGTTGATAAGAGCTGCGGAGGATAAGGAGATAGTTATGATAGGCGGCGGAGAAATTTCTTGACAAACGTGATTTACTGCGTTAAAGGCGGAGAAGTTGGTACGAAAAGGATATGGAGCATTTTTAGCATTTATTAGTGCTTTAGATGCCAAAAGAGTGTCGATGGAAGATGTGAGAACGGTGAAGGAATTTTTGGATGTTTTTTCTGAAGAACTTCTGGTGTACCTCGGATCGGGAAGTGGAATTTGGTATTGAGCTTTTGCCGGAATCGCTCCAAAGTGTCCATTGCTCCTTATAGAATGGCAGAAGGAGTTGCTTTGAGCTTAAAGCCCAAATTCAAGAACCGCTAGATCGGGGTTTTATTCGACCGAGTGTGTCTCCGTGGGGAGCACCGGTTTTGTTTGTTAAGAAGAAGGATGGGTCAATGCGTATGTGTATCGATTATAGGCAATTGAATAAGGCGCGAACAAGAATCGGTACCCTCTGCCGAGGATTGACGACTGTTTGATCAATTGAAGGAGCTTCGTTTTCTCCAAGATTGATTTAAGGTCGGGTTACCACCAGCTTAAGGTGAAAGAAGCGGATATTCACAAGACAAATGTTCGAACCCGTTACGGACACTATGAGTTTTTAGTGATGCCGTTTGGGTTGACCAATGCACCATTTGCATTTATGGATATGATGAACCGGGTCTTTCAACCATTCTTAGAAACGATATTGGTGGCACAGGTTGAAACGTGAGATTTCGTAATTTGTGGGAAAATGCTTAACTTTGTCGCAAGTGAAGGCGGAGCATCAATTGCCGTCACAGTCTTTTGCAACCGATTAAGATTCCTCTTTGGAAATGGGAGCGGATAACAATGGATTTTGTTAGTGGGTTACCTTTAACACCTACTAAGAAAAATTCTGTTTGGGTAATTGTTGATCGTCGACGAAAGCTCGCTCATTTTCTACCGGTCGCACGGACTACTCTCGTTGCGAAGTTGGCGAAGCCGTATGTATCGAAATCGTGAGGTTGCATGGGGTACCTGATCGATTATATCGGATCGGGATCCTAGGTTTACATCTCGATTTTGGAAAGCTTTGCATGAAGCCTTGGGTACAAAGCTTAATTTTAGTACGGCTTTTCATCCTCGATCGATGGTCGATCGGAGAGAGTGATTCAGATCTGGAAGACATGTTAAGGGGATGTGTAATCGACTTCAAAGGTAGTTGGGAGGATTTTCTACCGTTAAGCGGAATTTGCGTACAACAACAGCTACTACCGGTCTAGCATTCGGATGGCACCCTACGAGGCATTGTATGGTCGTAGGTGTCGTTCTCCTATTTGTTGGTGAGTTGGGTGATCGGCGATTGTTAGGACTCGAGATGATTTTCGAAACGGAAGAAAAAGTGAAAGTTATTCGCACGCGGTTAAAGGAAGCCGGATAGACGAGAAGTCGTATGCGGATCCAAGCGTAAGGATATCGAGTATGCCGTAGGAGATCAAGTTTTCTGAAGGTCTCACCTTGGAAGAAGATATTGATTCGGGAAGAAGGGCAAGTTGAGTCCTAGATACATTGGACCATATCGTGTGGTGAAACGAGTTGGTCCAGTGGCCTATCAGATTGAGTTACCTCCGAATTGAGCCAAATTCATAATGTTTTCCACGTGTCCATGTTGAGGCGCTATAGATCGGATCCTTCGCACATAGTACCGGTAGAAGAAGTGGAGTTGAAATTGGATTTGTCTTTTGAGGAGGAACCGGTGGAAATCTTAGACCGAGACGTGAAGGTGCTAAGAAAGAAGAGGCGTGCCGTTGGTCAAAGTGTTGTGGCGTAACCACGAGTGGAGGAAGCTACGTGGGAGCTGAGGATGCAATTCGGCAACAATACCCTCACCTTTTTCAGCCGGTGTAAATTTCGAGGACGAAATTTTCTTTTAGGGGTAGAGTTGTAACACCCCGAAAATTTGAGTAATTTATTTTCTATGTGTGCTTTGAGTAATTATTCTAGAAAGTAAAATTTTTCGATTTATTTTCGTGGTTAGTATAGTCTGAAGAAGGGTTTAAATTTTTTTTTTTAGAAGGAATAATATTAATTTTGAGAATTTATGGAAATAGACTAAGTGGCATTGACACATAAATTAATTTAAGTGTCAATGTGTAGCATAAGATGAGTAGTTGGACAAGTGGTGATGGCGCATGAGCTAGTACATGGGGGTGAAGGTTGAATCCCTAAATAGCATCTAGGTGAATTTTATTTTTGATTTTTCTGCCCATGTATAGCAAGTGTCGGCCAAGAGCATATATGGAAGGTGTTGACTTGTTATTTTTGGTTAGTATATCAAAGGAATAAGGAAAATTTGAACTTAAGGAAGGGTATCAAAAGAATAAGGAAAATGTGAGGATATGAGGCATGAATCAAGGAGTTGTTTAAGGAAACAATATCTTGGCCTAAAGACCAAGCATATGGACGGCATTATGGCTGGGGGGGGCAATTTTGGTGATAGTTTGGCTAGGAATTTTAGTCTTTGGTTTTGGTCATTTTGTTTAGTTTGTGCAAGTTTTGAAAATTCTCTCAAACTCTCTTTTCCTTGGCCGAAATTGTGCACTTGGTAAGCCTAGTTTCTTTTGTCAAATTGGTCATTTTTGTTTTACACTTTGGTGTCAATTTTGTGCCTTTCTCTTTGTGCCGATTTTACCAATACCTAAAGAGACCATTCTTTTCTTTTCTTCTCCCCATTGCCGATTATACATTGCTCTCAAAACTTATCTTTTTCTTTCTTTTCTTTTCCATTCTATTTGGAAACCAAACATCATCACCATCTCTCTCCTATTTGATTTCTTTCAATCGAAATTCTCTCCACCTACACTTTCATGGCGAATGTTAAAGTGCCTATAACCGATTTTTATTTTCTCTTTTCTTTGTTTCTTCATAGCCGAATTCTTCTTAGATCCATATTATTCTCAAATCCTATCTTTTCGACGTGGAAATAGGTAAGAATCCTTTTCGTTTCGATTAGTTAATAGTGGTTATGGCGAATATTGATGATGGTTTGAAAGCTTTATTAGATCAAAATAAACGTTCCTTCTTTTAACGTTTATTTTGTTATACTTTAGTGCGATAACGGAAGTTTGGAATCAAGAAGTCGTGGGTGACAAAACGTTGGAATCAATTTTGTGGTAAGGAAATCATATCTTTAAAACCTTAGGATTATTTTGATATCATTGGATTAACGATCTTTGTCCTTGAAGACATTCAAAATAGGGAAGAAAAGGGCGGTGTTTAGCCTTCGGAAGAAGGGAGGTTACATTATTCCCCCTAAGTACAAGCAAAGGACTATTTCAAGAATCGGGATTTCCACGGGTTGTGGACGTTCAACCGAGGAAAATCAACTGTTCAAGTCGTTCGTACTCCGAACCATTATTTGTTCGTGGATTCGATTCGATTAGCGAACCATCGATCGGAGAAAAATCGCAAGTAGAAGTCTTACGAAAATCCGAGGGTAAATTTCTAGATCGCTATAGTTAGATCGGTTTTATTATAGATTATAGTGTTTTAATTAACACAATACGTATAGGTGTTGAAGAGCGGGAAAGTTTAGTTCTCTCCATAACCGGTGTGTAACTTCACACTCATTTTCGGGTTGGACATCATGTTGTAAGTTACGTGATAAATTCGTAAAATAGTAAAAACGGGAAAAATACGTAGTAACTCATATTTTTGAGTAAATGCATGAAAGCGGTTAAAACCGAGAAAATAAAATCCGATAATACTCTAGTTTGATAAAATGGGCGATAATACTCTAGTTCGATAAAATGGGCCGATAATACTCTAGTTCGATAAAATGGGTCGATAAAACTCTAGTTCGATAAAAATGGCCGATAATACTCTAGTTCGATAAAATGGGCCGATAAAACTCTAGTTCGATAAAATGGGCGATAATACTCTAGTTCGATAAAATGGGCGATAAAACTCTAGTTCGATAAAATGGGCCGATAATACTCTAGTTCGATTAAATGGGCCGAAAATACTGCTTTTGATAAATTGGGCTAAAATGGGCCAAAGTCACTAAACTACTAAATGGGCTAGTTGATAAATTGTTTATATGAGCCTAATGAAGGGTTAATTGATAAGCCCACCGATGATATGGATTAATGAAAATCTGTTATATGATTATATTTGTTATATACGCATGATTGCATGGGGTGGGTTATATGAAGAGAAGAATGGCCAGTTGCCACAAATTTGGCTCATTGCCTCTAGTTCGGTGGCTCTCGCCACAATATGGCTCAATGCCTCTAGTTCGGTGGCTCGCCACAATATGGCTCAATGCCTCTAGTTCGGTGGCTCGCCACAAATTCGACTAAATGCCTCTAGTTCGGTGACAATGTCACAATCTAGTTGGTGAGTGCACTACAAAATTATTTAAGGGCTTTAAGCCCATGATTGGTGTGTTTGGCGGGGTGGGTTGACTTGATCCCCACAGGTGTGTTGGTTGGTACGGGGTGTTAGCGGATGGATACTAGGTTGGTTTGGGAAATTCATATTTCATGCATTCTTCTCTTTAAATTATGTTACTTTACGATGTATGGTTGAAATGTTAATGGGCTCAAGCCCAAGCATGATATCTTGACGATTTGACCTAAAAATGGTGGTAAGTGAGTTGCACACCGAGTTCTTTGTAACTCACCCAAATTTTATTAACCATTTGGGTAATGGAAATTGACGTGGACTTGGTAGGAGATGACTTGGTGGAGGCCATACTACAAACTTGGGTTTTAATAAACTATGACTTTATTTAAGTTTTTATTTTAATTGCTATTATTGGGTTGATGTAATAAGGCCTCTTATTATGTTTTATGGTTTTATTGTGTGGATGATTTAAATTTTATTTCTAAACTCTTAATAAGGTTTTATCTCAATATGTTAAGTTTTCTTAAGAACATTGGTTTTATAACAAAAAGTTTTGTAGCACTATTTTATCTTAACCCTATGAAAATAAACGAATGTATGATTGGTGTGACAAACCAAATCTTGTCTAAACGCATAGACCGGGTTTGGGGTGTTACAAAAAGAAAAATAAAGAAACTTAAGTGTGCTCTTAATCCTTTCTTTTCATGTTTTATACTCAGGAAAGCATAAAAGTAACATATTTAAAGCCCACATTTAATATGCTTTTGGATGATTTAAGCCTCAATTTATGTAAAAAGGTGCTCTTAATCCTTTCTTTTCATGTTTTATACTCAGGAAAGCACCCGATGACGAAAAGAACGAGAAACGGGCTTAAAACGGACTAAATTAGGCCAAGCCACGAAATCAGCACGGCCTGGACTTCAAGCCACACGGCCGTGCCTCCTTAATCATCTAGAACACGGCCTAGCCACGATTTACATGGCCGTGCCTCATCAACAGAGTCCAACACGGCCACACGACGACGATTTACACGGGCGTGTGCCAAGGTCGTGTGTCCCGCCGCGGAAAGAGGAATTTTACTCAGATTTGGATGCTTGGAGGCAAAGAAACACATTCCTAAGTCTACTTAAACTCCCAAATAGGAATTGCACTCAAATTAGGATACTTGGAGGCCAAGTAACACATCTCAAAGCCTATATAAACACCCCAGGTAGCAACTTAGAAGGGGAGTTCGGCAGAAGCCTTCTGCCAGGGCTTTTGTCAAGGCGGTGAGCTAGGCCAAGGAGCCGAGCCAAACAGGTCAGATTCGTGGGAATCACTCGAAGATAGCCAGTTGATCCATCTCAAGAAGCCGGAATTCTACTCAAGACGGCGGATCTCTCCTTCAATTCCTTCAGGGAGTTTTAGGGATTTCTTTTGTTTTGTTTTATCTTTTCTCTTGAGATGTTTTCTTTTATTATTATGAACTAAACCCTTCAGATACCTGAAGGGGATGAAACCTAGATGAATCTTGTTATTGTTTTCTGAATTATAAGATAAATACTTGATTTGTTCTTAATTATGTGCGTTTAATTCTTGTGTTAATGTTTCCGGGATATTAATTCAAGTCAGATGTTCTTAGGTGGAGGAGGAATAGACCGTGCCTAAGAGTAGATCTAGCATAATTACAGCGGATTTGTTCGCGTGCCTAGAGATAGGGTGACGAAACTTTTCCGGATTAGGGTGAAACCTAATATGGGAATCCATAGATCGATTTACTGCTATTCTAGGGGGTTACTATAAGAAAAAGAGATTTCCACTATTTAACCTAGGGTTAGACGTTATTCACCTCGAGAGAGGGTTTAATATACGTTAGGGAGTCTTACGGATCAAGTCAAGTGAATAAATCATATGGTTCAGTGTTAAATAACAAGTGAAGTCTAGGTGGATTCTTCCTGAGGGTATCGTCTAAATCAACTGAGTCTTTCTAAAAGTTATCTCCCCAATTTAGTCTTTTTGTCTTTGCGTCTTTGCTTAGTAGTTAATTAGTTTTAGATTAAACAACCAATCACTTAATATTAAGACTAAATAATAGAAAGAAAGTTAGTATTAATACTTTTAGTTCCTTTGGGTTCGACAATCCCGTCTTGCCTTAACTATACTACTGTTCGATAGGTGCACTTGCCTTAAATTATTGTCAGAGTTAGTTTCCAGGTTCGATCATTCTCTTTATAAATTTTAAAACTCGACAAAACAACGATCAAGTTTTTGGCGCCGTTGCCGGGGAACTAAAATATTAAGAACACTCTATTTTTATTACTTAAGCCATTTTTTTTATTTTTTTGCAATTTTTTTTTTTACTTTGCTAATTTTTCCTCTATTTTGCTTTTGGCAGATAATTTTAGTCTATAGAGAAGATGGCACTGAATAATTATCAGTGGCAAGCGATGAGGACAATTCCTACTAAAGCAGCCAGTGTCTTCAACCTCGACATGGTCACCAGTCTCTCGCAGGTACACCCAGAAATACAATATGATTCTAATTTAGGAGGCATGGCGAATCCTGAGTACCTACTCTAAAGATATGGCATGGAAAACGAGCAAGCTCACTATACGGGTAACTATTCTAGACCACAAAATAATTTTTATGATAACACTTATAATGCAGGTTGGAGGTACCATCCCAATTTCTCGTGGGATGATCAAAGTAGCCAAAGGCCAGAACTTCCTCCAAACTTTCAACAACCACCTCACCAACAGGAAAAGGAGTCGAACCTTGAAGAGATGCTTGACAAAATTCATGGCGACTCTGAGATAACCGTCTCCAAAAAATGAGACAACACTTAATGACCAACAAGCATCGATCAAAGGGATCGAGAGCCAAGTTGGGGAACTAACTCGAGTCGGTTGGGGAACTTACTAAGTCGGGTTATACAACTTGCTAAGGTGATCTCGAGAACTACCACAAGGAAGCTTGCCAAGCAATACTGAAACTAACTCGAGTGAGCAAAATCAAGCCATTTACGATAGTGAAGGGTTAGACGAACCAAACTCAAGGGAAGAACCTGTAGTAAGTGAATGTAAGGTTGAAGTGTGCCATGATATACCAAAACTGGCAATTACAGAGTACCAACCTCGTATGCCATATCCCGATGAAATAAAGAAAGACCACACAGAGGAAGAAGTAGGTGAACTCACACTTCGTGTAGACGATGAAACAATCACTCTTCAAGCTCTTGACTCAGCTAGGACATCGAGTAATAAAGGTACGAACGTTAATTCTATTGATAACCATTTGGTTCAACCTTCTTTACAGGAAGCATCACGAAATCACCTAGCTGAGCTAGATCTTAGACCTCGTACCCATAAAGAAATAATTCATGAAGAACTAAGGCTTCAGGTCGATGAATTAGACAAGTGGAAAACACACCTTAAAGAGAAACTAGGAATACACGAAGTGAAACCAAAGGAAACCCTGCAGACAGTGATAGGAACAACAAATCACTTCAAAATAAGGGATCAGGTATTGTTGAATAAGGAAGACCCTCGAATCGCCAATTCAGACCTCAAGACAAACGAAGAAATCACTTTTGAGGTACTTAATGTCTTCCTATACGGGCCAGTGGAGTAAGCAATCCTAAATTCCAGTACTTTTGAGGTAAACACTACTCGACTTAAATTTTATATCAAAAATCGAGTTGATCGCATGAGGAAGGATTTTCACCTCCTCAAACCACCATGACCATACGAATGAAAGGTAAAGTCTAGCTTAAGACTATAAACGAGTGCTTCTCGGGAGGCAACTCGAGCACTAACCTCATTTAATTTTCATATTTTATTTTAATATTTTTATTTTTTTGCTTTCAGCATCTAACTACAAACTAACCGAATAAGTGAAACACGATTCCCATACCACACGGCCTTGCACACGGCCGTGGCCGTGGCCGTGTGGACACCACGGGTAGGCACATGGGCGTGGACCGTATCACAATTTACTTTTATCTTTTTTTTATTTCCATTTTTATTTTCATTTTTATTTTTATTTTTATTTTCATTTTTAATTATTTATTTTCATTTATTTTTCATTTTCATTTTTATTTTCTTTATTATTTTCTTCTTATTTTTCGTACCATTTAGATTTAGCTTAGGATACAATAAAATCAAGTCGACTACTTCGAGGATTCAAATTCAAACGGTTCAAGGCACTTCCCCACATTCACCTCCAATCCGATCCGACTTCTTTTCATTAATTTCATCCAAAATTCAGGAAGTTTCACTTCTCTCCCTATCTTTTGATTTTCTCACTATATTGCCATTTTATCTATCTTTGTACATTGAGGGCAATGTACATCTTAAGTGTGGGGGGGTTAACTATAGTATTATTTGAAAATCCCTGAATTATGCCTTGTCTTAAAGTAAGTTTCTCATATTATGATTAGAATGAAATTTCTGATGATTTATGATTTTTATTGATATGTTTTAGATTAAGTCATTGATAATTGTGCATTGATAATTAAATTCTAAGAATACTAGAGAATCAGGCATGATAAGTCTATTTTTCAAGAATTAAAATTTTTTTAGGATGTCTACCTGAATTTGAATATTACTTTGAAGTTTAAAATTTACGAGGTTGATATCAAAAACCCATAATTTTTGTGAGATTTTGAGCCTTATAGAGCATATATTCTTTTTCTTGCTCACTTTATTGATTATGAGTGTGTCAACATTGATTTGTTATTCTAGAACTTGCATCGATTATACATGTCGAGTCCACACCTTTGATTTGATATACAGAGATGATAAAGGCACCTAGGATTTAACCCACTCACTCCACTAAAAAGCCTACCTTAACAACTAACCCCTAGTGAACCCCATTTAATCCTAACAACCCTTTTTATTGACTCACCCACTAATATTAACCCAAAAAAACCTTTGTATTTGTTATCACCATTCTTTTTTTTACTACCCTTTTTGTCGAGATTTGATTTTGAGTAGTTACCCAAATATGTTCTATATTTCAGTTGTACTTTCTTATTATTGTAAATAGTTAATGATATGTGTTCTTAAAAAAAAAGAAAAAAAAAGAGACAAAGTATATCATTATTAGTTTTATTAGTCCTACAAATTAAGTGAGCTTACATATTAAAATTCCACATCTTGAAGAAAAAGCTCGTCTTATTAGTATTACAAGTTTTTAGTTGATGTAATTATTAGCTCATTTTTCTAGTTAGGTAATTTGTCAATTCAATCTCGATTTTAACCCTCTAATTCAGCCTATATCCACACCCTTTAACCTAAGCCTGTTACAACCTTAATTAAAGACCTTTTGATTTGTGTATCATCTCATATTACTGATGGTGGAGATTTGATTTTCATGCAAGCCTATGGGATTAACTCTTCATGTTCGACTTTTGAGTGCCTAATTTTGAACCTTAAACACTTTGAGTGATTTGAGTGAATCTTTAGTGAGGATGTCAACCCTTGTAGGTTTTGGATCAGAGGTAATTATTTAGATGAAGGGAAACACCTATGTTTTGTGCTACAAATGTATGACTTAGATTGTTTGAATCTTTAGGACTCTTTGAGTTGAATCATCCATGTATGAATTATCCTTCAATTATGATGAAACATTATCAATGACTATTATGAATTGAGGGAAGTTTGTTTTAATTATGAGTTGAGAATTTTGCTTGAGGACAAGCAAAAGCTTAAGTGTGGGGGTATTTGTTGAACCATAAAAGTAACATATTTAAAGCCCACATTTAATATACTTTTGGATGATTTAAGCCTCAATTTATGTAAAAAGGTGCTCTTAATCCTTTCTTTTCATGTTTTACACTCAGGAAAGCACCCGATGACGAAAAGAACGAGAAATGGGCTTAAAATGGACTAAATTGGGCCAAGCCACGAAATTAGCACAGCCTGGACTTCAAGCCACACGGCCGTGCCTCCTTAATTATCTAGAACACGGCCTAGCCACGATTTACACGGTCGTGCCTCATCAACGGAGTCCAACACGGCCTGGCCACGACTCACACGGACGTGTGCCATGGCCGTGTCCCTGCCGCGGGAAAGAGGAATTTTACTTGGATTTGGATGCTTGGAGGCAAAGAAACACATTCCTAAGTCTACTTAAACTCTCAAATAGGAATTGCACTCAAATTAGGATACTTGGACGCCAAGTAACACATCTCAAAGCTTATATAAACACCCCAGGTAGCAACTTAGAAGGGGAGTTCGGCAGAAGCCTTCTGCCAGGGCTTTTGTCAAGGCGGTGAGCTAGGCCAAGGAGCCGAGCCAAATAGGTCAGATTCGTGGGATTCACTCGAAGATAGCCAGTTGATCCATCTCAAGAAGCCGGAATTCTACTCAAGACGGCGGATCTCTCCTTCAATTCCTTCAGGGAGTTTTAGGGATTTCTTATGTTTTGTTTTATCTTTTCTCTTGAGATGTTTTCTTTTATTATTATGAACTAAACCCTTCAGACACCTGAAGGGGATGAAACCTAGATGAATCTTGTTATTGTTTTCTGAATTATAAGATAAATACTTGATTTGTTCTTAATTATGTGCGCTTAATTCTTATGTTAATGTTTCTGGGATATTAATTCAAGTCAGATGTTCTTAGGTGGAGGAGGAATAGACCCTGCCTAAGAATAGATCTAGCATAATTACAGCGGAGTTGTTCACGCGTCTAGAGATAGGGTGACGAAACTTGGCCGGATTAGGGTGAAACCTAATATGGGAATCCATAGATCGATTTACTGCTATTCTAGGGGGTTACTATAAGAGAAAGAGATTTCCACTAGTTAACCTAGGGTTAGACGTTATTCGCCTCGAGAGAGGGTTTAATATACGTTAGGGAGTCCTACGGATCAAGTCAAGTGAATAAATCATATGGTTCAGTGTTAAATAACAAGTGAAGTCTAGGTGGTTTCTTCCTGAGGGTATCATCTAAATCAACTGAGTCTTTCTAAAAGTTGTCTCCCCAATTTAGTCTTTTTTTCTTTGTGTCTTAGCTTAGTAGTTAATTAGTTTTAGATTAAACAACCAATCACTTAATATTAAGGCTAAATAATAGAAAGAAAGTTAGTATTAATACTTTTTGTTCCTTTGGGTTCGACAATCCGGTCTTGCCTTAACTATAGTACTGTTCGATAGGTGCACTTGCCTTAAATCATTTTCAGATTTAGTTTCCAGGTTCGATCATTCTCTTTATAAATTTTAAAACTAGACAAAACAACCATCAAACGTCGTACTTGCAAGGCCAAGTGTAACAGTTCGATTTTTACCCTAATCAGAATAGTGGTTTCGAGACCATGAATTCGAGTTTGAAAAATATTTTAAAATTATTTTCAGTGTTTATTATGTGTGAATTTGCTTGTGTGAAATTTTCGTGTTTTAATTTCGTCGTTTGAGTGTCCGATTAAATAAAAGGGCTTAATCGCGTAAAATGAAAATTTGATGGTTAAATAAGAAAGTGCCTAATTGTTGTTGTCTTTATAATTTTGAGGTTTTATGATGCAAATAGCCCACTATATAAGTTAGTGGACGGAAAAGGACTTATATAACCTTATTGTATATGTTTTCTATATTAATTTGTAAAGGTTAATTAAGTAAAATAATAATAATGATAATATATGTTATATTATATCACAAATTAAAAACCCATGTTCTCATCTTCTTTGACCGAAACTAAAGAAAAGAAAAATAAAGAAACTTAAGCTAGGTTCGACCATCTTTGAAGCTTGATTCAAGGTTAGTTTTTGTTCGGTTTTTGATAATTTTTACGTTTTTGTAATCGTTGCTTTGAATACTTCAAGACCCATGCTTGAATTTTTGATTTTGATGAAGATTTTGAAATGTGTCATTGATGAGTTTGTAAGTTTTATGATGTTAGTTGATAAATTATGAAATATATGTGTTAGATTAATATGTTTTGTCTTTGAATTTTTGATGAATTTGAGTAATTAGGGCTAAATTGTAAAAATAAATTTTTGAGGGACTAAAATGTGAAATAAATGAAATGTATGGACTTGTAAGGGCATGGGTGATATTCAGCCTAGCTATGGTGATGTGAAATTTTGTGTATTTTGTGTTTTATGCGATAGGGACTAAATTGCAAAAAGTGTAAAATGTCAGGGGCAAAATGGTAATTTGCCCATTTATGTGTTTTTGGATTAAATTGAATGAATATGTTGTTAAATTAGTTAAATTTGAATTTATTTAGATCAAGAACGGAAGAAAACGGAATTAGATCGGGGGAAATCGAAAGTAGTCGAATAGTCGATTAAACCGTCCGACAACATCTGAGGTAAGTCTATAAGCATTTAAATGTTGTTAAACTTGAGAATATATATATTATGTGATGTAATGAATTATTCAAATATATATGTGTTTGGCCGAATGTGATTTAAGATAGGGAACTATGTTTCGAGCTCGTTTCGATCGAGATTCAATGTCCGAAATTCCCGTATGAACCCGAGGAATAGATAGGATACATATTTCATGACATAGGATTTTTGATATGTGTTATCGTGTAAGACCACGTCTGGGACGTTGGCATCAACTTGTGTTTACGTGTAAGACCATGTCTGGGACATTGGCATCGTATTTGATTCGTGTAAGACCGCTATGGGACAAATGGCATCGATATGTGATTACATGTAAGACCACATCTGGGACGTTGGCATTGTACGAGCTTCCGACTATCCGCGTATCCTTTTTAATTCCGAACGGTTCAACAGGCAATGTGAAGTAAAGATTGAATGTGAAATTGAATTACATGTTCAGGTATGTGTTAGTTATTTGTTTATATGGAAACAAGGTAAGTTGGTTATTTGAAAAGATAAAAGGTTATGTGAATATGAATTATGTGTTAACCTATTTGAACATATAAATGATTCGGCCAATTGTTGTATTTGTAATAATGAAAGTGAAATTATATATATGTATATGAATGATTATGTTCGGCCATATGGTATATGTATGTGAGGTTCAAATGTGATCTGGTAGTAAATGATGACTTGTATTTGATATTATACATATTCGGCCTTGTTAACAAAATGTTAATATGTAATTATTGTTATATATGTTTTTGCTCATGACTTATTAAGCTTAAATAGCTTACTGTGTGTGTGTTTTGTTTACCTCTGTTTTATAGATTTTGAAGTCATGTTACGAGCTCGGGGATCGTCAGCAAAGCCTATCACACTATCGACTATTTCTTTCGGTATTTTACTAAGTTGAACTCGGGCATATGGCATGTATAGCCTAGATGGAATGTTTGATTTTGGGACATGTGTATATATATAAAGCCATGCGAAAATGGCTTGATGACTTTGTTTAGGTTCGGTTATATGAGTTCTTGTTTAAATGTTTAATGTGTTTGGTTTTATCATTTTGACCATGGCTTAATTATATGCGGTGTATGGTTGTTATATTAGTTAATATTATGGTAAATGTTTTGATATATATAAAATGTGTGGTAGGTTTGGATTTGGTTTTTAAATGAGTTTGGTTAGGTCTTATAAAATGAGCTATGTATATAAAGGTTAGAAGCTATTTATATGTATGAATGTGTATAGGTTATATTGATTAGGTTTGTATTGGTATGTTTGCATTGGTGAAACGGTTTAGAAATGGTGAAATATGTGTATAAGAATATTTGGCTAAAGTATTAGACTCATATAAATGGGTATGTGATATGGTTTATGTTATGTATTGAAGTTATCTTAGATGACCGAATATATAGTTAGTGATTGGTTATGTGTGTATGTATTTAAAGAATGTGAATTGGGTGTACTTTTAGTGTAATTTGTGCACAAATGGTTCAAATTAATATGGTCATTTACGCTTGAACTTGTGTCAAGAGAAGAAATATATTGGGTCATTGAAATGATACTTGTTTAAATGAGTATATGTGAATGTATGACTAGTATGCCTTGTGGTTAATTAATGGAATAAGTTAATATTGATTCGGTAATTATGCGTAGATATAATTTAGACATTTGAAAATATGCATATGATATTATAGTAAATAAAGCATGTTTGGTTATGTTTTATATTACCAATGCCGTATAAATGATTAAATGAAAATTTTAATAGTAAAGTTTGGTTTGTTTGAAGTTTAAATTTGTATATGTGCAAGAGTTATTATATATTTATAATATTAATTTTGATATATGACTAATGGAATAGTTGTTTTGTTATACGTTCTTTATATGATATGTTTAGATAGATGCTAGATTATGTTTTAACTATGCAAAGTTTTGAATGTTATGATTTTTTTTTTTAAATTCGATATTTGATTAAGTTACGAACCTTGATGTGATTGAATTTGGAGTTGTGAAATGTAATGAATATCTGTATGAACTGTGACATGACCGGTAATGCCTCGTAACCCCAATCCGGCGACGGATACGGGTTAAGGGTGTTACACCAAGACCCGCGGGAGATGGTGAATGAAAGCGAAAGCATACAACTGGTGGCAGAGCCTATAACAATTCGTTTTTCAATGCTATAAGAAACGGTGGTTTCGGAACCCCATTTTCGATATTCGAGTCTTCAATATTATTATTTAACATTTATGAGGTAAGTATAAAATTTAATTAAAGTTTGATCCCTTAATTTGTCAATTGGATAGTTAATTATGGTACAAGAACTAAATTGTAAAAGTGGTAAAATTTTATCACTATGAACTTTTAATTAATTGAAGACCACTTTGAACGGTGGTGATGGACAACTATCATCCACCTAATTGGCTAATTAAGGTTAACATTAGGTTATTATTAATTAATTAAGTTAATTATAATTAATTAAAGTTTAATCTTAGTATAAAAGATACATTACAAAAATAAAAATTAAAAAAATGGTCACTTTAAGTCTGTTTATTGTAATTTTTATATTTCCGAGGTCCCGGAAGCTTGATTTAGCTAACTTGTTTTGTAAAACCTTTAAAGTTTTCAAAATTTTTCATTTTTTATTTCTTGAAGTTTTTGGTGATAAATTGTTTGATTTTAAGCCTAGAAGTGAAAAATGACAAGTTTGTAAAGTTTAATTGCTAGTTTTTGAAAATAAGGACTAAAATGCATTAATTTACAAAATGGTATAATATTTCTAAAATTTTGTATAATATAGGGTTATAAAAGGATGAAACTGAGACCAGTTTCAAAATCAAAGCTCAAATTTGAAAGTTATGGCAATTTCAATTTTAGGGACTAAATTGAATCAAAATAAAAACTTTAGGAAATATTTGAAAAGTGAAATTGAAGTGACTTATTTTTATAATAAGATGAAATAAGGTACTTGGAATTGATAAATTGAAATGGATTATCGTATAGATCGGGAATTGAATCAATCAAAGGATAATCGAGGAAAACGCAAAATTACGGATTAGTCCTCGACATCTTATTTGTTGTTGTTTCTGCCAAGTAAGTTCATATGGGACTTACTTTATTAATTCATGATTTTTTTTGTTTTTTTTTTCTTTCTAGTTTGAGTTGTTATGAATATAATGTCTTTTGGTATCTAATGGACTATATCATAAAATATGAAATATATGACAAATACGAATAGGTACATGGTATGGAATGGATGTGAAATGTTATATGATTAGATGATATGTATATGACGATGTTACAAGGATTGGAATGATACCAAAATGGTAACGGTGCCCGTGTGAACTTAGTAATCAATTAGGATACGAATAACATACCATTACGGTCCCAAAAAGGAAAACATGTGTTTTATTAAGGATTAATACGATGATTTGAGATCCAGCATCTATTGCGGATTCTCTGAAGCTTGTGAGAGCAACTTTAGTTTGAAGCTTGTGTGAGCAAATCAGTCTCATGTATCCGATTTAAATTTATTATAATTCTCTAGACGAAAATAGAAATGAAAATGTTATTAAATGGTAATGAAATGATTGAAAAGAATTCTTATGAATGGAATTATACATGTTTGCAATTTGATTATTGATAAGTGCTAAAAGTAACATGTTTTAACCTCATTATTAATGCGTTTTTGGGTGATTATTCGATGTTACACAGCCTTGTGTCCCCTGATGTTGATGTTAGAACCAAGATAGTATGCTCCACACGGTCTCACACACAGGCGTTTGACTGGCCGTGTGGTACAAGTCAGTATACCCCTTAATTGGCACACGGCCTAGCACACAGGTGTGAAACTTGGCCGTGTTGCATAAGTCAGTATACCCTACAGTTTTGGCACGGCCTAGCACACAAGCATGTGTGGCCACTTCGAAGGGCACACGGGCTAGACACACGGGCGTGTGGGTGGCTATGTGACCCAAGTCAAGATGTGTACCCTGTTTCACACACGGTGGAGACACAGGCGTGTTCGGTGGCCGTGTGAGACACACGGCCTGGTTACACGGGCGTGTGTCCTCTGTATTGAGAAAAATTTTCAAAGTTTCGTAGAAGTTTTATAAGTTATCGGTTTAGTCCCGAACCGCTCCTAAAGCATGTTTAAGGCCTCGTAGGCTATTGTAAGGGACAAATTGAATGATGATTGTATGAAATGGTTGAATGTATGAGAAAAGTATTGTTATATATGTTAAAAGTGCAAAGTAATGCTCGTAATCCTATTCCACTTTGAATAAGGGTGAGGGTGTTACAAAATAAATAAATGAAGGATAAACTTGGATATAATTTGCGAATATAGACAAACCGTAAAAGAACTGACACTATATAACAACGCGTAATTCGTTTTCTATATTGTTGTTAACACTCAAAAGTTTTGGTGGATAAGGTTGACTACCACACTTTGGGATGGAGAACAAAGTGATAAGATCGGGTTGGTGAATGCCACAAGAAAGGAATTTCTTGATAAGTTTGATAAGTTCTTAAAGAACAAAGAGCTTTACTTAAATGAATTTTTATCATACAACGTCTAACCATTACAAAGTTTAAACTAAACTATTTATAGGGAAACAAAGGTAACACGAACGACCACAAATCAACCATTAATATTGTTCTAGAATATTCTTAAAGTTATTGAATTGGTTCTCTTCACCGAACATATAAGGGAGTTTCATAAATTCGTTCATTCATCCTTAGCTAAGAATAAAGATGTTCAAGCTTCCATCTATGCACTTGAAATAATGTTGGTGGCTGCTCATTAATGTATGCACCGATTTTATGCATGCTTAAAGGCTAAGCAAGCTCTAGTAGTCACATTCAGCTCCTATGGTGGACGGTGGCCTTTAATTGTTTATGGAAAGTTTAAAAAGTCAGCTTCTAGAAAGCTTCTCCATGGCTTCATTCAACTCCCAACTTAATGATGCATTAACTCAATTTTGGTGTTGGCCGAATGGTCACTTTCAATGCCCATATGAACGACCAACTTTACAAGTGAACAAAATTGATGCTCTTGCAAACCGAACAACCTCATGGTTTGAAAACACTTGATTCCTTTTGCCAAAAATGAGCAGCCCTTTGAAGCTCTAAATAGGCTGGCCATTGGACTCCCCTAGGACAATTATAACATGCATTAGGACACCATAAATGCAACAATAAAGCTGTAGTATATTTGGACATAATTTAACACACTTTTAAGACACATTAAACACGCTTAAGACATCTAATAAACATGCAATAAAAAGGCATAACATTAAAAGATGTATTTAAGACTCGCCACTCTAAGACACATTAAAACCATGTAATAACAATGACACAATTATAACACTTATTAAAGACAAAATAATAAATAAACTTAATTTCCAAAAAAGCTATAGAATTAAATTACTAAATTAAAATGAATCATTGGCTTCCAAAGTCCACATGCAAAATTTTGCAAGAAATTAAACAATCTCATCTTGCATTTAGGCCCTTCGATCTTGGCCTAGTCTCGGGTTCTTTTAATCGAATCAAATGTAACAGCCTGATTTTCAGTGGTGTCAGAAATAGTGATTCGGGATCACTAAATCCGACAAGTGATTTCAAAAATTTAATATAATAATGTATTAGTCAAGTGTGATTTTAGAAGTATTTTTGAATTAGTGAATTTTGTGATTTAAAAGAATTTATTAGGTAAATTGGGTCGAAAATGAGGTATCGAGACCTCGAATTTATAAGCCGAGACATAAATATTTTTAAAAATATTTATGGAGTGTCATTGAGTTAGTATTAAAGTTTCGTTAGAAAATTTTAACGTTTTGATAGTTAATTAATTAAAAAGGACTAAATTATAAAATGTGTAAAAACTTGTTAGAGTGATTAAATAGCTTAAGTGTCTAAGAAGGAAGGATTTCAAAGGCAATTAGACCCAAAATATATGGGCTGGACGGTATGGGCAAAGAAAATAAGCAAGGAAACAATGTGAACAAGGGGCAAAATTGGAAAACAAGTAAACTTAATAGTTAAAATTGAATTTTCATGAGAAATCTAGATATTTTCTTCATTTTCCTTCAGCAAAAAACCATGGGAGGTCTCCAAGAAGCTGGTTTCTCATATTTTTGGCACCATGTGAGTTTATTTCTTGCTCTTTTCTTGTAATTTTTGTGTCTTTAAGACTTTTGCAATTAGGTCCAACTATCCAATTCATTAGTTTTTGATTTTATGGGTAATCTTGGAAGTCACCATTGATGAGTGTTGGATGTTTATAATGAATTAACATGGAATTGAAGTTTTAATTTTGTTATATGATGATTTTATCAAGTAATTTCAATAGAAATTGTTTTTAGGACCTAATTGTGAAAAAGTTAAGAATTAGGGTTTGGTATTAAAATTCTGAAAATTAATGGCTGTATGGTAGCCTAAAATAATTAGGTAAATTGTCAATTGAGAAAAATTAGCTCAATTGATGGGTTAATTGCTCAGGGAATAAATTGTAAAAACTATAAAATTTAGGGTAAAAGTGTAATTTTAAAAATTGAAGGGTACAAATTGTAAAGTCAATTAGAAATGGAATAGGTGCTAATGAATTTTAAAAACTTTATAATTTGGTTCTATTTCATGCTCGGGTCAATAAAAGAGCTTTCTTAAGCTCGATTAAGACTCGGATTTAATTGTATATTATATTATGAATGTGTTTAAGACATGAATGTTTGTTTAAAATGATATAATTACAGTATGTTTGACGGTAGTTGATCTGACAACAGTTTTAGCATCTTGTAACTCGGACCCAACGATCAGGTCGATTAAGGGGTGTGAAATTTAGTGGTATCAGAGCTACGATTTAGTCAATTCTAGGACTGAATCGTAGCGCGTACAAGTCTAGAAATATATGACACAATAACCTGTGATAGTGTGATGCCTTCAGATCCGATTTGACTCTATTTTCCTTATAGATAATCATGCCGGCTGAATTAAATCATGTCGTATCTGATGAAGTAGATAGTAACATTTCCTCTTTTGATTAGGGAGCAGCAAATAGTATGCTCGTTGCGTAAGGGCCTGAAAGTGAGGTGCGAGATGCCTTCTTCCAAATGATGAATTAATGGTGTACACAATTCATGGGAGCTACTCCCTTGGCTCCGCAACCTCTACCCCCAATCGTGCCTCCTACAACACCCTATTGTCATTAAAATACAGTAAGTGTTCATCGGCCTCCGGTTGATATGATTTGAAAGTGCGGGGATTAAGAATTCAAAGGTAAAAAGGATGACGATCCGGCCCAGCTAGAACTGAATACTGGTTGGAAAATACTTAGCGAGTTTTCGATGCAATGATGTGCTCACCCAAGGATAGTTAGAGATGTGCCATATCACTACTGAGACAAGAAGCTTACAAGTGGTGAACTACTTTGATATCAGTCGTTCCGAAAGACCGAGTGAATTGAGATTTCTTTCTATATGAATTCAGAAAGAAATATATTAGGTGACAGTACCTTAAAAAGAGAAAATGGAGAATTTTTAGAATTGAAGGAAGGGAGCATGTATGTGGCAAAGTATGAACGGGAATTCATCCGACTTACTAAGTACGCCTGATAGATTATGCCGACAGAAGATGAAATGTACACCTGTTTTGAGTGGGGTCTGAACAAAGATATCCGAATGTTAGTAGGAGCACTTGAATTGAAAAAGTTTGTGGTTTTATTTGAAAGAGCACAAAAGATTGAAGACATGTGTGATCGCTGTGAAGTCAGAGTTTTAAATTTATAAAGATAATGATCGAACCTGGAAACTAACTATGACAACGATTGAGGCAAGTGCACCTATCGAACAGTAGTATAGCTTAGGCAAGACCGGATTGTCGAACCTAAAGGAATTAAAAGTACTAATACTAACTTTCTTTTTATTATTTAGCCTAAGAATAAGTGAAGTTGTTTATCTAGTCTAAATTAATTAAATATTAAACTTAAAATTCTAAGACAAAGAAGAATGAAATTGGGAGAATAACTTGGGAAAAACTCAGTTGATTAAGACGACACCCAAGGAAGAATCCACCTAGACTCACTTGTTATCTAACACTGAACCAGACGATTTATTCACTTGACTTGATCCGTAGGACTCCCTAACGTATATTAAACCCTCCCTCGAGGCAAATAACGTCTAACCCTAGGTTAATTAATAGAAATCTCTTTCTCGAATAATAACCCCCTAGAATAGCAGTAAATCGATCTATGGACATCCCATATTAGGTTTCACCCTAATCCGGCAAAATCTCGTCACCCTATCTCTAGGCGTGCGATCAACTCCGCTTAATTATGCTAGATCTACTCTTAAGCAAGGACTTTTTCTCCACCACCTAAGCACATTCGACTTGAATTAATATCCGCGAAATATCAACACAAGAATTAAGCACACATAATTAAGAACAAATCAAGTATTTATCATATAGTTAGAGAAAACAATAACAAGGTTCATCTAGGTTTCATCCCCTCGTGTATCTCGAGGGGTTTAGTTCATAACAATAAAGAAAAACATCGAGAAGAAAAGATAACACAAAACATAAGAAATCCCTAAAACCCCTGAAGGAATTGAAGAGGAGATCCTCCGTCTTGAGTAGAATTCCGGCTTCTTGAGATGGATCAACTGGCTATCCTCGAGTGAATCCCCACAAATCGCCTTCTTCTCCGGCCTAGCAAGACGCCCTAAACGATGGCTTTGGGCCCCCCTTTAGGTCATACTTAGGGTGTATTTACAGGCTTTTGAAATAGGTTTCTTTGCCCCTAAGTATCCTTTCTCGAATGAAATTGCTTTTTTCCATGGTAGAGGCACGGCCATGGCACACGCCCGTGTGAATCGTGTCCAGGCCGTGTTCAAACTTCTAATGAGGACACGCCCGTGTAGATCGATATCAGGCCGTGTTCTAGTATATTGAGGAGGCACGGCCGTGTGAGCTTTAGTCCAGGCCGTGTCGATTTCATCCTTGGCCCATTTTGGTCCGTTTTGAGCCCGTTTTGCATTCTTTTTATTCTTGGGTGCTTTCCTGAGTATAAGTTATGAAAAGTAAGGATTAAGAGCACCTTTTTACATAAATCAACGGATAATTCATCCAAAAGTATGCTAAATGTGGGCCTAAAATGTGTTACTATTTCGGTTTATCAAATACCCCCACACTTAAGCTTTTGCTTGTCCTCAAGCAAAATTCTCAACTTACAATTAAAACAAACTTTCAATAATTCATAATTCCTATCAACAATGTCTTATCATAATTCATAGATAATTTATACATGGATAATTCAATTCAAAGAGTCCTAAGGATTCAAACAATCTAAGTCATAGATTTGTAGCTCGAAAATATAGGCGTCTCCCCTTATCTAAATAATTACCTTTAATTCAAAACCGACAAGGATTGACATCCTCACTAGGGATTCACTCAAATCACTCCAAGTGTTTAAGGTTCAGGAAAAAGCGCTCAAAAGTCGAACATGAAAAGTTAATCCCATAGGCTTGCCTGAAAATCAAATCTCCACCACTATAATATGAGATGATGCACAAAGCAAAAGGTCTTTAATTAGGGTTGTAACGGGGCTTGGGTTAAAGGTGTGGAATAAGGCTGAATTAGAGGGTTAGAATCGAGATTGAATTGATAAAGTACCTAACTAGATACAATAAACTGAATAATTACATCAACTGAAAGCTTATAATACTAATAATACGAGCTTCTTCTTCAATATTTGGAATTCAAACGTATAAGCTCATTTAATCACAAACTAATAATGAATAATGAATATACTTTTGGTTTTTTTTTAAGAACAAATCATAAATACATAACAAGGGATAAATTACTGAAATAAGAAACATATTTAGGCTATTAATCAAATCAAATCTCGATATAAGGGTCGTCAAAAGGAATGGTGATAATAAAAACAAAGGGTTTCTGGGTTAATATTAGCAGTTATGTCAATAAAAAGGGTTGTTAGGATCAAAGGGGTTCACTAGGGGTTAATTATGAAGGTAGGCTTTTTATGGGGTAAGTGGGTTAAATCCTAGGTTCCTTTATCATCTCTGTATATCAAATCATAGGTGTGGTCTCGATCTGTATAAACGAGGCAAGGTCTAGAATAACAAATCAATGTTGACATTCTCATAATCAATAAAGTGAGCATGAAAAAGAATTTATGTTCTATAAGGCTCAAAATCTCACAAAAATTATGGGTATTTTGACATCAACATTGTAAATTTCAAACTTCAAAGTAATATTTAAACTCAGTTCGACAACCTAGAAAATTGTTAATTTCTGAAAAATAGACTTATCATGCTTGATTCTCTAGTATTCTTAGAATTTAATTATCAATGCACAATTATCAATGACTTAATCTAAAACATATCAATAAAAATCATAAATCATTAGAAATTTCATCCTAATTAGTAATATGAGAAATTTACTTAAAAACAAGACTAAATTCAGGATTTTGAGAACAATGCAAAAAGTTTGGCACCTAATTTCAGAAATTTGAGAATAATGAAAAAAGTTAGGCGCCTTTTTAGGTTGTTCACCCCCCACACTTAAGATGTACATTGCCCTCAATGTACAAAGTTAGCTATATAGACAATAATACTAAAATCATAAGATATGGAGAGAAGTGAAACTTCTTGAATTTTGGATGGATTCCTTGAGTCGGAGGTGAAAGATAAGTTGGAGGGGCCGGTCTGGATGACGATCCTGTGCTAGATGAAGAAATTGGGTAGGTCATGGAGAATTAGCCAGGATATAATAATAATAATTAAAACTATACTAGTTAAATATTTAAAGAAAAGCAAGCTAAAGTGGAGAAAAATAATGATGAAACTAAAATTAAAAGAAAATATGGATGGACCGTAGAGTCCTTATTGTTGGGTGTGATTTCTAAGGCTGAGGATATGGTGGTGGCCGTGGCGTGATTCCCTAGCAGCCTTTAGAACCTAAAATCAAGAAACTAAGATAAAATGAACTAAATTGAGCATAAGAGTGTTAAAGAGAAGGGAAATAAATGAGAAGATAAAAATAAAAGAACAGATAATTGGTCTCAAAGACCCTTGGCTTGGAGAGTGATTAAAGCGGCCGGCATGAACTTATGTAGATTGGTCTCCGTGAGGGAGACTGTACTTGGCTTCTTCCGCTTCTTTGGCATTGTTTTGGTGTAGCTCAAGGGTATAGAGAAAAAGAAAATGAAAAGTTGAAGGTTGAAAGTTAGTAGGAGAAAAGGGAAGGGAAAGGGGGGATTAAATAGATTTTCAAACCTAGTACCATCCCACGCCCGTGCTCCTTGGGCGTGTCGATTCACACGGCCACCTCGCACGGCCGTGTGTCTAGGTGTGTTGGTTCACCCACGCCCGTTTTATAGATTGCCACACCTGTTGGTGATTAGTCAGTGTCGTCCACGGCCGCGTCGCACGGTCGTGGCATTCTATCGGTGCCCGTGGGGCGGTGGTTGGAGTCTGTGACTTCGAAGATTTGATTCTCTCTGACTTGTACCACCTCTGCCATGTCAGTATGGTGTTTCGAGGCATCCACACGGCCACGGCCACGGCCGTGTGCTAGGCCGTGTGGCCTGGAAATCTGCACTTTTTGGTTAGTTTAAAGCTAGATACTATAAAGAAAGGGTAAAATAGAATAAATAATAAAAATAAAAAATGTAAAAGTTAATGGGGTTAGTGCTCGGGTTGCCTCCCGAGAAGTGCTCGTTATAGTCTTAAGCTAGACTTTCCTCTCGCTTGCATCTTCGTGGTGGTTTGAGGAGTTGGAAGTCCTTCCTCATGCTATCGCTTTATCCTCGTGAAAAGTTTAAGTCGAGATGTGTTTATAGTAAAAGCACCAAAAATAGGATTACTTACCTCGACTGTTCCATATAGGAAAACACCGTTACCCTAAAAGGTATTTCTTTGTTTGTGTTAGGGTCAGGAGGAGATATTCGAGGATCTGCCTTATCTAACAGTACCTGGTCTCCTATTTTGAAGTGGTTTGCTGTTCCTATGAGATCTTCTGGGGGCTCCTTCGGTTTTACCTTGTGTGGTTCTGGTTCTTCGTCGTGTATCGCTAATTTTTCTTTGAAGTGTGTCTTCCACTCGTCTAGATCATCGATCTAAATCCTTTTATCTTTATGAACTACTTCCTTGTTGGCATGGGTTTTAGGATCGGGTTCAGTTGTATTCTTTTGTGGTGCTTCCTGAAAATAAGGGTTAACCGAATGGTTATTAGTAGAATTTACGTTCTCACCTTGATTACTCGATGTTCTGGCTAAGTCGAGAGCCTTGAGGGTGACTGTCTCGTTACCTATACGAAGTATGAGTTCTCATGCATCAATATCAATTTTAGTCCTGGAAATTGCTAAAAAGGGTCTTCCTAAAATTAAGGGAATCGAATTATCCTCATCCATGTCTATGACAACAAAATCTACTGGGAAAACAAATTTGTCAATTTTTACAAGAACATCTTCGATGATACCCATAGGAATTTTAACATTTTTATCTGCTAATTGAATGCTCATCCTAGTTTGCTTGGGTTTCCCTAGACCTAATTGTTTAAACAATTTATAAGGCACGACATTTATGCTTGCCCCTAAATCAGCTAACGCATTATCAACAGTTAGTCTACCAATTAAACATGGAATTGTAAAACTCCCTGGATCTTTTAGCTTTTGTGGTAGTCTATTCTGTAACATTGCTGAGCATACTGCGTTTAATTCCACATGTGGATCGTCGTCTAATTTGCATTTGTTCGTCAAGAGTTGTTTTCAAAATTTCCTCGAATCTCGCATCTATGAAAGGGCTCTAAGTAGCGGTAAGTTAATATGTAATTTCTTTAAAAGTTAAAGAAACTTACCAAACTGTTCCTCTGTGTCGTCTCTCGTTAACGCTTCGGGATATGGTATGCGAGGTTGGTACTCCTTGATTATCGGTTTTGGCTTCTCTTGCGTTACCTCAATTTTACCTTCTTCTACCTCGTTTCCTTGTATTGGACTGGGTTCGTCTAATCCTTCACTTTCTTGGGCTGTTATGGCTTGGATTTGCTCCTTTGGATTAATCTCAGTGTTGCTTGGTAGACGCCCTTGCGGTCGTTCGGAAATTATTTTTGCAAGCTGTCCAACTGTGTTAGTAAGTTGTCCCACTGTCTTAGAAACTTCCTCAACTGAATTAGTGACTTCCCTAACTTGGCTTTCGATCCCTTTGATCGATGCTTGTTGGGACTTAAGGGTGGTTTCAAGTGTCTTGGAGACGATTTTTCTATGGATGCCATGAATCTTGTCAAGATCTCTTCAAGGTTCGGCTTTTCTCCCGTGGATAGGGCTGATTTTGGAAATTTTGAGGAGGTTGTTGTCTTTGATTTCCTTGATTTCCTTTACCTCCCACGAAAAATTTGGGTGGTTCCTCCAACCGGATTATAATTATTACTATAAGGATTATTATTGATCTCAAATTGTTACCTATATAGTTCATCCGTTCGCTCTGTGTCGGTTGGTAGGGTGGGTACTCAGATTCGCCACAGCTTCAACTTGCGCGCCAGACCGCATCTTTGGATGTACTGCGAAGAACACAAACTATCAAGCTTTTTATTCATCATCTCTACCGTGTTGATAGCATGGTTATGTGATCGATGTTGAAAACTCCGACAGATTTTGTTGGTTATGTCCTTGTAACCTGCCACTGATAGTTATTCAGTGACATCTCTTCAATAAACTCGTAAGCTGCTTCAGGAGTTCTGTTGTTCAGGGTTCCACTGATGGCTGAATCAATTAGTTGCCTCGTTGAGAGGTTTACACCGTTATAGAAAGTTTGGACTTGGAGCCACAAGGGTAAACCATGGTGTGGACACCTTCTCAAGAGATCCTTGTATCTCTCGCATGCGTCATTTAATGTCTCTAAATCTATCTGCATAAAAGAAGAGATATCATTCCGTAATTTGGCCGGTGGGAAATATTTTAATAAAAAAATTTCGGTCATTTGTTCCCATGTAGTGATTGACCCTCGTGGTAACGAGTGTAACCACTGTTTGGCTTTATTCCTTAATGAAAAGGGAAATAACCGAAGCCTTATGGCATCATCAGAAACGCCATTTATTTTGAAGGTATCACAGAACTCTAAAAAATTAGCTATATGAGTGTTTGGATCTTCGTCCTACAAACCATCAAATTAAACAAATTATTGAATCATTTGTATAGTGTTAGGCTTTAATTCAAAATTATTAGCAGCTATTGCCTACTAACTGCAGACTTGATTTTGCTCTGTTAAATGAGGTTTAGCATAATCATACATAGTACGCGGAGCATTATTTTCTACCACATCTTGTGGTGGTGGGTTATTTTCGTCCATCCCTTCAGTAGGATTGGATCTGTCTTCTCGCTCTTCTTCTTGGTAATTTAGGGCTCGCCTAATTTCTCTGCGTTTCTACGAGCGGTAGCTTCAATATCACTATCGTATACTAGTGGTCCTCTCGGGTTCCTTCTAGTCATAAACTAGAGGTACCTGCTAGGAAAAGAAAGAAAGAAAAATTTAGCAAAGAAAATAAGAAATAAAATTAAATTGAAAAAAAAAAAAAAACGGCTAAAGTAATAAAAATAGAGTGTTCTTAATATTTTAGTTCCCCAGCAACGGCGCTAAAAACTTGATCGCTGTGAAGTCATAGTTTTAAATTTATAAAGATAATGATCGAACTTGGAAACTAACTATGACAACAATTGAGGCAAGTGCACCTATCGAACAGTAGTATAGCTTAGGCAAGACCGGATTGTCGAACCCAAAGGAACTAAAAGTACTAATACTAACTTTCTTTTTATTATTTAGCCTAAGAATAAGTGAAGTTGTTTATCTAGTCTAAATTAATTAACTATTAAACTAAAAATTCTAAGACAAAGAATAATGAAATTGGGAGAATAACTTGGGAAAAACTCAATTGATTAAGACGACATCCAAGGAAGAATCCACCTAGACTCACTTGTTATCTAACACTGAACCATTTATTCACTTGACTTGATCCGTAGGACTCTGATAAACCGTAAAAGCAACATATTTTAAGCCCACATTTAATATGCTTTTGGATGATTTAAGCCCCAATTTATGTAAAAAGGTGCTCTTAATACTTTCTTTTCATGTCTTATACTCAGGAAAGCACCCGATGACGAAAAGAACGAGAAACGGGCTTAAAACGGACCAAATTGGGCCAAGCCACGAAATCAAGACGACACGGACTTCAAGCCACACGGCCGTGCCACCATTCCTACTAGAACACGGCCTTACCACGACTTACATGGTCGTGCCTCATTCAACAGTGTTGAACACGGCTTGAAGACGATTCACACTGGCGTGTGCCATGGCCGTGTCCCTGCCGTGGGAAAGAGGAATTTTACTCGGATTTGGATACTTGGAGACAAAGAAAGGAATTCCAAAGCCTATTCAAACACCCTAGTAGGAACTCTACTTGAATTAGGATACTTTGGGGCCAAGTAAGGCATCTCAATGTCTATATAAACACCCAAGGGGGAACTTGTCAAGGAGTTCGGCGGAGGCTCTGCTGTGGCTTTCGTCTAGGGGCGTCGTGCTAAGCCAGAGAAGGTAGATTTGTGGGGATTCACTTAGGGATAGCTAGTTGGTCCATCTCAAGAAGCCAGAGTTCTACTCAAGACAGAGGATCTCCTCTTCAATTCCTTCAAGGGGTTTTAGGGATTTCTTATGTTTTTTTTTATCTTTTCTCTTGAGATGTTTTCCTTTATTGTTATGAACTAAACCCTTTGGATACTCGAAGGGGATGAAACCTATGATGAATCTTGTTATTTGATTATTTGAATTATATGATAAATACTTAGTTTGTTCTTAATTATGTGAGCTTAATCCAAATTTAATGTGCTTAGGTGGATGAGGAATAGACCCTGCCTAAGAGTAGATCCAACATAATTAAGCGGAGTTGATCGCACGCCTAGAGATAGGGTGACGAGATTTTGCCGGATTAGGGTGAAACCTAATATGGGAGTCCACAAATCGATTTACTACTATTCTAGGGGTTATTATAAGAGAACGAGAGTTCCACTAATTAACCTAGTGTTAGACGTTATTCGCCTCGAGAGAGGGTTTAATATACGTTAGGGAGTCTTACGGATCAAACTAAGTAAATAAATCATATGGTTCAAGGTTAAATAACAAGTGAAGTCTAGGTGGATTATTCCTAAAGGTATCGCTTGAGTCAACTGAGTTTTTTCCAAAAGTTATTTCTCGAATTCATTCTTTTTGTCTTTGCTTCTTAGCCTAGTAAGTAGATTAGTTTTAATTTAACAACCATCACTTTATATTAAGGCTAAATAATAAAAAGAAAGTTAGTATTAGTACTTTTAGTTCCTTTGGGTTCGATAATCCAGTCTTGCCTAGGCTATACTACTGTTCGATAGGTGCAGTTGCCTTTAATCATTGTCAGAGTTAGTTTCCAGGTTCGATCATTCTTTTATAAATTTTAAAACTCTGATTTACAACGGTCAAGTGTTTGGCGCCGTTGCCGGGGAACTAAAATATTAAGAAAGCTCTATTTTTATTACTTTAGCCATTCTTTTTATTTTTCGCAATTTACTTTTATTTTTAGTTTAAAATTTTTACTTTGCTAATTTTTCTTTTATTTGTTTTTCTCAGATAATTTTAGTTTATAGAGAAGATGGCACTAAATAACTATCAGTGGCGAGTTATGAGGACAACACCAACAGAAGCCGCCAATGTCTTCAACCTCGACGCAATAACCAGGCTATCAAACCAGTTAGAGATGATGAATAAAAAGATTGATGGTTTGTGTAGTCTCTCGCAGGTGCATCCAGTTATGCAATATGACTCGAATCTAGGAGGCGTGGCAAATCCTGAGTACCCACCCTACAGATATGGCATGCAGAACGAACAAGTCCACTATATGGGTAACTATTCTAGACCTCAAAAAAATTTTTATAATGACACTTATAATACAGATTGGAGGTACCATCCCAATTTCTCATGGGACGATCAAGGCAGCCAAAGAGAGGAATTTCCTCCAAATTTTTAACAACCACCTCACCAACAGGAAGATGAGTCGAACCTTGAAGAGACATTGGCAAAATTCATAGCAAACATAGAAGCACGTCTCCAAAATATAGAAACGAAACAAGAAACATCGATTCAAGGGATCGAGGATCATTTAGGTCACCGTTGTCGATCTTAGAACAACCACAAGAAAGCTTGCCAAGCAACACTAAAACTAACCCAAAAGAGCAAATCCAAGTCAGAATAACTCATGATGTTGAAAGATTAGTGGAATCTGACCCAAGGAAAGATCCTGTGGTAAGTGAAGGTAAGGTTGAGGTGAGCCATGAAATACCAAAATTGGCAATTAAAGAGTACCATCCTCGTGTACCATATCCCGAAGCAATGAAGAAGGACAACACAGAGGAACAGTTTGGTAAATTTCTTAAACTTTTAAAGAAATTACATATTAACTTACCGTTTCTTGAAACTCTTTCGCAGATACCCGATTATAGAAAATTTTTAAAAGAGCAGTTGACAAACAAACGAAAGCTAGACGAGGAATCACATGTGGAGCTAAACGCAATGTGCTCAGCAATTCTACAAAATAAACTGCCACGGAAATTAAAAGATCCAGGGAGTTTTACAATTCCATGTTTAATTGGTAGTTTATCTATTGATAATGCTTTAGCTGATTTAGGGGCAAGCATCAATGTTATGCCCTATAAAATGTTTAAACAACTAGGTCTAGGGAAACCGAGACAAACCGGGATGAGCATTCAATTAACTGATAAAACTATCAGAATTCCTAGGGGTATAATTGAAAATGTTCTAATCAAAATTGATAAATTCGTATTCCCAGTAGACTTTGTCGTTTTAGACATGGATGAGGACAATTCGATCCCTTTAATTTTAGGAAGACCCTTTCTAGCAACCGCCAGACTAAAATTGATGTTGGTACTGTAAGAACTCATTCTTCGATAGGTGATTTAATCAATCGGTTTGCAAGCTCTTGACTTGGCCGTAACATCGATCGATGAAGGTGAGAAAGTAAAATCGCTTGATAATCAAACTGCTCAAATTTCACCGCAGAACAACCACGTAACTATGAACTGAGCCAACAGAACCTTGTGTCAACAAAGAAGAAGCATATGAGGAACGTAAGGCTTGAGATCAACAAACTAGAATAGGGGAAGACACACTTTAAAGAGGAGCCGGACCCGTACAAAGAAAAACCGAAGGAACCCCCAGACGAGCTGATAGGAACAACAAATCACTTCAAAATAGGGGATCAGGTATTGTTGAATAAGGAAGACCCTCGAATCGCCAATTTAGACCTCAAGACAACCGAAGAAATCACTTTTGAGGTACTTAATGTCTTCCTATACGGGACAGTCGAGGTAAGCAATCCTAAATTCAGTACTTTTGAGGTAAACACTACTCGACTTAAATTTTATATCAAAAATTGAGTTGATCGCATGAGGAAGGATTTTCACCTCCTCAAACCACCTTGACCATACGAATGAGAGGTAAAGTCTAGCTTAAGACTATAAACGAGCACTTCTCGGGAGGAAACCCGAGCACTAACCCTATTAATTTTTACATTTTTTATTTTTATTTTTCATTTTAGCACCTAACCATAAACTAACCAAAGTACAGATTTCCATGCTCACACGGCCTTGCACACGGTCGTAGCCGTGGCCGTGTGGAAGCCAGAAGGACAAACCACAGACGTGCTAGTAACCGTGCATGATAAAGAATGATTTCTTTTCCCAACACGGGCTACGATAAAAAGCCACGCCTGTGCCGACTTCCCGTGTGAGGTTACTAACTTAATGAGCACGGGCGAGACACGGCTGTGCCCTACAACCGTGCAAGGTTACTGACTTGATGAGCACGGGTTTAACACACCCGTTCTAAAGGAATGTGTGAAGAATACACGGGCGTGCTATGAGACCCAAGGCCGTGGTAAAACACCTAAACGCGCCCAAAATTCAAAATCACAAAAAACACGGACTGGTTAAACTCGAACAAGGGCGTGGACCGTATCACTATTTAAATATTTACTTTTATTTCTATTTCTATTTTTATTTTTATTTTTATTTTTATTTTCTTTCTTCTATTTTCTTTATTATTTTCTTCTTGTTATTCATTCCATTTAGATTTAGCTTAGGATACAAAAGAAATTAGGATGGCTGCTTCGAGGACTCAACCAGTTCGAGACGCCTCCCCACGCTCACCTCCAATCCTATCCGGTTTCTTTTCATTGGCTTCATCCCAAATTCAGGAAGTTTCCCTTCTCTCCCCATCTTACAATTTTATGATTATTTTACTATTATCTACCTTTGTACATTGAGGACAATGTACATCTTAAGTGTGGAGGGGGGGTTAACTATAGTATTATTTGAAAATCCCTGAATTTAGTCTTGTTTGAAAGTAATTTTTTCATATTACTAATTAGGATGAAATTTCTGATGATTTATGATTTTTATTGATATGTTTTAGATTAAGTCATTGATAATTGTGCATTGATAATTAAATTCTAAGAATACTAGAGAATCAAGCATGATAAGTCTATCTTTCAGAAATTAAAAAATTTTCTAGGTTGTCGAACTAAGTTTAAATATTACTTTGAAGTTTGAAATTTACAAGGTTGACATCAAAATACCCATAATTTTTGTGAGTTTTTGAGCCTTATAGAGCATATATTCTTTTTCTTGCTCACTTTATTGATTATGAGTGTGTCAACACTGATTTGTTATTCTAGAACTTGCATCGATTATACATGTCGAGACCACATTTTTTGATTTGATATACAGAGATAATAAAGAGGTTTTAACCCACTAACTCCATTAAAAAGCCTACCTTCACAAATTAACCCCTAGTGAACCCGTTTTAATCCTAACAACCCTTTTTATTGACATAACCGCTAATATTAACCCAGAAATCCTTTGTTTTTGTTATCACCATTCCTTTTGACTACCCTTATATCGAGGTTTGATCTGATTAGTTGCCTAATTATGAATTTTAGTAGTTTATTCTTTATTATGTATTTAGTTTGTTCTTAAAAAAAACGAAGTATATTCATTATTAGTTATGTGATTAAACGAGCTTATACATTTAAAATCCAAATATCGAAAAAAAGAAGCTCGTATTATGAGTATTATTAGTTTTCAATTGATGTAATTATTATTAGTTCATTAGTTCTTAGTTAGGTAATTTGTCAAGTCAATCTCGATTCCAACCTTCTAATTCAACCTATATCCATACCCTTAACCTAAGCCCCGTTACAACCCTGTTAAAGAGCTTTTGATTTGTGTTTCATCTCATATTACAGTGGTGGAGATTTGATTTTCATGCAAGCCTATGGGATTAACTTTTCAGGTTTGACATTTGAGTGCTTAATTCTGAACCTTAAACACTTCGAGTGATTTGAGTGAATCTTTTGTGAGGATGTCAACTCTTGTCGGTTTTGAATCAGAGGTAATTATTTAGATGAAGGGAAAACACCTACGTTTTGTGCCACAAAAGTATGACTTAGATTGTTTGAATCTTTAAGACTCTTTGAGTCGAATTATCCATGTATGAATTATCTCTGAATTATGATGAAACACTATCAATGACTATTATGAATTATAGAAAGTTCGTTTTAATCGTAAGTTGAGAATTTTGCTTGAGGACAAGCAAAAGCTTAAGTGTGGGGTATTTGATAAATCGTAAAAGTAACATATTTTAAGCCCACATTTAATATGCTTTTGGATGATTTAAGCCCCAATTTATGTAAAAAGGTGCTCTTAATCCTTTCTTTTCATGTCTTATACTCAGGAAAGCACTTGATGACGAAAAGAACGAGAAACGGGCTTAAAACGTACCAAATTGGGCCAAGCCACAAAATCAGCATGGCCTAGACTTCAAGCCACACGGCCGTGCCACCATTCCTACTAGAACACGGCCCTACCACGACTTACACGGCCGTGCCTCATTCAAATGATGTCGAACACTACTGAAGAAGATTCACACTGCGGGCGTGTGCCATGGCCGTGTCCTCGCCAAGCGGGAAAGAGGAATTTTACTCGGATTTGGATACTTGGAGACAAAGAAAGGCATTCCAAAGCCTATTCAAACACCCTAGTAGGAACTCTACTTGAATTAGGATACTTTGGGGCCAAGTAAGGCATCTCAAAGTCTATATAAACACCCAAGGGGGAAACTTGTCAAGGGAGTTCGGCAGAAGCCTCTGCCAGGGCTTTCGTCTAGGGGCGTCGTGCTAAGCAAGAGAAGGAAAATTTGTGGGGATTCACTCAGGGATAGCCAGTTGATCCATCTCAAGAAGCCAGAGTTCTACTCAAGACGGAGGATCTCCTCTTTAATTCCTTCAGGGGGTTTTAGGGATTTCTTATGTTTTGTTTTATCTTTTCTCTTGAGATGTTTTCCTTTATTGTTATGAACTAAACCCTTCGGATACCCGAAGGGGATGAAACCTATGATGAATCTTGTTATTTGATTATTTGAATTATATGATAAATACTTAGTTTGTTCTTAATTATGTGAGCTTAATCCAAATTTAATGTGCTTAGGTGGAGGAGGAATAGACCCTGCCTAAGAGTAGATCCAACATAATTAAGCGGAGTTGATCGCATGCCTAGAGATAGGGTGACGAGATTTTGCCGGATTAGGGTGAAACCTAATATGGGAGTCCACAGATCGATTTACTACTATTCTAGGGGTTATTACAAGAGAACGAGAGTTCCACTAATTAACCTAGGGTTAGACGTTATTCGCCTCGAGAGAGGGTTTAATATACGTTAGGGAGTCTTACGGATCAAACTAAGTAAATAAATCATATGGTTCAAGGTTAAATAACAAGTGGTGGATTATTCCTAAAGGTATCGCTTGAGTCAACTGAGTTTTTCCAAAAGTTATTTATCGAATTCATTCTTTTTGTCTTTGCGTCTTAGCCTAGTAAGTAGATTAGTTTTAATTTAACAACCATCACTTTATATTAAGGCTAAATAATAAAAAGAAAGTTAGTATTAGTACTTTTAGTTCCTTTGGGTTCGATAATCCGGTCTTGCCTAAGCTATACTACTGTTCGATAGGTGCACTTGCCTTTAATCATTGTCAGAGTTAGTTTCCAGGTTCGATCATTCTTTTATAAATTTTAAAACTCTGATTTACAGCGATTAGACTCCCAAACGTATATTAAACCCTCTCTCGAGGCGAATAACGTCTAACCCTAGGTTAATTAACGAAAATCTCTTTCTCGAATAATAACCCCCTAGAATAGCAGTAAATCGATCTATGGACATCCCATATTAGGTTTCACCCTAATCCGGCAAAATCTCGTCACCCTATCTCTAGGCGTGCGATCAACTCCGCTTAATTATGCTAGATCTACTCTTAAGCAGGGACTTTTTCTCCACCACCTAAGCACATTCGACTTGAATTAATAACCGCGAAATATCAACACAAGAATTAAGCACACATAATTAAGAACAAATCAAGTATTTATCATATAGTTCAGTAAAACAATAACAAGGTTCATCTAGGTTTCATCCTCGGTGTATCCGAGGGGTTTAGTTCATAACAATAAAGAAAAACATCTCGTAAGAAAAGATAACACAAAACATAAGAAATCCCTAAAACCCCTGAAGGAATTGAAGAGGAGATCCTCCGTCTTGAGTAGAATTCCGGCTTCTTGAGATGGATCAACTGGCTATCCCCGAGTGAATCCCCACAATCCGCTTCTTCTCGGCCTAGTAAGACGCCCTAAACGATGGCTTTGGGCCCCCTTTTTAGGTCATACTTAGGGTGTATTTATAGGCTTTTGAAATAGGTTTCTTTGCCCCTAAGTATCCTTTTCGCGAATGAAATTGCTCTTCTCCACGGCAGAGGCACGGCCATGGCACACGCCCGTGAATCGTGGCCGTGCCGTGTTCGGACTTCTAATGAGGACACGCCGTGTAGATCGATATCAGGCCGTGTTCTAGTATATTGAGGAGGCACGGCCGCAGTGAGCTTTAGTCCGTGCCGTGTCAATTTCATCCTTGGCCCATTTTGGTCCGCTTTGAGCCCGCTTTGTGTTCTTTTTATTCTTGGGTTTCTTCCCGAGTATAAGTCACGAAAAGAAAGGATTAAGAGCACCTTTTTACATAAATCAAGGGATAATTCATCCAAAAGTATGCTAAATGTGGGCCTAAAATGTGTTACTATTTCGGTTTATCAATGTGCAACAAAAAGAAACTAGCCAAATCGAAGCTCCAAGATTCCGATAAACGGAGTATGACCAGATTGTTTTGAGCTCCTCTATCGAAAAAGTCAAAAGATGTTCATAGTCGTTTTACATTTCCGTCAACGTTTTCGAGGGGCCGAGAACATTTAAATTATTTGACAGCCTTGAGCATGAGAAAAACTCTAATTAACACTATCAATTGTGCAGACCATTTAAATTACATAGCTAGTTCCTATGGCATCATCCAATTGCACACCCAATCAAACCATGCCGATTTGTTCTTCAATAAAATAAAATGATAATTACGGATCAAGTTATATTTAACAACCGTGTATTGTTCAAAGCATCGAACAATGAGTCTTTCTTGAAATGAAGCCAAAAGCGATACTAAGAGACGATCTTTATCTTTCTCGTAATTTAGAGAAAAAAGTGAATATCAAGGCAAACATGAGATTAAGTGCGGTTTCAAATCTCACAGTTCCAACACCAATTTTTTGTTGGCCTTAGGCTAGACTGAAATTTAACTAGACTTGTTAAAATAATAAGCAACCAAAAAAACAAAAGAAATTTTTTTAATTAAAACGGGAAATAAGGAATAAAGGTGGAGACGTTTGAAATTCGCAGTAATGGGACTTACATTTATATATTGAGAATTGGTACTTGTATATATAGTAGAAGATAGATAAACAACGAAGCACCAAATTTAGTAGAATCCATATCCAAAATTCATTGAAAAATGTAAAGGGCTCGGAAACAGAACATGTTTTTCTCTTGTTGAGATGATGATGATAGCAAGGCCATGGTTAACTTGGTCAGGGAGATTGAAACCGTGACTTGTTCCATGCTTGAGAAGTTGTTGTCCCTTATCTCAGGGCCAAAAGAACAATGAAGGAAGACCAGCTGGTTGTTAGTTTCCAGAATCGAATAGTAAACAGGAAGAGACATTAAGGAATTTGAAAATGTTGATGCTGGTTGTGGGTCAGGCGATGAACACATCATGTTGAGATGCAAAACCAGCTAAAGGACTCGTATTGGCTAAAAAACCAGTAGTAATAATAATAAAGAAACAATTTCATTCCCACACATGTGTTGCTGCATAAAAAAATAAATTGTTAGAAGCAAGCGGATCTTGCCTCCTTGCAGAACCTAATCAACAAGACAGCTATAACAATAAGACTAGACAAGTTAAAAGCAAATGATTCATTAATACAAGGCATTGAATGTAGTACCACCGTGCGCATTATTATATAATATTTGTAGATATGGATATTATGGCATGAAAACTAGTAGTGTTTGTTGCTACCGAAGGGTGATGAGTTGTTGTGATTGTGGAGAGGAGACACAGCAGAAACATTTTGGCGATCGTTGTGGGGATCGAGATCGAGTTAGTTCATGTTGCTTGCTTCCAATTGATATTTAAAATGATTGAGATTCCTCGTGTCTGCCCTCAACCTGTAATATAAATGTTGAGCAGATGGTAAGGGGACTACAGCAAATAGCTAAGCAGAGTTGAACACACATATCGCTTTTGCATAACAAGAAAATGGCAGCCTCTTACCATGCTCGATCAAACAGCTTGCCCTCAAGGCAACACCCCATCGTTTCACAAATCGACGAGAACTTGAACCGATTGAGGGCATCTCAATCAGCCTCTACATCATCATCGATAGGCCACAATCTAAGTGGTCTTCAGGATTTGCATGAATGTGTAGATGTATTGCTTCAATTTCCCCTCACCCAACAAGCTCTCGCCCAAGAGAAGCAAAGGGAAATGGTTGAAGAGCTTTTGGATGGATCTCTCATGCTCTTGGATGTATGTACCACTGCCAAGGATGCCTTGTTGCAGACAAAGGAATGCACACAAGAGCTTCAATCAATTTTGCGCAGAAGACGTGGAGCCGAAGGGCTTGCTAATGAGTTTAGGAAATACTTGACATCTAGGAAAGCCATGAAAAAGGCAATCTGCAAGGCCTTAAAGAACTTGAAGCATATACAGAATAAACTCAGTACTCCTGGCGAGAATGGAGCTGTGATTAGCGTCTTAAGAGATGTAGAAGCAGTTACCATCAGCGTGCTAGAATCCGTATTGTCCCTTATTTCAGGGCCAGAGGCAGAATCAAAATCGAGCCGTTGGTCGCTGGTTTCGAAGCTAATGCACAAGATGAAAGTAATGTGCGAGGAAGAACAGAAAGCAAATGAAATTTTGAGTGCTGAAGCTGCAGTGCGTTCCTGCATCAAATCCGAAAACATGAAGCATGTCGAGAACGTGCAAAAGGAGCTTCAAAGCTCAGAGTTGAGCATCCAAGATCTTGAAGAAGGCCTTGAAACCCTCTCCAGGCGTATGATCAAAACTAGAGTTCTTGTTCTTAATATCATCAGCTGTTAAATATTGGCATCGCAGTTGTACATATATACTGTAATATTGCAGAGGTTATACAATAATAAAGAAATACAAAGATTATACAATCTTCTTTCTCAAAACTCTACCTCTTGTGAAATCATTTAGTTATATTTCCAAAATGGTTGCAGTAATTTTTTACTTCAAACATATTCAACCACGAACAAGAAAAAACTTCAAAAATACTTTTATCCAGCACATGCTAATATCCAAAACTTACACCCGAATCCCAGTAACTTAGACCTACCTTTAATTTTCCCAAGTTGAATTATACAGCCTCATCATCACAACTGGTATCTTGGAATATCTCATGAAACATTTCTATGAATATGTGAGCTGCCAGGATTCCTCTTGTCCCACTGAAGACAATGGAAGACTTGCTAAAATTAAAAACTCCATGCCCGTCAGTTTATCACATGGAAGATGGCAATGAAAAGATGCTAATTTGATATTATGTTAATCATAAAATTTTCTTATGTTAGGGAAAAGGAAGCAAGGATCAGAACGTGTATCTTGTTCAACTTCAAACCCTTCTTTACTTGGTTATCAAATTGCATGAAAAATAATGGTAAGTGCTAACACACACGTGGAAATAATGAATTGGTTGTCTGTTTTTCCTTAATATATTTGAAAAATGTCACCAACTCCCGTGCATTGGCAACTAGGATGGTTTCAACTTGTGCAAAGAAACGGCAAGGATATATATATATTAAAGTGCTTGAATAGTGAGCTGGAGAGATGGTAGAGGGGAGACATTGCATGAACATTGCTGCCACCCTTTGATCGAGATCTTAATTAATCATGTCAACATTAGCAGATAGTAGAAGCATTTGAGATTCCATTTGTCTCCATGGATTGATATGCATATACATATATATATATATATATATATAACTTGGGAGCAGATGCCTAGTATTTCAGTGAAAGTTGCAAGAAACGTTGATTCAACAAATAGGCTTCTTTGCTCAGAACAAAAAAATGGCAGCCACTGATCCAACAGTTTCCCCGCTCATCTAGACAACACCCACTAGCAACAGAAGTTAATGAGCATTTGAATAGATTGAGGGCTTCTAAGGAGGCATCTACTTCATCATCATCAATAAGCCATAAACTAAATGGATTTCAAGATTTGTATGATTGTGTTGTTAAGTTTCTTCAGTTGCCTCTGTCCCACCGTGCTTTGGCCCACGAATGTGCTGATGAGTTGTTGGATGGTTCTCTTAGACTCCTCGACCTTTGCAGCACTGCTAAAGATATTGTGCTGCAAACAAAAGAAAGCGCAAGTGAACTTCAATCGGCTTTGCGTCGAAGGAAAATCGGTGAAGCTGAGATCGTAAGTGAAGTGAGGAAATACATGAGCTCCAGGAAAGTTGCCAAAAGACTATCCACAAGGCATTGGGAAACTTGAAGGTCATACAAAGGAAAAACACAGTCTCACCTTCAGAAACTGTTAGCATGCTGAAGGAGATTGAAGCAGTGACTTGTTCTATGTTTGAGGATTTGTTATCTCTCATCTCTGGACCAAAGCCTGGAAGTTGGTTATCAGTTTCGAAACTATTGCATCAAAGAAGAATAGCGTGCGAAGATGCTAGAAGGAACGTGAATGAATTCGAAAAGGTTGATGTTGCTTTGAAATCCTTCGGAATAACCAAATCTGAGATCATAAATCTTGAGATGCAAAACCAGCTAAAAGACTTGGAGCTGTTTATTCAGGATCTTGAAGATGGACTTGAATGCCTCTTTAGGTGTATGATCAAAGCAAGAGTCTCGCTTCTTAACATCCTTACCCTGTAAAAAAGCAAACCCAATTTTGGGTTACATCATGTATAGAAATCAAATATACATACATACATACAAACATATAAATGAAATACTCTTTTCCATTTCCATACGACAAAAGCTCCTGTTATTTTTCCTCTTTCAGTAGCATTTGTTTTAACCTTCTTTTCTTCCAGAGAAAACAAAAAAGTTACATAAAACAGTAACTAGATAGTAATGAAACAAAGTTAACCTTGGGTTTTTGTATTTTACTTTCTTCTTAAATATGATGCAATTAATTTATCAAGTTTGAGGCTGGTAGGATTCCTTTTGTATCTAAATTAAACAACAATCAATCCATTCACACGGATGCATGCATTAATAGTGATAACAGCAAGCTTATATTCAAATCTATCACACGTTTCAATTGATGAAAAATGGTGAGGCCAGCTTGTTGCCAAATATCAACCATTAAACTCCACCCTTTTTTTCTATTTGTTGGCAATATGTGTAGAAATTATTAAGCTTGCATGTAGATATTGCCTCCCTCCGCCTACAACAAGATAATCGTATAATAAACTCCACCCATTTTTCTGTTTGTTGCCAACATGTGCAACATGCACATATTGCGTGCAAATCCCTTGTTTTTACAAATAGTTGAATTGTAGTAGGAACAAAATGACTCTCCAAATAAATAAGGGAGGTGAGTTTATGTCAACTGAATTCAACACCTTTCGTGAAGCAAATGGAACAAACAAAGAGTCCACAACACCTTATATATCTGAGCAAAATCACGTAACAAAATGCTAGAACTGCACTGTTGTTGAAATCTGCAGAAGCATGGTGAAGCAGTTGCCGCAACAACGGAATATGCAACTGAAATTATGCTCCACTTGGTCTTCTAGTCTATAGAGACTAGATCTCTTCAAAAATGGTAAGTTCAAAAATGGTAAGTACAATGACTAAATGGTAAAATTCTCATTTCTACAGTAAAAGGGCAACGATGTAATTTTCACCCCCAATGAATTCATATTAAAGGTTGAATGTGAGTTATGAGATTTGAGTGGCTAAATAATTATTTGTTCTGAAGAAATTGATCTAAAGGGTAAAACGAAATTTTTCCAAAAGGGCATTTTGGTCATTTCTCAAGAATATACACAACCCCTCCAAAAAGAAAATATTCACAACATATACAAGTGGAAACCCAAATACCAAAACCTAAGTAACTCGACTCTCAAAACTAGTTCCAAGTGGAGTCGCCTAGTTGAATAACGTGTTAGTTGAGAACCTAGCAAGCTAGACACGAAAACCTAAAAACGTAGTGTTGTCACTAACCAATCCGAGCTAGTTTGGTTAACCACATATTGCCTAAAGTTTGAAGACTAAACTTAATATGAATATAAAGAAGAAAAAAAAACTTAAATACTACCCCGATCTCATTACCAAAATCTAGGTTTGGGAGTATGATTATGTGCGTAGAATGTTTGAGAATCCCTACAACGCCTATTCAAAGATAATCCTATGAAGTTTGGTGCTTAGGGTTTTTAATCAAAATTCTAAGCATGAATTTAAATATACGACCTACCTTCAAAAACTAAAAGAGAGCTAAAACTAAAATCCAATAATTAACATAGGATATTAAAAGAAAATTTAATTCTAAAATTAATACCAAAAATTGAAATTCAATAAATTTAACTTAAATGTATAAAATTAAATTTAACTTGAAATACTGAGATTGACGATTAACACTAAAAATTTTAAAATTTTAAAAATCTAATATTTAAAATCTAAAACAACAATGTAGCTCTAGTTTTTCAAATATTTTGATATAAAAAAAAGTATATTAAAAATTCTCTACTTAAATCTGCAAAAATTGTTTATAAGTCCTTAAAATTATTTTCAAAGTGTTGGACAAAATAAATTGTTAAAAAGCCTTAAATTAACTTATTTTTTAACAAGTTTTTAAAGTCTGAAGGACTTTTACTGATACTTAGGTGGACAAGTATCGGTAGAACTCAAGATGAAGAGACCTTGAAAAAGCTACAGAATTCTGCCGATAGAACTGGGAGTTCTACCGATAAACCCGGACTTCTATCTATAGAACGCACTCCAGTAAGCAAGGCAGTCTTGGCTTGAGACTTCTATCGATACCCTGGTCCCTTCTACCGATACAACCAAAATCACGTAGCAAAACACAAGAACTACACTGTTATTGAAATGTGCAGAAGCATGGTGAAACAATTGTCGCAACAGTAGAATATGCAACTGAAATTATGCACCACTTGGTCTTCTAGTGTATAGAGACTAGATCTCTTCAAAAATGGTAAGTACAGTGACTAAATGGTAAAATTCTCATTCCTACCGTAAAAGTTCAAGACCTAAATTGCGAAATCAATAAACCAAAAAAAATATAAAACTTAGTCTAAAGTTAAATTTAAATTTGCTAAATACCTAAAATTCTAATTAAAACCTAAAAACTAAATAAATATAAAGGGGTATAAATTTTATCAAATTTAAGTAAGATCTAAACACCTAAACAACTCAAATCTAAAAAAGAACTTAACTTCTAGATGTAAATTTATACACAACTAATTATCACAATATACCAATTTCATCAACATTCCATGTAGAACATGTACATTCAACCATCCCGGATGACCCAACAATGATGACTTTTACTATTTACATATTCTACCATCCCGAGTGGCCCAACAATGATGGCTTTGAATATTTACATATTCTATTATCTTGAGTGGCCTAACAATGATGGTTTTGAATCATTATATCATGTTAAAGTAGCAACACCAACATTGCTTATGTTGCTTATGTTTGGTCTATTGGTCTGATTAATTGTTTTCTGCTGATTTGTTAATTGATTCTTAAGTCAATGTTTAATTTAATCAGTTGTTCTTGTTTTCTAGCATGGTGGGTTGTCATGGGATGTGTCCCTAGTTTTAAGGGTTGTGGTGTGTAAAGGGTGTAAGCCTATATAAGGCACCTGATTGATTTGATAATTATCTATCAGTTTAGTTCAGCTTCCCTTGTTTTTATTGTTTTCCTCTATTATCTGTTGTGTGTTCCTCATTTTGGTATCTAAGCCAGGTTTTTATATTGTTTGTTGTGTCTCCTCTTGGCAAAATCAGTGGCCTTCATGCCATCGGTGGAGTTAAGAAACTCAATAATCAGAGCTACAACACTTGGTATACATGTATAACGTTGATGAACAATAAAAGTAACATATTTAAAGCCCACATTTAATATGATTTTGCATGATTTAAGCCTCAATTTATGTAAAAAGGTGCTCTTAATCCTTTCTTTTCATGTTTTATACTCAGGAAAGCACCCGATGACGAAAAGAACGAGAAACGGGCTTAAAACGGACTAAATTGGACCAAGCCACGAAATCAGCACGGCCTGGACTTCAAGCCACACGGCGTGCCTCCTTAATTATCTAGAACACGGCCTAGCCACGATTTACACGGCCGTGCCTCATCAACGAGTCCAACACGGCCTGGCCACGATTCACACGGGCGTGTGCCATGGCCGTGTCCCTGCCGCGGAAAAGAGGAATTTTACTCGGATTTGGATGCTTGGAGGCAAAGAAACACATTCCTAAGTCTACTTAAACTCACAAATAGGAATTGTACTAAAATTAGGATACTTGGAGGCCAAGTAACACATCTCAAAGCCTATATAAACACCCCATGTAGCAACTTAGAAGGGAGTTCGGTGAAGCCTTCACGCCGTGGCTTTTGTCAGGGCGGTGAGCTAGGCCAAGGAGCCGAGCCAAACAGGTCAGATTCGTGGGAATCACTCGAAGATAGCCAGTTGATCCATCTCAAGAAGCCGAAATTCTACTCAAGACGGCGGATCTCTCCTTTAATTCCTTCAGGGAGTTTTAGGGATTTCTTATGTTTTGCTTTATCTTTTCTCTTGAGATGTTTTCTTTTATTATTATGAACTAAACCCTTCAGATACCTGAAGGGGATGAAACCTAGATGAATCTTGTTATTGTTTTTCTGAATTATAAGATAAATACTTGATTTGTTCTTAATTATGTGCGCTTAATTCTTGTGTTAATGTTTCAGGGATATTAATTCAAGTCAGATGTTCTTAGGTGTAGGAGGAATAGACCACGCCTAAGAATAGATCTAGCATAATTACAAATGAGTTGTTCGCGCGCCTAGAGATAGGGTGTGTGAAACTTTGCAGATTAGGGTGAAACCTAATATGGGAATCCATAGATCGATTTACTGCTATTCTAGGGGGTTACTATAAGAGAAAGAGATTTCCACTAGTTAACCTAGGGTTAGACGTTATTCGCCTCGAGAGAGGGTTTAATATACGTTAGGGAGTCCTACGGATCAAGTCAAGTGAATAAATCATATGGTTCAGTGTTAAATAACAAGTGAAGTCTAGGTGGATTCTTCCTGAGGGTATCGTCTAAATCAACTGAGTCTTTCTAAAAGTTATCTCCCCAATTTAGTCTTTTTGTCTTTGTGTCTTAGCTTAGTAGTTAATTAGTTTTAGATTAAACAACCAATCACTTAATATTAAGGCTAAATAATAGAAAGAAAGTTAGTATTAATACTTTTAGTTCCTTTGGGTTCGACAATCCGGTCTTGCCTTAACTATACTACTGTTCGATAGGTGCACTTGCCTTAAATCGTTGTCAGAGTTAGTTTCCAGGTTCGATCATTCTCTTTATAAATTTTAAAACTCGACAAAACAACGATCAAATGTCGTACTTGCAAGGCCAAGTGTAACAGTCTGATTTTGACCCTAATCGGAATAGTGGTTTTGAGACCACGAATTCGAGTTCAAAAAATATTTTAAAATTATTTTCAGTGTTTATTATGTGTGAATTTTCTTGTGTAAAATTTTCGTGTTTTAATTTAAATCGTTTGAGTGTCCGATTAAATAAAAGGGCTTAATCGCGTAAAATGAAAATTTAATGGTTAAATAAGAAAGTGCCTAATTGTTGTTGCCTTTATAATTTTGAGGTTTTATGATGCAAATAGCCCACTATATAAGTTAGTGGACGGAAAAGGACTTATATAACCTTATTGTATATGTTTTCTATATTAATTTGTAAAGGTTAATTAAGTAAAATAATAATAATGATAATATATGTTATATTATATCACAAATTAAAAACCCATGTTCTCATCTTCTTTGACCGAAACTAAAGAAAATAAAAATAAAGAAACTTAAGCTAGGTTCGACCATCTTTGACGCTTGATTCAAGGTTAGTTTTTGTTCGGTTTTTGATAATTTTTACGTTTTTGTAATCGTTGCTTTGAATACTTCAAGACCCATGCTTGAATTTTTGATTTTGATGAAGATTTTGAAATGTGCCATTGATGAGTTTGTAATTTTTATGATGTTAGTTGATAAATTATGAAATATATGTGTTAGATTAATATGTTTTGTCTTTGAATTTTTGATGAATTTGAGTAATTAGGGCTAAATTGTAAAAATAAATTTTTGAGGGACTAAAATGTGAAATAAATGAAATGTATGGACTTGTAAGGGCATGGGTGATATTCGTCCTAGCTATGGTGATGTGAAATTTTGTGTATTTTGTGTTTTATGCGATAGGGACTAAATTGCAAAAAGTGTAAAATGTCAGGGGCAAAATGGTAATTTGCCCATTTATGTGTTTTTGGATTAAATTGAATGAATATGTGGTTAAATTAGTTAAATTTGAATTTATTTAGATCAAGAACGGAAGAAAACGGAATTAGATCGGGGGAAATCGAAAGTAGTCGAATAGTCGATTAAACCGTCCGACAACATCCGAGGTAAGTCTAAAAGCATTTAAATGTTGTTAAACTTGAGAATATATATATATATTATGTGATGTAATGAATTATTCGAATATACATGTGTTTGGCCGAATGTGATTTGAGATAGGGAACTTGTCCGAAAGTCCCGTACGAACTCGAGGAATAGATAAGATACATATGTCATGACATAGGATTTTCGATATGTGTTATCATGTAAGACCATGTCTGGGACGTTGGCATCGACTTGTGTTTACGTGTAAGACCATGTCTGGGACATTGGCATCGTATTTGATTCGTGTAAGACCCTGTCTGGGACAGTGGCATCGATATGTGATTACATGTAAGACCACGTCTGGGACGTTGGCATTGTACGAGCTTCCGACTATCCGCGTATCCTTTTTAATTCCGAACGGTTCAACGGGCAATGTGAAGTAAAGATCGAATGTGAAATTGAATTACAGGTTCAGGTATGTGTTAGTTATTTGTTTATATGGAAACAAGGTAAGTTGGTTATTTGAAAAGATAAAAGGTTATGTGAATATGAATTATGTGTTAACCTATTTGAACATATAAATGATTCGGCCAATTGTTGTATTTGTAATAATGAAAGTGAAATTATATATATGTATATGAATGATTATGTTCGGCCATATGGTATATGTATGTGAGGTTCAAATGTGATCTGGTAGTAAATGATGACTTGTATTTGATATTATACATATTCGGCCTTGTTAACAAAATGTTAATATGTAATTATTGTTATATATGTTTTTGCTTATGACTTACTAAGCTTAAATAGCTTACTGTGTATGTGTTTTGTTTACCTCTATTTTATAGATTTTGAAGTCACGTTACGAGCTCGGGGATCGTCAGCAAAGCCTATCACACTATCGACTATTTCTTTCGGTATTTTACTAAGTTGAACTCGGGCTTATGGCATGTATAGCCTAGATGGAATGTTTGATTTTGGGACATGTGTATATATATATAAAGCCATGCGAAAATGGCTTGATGACTTTGTTTAGGTTCGGTTATATGAGTTCTTGTTTAAATGTTTAGTGTGTTTGGTTTTATCATTTTGACCATGGCTTAATTATATATGTGTATGGTTGTTATATTAGTTAATATTATGGTAAATGTTTTGATACATATAAAATGTGTGGTATGTTTGGATTTGGTTTTTAAATGAGTTTGGTTAGGTCTTATAAAATGAGCTATGTATATAAAGGTTAGAAGCTATTTATATGTTCGAATGTGTATAGGTTATATTGATTAGGTTTGTATTGGTATGTTTGCATTGGTGAAACGGTTTAGAAATGGTGGAATATGTGTATAAGAATATTCGGCTAAAGTATTAGACTCATATAAATGGGTATGTGATATGGTTTATGTTATGTATTGAAGTTATCTTAGATGACCGAATATATAGTTAGTGATTGGTTATGTGTGTATGTATTTAAAGAATGTGAATTGGGTGTACTTTTAGTGTAATTTGTGCACAAATGGTTCAAATTAATATGGCCATTTACGCATGAACTTGTGTCAAGAGAAGAAATATATTGGGTCATTGAAATGATACTTGTTTAAATGAGTATATGTGAATGTATGACTAGTATGCCTTGTGGTTAATTAATGGAATAAGTTAATATTGATTCGGTAATTATGCGTAGATATAATTTAGACATTTGAAAATATGCATATGATGTTATAGTAAATAAAGCATGTTTGGTTATGTTTTATATTACCAATGCCGTATAAATGATTAAATGAAAATTTTAATAGTAAAGTTTGGTTTGTTTGAAGTTTAAATTTGTATATGTGCAAGAGTTATTATATATTTATAATATTAATTTTGATATATGACTAATGGAATAGTTGTTTTGTTATACGTTCTTTATATGATATTTTTAGATAGATGCTGGATTATGTTTTAACTATGCAAAGTTTTGAATGTTATGATTTTTTTTTTAAATTCGATATTTGATTAAGTTACGAGCCTTGATGTGATTGAATTTTGAGTTGTGAAATGTAACAAATATCTGTATGAACTGTGACATGACCAGTAATGCCTCGTAACCCCAATCCGACGACGGATACGGGTTAAGGGTGTTACACCAAGACCCGCGGGAGATGGTGAATGAAAGCGAAAGCATACAACTAGTGGCAGAGCCTATAACAATCTGTTTTTCAATGCTGTAAGAAACGGTGGTTTCAGAACCCCATTTTCGATATTCGAGTCTTCAATATTATTATTTAACATTTATGAGGTTAGTATAAAATTTAATTAAAGTTTGATCCCTTAATTTGTCAATTGGATAGTTAATTATGGTACAAGAACTAAATTGTAAAAGTGATAAAATTTTATCACTATGAATTTTTAATTAATTGAAGACCACTTTGAACGGTGGTGATGGAGAACTATCATCCACCTAAGCTAATTAATGTTAACATTAGTTAATTATTAATTAATTAAGTTAATTATAATTAATTAAAGTTTAATCTTAGTATAAAAGATACATTACAAAAATAAAAATAAAAACGGTCACTTTAAGTTTGTTTATTGTAATTTTTATATTTCTGAGGTCCCGGAAGCTTGATTTAGCTAACTTGTGTACCAATTTGTAAAACCTTTAAAGTTTTCAAAATTTTTCATTTTTTATTTCTTGAAGTTTTTGGTGATAAATTGTTTGATTTTAAGCCTAGAAGTGAAAAATGACAAGTTTGTAAAGTTTAATTGCTAGTTTTTGAAAATAAGGACTAAAATGCATTAATTTACAAAATGGTATAATATTTCTAAAATTTTGTATAATATAGGGTTATAAAAGGATGAAACTGAGACCGGTTTCAAAATCAAAGCTCAAATTTGAAAGTTATGGCAATTTCAATTTTAGGGACTAAATTGAATCAAAATAAAAACTTTAGGAAATATTTGAAAAGTGAAATTGAAGTGACTTATTTTTATAATAAGATGAAATAAGGTATTTGGAATTGATAAATTGAAATGGATTATCGTATAGATCAGGAATTGAATCAATCAAAGGATAATCGAGGAAAACGTAAAATTACGGATTAGTCCTCGACATCTTATTTGTTGTTGTTTCTGCCAAGTAAGTTCATATGGGACTTACTTTATTAATTCATGATTTTTTTTTGTTTTGTTTTTTTTTGTTTTTCTTTCTAGTTTGAGTTGTTATCAATATAATGTCTTTTGGTATCTAAGGGACTATATCATAAAATATGAAATATATGACAAATACGAATAGGTACATGGTATGGAATGGATGTGAAATGTTATATGATTAGATGATATGTATATGACGATTTTACAAGGATTGGAATGATACAAAAACAGTAACGGTGCCCATGTGAACTTAGAAATCAATTAGGATACGAATAACATACCATTACGGTCCCAAAAAGGAAAACAGGTGTTTTATCAAGGATTAATATGATGATTTGAGATCCATCATCTATTATGGATTCTCTCGAAGCTTGTGAGAGCAACTTAAGTTTGAAGCTTGTGTGAGCAAATCAGTCTCATGTATCCTATTTAAATTTATTATAATTCTCTAGACGAAAATAGAAATGAAAACGTTATTAAATGGTAATGAAATGATTGAAAAGAATTCTTATGAATGGAATTATACATGTTTGCAATTTGGTTATTGATAAGTGCTAAAAGTAACATGTTTTAACCTCATTATTAATGCGTTTTTGGGTGATTATTCGATGTTACACAGCCTTGTGTCCCCTGATGTTGATATAAGAACCAAGACAGTATGCTCCACACGGTCTCACACATGGGCGTTTGACTGGCCGTGTGGTACAAGTCAGTATACCCGTTAATTGGCACACGGCCTAGCACACGGGCGTGTGACTTGGCCGTGTTGCATAAGTCAGTATACCCTACAGTTCTGGCACGACCTAGCACACGAGCATGTGTGGCCACTTCGAAGGGCACACGGGCTAGACACACGGGCGTGTGGGTGGCCGTGTGACCCAAGTCAGTATGTACCCCCTGTTTTCACACGGCTGGAGACACAGGCGTGTCTGGTGGCCGTGTGAGACACACGGCTTGGTTACACGGGCGTGTGTCCTCTGTATTGAGAAAAATTTTCAAAGTTCTGTAGAAGTTTTATAAGTTATCGGTTTAGTCCCGAACCGCTCCTAAAGCATGTTTAAGTCCTCGTAGGCTATTGTAAGGGACAAATTGAATGATGATTGTATGAAATGGTTGAATGTATGAGAAAAGTACTGTTATATATGTTAAAAGTCCAGTAATGCTCCGTAATCCTATTCCGGCTTTGAATAAGGGTGAGGGTGTTACAAAATAAATAAATGACGGATAAACTTGGATATAATTTGCGAATATAGACAACCAGAAAAGAACTGACACTATATAACAACGCGACCCATTTTCTATATTGTTGTTAACACTCAAAAGTTTTGGTGGATAAGGTTGACCGCCACACTTTGGGATGGAGAACAAAGTGATAAGATCGGGTTGGTGAATGCCACAAGAAAGGAATTTCTTGATAAGTTTGATAAGTTCTTAAAGAACAAAGAGCTTTACTTAAATGAATTTTTATCATACAATGTCTAACCATTACAAAGTTTAAACTAAACTATTTATAGGGAAACAAAGGTAACACGAATGACCACAAATCAACCATTAATATTGTTCTAAAATATTCTTAAAGTTATTGAATTGGTTCTCTTCACCAAACATCTAAGGGAGTTTCATAAATTCGTTCATTCATCCTTAGCTAAGAATGAAGATGTTTAAGCTTCCATCTATGCACTTGAAATAATGTTGGTGGTGCTCATTAATGTATGCACCGATTTTATGCATGCTTAAAGGCTAAGCAAGCTCTAGTAGTCACATTCAACTCCTATGGTGGACGGTGGCCTTTAATTGTTTATGGAAGTTTAAAAAGTCAGCTTCTAGAAGGCTTCTCCATGGCTTCATTCAGCTCCCAACTTAATGATGCATTAACTCAATTTTGGTGTTGACTAGAATGGTCACTTTCAATGCCCATATGAACGACCAACTTTACAAGTGAACAAAATTGATGCTCTTGCAAACCGAACAACCTCATGGTGTGAAAACACTTGATTCCTTTTGGCAAAAATGAGCAGCCCTTTGAAGCTCTAAATAGGCTGGTCATTGGACTCCACTAGGACAATTATAACATGCATTAGGACACCATAAATGCAACAATAAAGCTGTAGTATATTTGGACATAATTTAACACACTTTTAAGAAACATTAAACACGCTTAAGACATCTAATAAACATGCAATAAAAAGGCATAACATTAAAAGACGTATTTAAGACTCGCCACTCTAAGACACATTAAAACCATGTAATAACAATGACACAATTATAACACTTATTAAAGACAAAATAATAAATAAACTTAATTTCAAAAAAAGTATAGAATTAAATTACTAAATTAAAATGAATCATTGGCTTCCAACGTCCACATGAAAAATTTTGCAAGAAATTAAACAATCTCATCTTGCATTTAGGCCCTTCGATCTTGGCTAATCTAAGGTTCTTTTAATCGAATCACATGTAACGACTGATTTTTGGTGGTGTCGAAAATAATGATTCGGGATCACTAAATCCGGCAAGGGAGTTCAAAAATTTAATAAATTAATGTATTAGTCAAGTGTGATTTTAGAAGTATTTTTGAATTAGTGAATTTTGTGATTTAAAAGAATTTATTAGGTAAATTGGATTAAAACGAGGTATCGAGACCTCGAATTTATAAACCGAGCCATAAATATTTTTAAAAATATTTATGGAGTGTCATTGAGTTAGTATTAAAGTTTCGTTAGAAAATTTTAACGTTTTGATAGTTAATTAATTAAAAAGGACTAAATTGTAAAATGTGTAAAAACTTGTTAGAGTGATGAAATAGCTTAAGTGTCTAAGAAGGAAGGATTTAAAAGGCAATTAGACCCAAAATGTATGGGCTGGACGGTATGGGCAAAGAAAATAAGTAAGGAAACAATGTGAACAAGAGGCAAAATTGGAAAACAAGTAAACTTAATAGTTAAAATTTAATTTTCATGAGAAATCTAGATATTTTCTTCATTTTCCTTCAGCAAAAAACCATGGGAGGTCTCCAAGAAGCTGGTTTCTCATATTTTTGGCACCATTTGAGTTTATTTCTTGCTCTTTTCTTGTAATTTTTGTGTCTTTAAGACTTTTGCAATTAGGTCCAACTATCCAATTCATTAGTTTTTGATTTTATGGGTAATCTTGGAAGTTACCATTGATGAGTTCTGGATGTTTATAATGAATTAACATGGAATTGAAGTTTTAATTTTGTTATATGATGATTTTATCAAGTAATTTCAATAGAAATTGATTTTAGGACCTAATTGTGAAAAAGTTAAGAATTAGGGTTTGGTATTAAAGTTCTGAATATTAATGCCTGTATGGTAGCCTAAAATAATTAGGTAAATTGTCAATTGAGAAAAATTAGCTCAATTGATGGGTGAATTGCACAGGGAATAAATTGTAAAAACTATAAAATTTAGGGTAAAAGTGTAATTTCAAAAATTGAAGGGTATAAATTGTAAAGTGAATTAGAAATGGAATAGGTGCTAATGAATTTTAAAAACTTTATAGTTTGGTTCTATTTCATGCTCGGGTCAATAAAAGAGCTTTCGTAAGCTCGATTAAGACTCGGATTTAATTGTATATTATATTATGAATGTGTTTAAGACATGAATGTTTGTTTAAAATGATATAATTACAGTATGTTTGACGGTAGTTGCTCTGACAACAGTTTTAGCATCTTGTAACTCGGACCCAACGGTCAGGTCGATTAAGGGGTGTGAAATTTAGTGGTATCAGAGCTACGATTTAGTTAATTCTAGGACTGAATCATAGCGCGTACAAGTCTAGAAATATATGACACAATAACCTGTGATAGTGTGATGCCTTCAGATCCGATTTGAATCTATTTTCCTTATAGATAATCATGCCGGCTGAATTAAATCATGTCGTATCTGACGAAGTAGATAGTAACGTTCCCTCTTTTGATTAGGGAGCAGCAAATAGTATGCTCGTTGCGTAAGGGCCTAAAAGTGAGGTGCGAGATGCCTTCTTCCAAATGATGAATTAATGGTGTACACAATTCATGGGAGCTACTCCCTTGGCTCCGCAACCTCTACCCCCAATCGTGCCTCCTACAACACCCCATTGTCCTTAAAATACAGTAAGTGTTCATCGGCCTCTGGTTGATATGATTTGAAAGTGCGGGGATTAAGAATTCAAAGGTAAAAAGGATGACGATCCGGCCCAGCTAGAATTGAATACTGGTTGGAAAATAATTAGCGAGTTTTCGATGAAATGATGTGCTCACCCGAGGATAGTTAGAGATGTGCCATATCACTACTGAGACAAGAAGCTTACAAGTGGTGAACTACTTTGATATCAGTCGTTCCGAAAGACCGAGTGAATTGAGATTTCTTTCTATATGAATTCAGAAAGAAATATATCAGGTGACGGTACCTTAAAAAGAGAAAAGGGAGAATTTTTAGAATTGAAGGAAGGGAGCATGTACGTGGCAAAGTATGAACGGGAATTCATCCGACTTACTAAGTACGCCCGATAGATTATGCCGACAGAAGATGAAATGTGCACATGTTTTGAGTGGGGTCTGAACAAAGATATCCGAATGTTAGTGGGAGCACTTGAATTGAAAAAGTTTGTGGTTTTATTTGAAAGAGCACAAAAGATGGAAGACATGTGCAACAAAAAGAAACTAGCCAAATCGAAGCTCCAAGATTCCGATAAACGGAGTATGACCAGATTGTTTTGAGCTCCTCCATCGAAAAAGTCAAAAGATGTTCATAGTCGTTTTACATTTCCGTCAACGTTTGAGGGGCCGAGAACATTTAAATTATTTGACAGCCTTGAGCATGAGAAAACATAACTCTAATTAACACTATCAATTTGCGCAGACCATTTAAATTACATAGCTAGTTCCTATGACATCATCCAATTGCACACCCAATCAAACCATGCCGATTTGTTCTTCAATAAAATAAAATGATAATTACGGATCAAGTTATATTTAACAACCGTGTATTGTTCAAAGCATGGAACAATGAGTCTTTCTTGAAATGAAGCCAAAAGCGATACTAAGAGACGATCTTTATCTTTCTCGTAATTTAGACAAAAAGTGAATATCAAGGCAAACATGAGATGAAGTGCGGTTTCAAATCTCACAGTTCCAACACCAATTTTTGTTAGCCTTAGGCTAGACTGAAATTTAACTAGACTTGTTAAAATAATAAGCAACAAAAAAACAAAAGAAATTTTTTTAATTAAAACGGGAAATAAGGAATAAAGGTGGAGACGTTTGAAATTCGCAGTAATGGGACTTACATTTATATATTGAGAGTTGGTACTTGTATATATAGTAGAAGATAGATAAACAATGAAGCACCAAATTTAGTAGAATCCATATCCAAAATTCATTGAAAAATGTAAAGGGCTCGGAAACAGAACATGTTTTTCTCTTGTTGAGATGATGATGATAGCAAGGCCATGGTTAACTTGGTAAGGGAGACTGAAACCGTGACTTGTTCCATGTTTGAGAAGTTGTTGTCCCTTATCTCAGGGCCAAAAGAACAATGAAAGAATACCAGCTGGTTGTTAGTTTCAGAATCGAATAGTAAACAGGAAGAGACATTAATGAATTTGAAAATGTTGATGCTGGTTGTGGGTCAGGCGATGAACACATCATGTTGAGATGCAAAACCAGCTAAAGGACTCGTATTGGCTAAAAAACCAGTAGTAATAATAATAAAGAAATAATTTCATTCCCACACATGTGTTGCTGCATAAAAAAAATAAATTGTTAGAAGCAAGCGGATCTTGCCTCCTAGCAGAACCTAATCAACAAGACAGCTATAACAATAAGACTAGACAAGTTAAAAGCAAATGATTCATTAATACAAGGCATTGAATGTAGTACCACCGTGCGCATTATTATATAATATTTGTAGATATGGATATTATGGCATGAAAACTAGTAGTGTTTGTTGCTACCGAAGGGTGATGAGTTGTTGTGATTGTGGAGAGGAGACACAGCAGAAACATTTTGGCGATCGTTGTGGGGATCGAGATCGAGTTAGTTCATGTTGCTTGCTTCCAATTGATATTTAAAATGATTGAGATTCCTCGTGTCTGCCCTCAACCTGTAATATAAATGTTGAGCAGATGGTAAGGGGACTACAGCAAATAGCTAAGCAGAGTTGAAAACACATATCGCTTTTGCATAACAAGAAAATGGCAGCCTCTTACCATGCTCGATCAAACAGCTTGCCCTCAAGGCAACACCCCATCGTTTCACAAATCGACGAGAACTTGAACCGATTGAGGGCATCTCAATCAGCCTCTACATCATCATCGATAGGCCACAATCTAAGTGGTCTTCAGGATTTGCATGAATGTGTAGATGTATTGCTTCAATTTCCCCTCCCAACAAGCTCTCGCCCAAGAGAAGCAAAGGGAAATGGTTGAAGAGCTTTTGGATGGATCTCTCATGCTCTTGGATGTATGTACCACTGCCAAGGATGCCTTGTTGCAGACAAAGGAATGCACACAAGAGCTTCAATCAATTTTGCGCAGAAGACGTGGAGCCGAAGGGCTTGCTAATGAGTTTAGGAAATACTTGACATCTAGGAAAGCCATGAAAAAGGCAATCTGCAAGGCCTTAAAGAACTTGAAGCATATACAGAATAAACTCAGTACTCCTGGCGAGAATGGAGCTGTGATTAGCGTCTTAAGAGATGTAGAAGCAGTTACCATCAGCGTGCTAGAATCCGTATTGTCCCTTATTTCAGGGCCAGAGGCAGAATCAAAATCGAGCCGTTGGTCGCTGGTTTCAAGCTAATGCACAAGATGAAAGTAATGTGCGAGGAAGAACAGAAAGCAAATGAAATTTTGAGTGCTGAAGCTGCAGTGCGTTCCTGCATCAAATCCGAAAACATGAAGCATGTCGAGAACGTGCAAAAGGAGCTTCAAAGCTCAGAGTTGAGCATCCAAGATCTTGAAGAAGGCCTTGAAACCCTCTCCAGGCGTATGATCAAAACTAGAGTTCTTGTTCTTAATATCATCAGCTGTTAAATATTGGCATCGCAGTTGTACATATATACTGTAATATTGCAGAGGTTATACAATAATAAAGAAATACAAAGATTATACAATCTTCTTTCTCAAAATTCTACCTCTTGTGAAATCATTTAGTTATATTTCCAAAATGGTTGCAGTAATTTTTACTTCAAACATATTCAACCACGAACAAGAAAAAACTTCAAAAATACTTTTATCCAGCACATGCTAATATCCAAAACTTACACCCGAATCCCAGTAACTTAGACCTACCTTTAATTTTCCCAAGTTGAATTATACAGCCTCATCATCACAACTGGTATCTTGGAATATCTCATGAAACATTTCTATGAATATGTGAGCTGCCAGGATTCCTCTTGTCCCACTGAAGACAATGGAAGACTTGCTAAAATTAAAAACTCCATGCCCGTCAGTTTATCACATGGAAGATGGCAATGAAAAGATGCTAATTTGATATTATGTTAATCATAAAATTTTCTTATGTTAGGGGAAAAGGAAGCAAGGATCAGAACGTGTATCTTGTTCAACTTCAAACCCTTCTTTACTTGGTTATCAAATTGCATGAAAAATAATGGTAAGTGCTAACACACACGTGGAAATAATGAATTGGTTGTCTGTTTTTCCTTAATATATTTGAAAAATGTCACCAACTCCCGTGCATTGGCAACTAGGATGGTTTCAACGTGTGCAAAGAAACGGCAAGGATATATATATATTAAAGTGCTTGAATAGTGAGCTGGAGAGATGGTAGAGGGGAGACATTGCATGAACATTGCTGCCACCCTTTGATCGAGATCTTAATTAATCATGTCAACATTAGCAGATAGTAGAAGCATTTGAGATTCCATTTGTCTCCATGGATTGATATGCATATACATATATCTATATATATATATATATAACTTGGGAGCAGATGCCTAGTATTTCAGTGAAAGTTGCAAGAAACGTTGATTCTGTTAGAACCTAGAACATAAACCAACAATCAAACCAAAAGCTTGAGCTTCAAGGCTCGATGCTTGTTGTTGAAGAAAGAAAGAAAATGAGCAGATTTTGCTAGGAGGAAAGAAAGACAAGAAAGAGAGCTCAATTTTTGAATGAATACTGCTGATTTTCACTCTTACAATTTCACTGGTAAATTAGCCATTACATATAGTAGCAAAAGTCAAACATAGATCACATCTATCTTATACCTAATGCTTACCTAATGCCACTAATTTTAATCAAGTAAGCAAGGCTTAACTTGTAATCTTCAACAAATCTGCTATGTCAGTTCCAATTACATCATTTTACATCAAAATCAAACCTAACATAGTTCTAAATGAACTAAGTTTCATTACACCAACTGGTGTTTACAAAATAAGCATAAAGGGATAGAAAACTGTCATGCAATATCAGCTTCACTGGAGCATGTGTGCATGGTAACATTTGCTGTTGCATCTTCTGGTTTGTTGCATTGCATGGACTGCATGAAGTCCACATTCGAACACTCCTCCTTGGACTTTATGCAGTGAACTCCCAATAGGTTTCTCAGTTTGCAGAATCTTGACTTGTTGAGAGCTTTAGTCAAGATATCAGCTACTTGGTCTTCTGAATTACAGTGAACTAACTCAACTTCTTCAGCTTGTTCCATTTCACGAACAACATGCAATTTTATGTTGAAATGTTTGGTTCTTCCATGAAAAACAGGATTCTTTGCTATAGCAACAGCTGACTTGTTGTCACAATAAATCCTTGTTGCACCATTTTGTTCAAGGTTTAAATCTGACATGATCTTTCTCAGCCATATGGCTTGATTAACAGCAGCAGCAGCAGCTACATACTCTGCCTCAGCTGTTGACTGTGCTACAAGGCTTTGTTTTCTTGAGCTCCAGCAGAACATAGCTGAACCAAGACTAAAGGCATAACCTGATGTACTCTTCATATCAACTATGGAGCCAGCCCAGTCACTGTCTGTATATCCCACCAATTTCAACTCTTTTGTCTTGGTGAACATCAAGCCATAGTCTAAGGTGCCTTTTAAGTATCTAAGAACCCTCTTGGCAGCTTTGAAGTGAGTTTCATTGCAGCAGTGCATGAATCTTGCAAGTAAGCTGACTGCATACATTATATCAGGTCTAGTGGCTGTCAAGTACAGCAAACAGCCCACTAGACTTCTATAAGTTGTTTCACTCACCCTTTCAAAAGAGCCTAAGCTCGATAATTTTTCTCCGGTAGCAACAGGAGTATTTGTTGCTTTACAATTTTCCATTGTGAATTTGCTTAAAATTTTGACAGCAAAGGTCTTCTGACTTAAATGGATTGCATTTTTGCTTTGTATAACCTCCATTCCTAGGAAATATGTCATCAATCCCAGGTCTGACATTTCAAACATTTCCTCCATTTTAGTCTTGAAATTCATCAGCATGGCTTCATCTCCTCCTGTCACTAATAAATCATCAACATATAAAGAGACTAAGAGTAGTGTTTGAAGTCCCTTTTTGTTCACATACAGTGTAGGCTCACTGATACTTCTTATGAATCCCAGGCTAATCAAGTAGCTATCGATCCTGCTATACCAAGCTCTTGGAGCTTGCTTTAAGCCATACAAGGCTTTATTTAGTTTGTATACCATTGTTTCCTTTCCAGGCACTATGAAGCCTTGAGGCTGTTCAACAAAGATTTGTTCTTCAAGGAAACCATTTAAGAAAGCTGATTTCACATCAAGTTGATGGATTTTCCATCCTTTTTGAGCTGCTAATGAAACCAGCAACCTGATGGTGTCTAGTCTGGCCACAGGTGCAAATGTTTCAAGATAATCCACACCATGTTTCTGACTGAAACCTTTTACCACAAGCCTGGCCTTCAATTTGTTGAGACTTCCATCAGCATTCTGCTTGGCCCTATAGACCCATTTGACCCCTATGATTTTTCTGTTAGGAGGCCTTGGAACCAACTCCCATGTTTCATTTTTTTTAATCATTTTCATTTCTTCAGTCATAGCAGCTCTCCAGTCTCGATGTGCTTGTGCTTCCTCAAAGCAACTCGGCTCCATAATTGCTACTTGTGCTCTGTCATAGATCTCTGCCAAAAACCTTGTGCCCCTTACTGGAATATCATCCAAATCTAATTCAGGATCAGCTTGATCAGGTTGCACTTGATCAACAATTTCTTCTTGAGAAGTTGCCTCGGGTTCATTTTTCTTCCAGTCCCAACTTGCCTTTTCATTGAACACTACATCCCTGCTGACCAAGACTTTGTTTGTTGAAGGAATGAAGATTCTGTAGCCCTTTTTGTTTAGGCTATAACCAACCAGTATGCCTGCTTGAGCTCTCTCATCAAGTTTACTCCTTTTGACTGCTGGTACCTGTACAAAGCATAAGCAGCCAAAGGTTCTAAGGTGTGCCAGGGATGGCTTAAACCCGAACCAGGCCTCAAATGGTGTTTTGGAGGCCAAAGCTTTAGAGGGTAGTCTATTTTGTAAATAGACAGCAGTATTTACTGCCTCAGCCCACATGTTTTTGGGCACATTTTTCTCGAACAGCAAGCACCTGGCCATATTCATCACAGTTCTATTTTTTCTTTCACTGACTCCATTTTGTTGTGGAGTATATACATTTGTAAATTGATGTTTGATGCCAGCATTAATGCAGCTAGCTTGGAACTGTTGTGAGGTGTATTCAGCCCCATTATCTGACCTTATGGTCTTCAATTTACACCCTGTTTGTGTCTCTGCTTCAGCCTTAAAAATTCTGAACACTTCAATCACCTCAGATTTATGCTTCATAAAATAAACCCAACAGTATCTTGTAAAATCATCAATAAACAAGATAAAGTACCTGTTACCATTGAGTGTTTCTGTTTTCATTGGACCACACACATCGGTGTGTACAAGTTGTAACTTGGTTGTAGCTCTCCAGGCTTGATTTTTAGGAAATGAGTGTCTAGTCTGTTTTCCCAGCTGGCACACTTCACAGACACCTTCTTCAGTCACTGAGTTGGTGAAGTTTTTAACTAGGTCTTCCCTAGCCATCTTGGACATTGATTTGAAGTTTGTGTGCCCAAGTCTCTGGTGCCATATCTTGGAGTCTTCTCAGAGAGGCAATGTAGGTGAACTTGAGCTTCTTGACCAATCGATCTCAAAGCATTTGTCAGCCATTGTTACTATCATGAAGTTTGATCCATTTGGATCAGTGATTTGGCACTCCCTGCCTTTGAATACTATTGAAAATCCCTTTTCCAGCAGTTGTGCTATACTTAGCAAGTTCCTGTCAATCTCAGGTACAAGAAGCACATTGGTAATGAGCTTGTTACCTGTTGGAGTAGATATCAAGACATTTCCTTTCCCAGAGCTTTGATAAATTGACCATTGCCCACCTTGACCTTGGTTTGAAAGCTTGTATCCAAGGTTTTAAAAATGGATGCATCTGGTGACATGTGGTTGGTACAACCCAGCGTCAAGAAGCTTGACCATATGAGCCTTTATTTTGTGCACCTTGGAGAACATGTCGCGCAAAAACTTCTTCATGGTCACTTTGCCTTCTTCACTCACAGCGTACTTCAACCTTTTCTGTTGTTGTTCTTTGTTGAGACCGGCTTGGCTTGCTTTTATTTTTCGGACCACTTTCAACATGGCCTTTCTTTTGCAGTGTTGACATGTAGCATCCGGCCTAAACCGACATCTGTCTTCGGGATGGCACAGTCTCTTACAAAATCTGCAGAAACATTCATTGTTTCTTGCGACATCGGGCTTTTAGGCCTGTTCTTCCAGTCTTTTGCTCTGTCGGAAGTGTTGCTCGAGGTTGGCTTGACTTTTGCTTGAAAAACATCTTCTCGATGCTCTTCATTTCTTGTTGCTCTCCTTTGCTCTTGTGCATAGAGAGCATTAATTGCTTCGATCAAGGAGATCCTTGTGAGGTCTCTTGAATCCTCAAGAGAGGATATTTTAGCTTCATACCTCTCGAGCGAGTGTTGAGAGAACTTTTTCAACAATTCTTGCCTCACTTTGAAGTCCTCTCCTAGCAACTTTGATGCTATTAACTATAGCCATAGTGCAGCCGAATATTTCTTTCTTTGTCTCCTCTTCCTTCATTTTCAAGTTTTCAAAGTCCCTCCTTAGATTCAAGAGCTGCTGCTTTGTCTCGTTCTTTCATTGCCTTGAAACTCCTCCTTAAGCTTGTCCCAAGCACTGCTTTGGAGTCTCACAAGCCATAATTCTTGTAAAAATAACATCAGAGACACTATTTTGGATGCAGGACAAAGCCTTATGCTTCTTGGTCTTCTCCTCGACATCTTTGTCTCATTTGAGCCACGGTTGGGTTGGCTCGAAGAGGTTACAGTTCAACATCGGTTGTCACGACCTCCCATAGATCAAGAAACTGCGGGTAAGTTTTCATTTTTACGCCATATGTGAAAGCCTTCTCCATTGAAGGGTGGTGGTGGTGCGGTGAGAAGCTGGATGCGACCATTCGAGCAACAACGAGGTCCTCCAAGAATAAAGCTCTTGATACGGTTATTTAGAACCTAGAACATAAACCAACAATCAAACCAAAAGCTTGAGCTTCAAGGCTCGATGCTTGTTGTTGAAGAAAGAAAGAAAATGAGCGATTTTGCTAGGAGGAAAGAAAGACAAGAAAGAGAGCTCAATTTTTGAATGAATACTGCTGATTTTCACTCTTACAATTTCACTGGTAAATTAGCCATTACATATAGTAGCAAAAAGTCAAACATAGATCACATCTATCTTATACCTAATGCTTACCTAATGCCACTAATTTTAATCAAGTAAGCAAGGCTTAACTTGTAATCTTCAACAAATCTGCTATATCGGTTCCAATTACATCATTTTACATCAAAATCAAACCTAAAATAGTTCTAAATGAACTAAGTTTCATTACACCAACTGGTGTTTACAAAATAAGCATAAAGGGATAGAAAAGCGTCATGCAATATCGGCTTCAACTTTGGAGCATGTGTGCATGGTAACATTCTTTGTTGCATCTTACAGTTTGTTGCATTGCATGGGTGCATGAAGTCCACATTGAGCAGATTCAACAAATAGGCTTCTTTGCTCGAGAACAAAAAAATGGCAGCCACTCGATCCAACAGTTTCCCCGCTCATCTAGACAACACCCACTAGCATGAAGTTAATGAGCATTTGAATAGATTTAGGGCTTCTAAGGAGGCATCTACTTCATCATCATCAATAAGCCATAAACTAAATGGATTTCAAGATTTGTATGATTGTGTTGTTAAGTTTCTTGATTGCCTCTGTCCCACCATGCTTTGGCCCACGAATGTCTTTGATGAGTTGTTGGATGGTTCTCTTAGACTCCTCGACCTTTGCGTGCCTTGCTAAAGATATTGTCTTTGCAAACAAAAGAAAGCGCAAGTGAACTTCAATCGGCTTTGCGTCGAAGGAAAATCGGTGTTTGAGATCGTAAGTGAAGTGAGGAAATACATGAGCTCCGGAAAGTTGCCAAAAAAGACTATCCACAAGGCATTGGGAAACTTGAAGGTCATACAAAGGAAAAACACGAGTCTCACCTTCAGAACCTGTTAGCATCTTTGAAGGAGATTAGGCGATGACTTGTTCTATGTTTGAGGATTTGTTATCTCTCATCTCTGGACCAAAGCACGGAAGTTGGTTATCGGTTTGAAACTATTGCATCAAAGAAGAATAGCGTGCGAAGATGCTAGAAGGAGCGTGAATGAATTCGAAAAGGTTGATGTTGCTTTGAAATCCTTGAATAACCAAATCGAGATCATAAATCTTGAGATGCAAAACCAGCTAAAAGACTTGGAGTTTGTTTATTCAGGATCTTGAAGATGGACTTGAATGCCTCTTTAGGTGTATGATCAAAGCAAGAGTCTCGCTTCTTAACATCCTTACCCTGTAAAAAGCAAACCCAATTTTGGGTTACATCATGTATAGAAATCAAATATACATACATACATACAAACATATAAATGAAATACTCTTTTCCATTTCCATACGGCAAAAGCTCCTGTTATTTTCCTCTTTCGGTAGCATTTGTTTTAACCTTCTTTTCTTCCAGAGAAAACAAAAAGTTACATAAAGCAGTAACTAGATAGTAATGAAACAAAGTTAACCTTGGGTTTTTGTATTTTACTTTCTTCTTAAATATGATGCAATTAATTTATCAAGTTTGAGGCTGGTAGGATTCCTTTTGTATCTAAATTAAACAACAATCAATCCATTCACACGGATGCATGCATTAATAGTGATAATGACAAGCTTATATTCAAATCTATCACACGTTTCAATTGATGAAAAATGGTGAGGCCGACTTGTTGCCAAATATCAACCATTAAACTCCACCCTTTTTTCTATTTGTTGGCAATATGTGTAGAAATTATTAAGCTTGCATGTAGATATTGCCTCCTCATACAACAAGATAATCGTATAATAAACTCCACCCATTTTTACATTTGTTGCCAACATGTGCAACATGCACATATTGCGTGCAAATCCTTGTTTTTACAAATAGTTGAATTGTAGTAGGAACAAAATGACTCTCCAAATAAATAAGGGAGGTGAGTTTATGTCAACTGAATTCAACACCTTTCGTGAAGCAAATGGAACAAACAAAGAGTCCACAACACCTTATATATCCGAGCAAAATCACGTAACAAAATGCTAGAAGCCGCATGCTTGTTGTTGAAATCTGCTGAAGAAGCATGGTGAAGCGATTTGCATAACAACGGAATATGCAACTGAAATTATGCTCCACTTGGTCTTCTAGTCTATAGAGACTAGATCTCTTCAAAAATGGTAAGTTCAAAAATGGTAAGTACAATGACTAAATGGTAAAATTCTCATTTCTCTGATAAAGAGACAACGATGTAATTTTCACCCCAATGAATTCATATTAAAGGTTGAATGTGAGTTATGAGATTTGAGTGGCTAAATAATTATTTGTTCTGAAGAAATTGATCTAAAGGGTAAAGCGAAAATTTTTTCCAAAAGGGCATTTTGGTCATTTCTCAAGAATATACACAACCCCTCCAAAAAGAAAATATTCACAACATATACAAGTGGAAACCCAAATACCAAAACCTAAGTAACTCGACTCTCAAAACTAGTTCCAAGTGGAGTCGCCTAGTTGAATAACGTGTTAGTTGAGAACCTAGCAAGCTAGACACGAAAACCTAAAAAGCGTAGTGTTGTCACTAACCAATCAGAGCTAGTTTGGTTAACCACATATTGCCTAAAGTTTGAAGACTAAACTTAATATGAATATAAAGAAGAAAAAAAAACTTAAATACTACCCCCTGATCTCATTACCAAAATCTAGGTTTGGGAGTATGATTATGTGCGTAGAATGTTTGAGAATCCCTACAACGCCTATTCAAAGATAATCCTATGAAGTTTGGTGCTTAGGGTTTTAATCAAAATTCTAAGCATGAATTTAAATATCGACCTACCTTCAAAAAACTAAAAGAGAGCTAAAACTAAAATCAATAATTAACATAGGATATTAAAAAGAAAATTTAATTCTAAAATTAATACCAAAAATTGAAATTCAATAAATTTAACTTAAATGTATAAAATTAAATTTAACTTGAAATCTTGAGATTGACGATTAACACTAAAAATTTTAAAATTTTAAAAATCTAATATTTAAAATCTAAAACAACAATGTAGCTCTAGTTTTCAAATATTTTGATATAAAAAAAGTATATTAAAAATTCTCTACTTAAATCTGCAAAAAATTGTTTATAAGTCCTTAAAATTATTTTCAAAGTGTTGGACAAAATAAATTGTTAAAAAGCCTTAAATTAACTTATTTTTAACAAGTTTTTAAAGTCTGAAGGACTTTACTTGATACTTAGGTGGACAAGTATCGGTAGAGAACCAAGATGAAGAGACCTTGAAAAAGCTACGAGTGCGATAGAGGCGGGAGTTCTACCGATAAACTTAGGACTTCTATCTATAGAGACGCACTCCGATAAGCAAGCGGTCTTGGCTTGAGACTTCTATCGATACCCTGGTCCCTTCTCCGATACAACCAAAATCACGTAGCAAAACACAAGAACTACCTTGTTATTGAAATGTGCTGAAGCATGGTGAAACAATTTATCATAGCAGTAGAATATGCAAGCTGAAATTATGCACCACTTGGTCTTCTAGTGTATAGAGACTAGATCTCTTCAAAAATGGTAAATCTGAGTGACTAAATGGTAAAATTCTCATTTCTCTAGTAAAAGTTCAAGACCTAAATTGCGAAATCAATAAACCAAAAAAATATAAAACTTAGTCTAAAGTTAAATTTAAATTTGCTAAATACCTAAAATTCTAATTAAAACCTAAAAACTAAATAAATATAAAGGGGCATAAATTTTATCAAATTTAAGTAAGATCTAAACACCTAAACAACTCAAATCTAAAAAGAACTTAACTTCTAGATGTAAATTTATACACAACTAATTATCACAATATACCAATTTCATCAACATTCCATGTAGAACATGTACATTCAACCATCCGGATGACCCAACAATGATGACTTTTACTATTTACATATTCTACCATCGAGTGGCCCAACAATGATGGCTTTGAATATTTACATATTCTATCATCTTGAGTGGCCTAACAATGATGGTTTTGAATCATTATATCATGTTAAAGTAGCAACACCAACATTGCTTATGTTGCTTATGTTTAGTCTATTAGTGCGATTAATTGTTTCTTTGATTTGTTAATTGATTCTTAAGTCAATGTTTAATTTAATCGATTGTTCTTGTTTTCTAGCATGGTGGGTTGTCATGGGATGTGTCCCTAGTTTTAAGGGTTGTGGTGTGTAAAGGGGTGTAAGCCTATATAAGGCACACTGATTGATTTGATAATTATCTATCAGTTTAGTTAAGACTTCCCTTGTTTTTATTGTTTTCCTCTATTATACATTGTGTGTTCCTCATTTTGGTATCTAAGCGAGTTTTTATATTGTTTGTTGTGTCTCCTCTTGGCAAAATCGGTGGCCTTCATGCCATCGGTGGACTTAAGAAACTCAATAATCGAGCTACAACACTTGGTATACATGTATAACGTTGATGAACAATAAAAGTAACATATTTAAAGCCCACATTTAATATGATTTTGCATGATTTAAGCCTCAATTTATGTAAAAAGGTGCTCTTAATCCTTTCTTTTCATGTTTTATACTCGGGAAAGCACCCGATGCGAAAAGAGCGAAAGCGGGCTTAAAAGCGGACTAAATTGGGCCAAGCCACGAAATCGCCGCGGCACGGACTTCAAGCCACTGCGGCCGTGCCTCCTTAATTATCTAGAACACGGCCTAGCAGCGATTTACACGGCCGTGCCTCATCAACGAGTCCAACACGGCTGGCCACGATTCACACGGACGTGTGCCATGGGCGTGTCCTGTTGCGGGAAGAGGAATTTTACTCGGATTTGGATGCTTGGAGGCAAAGAAACACATTCCTAAGTCTACTTAAACTCCCAAATAGGAATTGCACTCAAATTAGGTTACTTGGAGGCCAAGTAACACATCTCAAAGCCTATATAAACACCCGGTAGCAACTTAGAAGGGAGTTCGCGAAGCCTACGCGGGGCTTTGTCGGAGCGGTGAGCTAGGCCAAGGAGCCAAGCCAAGCAGTCGATTCGTAGGAATCACTCGAAGATAGCAGTTGATCCATCTCAAGAAGCGGAATTCTACTCAAGGCAGCGGATCTCTCATTCGATTCCTTCATGGAGTTTTAGGGATTTCTTATGTTTTGTTTTATCTTTTCTCTTGAGATGTTTTCTTTTATTATTATGAACTAAACCCTTGAGATACAGAAGGGGATGAAACCTAGATGAATCTTGTTATTGTTTTACGAATTATAAGATAAATACTTGATTTTTCTTAATTATATGCGCTTAATTCTTGTGTTAATGTTTAGGGATATTAATTCAAGTCGGATGTTCTTAGGTGGAGGAGGAATATACACTGCCTAAGAATAGATCTAGCATAATTCTGTTGGAGTTGTTCGCGCGCCTAGAGATAGGGTGTGAAACTTTGCGAATTAGGGGTGAAACCTAATATGGGAATCCATAGATCGATTTCTTTGCTATTCTAGGGGTTACTATAAGAGAAAGAGATTTCCACTAGTTAACCTAGGTTTTAGGCGTTATTAAGCCTCGAGAGAGGGTTTAATATACGTTAGAGAGTCCTACGGATCAAGTCAAGTGAATAAATCATATGGTTGAGTGTTAAATAACAAGTGAAGTCTAGGTGGATTCTTCTGAGGGTATCGTCTAAATCAACTGAGTCTTTCTAAAAGTTATCTCCCCAATTTAGTCTTTTTGTCTTTGCGTCTTAGCTTAGTAGTTAATTAGTTTTAGATTAAACAACCAATCACTTAATATTAATGCTAAATAATAGAAAGAAAGTTAGTATTAATACTTTTAGTTCCTTTGGGTTCGACAATCGGTCTTGCCTTAACTATACTCTTGTTCGATAGGTGCACTTGCCTTAAATCGTTGTCAGAGTTAGTTTCCAGGTTCGATCATTCTCTTTATAAATTTTAAAACTCGACAAAACAACGATCAAGTTTTTGGCGCCGTTGCCGGGGAACTAAAATATTAAGAACACACTATTTTTATTACTTAAGCCATTTTTTTATTTTTGCAATTTTTTTACTTTGCTAATTTTCCTCTATTTTGCTTTTGGCGAGATAATTTTAGTCTATAGAAGATGGCTGAATAATTATCGGTGGCAAGCGATGAGACAATTCCTACTAAAGCGGCCGGTGTCTTCAACCTCGGCGTGGTCACGGTCTCATGGTACACCCAGAAATACAATATGATTCGAATTTAGGAGGCGTGGCGAATCACGAGTACCCACTCTATGGATATGGCATGGAAAGCGAGCAAGCTCACTATACGGGTAACTATTCTAGACCACAAAATAATTTTTATGATAACACTTATAATGCGAGGTTGGAGTACCATCCCAATTTCTCGTGGGATGATCAAAGTAGCCAAAGCGGAACTTCCTCAAACTTTCAACAACCACCTCACCAACAGGAAGAGAGTCGAACCTTGAAGAGATGCTAACAAAATTCATGGCGACTACTGGATAAAGCGTCTCCAAAAAATGAGACAACACTTAATAACCAACAAGCATCGATCAAAGGGATCGAGAGCCAAGTTGGGGAACTTCTTGAGTCGGTTGGGGAACTTACTAAGTCGGTTATACAACTTGCTAAGTGATCTCAGAACTACCACAAGGAAGCTTGCCAAGTAATACTAAAACTAACCGAGTGAGCAAAATCAAGCCATTTATGATAGTGAAGGGTTAGGCAGACCAAACTCAAGGAAGAACACTGTAGTAAGTGAAGGTAAGGTTGAAGTGTGCCATGATATACCAAAACCGGCAATTACTGAGTACCAACCTATTATGCCATATCCCGATGCAATAAAGAAAGACCACCACAGAGGAAGAAGTCGGTGAACTCACGCCGTGTAGGCGATGAAACAATCACTCTTCAAGCTCTTGACTCGGCTAGAACATCGAGTAATAAAAAGGTACTGACGTTAATTCTATTGATAACCATTTGGTTCAACCTTCTTTACAGGAAGCATCACGAAATCACCTAATTGAGCTAGATCTTAGACCTCGTACCCATAAAGAAATAATTCATGAAGAACTAAGGCTTGGTCGATGAATTAGACAAGTGGAAAACACACTTTAAAGAGAAACTAGGAATACGAAGTGAAACCAAAGGAAACCCTAGGCAGTGATAGCAACAACAAATCACTTCAAAATAGGGGACCAGGTATTCTTTGAATAAGGAAGACCCTCGAATCGCCAATTCGGACCTCAAGACAAGCGAAGAAATCACTTTTGAGGTACTTAATGTCTTCTATACGGGCGATCGAGGTAAGCAATCCTAAATTCAATACTTTTGAGGTAAACACTACTCGACTTAAATTTTATATCAAAAATCGAGTTGATCGCATGAGGAAGGATTTTCACCTCCTCAAACCACTATGACCATACGAATGAAAGGTAAAGTCTAGCTTAAGACTATAAGCAGCGCTTCTCGGGAGGCAACCCGAGCACTAACCTCATTTAATTTTCATATTTTATTTTAATATTTTTATTTTTACTTTGACATCTAACTACAAACTAACCGAATAAGTGAAACACGATTCCCATACCACGACCTTGCACGGCGTGTGCGCGTGCCGCCGTGTGAACACCACAGGAGTGAGCACATAGGCGTGGACCGTATCACAATTTACTTTTATCTTTTTTTATTTTCATTTTTATTTTTATTTTTATTTTTATTTTCATTTTTAATTATTTATTTTCATTTATTTTCATTTTATTTTTATTTTCTTTATTATTTTCTTCTTATTTTTAGTACCTTTTAGATTTAGCTTAGGATACAATAAAATCAAGTCGGCTACTTGATTCAAATTCAAGCGGTTCAAAGCGCTTCCCCACATTCACGTCAATCGATCAGGTTTCTTTTCATTAACTTCATCCAAAATTCAGGAAGTTTCACTTCTCTCCCTATCTTTTGATTTTCTCACTATATTGCCATTTTATCTATCTTTGTACATTGGGGCAATGTACATCTTAAGTGAGGGTTTAACTATAGTATTATTTGAAAATCACTGAATTATGCCTTGTCTTAAAGTAAGTTTCTCATATTATGATTAGAATGAAATTTACGATGATTTATGATTTTTATTGATATGTTTTAGATTAAGTCATTGATAATTGTGCATTGATAATTAAATTCTAAGAATACTAGAGAATCGGGCATGATAAGTCTATTTTTCAAGAATTAAAATTTTTTTAGGATGTCTACGAATTTGAATATTACTTTGAAGTTTAAAATTTCTGAGGTTGATATCAAAAACCCATAATTTTTGTGAGATTTTGAGCCTTATAGAGCATATATTCTTTTTCTTGCTCACTTTGTTGATTATGAGTGTGTCAACATTGATTTGTTATTCTAGAACTTGCATCGATTATACATGTCGAGACCACACCTTTGATTTGATATCTGAGAGATGATAAAGGCACCTAGGATTTAACCCACTCACTCCACTAAAAGCCTACCTTAACAACTAACCCCTAGTGAACCCCATTTAATCCTAACAACCCTTTTTATTGACTCACCCACTAATATTAACCCAAAAACCTTTGTATTTGTTATCACCATTCTTTTTTTACTACCCTTTTTGTGAGATTTGATTTTGGCGATTACCCAAAATATGTTCTATATTTGAGTTGTACTTTCTTATTATTGTAAATAGTTAATGCTATGTGTTCCTAAAAAAAAAAAAAAAAAAAGAGAGACAAAGTATATTCATTATTAGTTTTATTAGTCCTACAAATTAAGTGAGCTTACATTTTAAAATTCCACATCTTGAAGAAAAATCTCATATTATTAGTATTACAAGTTTTTAGTTGATGTAATTATTAGCTCATTTTTCTAGTTAGGTAATTTGTCAATTCAATCTCGATTTTAACCCTCTAATTCAGCCTATATCACACCCTTTAACCTAAGCCTTGTTACAACCCTAATTAAAGACCTTGTGATTTGTGTATCATCTCATATTACTGATGGTGGAGATTTGATTTTCATGCAAGCCTATGGGATTAACTCTTCATGTTCGACTTTTGAGTGCCTATTTTTGAACCTTAAACACTTTGAGTGATTTGAGTGAATCTTTAGTGAGGATGTCAACCCTTGTAGGTTTTGGATCAGAGGTAATTATTTAGATGAAGGAAACACCTATGTTTTGTGCTACAAATGTATGACTTAGATTGTTTGAATCTTTAGGACTCTTTGAGTTGAATCATCCATGTATGAATTATCCTTGAATTATGATGAAACATTATCAATGACTATTAAGAATTGAGGAAGTTTGTTTTAATTATGAGTTGAGAATTTTGCTTGAGGACAAGCAAAAGCTTAAGTGTGAGGGTATTTGATGAACCATAAAAGTAAAATATTTAAAGCCCACATTTAATATACTTTTGGATGATTTAAGCCTCAATTTATGTAAAAGGTGCTCTTAATCCTTTCTTTTCATGTTTTATACTCGGGAAAGCACCCGATGCGAAAAAGAGCGAGAAGCAGGCTTAAAGCGGACTAAATTGGGCCAAGCCATGAAATCGGCACGGCACTGGACTTCAAGCCACGCGGTCGTGCCTCCTTAATTATCTAGAACACGGCCTAGCCACGATTTGCAGCGTGCCTCATCAATGAGTCCAACACGGCACAGCCACGATTCACTGCGGGCGTGTGCCATGGCGTGTCCTGCCCGCGGGAAAAGAAGAATTTTACTCGGATTTGGATGCTTGGAGGCAAAGAAACACATTCCTAAGTCTACTTAAACTCACAAATAGGAATTGCACTAAAATTAGGATACTTGGAGGCCAAGTAACACATCTCAAAGCCTATATAAACACCCAGGGTAGCAACTTAGAAGGGAGTTCGGCGAAGCCCTACTGCGGGGCTTTTGTCGGGCGGTGAGCTAGGCCAGAGGCAAGAGCCAAGCAGTCGGTCGTGGGAATCACTCGAAGATAGCCAGTTGATCCATCTCAAGAAGCCAGAAATTCTACTCAAGGCGGCGGATATCTCCTTTAATTCCTTGAGGAGTTTTAGGGATTTCTTATGTTTTGCTTTATCTTTTCTCTTGAGATGTTTTCTTTTATTATTATGAACTAAACCCTTGAGATACAGAAGGGGATGAAACCTAGATGAATCTTGTTATTGTTTCTGAATTATAAGATAAATACTTGATTTGTTCTTAATTATATGCGCTTAATTCTTGTGTTAATGTTTAGGGATATTAATTCAAGTCGGATGTTCTTAGGTGTAGGAGGAATAGACCACCACTAAGAATAGATCTAGCATAATTCTGATTGGAGTTGTTGCGCGCCTAGAGATAGGGTGTGAAACTTTTGCGGATTAGGGTGAAACCTAATATAGGAATCCATAGATCGATTTCTTGCTATTCTAGGGGGTTACTATAAGAAAGAGATTTCCACTAGTTAACCTAGGGTTAGGCGTTATTCGCCTCGAGAGAGGGTTTAATATACGTTAGGGAGTCCTACGGATCAAGTCAAGTGAATAAATCATATGGTTCGGTGTTAAATAACAAGTGAAGTCTAGGTGGATTCTTCTGAGGGTATCGTCTAAATCAAGCTGAGTCTTTCTAAAAGTTATCTCCCCAATTTAGTCTTTTTGTCTTTGTGTCTTAGCTTAGTAGTTAATTAGTTTTAGATTAAACAACCAATCACTTAATATTAAGGCTAAATAATAGAAAGAAAGTTAGTATTAATACTTTTAGTTCCTTTGGGTTCGACAATCCGGTCTTGCCTTAACTATACTCTTGTTCGATAGGTGCACTTGCCTTAAATCGTTGTCGAGTTAGTTTCCAGGTTCGATCATTCTCTTTATAAATTTTAAAACTCGACAAAACAACGATCAAATGTCGTACTTGCAAGGCCAAGTGTAACAGTCTGATTTTGACCCTAATCGGAATAGTGGTTTTGAGACCACGAATTCGAGTTCAAAAAATATTTTAAAATTATTTTGGTGTTTATTATGTGTGAATTTTCTTGTGTAAAATTTTCGTGTTTTAATTTAAATCGTTTGAGTGTCAGATTAAATAAAAGGGCTTAATCGCGTAAAATGAAAATTTAATGGTTAAATAAGAAAGTGCCTAATTATTTGTTGCCTTTATAATTTTGAGGTTTTATGATGCAAATAGCCCACTATATAAGTTAGTGGGCGGAAAAGGACTTATATAAACTTATTGTATATATTTTCTATATTAATTTGTAAAAGGTTAATTAAGTAAAATAATAATAATGATAATATATGTTATATTATATCACAAATTAAAACCCATGTTCTCATCTTCTTTGGCCGAAACTAAAGAAAATAAAAATAAAGAAACTTAAGCTAGGTTCGACCATCTTTGGCGCTTGATTCAAGGTTAGTTTTGTTAGGTTTTGATAATTTTTACGTTTTATGTCGTTGCTTTGAATACTTCAAGACCCATGCTTGAATTTTTATTTTGATGAAGATTTTGAAATGTGCCATTGATGAGTTTGTAATTTTTATGATGTTAGTTGATAAATTATGAAATATATGTGTTAGATTAATATGTTTTGTCTTTGAATTTTTGATGAATTTGAGTAATTAGGGCTAAATTGTAAAAATAAATTTTTGAGGGACTAAAATGTGAAATAAATGAAATGTATGGACTTGTAAGGGCATGGGTGATATTCGTCCTAGCTATGGTGATGTGAAATTTTGTGTATTTTGTGTTTTATGCGATAGGGACTAAATTGCAAAAAGTGTAAAATGTCAGGGGCAAAATGGTAATTTGCCCATTTATGTGTTTTTGGATTAAATTGAATGAATATGTGGTTAAATTAGTTAAATTTGAATTTATTTAGATCAAGAAAGCGGAAGAAAGCGGAATTAGATCGGGGAAATCGAAAGTAGTCGAATAGTCGATTAAGCCGTCAGACAACATCAGAGTAAGTCTATAAGCATTTAAATGTTGTTAAACTTGAGAATATATATATATTATGTGATGTAATGAATTATTCGAATATATATGTGTTTGGCCGAATGTGATTTGAGATAGGGAACTTGTCAGAAAGTCACAAATGCGAACTCGAGGAATAGATAAGATACATATGTCATGACATAGGATTTTCGATATGTGTTATCATGTAAGACCATATGCGGGGCGTTGGCATCGACTTGTGTTTACGTGTAAGACCATATGCAGGACATTGGCATCGTATTTGATTCGTGTAAGACCACATGCGGGACGATGGCATCGATATGTGATTACATGTAAGACCACGTGCGGGGCGTTGGCATTATCACGAGCTTGGAGCTATCAGCGTATCCTTTTTAATTCGAGCGGTTCAGCGGGCAATGTGAAGTAAAGATCGAATGTGAAATTGAATTACGAGTTCGGTATGTGTTAGTTATTTGTTTATATGGAAACAAGGTAAGTTGGTTATTTGAAAAGATAAAGGTTATGTGAATATGAATTATGTGTTAACCTATTTGAACATATAAATGATTCGGCCAATTGTTGTATTTGTAATAATGAAAGTGAAATTATATATATGTATATGAATGATTATGTTCGGCCATATGGTATATGTATGTGAGGTTCAAATATGATACAGTAGTAAATGATGACTTGTATTTGATATTATACATATTCGGCCTTGTTAACAAAATGTTAATATGTAATTATTATTTATATATGTTTTTGCTTATGACTTACTAAGCTTAAATAGCTTCTGTGTATGTGTTTTGTTTACCTCTATTTTATAGATTTTGAAGTCACGTTACGAGCTCGAGGATCGTCAAGCCAAAGCCTATCACACTCTCGACTATTTCTTTCGGTATTTTACTAAGTTGAACTCGGGCTTATGGCATGTATAGCCTAGATGGAATGTTTGATTTTGGGACATGTGTATATATATATAAAGCCATGCGAAAATGGCTTGATGACTTTGTTTAGGTTCGGTTATATGAGTTCTTGTTTAAATGTTTAGTGTGTTTGGTTTTATCATTTTGACCATGGCTTAATTATATGCGGTGTATGGTTGTTATATTAGTTAATATTATGGTAAATGTTTTGATACATATAAAATGTGTGGTATGTTTGGATTTGGTTTTTAAATGAGTTTGGTTAGGTCTTATAAAATGAGCTATGTATATAAAGGTTAGAAGCTATTTATATGTTCGAATGTGTATAGGTTATATTGATTAGGTTTGTATTGGTATGTTTGCATTGGTGAAAGCAGTTTAGAAATGGTGGAATATGTGTATAAGAATATTCGGCTAAAGTATTAGACTCATATAAATGGGTATGTGATATGGTTTATGTTATGTATTGAAGTTATCTTAGATGCCCGAATATATAGTTAGTGATTGGTTATGTGTGTATGTATTTAAAGAATGTGAATTGGGTGTACTTTTAGTGTAATTTGTGCACAAATGGTTCAAATTAATATGGCCATTTCGCATGAACTTGTGTCAAGAGAGAAGAAATATATTGGGTCATTGAAATGATACTTGTTTAAATGAGTATATGTGAATGTATGACTAGTATGCCTTGTGGTTAATTAATGGAATAAGTTAATATTGATTCGGTAATTATGCGTAGATATAATTTAGACATTTGAAAATATGCATATGATGTTATAGTAAATAAAGCATGTTTGGTTATGTTTTATATTACCAATGCCGTATAAATGATTAAATGAAAATTTTAATAGTAAAGTTTGGTTTGTTTGAAGTTTAAATTTGTATATGTGCAAGAGTTATTATATATTTATAATATTAATTTTGATATATGACTAATGGAATAGTTGTTTTGTTATACGTTCTTTATATGATATTTTTAGATAGATCTTTGGATTATGTTTTAACTATGCAAAGTTTTGAATGTTATGATTTTTTTAAATTCGATATTTGATTAAATTCACGAGCCTTGATGTGATTGAATTTTGAGTTGTGAAATGTAACAAATATCTGTATGCTTGTGACATGGCCGGTAATGCCTCGTAACCCCAATCCGTGCGCGGATACGGGTTAAAAGTGTTACACAAGACCAGCGGGAGATGGTGAATGGCGAAAGCATACAACTAGTGGCGAGCCTATAACAATCTGTTTTTCAATCTTTGTAAGCGGTGGTTTGAGAACCCCATTTTCGATATTCGAGTCTTCAATATTATTATTTAACATTTATGAGGTTAGTATAAAATTTAATTAAAGTTTGATCCCTTAATTTGTCAATTGGATAGTTAATTATGGTACAAGAACTAAATTGTAAAAGTGATAAAATTTTATCACTATGAATTTTTAATTAATTGAAGACCACTTTGAGCGGTGGTGATGGAGAACTATCATCCACCTAATTGGCTAATTAATGTTAACATTAGTTAATTATTAATTAATTAAGTTAATTATAATTAATTAAAGTTTAATCTTAGTATAAAAGATACATTACAAAAATAAAAAAATAAAAAGCGGTCACTTTAAGTTTGTTTATTGTAATTTTTATATTTACGAGAGTCCGGAAGCTTGATTTAGCTAACTTGTGTACCAATTTGTAAAACCTTTAAAGTTTTCAAAATTTTCATTTTATTTCTTGAAGTTTTTGGTGATAAATTGTTTGATTTTAAGCCTAGAAGTGAAAAATGACAAGTTTGTAAAGTTTAATTGCTAGTTTTTGAAAATAAGGACTAAAATGCATTAATTTACAAAATGGTATAATATTTCTAAAATTTTGTATAATATAGGGTTATAAAAGGATGAAAGCGAGACCGGTTTCAAAATCAAAGCTCAAATTTGAAAGTTATGGCAATTTCAATTTTAGGGACTAAATTGAATCAAAATAAAAACTTTAGGAAATATTTGAAAAGTGAAATTGAAGTGACTTATTTTTATAATAAGATGAAATAAGGTATTTGGAATTGATAAATTGAAATGGATTATCGTATAGATCGGAATTGAATCAATCAAAGGATAATCGAGGAAAGCGTAAAATTACGGATTAGTCCTCGACATCTTATTTGTTGTTGTTTACGCCAAGTAAGTTCATATGGGACTTACTTTATTAATTCATGATTTTTTTGTTTTGTTTTTTTGTTTTTCTTTCTAGTTTGAGTTGTTATCAATATAATGTCTTTTGGTATCTAAGGGACTATATCATAAAATATGAAATATATGACAAATACGAATAGGTACATGGTATGGAATGGATGTGAAATGTTATATGATTAGATGATATGTATATGGCGATGTTACAAGGATTGGAATGATACAAAAGCGATGCTTGGTGCCCATGTGAACTTAGAAATCAATTAGGATACGAATAACATACCATTACGGTCCCAAAAAGGAAAACAGGTGTTTTATCAAGGATTAATATGATGATTTGAGATCCATCATCTATTGCGGATTCTCTGAAGCTTGTGAGAGCAACTTAAGTTTGAAGCTTGTGTGAGCAAATCAGTCTCATGTATCCTATTTAAATTTATTATAATTCTCTAGACGAAAATAGAAATGAAAACGTTATTAAATGGTAATGAAATGATTGAAAAGAATTCTTATGAATGGAATTATACATGTTTGCAATTTGGTTATTGATAAGTGCTAAAAGTAACATGTTTTAACCTCATTATTAATGCGTTTTTGGGTGATTATTCGATGTTACGGCCTTGTGTCCACGATGTTGATATAAGAACCAAGGCAGTATGCTCCACACGGTCTCACACATGGGCGTTTGGTGGCGTGTGGTACAAGTCGATATGCCGTTAATTGGCACACGGCCTAGCACGCAGGCGTGTGACTTGGCGTGTTGCATAAGTCGGTATACCCTACGATTACGCGCGGCCTAGCACACGAGCATGTGTGGCCGCCGAAGAGCACACGGGCTGAACACTGCGGCGTGTGGGTGGGCGTGTGACCCAAGTCGATATGTACCCCTGTTTTCTGCGGTGGAGACACGGGCGTGTCTGGTGGCCGATGTGAGACACGGCAGTTCTGAGCGTGTGTCCTCTGTATTGAAAAATTTTCAAAGTTACGTAGAAGTTTTATAAGTTATCGGTTTAGTCGAACGCTCCTAAAGCATGTTTAAGTCCTCGTAGGCTATTGTAAGGGACAAATTGAATGATGATTGTATGAAATGGTTGAATGTATGAGAAAAATCTTGTTATATATGTTAAAAGTCGATAATGCTCAGTAATCCTATTCCGGCTTTGAATAAGGGTGAGGTGTTACAAAATAAATAAATGACGGATAAACTTGGATATAATTTGCGAATATAGACAACGAGAAAAGAAGCTGACACTATATAACAACGCGACCCATTTCTATATTATTTGTTAACACTCAAAAGTTTTGGTGGATAAGGTTGGCCGCCACACTTTGGGATGGAGAACAAAGTGATAAGATCGGGTTGGTGAATGCCACAAGAAAGGAATTTCTTGATAAGTTTGATAAGTTCTTAAAGAACAAAGAGCTTTACTTAAATGAATTTTTATCATACAATGTCTAACCATTACAAAGTTTAAACTAAACTATTTATAGGAAACAAAGGTAACACGAATGACCACAAATCAACCATTAATATTGTTCTAAAATATTCTTAAAGTTATTGAATTGGTTCTCTTCACCAAACATCTAAGGAGTTTCATAAATTCGTTCATTCATCCTTAGCTAAGAATGAAGATGTTTAAGCTTCCATCTATGCACTTGAAATAATGTTGGTGGCTGCTCATTAATGTATGCACCGATTTTATGCATGCTTAAAGGCTAAGCAAGCTCTAGTAGTCACATTCAACTCCTATGGTGGGCGGTGGCCTTTAATTGTTTATGGGAAGTTTAAAAAGTGGAAACTTCTAGAAGGCTTCTCCATGGCTTCATTCGGCTCCCAACAATGATGCATTAACTCAATTTTGGTGTTATTAGAATGGTCACTTTCAATGCCCATATGAGCGACCAACTTTACAAGTGAACAAAATTGATGCTCTTGCAAACCGAACAACCTCATGGTGTGAAAACACTTGATTCCTTTTGGCAAAAATGAGCAGCCCTTTGAAGCTCTAAATAGGTGGTCATTGGACTCCACTAGGACAATTATAACATGCATTAGGACACCATAAATGCAACAATAAAGCTGTGTAGTATATTTGGACATAATTTAACACACTTTTAAGAAACATTAAAAACACGCTTAAGACATCTAATAAACATGCAATAAAAAGGCATAACATTAAAAGCGTATTTAAGACTCGCCACTCTAAGACACATTAAAACCATGTAATAACAATGACACAATTATAACACTTATTAAAGACAAAATAATAAATAAACTTAATTTCAAAAAAGTATAGAATTAAATTACTAAATTAAAATGAATCATTGGCTTCCAACGTCCACATGAAAAATTTTGCAAGAAATTAAACAATCTCATCTTGCATTTAGGCCCTTCGATCTTGGCTAATCTGGGGTTCTTTTAATCGAATCACATGTAACGACTGATTTTTGGTGGTGTGAAAATAATGATTCGGGATCACTAAATCCGGCAAGGGAGTTCAAAAATTTAATAAATTAATGTATTAGTCAAGTGTGATTTTAGAAGTATTTTTGAATTAGTGAATTTTGTGATTTAAAAGAATTTATTAGGTAAATTGGGTGAAATGAGGTATCGAGACCTCGAATTTATAAACGAGCCATAAATATTTTTAAAAATATTTATGGAGTGTCATTGAGTTAGTATTAAAGTTTAGTTAGAAAATTTTAACGTTTTGATAGTTAATTAATTAAAAGGACTAAATTGTAAAATGTGTAAAAACTTGTTAGAGTGATGAAATAGCTTAAGTGTCTAAGAAGGAAGGATTTAAAGGCAATTAGACCCAAAATGTATGGGCTGGGACGGTATGGGCAAAGAAAATAAGTAAGGAAACAATGTGAACAAGAGGCAAAATTGGAAAACAAGTAAACTTAATAGTTAAAATTTAATTTTCATGAGAAATCTAGATATTTTCTTCATTTTCCTTCAGCAAAAAACCATGGGAGGTCTCAAGAAGCTGGTTTCTCATATTTTTGGCACCATTTGAGTTTATTTCTTGCTCTTTTCTTGTAATTTTTGTGTCTTTAAGACTTTTGCAATTAGGTCCAACTATCAATTCATTAGTTTTTGATTTTATGGGTAATCTTGGAAGTTACCATTGATGAGTTCTGGATGTTTATAATGAATTAACATGGAATTGAAGTTTTAATTTTGTTATATGATGATTTTATCAAGTAATTTCAATAGAAATTGATTTTAGGACCTAATTGTGAAAAAGTTAAGAATTAGGGTTTGGTATTAAAGTTCTGAATATTAATGCCTGTATGGTAGCCTAAAATAATTAGGTAAATTGTCAATTGAGAAAAATTAGCTCAATTGATGGGTGAATTGCACAGGGAATAAATTGTAAAAACTATAAAATTTAGGGTAAAAGTGTAATTTCAAAAATTGAAGGGTATAAATTGTAAAGTGAATTAGAAATGGAATAGGTGCTAATGAATTTTAAAAACTTTATAGTTTGGTTCTATTTCATGCTCGGGTCAATAAAAGAGCTTTCGTAAGCTCGATTAAGACTCGGATTTAATTGTATATTATATTATGAATGTGTTTAAGACATGAATGTTTGTTTAAAATGATATAATTCTGATATGTTTGGCGGTAGTTGCTCGACAATGATTTTAGCATCTTGTAACTTTCGGACCCAACGGTCGGTCGATTAAGGGTGTGAAATTTAGTGGTATCGAGCTACGATTTGAATTAATTCTAGGATTTGAATCATAAGCGCGTACAAGTCTAGAAATATATGACACAATAACTTTGTGATAGTGTGATGCCTTGGATCCGATTTGAATCTATTTTCCTTATAGATAATCATGCCGGCTGAATTAAATCATGTCGTATCTGACGAAGTAGATAGTAACGTTCCCTCTTTTGATTAGGGAGCAGCAAATAGTATGCTCGTTGCGTAAGGGCCTAAAAGTGAGGTGCGAGATGCCTTCTTCCAAATGATGAATTAATGGTGTACACAATTCATGGGAGCTACTCCTTGGCTCCGCAACCTCTACCCCCAATCGTGCCTCCTACAACACCCCATTGTCCTTAAAATCGAGTAAGTGTTCATCGGCCTCTGGTTGATATGATTTGAAAGTGCGGGGATTAAGAATTCAAAGGTAAAAAGGATGGCGATCCGGCCCGGCTAAATTGAATTGGTTGGAAAATAATTAGCGAGTTTTCGATGAAATGATGTGCTCACCCGAGGATAGTTAGAGATGTGCCATATCACTACTGAGACAAGAAGCTTACAAGTGGTGAACTACTTTGATATCAGTCGTTCAGAAAGACCGAGTGAATTGAGATTTCTTTCTATATGAATTCGAGAAAGAAATATATCGGTGTGGTACCTTAAAAAGAGAAAAGGGAGAATTTTTAGAATTGAAGGAAGGAAGGAGCATGTGCGTGGCAAAGTATGAGCGGGAATTCATCAGACTTACTAAATGCGCCCTTAGATAGATTATCGATGAGAAGATGAAATGTGCACATGTTTTGAGTGAAGTCTGAACAAAGATATCCAGAATGTTAGTGGGAGCACTTGAATTGAAAAAGTTTGTGGTTTTATTTGAAAGAGCACAAAAGATGGAAGACATGTGCAACAAAAAGAAACTAGCCAAATCGAAGCTCAAGATTAGATAAGCGAGTATGACCAGATTGTTTTGAGCTCCTCCATCGAAAAAGTCAAAAGATGTTCATAGTCGTTTTACATTTCCGTCAACGTTTTCGAGGGGCGAGAACATTTAAAGTGTTGACAGCCTTGAGCATGAGAAAAACATAACTCTAATTAACACTATCAATTGCGCGGACCATTTTAAATTACATAGCTAGTTCCTATGACATCATCCAATTGCACACCCAATCAAACCATGCCGATTTGTTCTTCAATAAAATAAAATGATAATTACGGATCAAGTTATATTTAACAACCGTGTATTGTTCAAAGCATGGAACAATGAGTCTTTCTTGAAATGAAGCCAAAAGCGATACTAAGAGGCGATCTTTATCTTTCTCGTAATTTAGACAAAAAGTGAATATCAAGGCAAACATGAGATGAAGTGCGGTTTCAAATCTCACAGTTCCAACACCAATTTTTGTTAGCCTTAGGCTAGACTGAAATTTAACTAGACTTGTTAAAATAATAAGCAACCAAAAAAAACAAAAGAAATTTTTTTAATTAAAACGGGAAATAAGGAATAAAGGTGGAGACGTTTGAAATTCGCAGTAATGGGACTTACATTTATATATTGAGAGTTGGTACTTGTATATATAGTAGAAGATAGATAAACAATGAAGCACCAAATTTAGTAGAATCCATATCCAAAATTCATTGAAAAATGTAAAGGGCTCGGAAACAGAACATGTTTTTCTCTTGTTGAGATGATGATGATAGCAAGGCCATGGTTAACTTAGTAAGGAGACTGAAACCGTGACTTGTTCCATGTTTGAGAAGTTGTTGTCCCTTATCTCAGGGCCAAAAGAACAATGAAAGAATACCAGCTGGTTGTTAGTTTCAGAATCGAATAGTAAACAGGAAGAGACATTAATGAATTTGAAAATGTTGATGCTGGTTGTGGGTCAGGCGATGAACACATCATGTTGAGATGCAAAACCAGCTAAAGGACTCGTATTGGCTAAAAAACCAGTAGTAATAATAATAAAGAAATAATTTCATTCCCACACATGTGTTGCTGCATAAAAAAAATAAATTGTTAGAAGCAAGCGGATCTTGCCTCCTAGCAGAACCTAATCAACAAGACAGCTATAACAATAAGACTAGACAAGTTAAAAGCAAATGATTCATTAATACAAGGCATTGAATGTAGTACCACCGTGCGCATTATTATATAATATTTGTAGATATGGATATTATGGCATGAAAACTAGTAGTGTTTGTTGCTACCGAAGGGTGATGAGTTGTTGTGATTGTGGAGAGGAGACACAGCAGAAACATTTTGGCGATCGTTGTGGGGATCGAGATCGAGTTAGTTCATGTTGCTTGCTTCCAATTGATATTTAAAATGATTGAGATTCCTCGTGTCTGCCCTCAACCTGTAATATAAATGTTGAGCAGATGGTAAGGGGACTACAGCAAATAGCTAAGCAGAGTTGAAAACACATATCGCTTTTGCATAACAAGAAAATGGCAGCCTCTTACCATGCTCGATCAAACAGCTTGCCCTCAAGGCAACACCCCATCGTTTCACAAATCGACGAGAACTTGAACCGATTGAGGGCATCTCAATCAGCCTCTACATCATCATCGATAGGCCACAATCTAAGTGGTCTTCAGGATTTGCATGAATGTGTAGATGTATTGCTTCAATTTCCCCTCACCCAACAAGCTCTCGCCCAAGAGAAGCAAAGGGAAATGGTTGAAGAGCTTTTGGATGGATCTCTCATGCTCTTGGATGTATGTACCACTGCCAAGGATGCCTTGTTGCAGACAAAGGAATGCACACAAGAGCTTCAATCAATTTTGCGCAGAAGACGTGGAGCCGAAGGGCTTGCTAATGAGTTTAGGAAATACTTGACATCTAGGAAAGCCATGAAAAAGGCAATCTGCAAGGCCTTAAAGAACTTGAAGCATATACAGAATAAACTCAGTACTCCTGGCGAGAATGGAGCTGTGATTAGCGTCTTAAGAGATGTAGAAGCAGTTACCATCAGCGTGCTAGAATCCGTATTGTCCCTTATTTCAGGGCCAGAGGCAGAATCAAAATCGAGCCGTTGGTCGCTGGTTTGAAGCTAATGCACAAGATGAAAGTAATGTGCGAGGAAGAACAGAAAGCAAATGAAATTTTGAGTGCTGAAGCTGCAGTGCGTTCCTGCATCAAATCCGAAAACATGAAGCATGTCGAGAACGTGCAAAAGGAGCTTCAAAGCTCAGAGTTGAGCATCCAAGATCTTGAAGAAGGCCTTGAAACCCTCTCCAGGCGTATGATCAAAACTAGAGTTCTTGTTCTTAATATCATCAGCTGTTAAATATTGGCATCGCAGTTGTACATATATACTGTAATATTGCAGAGGTTATACAATAATAAAGAAATACAAAGATTATACAATCTTCTTTCTCAAAATTCTACCTCTTGTGAAATCATTTAGTTATATTTCCAAAATGGTTGCAGTAATTTTTTACTTCAAACATATTCAACCACGAACAAGAAAAAACTTCAAAAATACTTTTATCCAGCACATGCTAATATCCAAAACTTACACCTGAATCCCAGTAACTTAGACCTACCTTTAATTTTCCCAAGTTGAATTATACAGCCTCATCATCACAACTGGTATCTTGGAATATCTCATGAAACATTTCTATGAATATGTGAGCTGCCAGGATTCCTCTTGTCCCACTGAAGACAATGGAAGACTTGCTAAAAATTAAAACTCCATGCCCGTCAGTTTATCACATGGAAGATGGCAATGAAAAGATGCTAATTTGATATTATGTTAATCATAAAATTTTCTTATGTTAGGGAAAAGGAAGCAAGGATCAGAACGTGTATCTTGTTCAACTTCAAACCCTTCTTTACTTGGTTATCAAATTGCATGAAAAATAATGGTAAGTGCTAACACACACGTGGAAATAATGAATTGGTTGTCTGTTTTTCCTTAATATATTTGAAAAATGTCACCAACTCCCGTGCATTGGCAACTAGGATGGTTTCAACGTGTGCAAAGAAACGGCAAGGATATATATATATTAAAGTGCTTGAATAGTGAGCTGGAGAGATGGTAGAGGGGAGACATTGCATGAACATTGCTGCCACCCTTTGATCGAGATCTTAATTAATCATGTCAACATTAGCAGATAGTAGAAGCATTTGAGATTCCATTTGTCTCCATGGATTGATATGCATATACATATATCTATATATATATATATATAACTTGGGAGCAGATGCCTAGTATTTCAGTGAAAGTTGCAAGAAACGTTGATTCTGTTAGAACCTAGAACATAAACCAACAATCAAACCAAAAGCTTGAGCTTCAAGGCTCGATGCTTGTTGTTGAAGAAAGAAAGAAAATGAGCAGATTTTGCTAGGAGGAAAGAAAGACAAGAAAGAGAGCTCAATTTTTGAATGAATCACTGCTGATTTTCACTCTTACAATTTCACTGTAAATTAGCCATTACATATAGTAGCAAAAGTCAAACATAGATCACATCTATCTTATACCTAATGCTTACCTAATGCCACTAATTTTAATCAAGTAAGCAAGGCTTAACTTGTAATCTTCAACAAATCTGCTATGTCGGTTCCAATTACATCATTTTACATCAAAATCAAACCTAACATAGTTCTAAATGAACTAAGTTTCATTACACCAGTTGGTGTTTACAAAATAAGCATAAAGGGATAGAAAACTGTCATGCAATATCGGCTTCAACTTTGGAGCATGTGTGCATGGTAACATTCTTTGTTGCATCTTACGGTTTGTTGCATTGCATGGATCGCATGAAGTCCACATTCGAACACTCCTCCTTGGACTTTATGCAGTGAACTCCCAATAGGTTTTCGGTTTGCAGAATCTTGACTTGTTGAGAGCTTTAGTCAAGATATCGGCTACTTGGTCTTCTCGAATTACTGATGAACTAACTCAACTTCTTGACTTGTTCCATTTCACGAACAACATGCAATTTTATGTTGAAATGTTTGGTTCTTCCATGAAAAACAGAGATTCTTTGCTATAGCAACAAAGTGACTTGTTGTCACAATAAATCCTTGTTGCACCATTTTGTTCAAGGTTTAAATCTAACATGATCTTTCTCGACCATATGGCTTGATTAACAAGCAGCAGCAGCAGCCTACATACTCTGCCTCGGTGTTGACGTGCTACAAGGCTTTGTTTTCTTGAGCTCAGTGAGAACATAAATTGAACCAAGACTAAAGGCATAACTTTGATGTACTCTTCATATCAACTATGGAGCCAGCCAGATCCACTGCATGCTGTATATCCCACCAATTTCAACTCTTTTGTCTTGGTGAACATCAAGCCATAGTCTAAGGTGCCTTTTAAGTATCTAAGAACCCTCTTGGCGACTTTGAAGTGAGTTTCATTGCAGAGAGTGCATGAATCTTGCAAGTAAGTCGATTGCATACATTATATCAGTCTAGTGGTGTCATCAAGTACATCTGACAAACGACCCACTAGACTTCTATAAGTTGTTTCACTCACCCTTTCAAAAGAGCCTAAGCTCGATAATTTTCTCCAGTAAGTAACAGGAGTATTTGTTGCTTTACAATTTTCCATTGTGAATTTGCTTAAAATTTTGACAAAGAAGGTCTTACGACTTAAATGGATTGCATTTTTGCTTTGTATAACCTCCATTCCTAGGAAATATGTCATCAATCCCCAGTCCGACATTTCAAACATTTCCTCCATTTTAGTCTTGAAATTCATCAGCATGGCTTCATCTCCTCCTGTCACTAATAAATCATCAACATATAAAGAGACTAAGAGTAGTGTTTGAAGTCCCTTTTTGTTCACATACGATGTAGGCTCACCGATACTTCTTATGAATCCCGAGGCTAATCAAGTAGCTATCGATCTCGCTATACCAAGCTCTTGGAGCTTGCTTTAAGCCATACAAGGCTTTATTTAGTTTGTATACCATTGTTTCCTTTCCAGCACTATGAAGCCTTGAGGCATTCAACAAAGATTTGTTCTTCAAGGAAACCATTTAAGAAAGCTGATTTCACATCAAGTTGATGGATTTTCCATCCTTTTGAGTGCTAATGAAACCAAAGAACTTTGATGGTGTCTAGTCCGCCACAGTGCAAATGTTTCAAGATAATCCACACCATGTTTCGATGAAACCTTTTACCACAAGCTTTGGCCTTCAATTTGTTGAGACTTCCATCAAGCATTCAGCGCTGGCCCTATAGACCCATTTGACCCCTATGATTTTTCTGTTAGGAGGCCTTGGAACCAACTCCCATGTTTCATTTTTTTTAATCATTTTCATTTCTTCAGTCATAGCAGCTCTCCAGTCTCGATGTGCTTGTGCTTCCTCAAAGCAACTCGGCTCCATAATTGCTACTTGTGCTCTGTCATAGATCTCTGCCAAAAACCTTGTGCCCCTTACTGGAATATCATCCAAATCTAATTCAGGATCAGCTTGATCAGGTTGCACTTGATCAACAATTTCTTCTTGAGAAGTTGCCTCGGGTTCATTTTTCTTCCAGTCCCAACTTGCCTTTTCATTGAACACTACATCCTGTGACCAAGACTTTGTTTGTTGAAGGAATGAAGATTCTGTAGCCCTTTTGTTTAGGCTATAACCAACCAAAGTATGCCCGCTTGAGCTCTCTCATCAAGTTTACTCCTTTTGACTGCTGGCAGTACTGTACAAAGCATAAAGCGACCAAAGGTTCTAAGGTGTGCAGAGATGGCTTAAACCCGAACCAGGCCTCAAATGGTGTTTTGGAGGCCAAAGCTTTAGAGGGTAGTCTATTTTGTAAATAGACAGCAGTATTTCTTGCCTCACCCCACATGTTTTTGGGCACATTTTTCTCGAGCAGCAAGCACTGCCATATTCATCACAGTTCTATTTTTCTTTCACCGACTCCATTTTGTTGTGGAGTATATACATTTGTAAATTGATGTTTGATGCCAGCATTAATGCAACTAGCTTGGAGGCTCATTGTGAGGTGTATTATTTCATTATCTCGACCTTATGGTCTTCAATTTACACACTGTTTGTGTCTCTCTGCTTGACCTTAAAATTCTCGAACACTTCAATCACCTCAGATTTATGCTTCATAAAATAAACCCAATAAAGATCTTGTAAAATCATCAATAAACAAGATAAAGTACTGTTACCATTGAGTGTTTGTTTTCATTGGACCACACACACATCGGTGTGTACAAGTTGTAACTTGGTTGTAGCTCTCGAGCTTGATTTTTAGGAAATGAGTGTCTAGTCTGTTTTCCCGGTGGCACACTTCACGCACACCTTCTTGACCACTGAGTTGGTGAAGTTTTTAACTAGGTCTTCCTAGCCATCTTGGACATTGATTTGAAGTTTGTGTGCCCAAGTCTGCGGTGCCATATCTTGGAGTCTTCTACTGAGGCAATGTAGGCTGAACTTGAGCTTCTTGACCAATCGATCTCAAAGCATTTGTCGACCATTGTTACTATCATGAAGTTTGATCCATTTGGATCGGTGATTTGGCACTCCACGCCTTTGAATACTATTGAAAATCCCTTTTCAAAAGGTTGTGCTATACTTAGCAAGTTCTGTCAATCTCGAGGTACAAGAAGCACATTGGTAATGAGCTTGTTACTGTTGGAGTAGATATCAAGACATTTCCTTTCCCGAGCTTTGATAAATTGACCATTGCCCACCTTGACCTTGGTTTGAAAGCTTGTATCCAAGGTTTTAAAAATGGATGCATCTCGGTGACATGTGGTTGGTACAACCACTGTCAAGAAGCAGACCATATGAGCCTTTATTTTGTGCAACAGAACATGTCACTTTGCAAAAACTTCTTCATGGTCACTCGCCTTCTTCATTTCACGCGCACTTCAACCTTTTCTTTGTTGTTCTTTGTTGAGACTGGCAGCTTGCTTTTATTTTGCGGACCCTTTCAACATGGCCTTTCTTTTGCAAAGTGTTGACATGTAGCATCTGGCCTAAACCAAAGATTCGTCTTGAGGATGGCCTGGTCTCTTACAAAATCTGCGAGGTCATTCATTGTTTCTTGCGGACATCGGGCTTTTTAGGCCTGTTCTTCCAGGTCTTTTTGCTCCTGTCAGAAGTGTTGCTCGAGGTTGGCTTGACTTTTGCTTGAAAAACATCTTCTCGATGCTCTTCATTTCTTGTTGCTCTCCTTTGCTCTTGTGCATAGAGAGCATTAATTAGCTCAGTCAAGGAGATCCTTGACAGGTCTCTTGAATCCTCAAGAGAGGATATTTTAGCTTCATACCTCTCAGGCAGTGTTGAGAGAACTTTTTCAACAATTCTTGCCTCACTGAAGTCCTCTCCTAGCAACCTGATGCTATTAACTATAGCCATAATTCTGTCAGAATATTTCTTTACTGTCTCCTCTTCCTTCATTTTCAAGTTTTCAAAGTCCCTCCTTAGATTCAAGAGCTGCTGCTGTCTCGTTCTTTCATTGCCTTGAAACTCCTCCTTAAAGCTTGTCCCAAGCACGCTTTGGAGTCTCACAAGCCATAATTCTTGTAAAAATAACATCCGAGACACTATTTTGGATGCAGGACAAAGCCTTATGCTTCTTGGTCTTCTCCTCAGCATGCTGTCTCATTTGAGCCACGGTTGGGTTGGCTCGAAGAGGTTCAGTTCAACATCGATTGTCACGACCTCCCATAGATCAAGAGCCTGCGCAGTAAGTTTTCATTTTTACACCGCCATATGTGAAAGCCTTCTCCATTGAAGGGTGGTGGTGCAGCAGGTGAGAAGCTGGATGCAGCCATTCGAACAGCAACAGGTCCTCCAAGAATAAAGCTCTTGATACCAGTTGTTAGAACCTAGAACATAAACCAACAATCAAACCAAAAGCTTGAGCTTCAAGGCTCGATGCTTGTTGTTGAAGAAAGAAAGAAAATGAGCAGATTTTGCTAGGAGGAAAGAAAGACAAGAAAGAGAGCTCAATTTTTGAATGAATCTGCTTGATTTTCACTCTTACAATTCTCACTGGTAAATTAGCCATTACATATAGTAGCAAAAGTCAAACATAGATCACATCTATCTTATACCTAATGCTTACCTAATGCCACTAATTTTAATCAAGTAAGCAAGGCTTAACTTGTAATCTTCAACAAATCTGCTATGTCAGTTCCAATTACATCATTTTACATCAAAATCAAACCTAAAATAGTTCTAAATGAACTAAGTTTCATTACACCAACCTGGTGTTTACAAAATAAGCATAAAGGGATAGAAAATCATCATGCAATATCACTTCTTTGGAGCATGTGTGCATGGTAACATTTGTCGTTGCATCTTACGGTTTGTTGCATTGCATGGATCTGCATGAAGTCCACATTCGAACAGATTCAACAAATAGGCTTCTTTGCTCGAGAACAAAAAAATGGCGACCACTCGATCCAACAGGGGTTCCCGCTCATCTAGACAACACCCACTAGCAAATGAAGTTAATGAGCATTTGAATAGATTTAGGGCTTCTAAGGAGGCATCTACTTCATCATCATCAATAAGCCATAAACTAAATGGATTTCAAGATTTGTATGATTGTGTTGTTAAGTTTCTTGATTGCCTCTGTCCCACCATGCTTTGGCCCACGAATGTCTTTGATGAGTTGTTGGATGGTTCTCTTAGACTCCTCGACCTTTGCAAACCATTGCTAAAGATATTGTCTTTGCAAACAAAAGAAAGCGCAAGTGAACTTCAATCGGCTTTGCGTCGAAGGAAAATCGGTGAATTTGAGATCGTAAGTGAAGTGAGGAAATACATGAGCTCCGGAAAGTTGCCAAAAAGACTATCCACAAGGCATTGGGAAACTTGAAGGTCATACAAAGGAAAACATAGTCTCACCTTCGTAAACCGTTAGCATTTGAAGGAGATTGAAGCGATGACTTGTTCTATGTTTGAGGATTTGTTATCTCTCATCTCTGGACCAAAGCCCGGAAGTTGGTTATCAGTTTGAAACTATTGCATCAAAGAAGAATAGCGTGCTTGAAGATGCTAGAAGGAACGTGAATGAATTCGAAAAGGTTGATGTTGCTTTGAAATCCTTGAATAACCAAATCCGAGATCATAAATCTTGAGATGCAAAACCAGCTAAAAGACTTGGAGTTGTTTATTCAGGATCTTGAAGATGGACTTGAATGCCTCTTTAGGTGTATGATCAAAGCAAGAGTCTCGCTTCTTAACATCCTTACCCTGTAAAAAAGCAAACCCAATTTTGGGTTACATCATATATAGAAATCAAATATACATACATACATACAAACATATAAATGAAATACTCTTTTCCATTTCCATACGGCAAAAGCTCCCTGTTATTTTTCCTCTTTCGGTAGCATTTGTTTTAACCTTCTTTTCTTCCGGAGAAAACAAAAAGTTACATAAAACAAGTAACTAGATAGTAATGAAACAAAGTTAACCTTGGGTTTTTGTATTTTACTTTCTTCTTAAATATGATGCAATTAATTTATCAAGTTTGAAGGTGGTAGGATTCCTTTTGTATCTAAATTAAACAACAATCAATCCATTCACACGGATGCATGCATTAATAGTGATAATGACAAGCTTATATTCAAATCTATCACACGTTTCAATTGATGAAAAATGGTGAGAGGCCGACTTGTTGCCAAATATCAACCATTAAACTCCACCCTTTTTTCTATTTGTTGGCAATATGTGTAGAAATTATTAAGCTTGCATGTAGATATTGCCTCCCTCCATACAACAAGATAATCGTATAATAAACTCCACCCATTTTTCATTTTGTTGCCAACATGTGCAACATGCACATATTGCGTGCAAATCCCTTGTTTTTACAAATAGTTGAATTGTAGTAGGAACAAAATGACTCTCCAAATAAATAAGGGAGGTGAGTTTATGTCAACTGAATTCAACACCTTTCGTGAAGCAAATGGAACAAACAAAGAGTCCACAACACCTTATATATCCGAAAGCAAAATCACGTAACAAAATGCTAGAAGCGCTGCTTTGTTGTTGAAATCTGTGAAGCATGGTGAAGCGGTTGCCGCAACAACGGAATATGCAACTGAAATTATGCTCCACTTGGTCTTCTAGTCTATAGAGACTAGATCTCTTCAAAAATGGTAAGTTCAAAAATGGTAAGTACAATGACTAAATGGTAAAATTCTCATTTCTACAAAGAAAAGGGCAACGATGTAATTTTCACCCCCAATGAATTCATATTAAAGGTTGAATGTGAGTTATGAGATTTGAGTGGCTAAATAATTATTTGTTCTGAAGAAATTGATCTAAAGGGTAAAACGAAAATTTTTCCAAAAGGGCATTTTGGTCATTTCTCAAGAATATACACAACCCCTCCAAAAGAAAATATTCACAACATATACAAGTGGAAACCCAAATACCAAAACCTAAGTAACTCGACTCTCAAAACTAGTTCCAAGTGGAGTCGCCTAGTTGAATAACGTGTTAGTTGAGAACCCAGCAAGCTAGACACGAAAACCTAAAAACGTAGTGTTGTCACTAACCAATCCGAGCTAGTTTGGTTAACCACATATTGCCTAAAGTTTGAAGACTAAACTTAATATGAATATAAAGAAGAAAAAAAAACTTAAATACTACCCCCTGATCTCATTACCAAAATCTAGGTTTGGGAGTATGATTATGTGCGTAGAATGTTTGAGAATCCCTACAACGCCTATTCAAAGATAATCCTATGAAGTTTGGTGCTTAGGGTTTTTAATCAAAATTCTAAGCATGAATTTAAATATACGACCTACCTTCAAAAACTAAAAGAGAGCTAAAACTAAAATCCAATAATTAACATAGGATATTAAAAGAAAATTTAATTCTAAAATTAATACCAAAAATTGAAATTCAATAAATTTAACTTAAATGTATAAAATTAAATTTAACTTGAAATACTGAGATTGACGATTAACACTAAAAATTTTAAAATTTTAAAAATCTAATATTTAAAATCTAAAACAACAATGTAGCTCTAGTTTTTCAAATATTTTGATATAAAAAAAAGTATATTAAAAATTCTCTACTTAAATCTGCAAAAATTGTTTATAAGTCCTTAAAATTATTTTCAAAGTGTTGGACAAAATAAATTGTTAAAAAGCCTTAAATTAACTTATTTTTTAACAAGTTTTTAAAGTCTGAAGGACTTTTACTGATACTTAGGTGGACAAGTATCGGTAGAACCCAAGATGAAGAGACCTTGAAAAAGCTACGAGTCTGCCGATAGAGGCGGGAGTTCTCTACCGATAAACCCGGACTTCTATCTATAGAACGCACTCCAGTAAGCAAGGCAGTCTTGGCTTGAGACTTCTATCGATACCCTGGTCCCTTCTACCGATACAACCAAAATCACGTAGCAAAACACAAGAACTACACTGTTATTGAAATGTGCAGAAGCATGGTGAAACAATTGTCGCAACAGTAGAATATGCAACTGAAATTATGCACCACTTGGTCTTCTAGTGTATAGAGACTAGATCTCTTCAAAAATGGTAAATCTGATGACTAAATGGTAAAATTCTCATTTCTACCAGTAAAAGTTCAAGACCTAAATTGCGAAATCAATAAACCAAAAAAAATATAAAACTTAGTCTAAAGTTAAATTTAAATTTGCTAAATACCTAAAATTCTAATTAAAACCTAAAAACTAAATAAATATAAAGGGGCATAAATTTTATCAAATTTAAGTAAGATCTAAACACCTAAACAACTCAAATCTAAAAAAGAACTTAACTTCTAGATGTAAATTTATACACAACTAATTATCACAATATACCAATTTCATCAACATTCCATGTAGAACATGTACATTCAACCATCCGGATGACCCAACAATGATGACTTTTACTATTTACATATTCTACCATCCCGAGTGGCCCAACAATGATGGCTTTGAATATTTACATATTCTATCATCTTGAGTGGCCTAACAATGATGGTTTTGAATCATTATATCATGTTAAAGTAGCAACACCAACATTGCTTATGTTGCTTATGTTTGGTCTATTGGTGCGATTAATTGTTTTCTACATTGATTTGTTAATTGATTCTTAAGTCAATGTTTAATTTAATCAGTTGTTCTTGTTTTCTAGCATGGTGGGTTGTCATGGGATGTGTCCCTAGTTTTAAGGGTTGTGGTGTGTAAAGGGGTGTAAGCCTATATAAGGCACACTGATTGATTTGATAATTATCTATCGCTTTAGTTCAAACTTCCCTTGTTTTTATTGTTTTCCTCTATTATCTGTTGTGTGTTCCTCATTTTGGTATCTAAGCCAGGTTTTTATATTGTTTGTTGTGTCTCCTCTTGGCAAAATCAGTGGCCTTCATGCCATCGGTGGACTTAAGAAACTCAATAATCAGAGCTACAACACTTGGTATACATGTATAACGTTGATGAACAATAAAAGTAACATATTTAAAGCCCACATTTAATATGATTTTGCATGATTTAAGCCTCAATTTATGTAAAAAGGTGCTCTTAATCCTTTCTTTTCATGTTTTATACTCGTGAAAAATCTGGATGACGAAAAAGCGAGAAAGCGGGCTTAAACGGACTAAATTGGGCCAAGCCACGAAATCAAGACGGCACGGACTTCAAGCCACTGCGCCGTGCCTCCTTAATTATCTAGAACACGGCCTAGCAGCGATTTACACGGGCGTGCCTCATCAACGAGTCCAACACGGCTGGCCACGATTCACACGGACGTGTGCCATGGCCGTGTCCCTGTTAAGCGGAAAGAGGAATTTTACTTGATTTGGATGCTTGGAGGCAAAGAAACACATTCCTAAGTCTACTTAAACTCCCAAATAGGAATTGCACTCAAATTAGGTTACTTGGAGGCCAAGTAACACATCTCAAAGCCTATATAAACACCCGGGTAGCAACTTAGAAGGGAGTTCTGAAGCCTTACTCGCGGGGGCTTTGTCAGAGCGGTGAGCTAGGCCAAGAGCCAAGCCAAGCAGTCGATTCGTGGGAATCACACTCGAAGATAGCCAGTTGATCCATCTCAAGAAGCCGGAATTCTACTCAAGACGACGGATCTCTCATTCGATTCCTTCATGGAGTTTTAGGGATTTCTTATGTTTTGTTTTATCTTTTCTCTTGAGATGTTTTCTTTTATTATTATGAACTAAACCCTTGAGATACAGAAGGGGATGAAACCTAGATGAATCTTGTTATTGTTTTACGAATTATAAGATAAATACTTGATTTTTCTTAATTATGTGCGCTTAATTCTTGTGTTAATGTTTCCGGGATATTAATTCAAGTCGGATGTTCTTAGGTGGAGGAGGAATATACCCCCGCCTAAGAATAGATCTAGCATAATTACAATGAGTTGTTCGCGCGCGCCTAGAGATAGGGGGTGACGAACTTTGCGAATTAGGGTGAAACCTAATATGGGAATCCATAGATCGATTTTCTTTGCTATTCTAGGGGTTACTATAAGAGAAAGAGATTTCCACTAGTTAACCTAGGTTTAGAGCGTTATTAAGCCTCGAGAGAGGGTTTAATATACGTTAGGGAGTCCTACGGATCAAGTCAAGTGAATAAATCATATGGTTCGGTGTTAAATAACAAGTGAAGTCTAGGTGGATTCTTCTGAGGGTATCGTCTAAATCAAGTGAGTCTTTCTAAAAGTTATCTCCCCAATTTAGTCTTTTTGTCTTTGCGTCTTAGCTTAGTAGTTAATTAGTTTTAGATTAAACAACCAATCACTTAATATTAATGCTAAATAATAGAAAGAAAGTTAGTATTAATACTTTTAGTTCCTTTGGGTTCGACAATCCGGTCTTGCCTTAACTATACTCTTTGTTCGATAGGTGCACTTGCCTTAAATCGTTGTCGAGTTAGTTTCAGAGTTCGATCATTCTCTTTATAAATTTTAAAACTCGACAAAACAACGATCAAGTTTTTGGCGCCGTTGCCGGGGAACTAAAATATTAAGAACACACTATTTTTATTACTTAAGCCATTTTTTTTTATTTTTTTGCAATTTTTTTTTACTTTGCTAATTTTTCCTCTATTTTGCTTTTGGCAGATAATTTTAGTCTATAGAGAAGATGGCTGAATAATTATCGGTGGCAAGCGATGAGGACAATTCCTACTAAAGCGACCGGTGTCTTCAACCTCGGCGTGGTCACGGTCTCTCGCGGTACACCCGGAAATACAATATGATTCGAATTTAGGAGGCGTGGCGAATCACGAGTACCCACTCTATGGATATGGCATGGAAAACGAGCAAGCTCACTATACGGGTAACTATTCTAGACCACAAAATAATTTTTATGATAACACTTATAATGCAGGTTGGAGGTACCATCCCAATTTCTCGTGGGATGATCAAAGTAGCCAAAGGCCGGAACTTCCTCCAAACTTTCAACAACCACCTCACCAACAGGAAGAGGAGTCGAACCTTGAAGAGATGCTAACAAAATTCATGGCAGCTACAGATAAACGTCTCCAAAAAAATGAGACAACACTTAATAACCAACAAGCATCGATCAAAGGGATCGAGAGCCAAGTTGGGGAACTTACTGAGTCAGTTGGGGAACTTACTAAGTCAGTTATACAACTTGCTAAGCTGATCTCAGAACTACCACAAGGAAGCTTGCCAAGTAATACTAAAACTAACCCGAGTGAGCAAAATCAAGCCATTTATGATAGTGAAGGGTTAGACGAACCAAACTCAAGGGAAGAACCTGTAGTAAGTGAAGGTAAGGTTGAAGTGTGCCATGATATACCAAAACCGGCAATTACAGAGTACCAACCTATTATGCCATATCCCGATGCAATAAAGAAAGACCACACAGAGGAAGAAGTCGGTGAACTCACACTTCGTGTAGACGATGAAACAATCACTCTTCAAGCTCTTGACTCAGCTAGAACATCGAGTAATAAAGGTACGAACGTTAATTCTATTGATAACCATTTGGTTCAACCTTCTTTACTGAGGAAGCATCACAGAAATCACCTAGGTGAGCTAGATCTTAGACCTCGTACCCATAAAGAAATAATTCATGAAGAACTAAGGCTTCAGGTCGATGAATTAGACAAGTGGAAAACACACTTTAAAGAGAAACTAGGAATACACGAAGTGAAACCAAAGGAAACCCTAGACGAGCTGATAGCAACAACAAATCACTTCAAAATAGGGGACCAGGTATTGCTGAATAAGGAAGACCCTCGAATCGCCAATTCAGACCTCAAGACAAACGAAGAAATCACTTTTGAGGTACTTAATGTCTTCCTATACGGGCCAGTCGAGGTAAGCAATCCTAAATTCAATACTTTTGAGGTAAACACTACTCGACTTAAATTTTATATCAAAAATCGAGTTGATCGCATGAGGAAGGATTTTCACCTCCTCAAACCACTATGACCATACGAATGAAAGGTAAAGTCTAGCTTAAGACTATAAACGAGCGCTTCTCGGGAGGCAACCCGAGCACTAACCTCATTTAATTTTCATATTTTATTTTAATATTTTTTTTTTTTACTTTCAGCATCTAACTACAAACTAACCGAATAAGTGAAACACGATTCCCATACCACACGACCTTGCACACGGCCGTGGCGCAAATGTGGCATGTGGACACCACGGAAATGAGGCACATAGGCGTGGACCGTATCACAATTTACTTTTATCTTTTTTTTATTTTCATTTTTATTTTTATTTTTATTTTTATTTTCATTTTTAATTATTTATTTTCATTTATTTTTCATTTTTATTTTTATTTTCTTTATTATTTTCTTCTTATTTTTCGTACCTTTTAGATTTAGCTTAGGATACAATAAAATCAAGTCGGCTACTCCGAGGATTCAAATTCAAGCGGTTCAAGCGCTTCCCACATTCACGTCCAATCGATCCGGTTTCTTTTCATTAACTTCATCCAAAATTTGGAAGTTTCACTTCTCTCCCTATCTTTTGATTTTCTCACTATATTGCCATTTTATCTATCTTTGTACATTGGGGCAATGTACATCTTAAGTGAGGGGGTTTAACTATAGTATTATTTGAAAATCCACTGAATTATGCCTTGTCTTAAAGTAAGTTTCTCATATTATGATTAGAATGAAATTTACGATGATTTATGATTTTTATTGATATGTTTTAGATTAAGTCATTGATAATTGTGCATTGATAATTAAATTCTAAGAATACTAGAGAATCGGGCATGATAAGTCTATTTTTCAAGAATTAAAATTTTTTTAGGATGTCTACGAATTTGAATATTACTTTGAAGTTTAAAATTTACGAGGTTGATATCAAAAACCCATAATTTTTGTGAGATTTTGAGCCTTATAGAGCATATATTCTTTTTCTTGCTCACTTTGTTGATTATGAGTGTGTCAACATTGATTTGTTATTCTAGAACTTGCATCGATTATACATGTCGAGACCACACCTTTGATTTGATATCTGAGAGATGATAAAGGCACCTAGGATTTAACCCACTCACTCCACTAAAAAGCCTACCTTAACAACTAACCCCTAGTGAACCCCATTTAATCCTAACAACCCTTTTTATTGACTCACCCACTAATATTAACTTAAAAAACCTTTGTATTTGTTATCACCATTCTTTTTTTTACTACCCTTTTTGTCGAGATTTGATTTTGAGCAGTTACCCAAATATGTTCTATATTTCAGTTGTACTTTCTTATTATTGTAAATAGTTAATGCTATGTGTTCCTAAAAAAAAAAAAAAAAAAAGAGAGACAAAGTATATTCATTATTAGTTTTATTAGTCCTACAAATTAAGTGAGCTTACATTTTAAAATTCCACATCTTGAAGAAAAATCTCATATTATTAGTATTACAAGTTTTTAGTTGATGTAATTATTAGCTCATTTTTCTAGTTAGGTAATTTGTCAATTCAATCTCGATTTTAACCCTCTAATTCAGCCTATATCCACACCCTTTAACCTAAGCCTTGTTACAACCCTAATTAAAGACCTTGTGATTTGTGTATCATCTCATATTACAGTGGTGGAGATTTGATTTTCATGCAAGCCTATGGGATTAACTCTTCATGTTCGACTTTTGAGTGCCTATTTTTGAACCTTAAACACTTTGAGTGATTTGAGTGAATCTTTAGTGAGGATGTCAACCCTTGTAGGTTTTGGATCAGAGGTAATTATTTAGATGAAGGGAAACACCTATGTTTTGTGCTACAAATGTATGACTTAGATTGTTTGAATCTTTAGGACTCTTTGAGTTGAATCATCCATGTATGAATTATCCTTGAATTATGATGAAACATTATCAATGACTATTAAGAATTGAGGGAAGTTTGTTTTAATTATGAGTTGAGAATTTTGCTTGAGGACAAGCAAAAGCTTAAGTGTGGGGGTATTTGATGAACCATAAAAGTAAAATATTTAAAGCCCACATTTAATATACTTTTGGATGATTTAAGCCTCAATTTATGTAAAAAGGTGCTCTTAATCCTTTCTTTTCATGTTTTATACTCGGAAAGCACCCGATGACGAAAAAGAGCGAGAAAGCAGGCTTAAAGCGGACTAAATTGGGCCAAGCCATGAAATCGGCACGGCTGGACTTCAAGCCACTGCGGTCGTGCCTCCTTAATTATCTAGAACACGGCCTAGCCACGATTTACACGGCCGTGCCTCATCAACTGAGTCCAACACGGCTGGCCACGATTCACACGGGCGTGTGCCATGGCGTGTCCCTGCCGCGGAAAAGAGGAATTTTACTCAGATTTGGATGCTTGGAGGCAAAGAAACACATTCCTAAGTCTACTTAAACTCACAAATAGGAATTGCACTAAAATTAGGATACTTGGAGGCCAAGTAACACATCTCAAAGCCTATATAAACACCCCAGGTAGCAACTTAGAAGGGGAGTTCGGCAGAAGCCTTACGCGGGGCTTTTTGTCGAGGCGATGAGCTAGGCCAAGAGCCGAGCCAAGCAGTCGATTCGTGGGAATCACTCGAAGATAGCAGTTGATCCATCTCAAGAAGCCGAAATTCTACTCAAGGCGGCGGATATCTCCTTTAATTCCTTGAGGGAGTTTTAGGGATTTCTTATGTTTTGCTTTATCTTTTCTCTTGAGATGTTTTCTTTTATTATTATGAACTAAACCCTTGAGATACAGAAGGGGATGAAACCTAGATGAATCTTGTTATTGTTTTACGAATTATAAGATAAATACTTGATTTGTTCTTAATTATGTGCGCTTAATTCTTGTGTTAATGTTTTAGGGATATTAATTCAAGTCGGATGTTCTTAGGTGTAGGAGGAATAGACCACGCCTAAGAATAGATCTAGCATAATTCTGATGGAGGAGTTGTTCGCGCGCCTAGAGATGGGGTGTGAAACTTTGCCGGATTAGGGTGAAACCTAATATGGGAATCCATAGATCGATTTCTTTGCTATTCTAGGGGTTACTATAAGAGAAAGAGATTTCCACTAGTTAACCTAGGGTTAGGCGTTATTCGCCTCGAGAGAGGGTTTAATATACGTTAGGGAGTCCTACGGATCAAGTCAAGTGAATAAATCATATGGTTGAGTGTTAAATAACAAGTGAAGTCTAGGTGGATTCTTCACGAGGGTATCGTCTAAATCAACCTGAGTCTTTCTAAAAGTTATCTCCCCAATTTAGTCTTTTTGTCTTTGTGTCTTAGCTTAGTAGTTAATTAGTTTTAGATTAAACAACCAATCACTTAATATTAAGGCTAAATAATAGAAAGAAAGTTAGTATTAATACTTTTAGTTCCTTTGGGTTCGACAATCCGGTCTTGCCTTAACTATACTACTGTTCGATAGGTGCACTTGCCTTAAATCGTTGTCAGAGTTAGTTTCCAGGTTCGATCATTCTCTTTATAAATTTTAAAACTCGACAAAACAACGATCAAATGTCGTACTTGCAAGGCCAAGTGTAACAGTCTGATTTTGACCCTAATCGGAATAGTGGTTTTGAGACCACGAATTCGAGTTCAAAAAATATTTTAAAATTATTTTCAGTGTTTATTATGTGTGAATTTTCTTGTGTAAAATTTTCGTGTTTTAATTTCGTCGTTTGAGTGTCCGATTAAATAAAAGGGCTTAATCGCGTAAAATGAAAATTTAATGGTTAAATAAGAAAGTGCCTAATTGTTGTTGCCTTTATAATTTTGAGGTTTTATGATGCAAATAGCCCACTATATAAGTTAGTGGACGGAAAAGGACTTATATAAACTTATTGTATATGTTTTCTATATTAATTTGTAAAGGTTAATTAAGTAAAATAATAATAATGATAATATATGTTATATTATATCACAAATTAAAAACCCATGTTCTCATCTTCTTTGACCGAAACTAAAGAAAATAAAAATAAAGAAACTTAAGCTAGGTTCGACCATCTTTGACGCTTGATTCAAGGTTAGTTTTGTTCGGTTTTTGATAATTTTTACGTTTTTGTAATCGTTGCTTTGAATACTTCAAGACCCATGCTTGAATTTTTATTTTGATGAAGATTTTGAAATGTGCCATTGATGAGTTTGTAATTTTTATGATGTTAGTTGATAAATTATGAAATATATGTGTTAGATTAATATGTTTTGTCTTTGAATTTTTGATGAATTTGAGTAATTAGGGCTAAATTGTAAAAATAAATTTTTGAGGACTAAAATGTGAAATAAATGAAATGTATGGACTTGTAAGGGCATGGGTGATATTCGTCCTAGCTATGGTGATGTGAAATTTTGTGTATTTTGTGTTTTATGCGATAGGGACTAAATTGCAAAAAGTGTAAAATGTCGAGGGCAAAATGGTAATTTGCCCATTTATGTGTTTTTGGATTAAATTGAATGAATATGTGGTTAAATTAGTTAAATTTGAATTTATTTAGATCAAGAACGGAAGAAAGCGGAATTAGATCGGGGAAATCGAAAGTAGTCGAATAGTCGATTAAACCGTCAGAACAACATCAGAGAGGTAAGTCTATAAGCATTTAAATGTTGTTAAACTTGAGAATATATATATATTATGTGATGTAATGAATTATTCGAATATATATGTGTTTGGCCGAATGTGATTTGAGATAGGGAACTTGTCAGAAAGTCTCAAATGCGAACTCGAGGAATAGATAAGATACATATGTCATGACATAGGATTTTCGATATGTGTTATCATGTAAGACCATGTCCAGGACGTTGGCATCGACTTGTGTTTACGTGTAAGACCATGCAGGACATTGGCATCGTATTTGATTCGTGTAAGACCACATGCGGGACGAGTGGCATCGATATGTGATTACATGTAAGACCACGTGCGGGGCGTTGGCATTGTCACGAGCTTCCGACTATCCGCGTATCCTTTTTAATTCGAGCGGTTCAACGGGCAATGTGAAGTAAAGATCGAATGTGAAATTGAATTACAGGTTCGGGTATGTGTTAGTTATTTGTTTATATGGAAACAAGGTAAGTTGGTTATTTGAAAAGATAAAAGGTTATGTGAATATGAATTATGTGTTAACCTATTTGAACATATAAATGATTCGCCAATTGTTGTATTTGTAATAATGAAAGTGAAATTATATATATGTATATGAATGATTATGTTCGGCCATATGGTATATGTATGTGAGGTTCAAATATGATCCAGTAGTAAATGATGACTTGTATTTGATATTATACATATTCGGCCTTGTTAACAAAATGTTAATATGTAATTATTGTTATATATGTTTTTGCTTATGACTTACTAAGCTTAAATAGCTTCTTGTGTATGTGTTTTGTTTACCTCTATTTTATAGATTTTGAAGTCACGTTACGAGCTCGAGGATCAAAGCCAAAGCCTATCACACTATCGACTATTTCTTTCGGTATTTTACTAAGTTGAACTCGGGCTTATGGCATGTATAGCCTAGATGGAATGTTTGATTTTGGGACATGTGTATATATATATAAAGCCATGCGAAAATGGCTTGATGACTTTGTTTAGGTTCGGTTATATGAGTTCTTGTTTAAATGTTTAGTGTGTTTGGTTTTATCATTTTGACCATGGCTTAATTATATGCGGTGTATGGTTGTTATATTAGTTAATATTATGGTAAATGTTTTGATACATATAAAATGTGTGGTATGTTTGGATTTGGTTTTTAAATGAGTTTGGTTAGGTCTTATAAAATGAGCTATGTATATAAAGGTTAGAAGCTATTTATATGTTCGAATGTGTATAGGTTATATTGATTAGGTTTGTATTGGTATGTTTGCATTGGTGAAACGGTTTAGAAATGGTGGAATATGTGTATAAGAATATTCGGCTAAAGTATTAGACTCATATAAATGGGTATGTGATATGGTTTATGTTATGTATTGAAGTTATCTTAGATGACCGAATATATAGTTAGTGATTGGTTATGTGTGTATGTATTTAAAGAATGTGAATTGGGTGTACTTTTAGTGTAATTTGTGCACAAATGGTTCAAATTAATATGGCCATTTACGCATGAACTTGTGTCAAGAGAAGAAATATATTGGGTCATTGAAATGATACTTGTTTAAATGAGTATATGTGAATGTATGACTAGTATGCCTTGTGGTTAATTAATGGAATAAGTTAATATTGATTCGGTAATTATGCGTAGATATAATTTAGACATTTGAAAATATGCATATGATGTTATAGTAAATAAAGCATGTTTGGTTATGTTTTATATTACCAATGCCGTATAAATGATTAAATGAAAATTTTAATAGTAAAGTTTGGTTTGTTTGAAGTTTAAATTTGTATATGTGCAAGAGTTATTATATATTTATAATATTAATTTTGATATATGACTAATGGAATAGTTGTTTTGTTATACGTTCTTTATATGATATTTTTAGATAGATCTTTGGATTATGTTTTAACTATGCAAAGTTTTGAATGTTATGATTTTTTTAAATTCGATATTTGATTAAATTACGAGCCTTGATGTGATTGAATTTTGAGTTGTGAAATGTAACAAATATCTGTATGAAGCTGTGACATGACCGGTAATGCCTCGTAACCCCAATCCGGCGACGGATACGGGTTAAGGTGTTACACCAAGACCAGCGGGAGATGGTGAATGAAAGCGAAAGCATACAACTAGTGGCGAGCCTATAACAATCTGCTTTTTCAATCTTTGAAAGCGGTGGTTTGAGAACCCCATTTTCGATATTCGAGTCTTCAATATTATTATTTAACATTTATGAGGTTAGTATAAAATTTAATTAAAGTTTGATCCCTTAATTTGTCAATTGGATAGTTAATTATGGTACAAGAACTAAATTGTAAAAGTGATAAAATTTTATCACTATGAATTTTTAATTAATTGAAGACCACTTTGAGCGGTGGTGATGGAGAACTATCATCCACCTAATTGGCTAATTAATGTTAACATTAGTTAATTATTAATTAATTAAGTTAATTATAATTAATTAAAGTTTAATCTTAGTATAAAGATACATTACAAAAATAAAAAATAAAAAACGGTCACTTTAAGTTTGTTTATTGTAATTTTTATATTTCGAGGTCGGAAGCTTGATTTAGCTAACTTGTGTACCAATTTGTAAAACCTTTAAAGTTTTCAAAATTTTTCATTTTATTTCTTGAAGTTTTTGGTGATAAATTGTTTGATTTTAAGCCTAGAAGTGAAAAATGACAAGTTTGTAAAGTTTAATTGCTAGTTTTGAAAATAAGGACTAAAATGCATTAATTTACAAAATGGTATAATATTTCTAAAATTTTGTATAATATAGGGTTATAAAAGGATGAAACTGAGACCGGTTTCAAAATCAAAGCTCAAATTTGAAAGTTATGGCAATTTCAATTTTAGGGACTAAATTGAATCAAAATAAAAACTTTAGGAAATATTTGAAAAGTGAAATTGAAGTGACTTATTTTTATAATAAGATGAAATAAGGTATTTGGAATTGATAAATTGAAATGGATTATCGTATAGATCGGGAATTGAATCAATCAAAGGATAATCGAGGAAAACGTAAAATTACGGATTAGTTCTCGACATCTTATTTGTTGTTGTTTCTGCCAAGTAAGTTCATATGGGACTTACTTTATTAATTCATGATTTTTTTTTGTTTTGTTTTTTTTTTGTTTTTCTTTCTAGTTTGAGTTGTTATCAATATAATGTCTTTTGGTATCTAAGGGACTATATCATAAAATATGAAATATATGACAAATACGAATAGGTACATGGTATGGAATGGATGTGAAATGTTATATGATTAGATGATATGTATATGACGATGTTACAAGGATTGGAATGATACAAAAACGATAATTGATGTGCCGTGTGAACTTAGAAATCAATTAGGATACGAATAACATACCATTACGGTCCCAAAAAGGAAAACAGGTGTTTTATCAAGGATTAATATGATGATTTGAGATCCATCATCTATTGCGGATTCTCTGAAGCTTGTGAGAGCAACTTAAGTTTGAAGCTTGTGTGAGCAAATCAGTCTCATGTATCCTATTTAAATTTATTATAATTCTCAGAGCGAAAATAGAAATGAAAACGTTATTAAATTGTAATGAAATGATTGAAAAGAATTCTTATGAATGGAATTATACATGTTTGCAATTTGGTTATTGATAAGTGCTAAAAGTAACATGTTTTAACCTCATTATTAATGCGTTTTTGGGTGATTATTCGATGTTACACAGCCTTGTGTCCCCTGATGTTGATATAAGAACCAAGACAGTATGCTCCACACGGTCTCACACATGGGCGTTTGGTGGCCGCCGTGTGGTACAAGTCGATATACCCGTTAATTGGCACACGGCTAGCAGGCGTGTGACTTGGCCGTGTTGCATAAGTCGGTATACCCTACGATTCGCGCGGCCTAGCACACGAGCATGTGTGGCCACCGAAGGGCACACGGGCTGACACACGCAGGCGTGTGGGTGGCCGTGTGACCCAAGTCGATATGTACTGTTTTCACCTCAGTGGAGACACAGGCGTGTGCGGTGGCCGTGTGAGACACACGGCTTGGTTATTCTGAGCGTGTGTCCTGCGTATTGAGAAAAATTTTCAAAGTTACGTAGAAGTTTTATAAGTTATCGGTTTAGTCCCGAACCGCTCCTAAAGCATGTTTAAGTCCTCGTAGGCTATTGTAAGGACAAATTGAATGATGATTGTATGAAATGGTTGAATGTATGAGAAAAAAATCTGTTATATATGTTAAAAGTCCAGTAATGCTCCGTAATCCTATTCCGGCTTTGAATAAGGGTGAGGTGTTACAAAATAAATAAATGACGGATAAACTTGGATATAATTTGCGAATATAGACAACCAGAAAAGAACTGACACTATATAACAACGCGACCCATTTTCTATATTGTTGTTAACACTCAAAAGTTTTGGTGGATAAGGTTGACCGCCACACTTTGGGATGGAGAACAAAGTGATAAGATCGGGTTGGTGAATGCCACAAGAAAGGAATTTCTTGATAAGTTTGATAAGTTCTTAAAGAACAAAGAGCTTTACTTAAATGATTTTTTATCATACAATGTCTAACCATTACAAAGTTTAAACTAAACTATTTATAGGGAAACAAAGGTAACACGAATGACCACAAATCAACCATTAATATTGTTCTAAAATATTCTTAAAGTTATTGAATTGGTTCTCTTCACCAAACATCTAAGGGAGTTTCATAAATTCGTTCATTCATCCTTAGCTAAGAATGAAGATGTTTAAGCTTCCATCTATGCACTTGAAATAATGTTGGTGGCTGCTCATTAATGTATGCACCGATTTTATGCATGCTTAAAGGCTAAGCAAGCTCTAGTAGTCACATTCAACTCCTATGGTGGACGGTGGCCTTTAATTGTTTATGGGAAGTTTAAAAAGTCAGCTTCTAGAAGGCTTCTCCATGGCTTCATTCAGCTCCCAACTTAATGATGCATTAACTCAATTTTGGTGTTGACCGAATGGTCACTTTCAATGCCCATATGAACGACCAACTTTACAAGTGAACAAAATTGATGCTCTTGCAAACCGAACAACCTCATGGTGTGAAAACACTTGATTCCTTTTGGCAAAAATGAGCAGCCCTTTGAAGCTCTAAATAGGCTGGTCATTGGACTCCACTAGGACAATTATAACATGCATTAGGACACCATAAATGCAACAATAAAGCTGTAGTATATTTGGACATAATTTAACACACTTTTAAGAAACATTAAACACGCTTAAGACATCTAATAAACATGCAATAAAAAGGCATAACATTAAAAGACGTATTTAAGACTCGCCACTCTAAGACACATTAAAACCATGTAATAACAATGACACAATTATAACACTTATTAAAGACAAAATAATAAATAAACTTAATTTCAAAAAAAGTATAGAATTAAATTACTAAATTAAAATGAATCATTGGCTTCCAACGTCCACATGAAAAATTTTGCAAGAAATTAAACAATCTCATCTTGCATTTAGGCCCTTCGATCTTGGCCTAATCTCGGGTTCTTTTAATCGAATCACATGTAATGACCGATTTTTCGGTGGTGTCGAAAATAATGATTCGGGATCACTAAATCCGGCAAGGGAGTTCAAAAATTTAATAAATTAATGTATTAGTCAAGTGTGATTTTAGAAGTATTTTTGAATTAGTGAATTTTGTGATTTAAAAGAATTTATTAGGTAAATTGGGTCGAAAACGAGGTATCGAGACCTCGAATTTATAAACCGAGCCATAAATATTTTTAAAAATATTTATGGAGTGTCATTGAGTTAGTATTAAAGTTTCGTTAGAAAATTTTAACGTTTTGATAGTTAATTAATTAAAAAGGACTAAATTGTAAAATGTGTAAAAACTTGTTAGAGTGATGAAATAGCTTAAGTGTCTAAGAAGGAAGGATTTAAAAGGCAATTAGACCCAAAATGTATGGGCTGGACGGTATGGGCAAAGAAAATAAGTAAGGAAACAATGTGAACAAGAGGCAAAATTGGAAAACAAGTAAACTTAATAGTTAAAATTTAATTTTCATGAGAAATCTAGATATTTTCTTCATTTTCCTTCAGCAAAAAACCATGGGAGGTCTCCAAGAAGCTGGTTTCTCATATTTTTGGCACCATTTGAGTTTATTTCTTGCTCTTTTCTTGTAATTTTTGTGTCTTTAAGACTTTTGCAATTAGGTCCAACTATCCAATTCATTAGTTTTTGATTTTATGGGTAATCTTGGAAGTTACCATTGATGAGTTCTGGATGTTTATAATGAATTAACATGGAATTGAAGTTTTAATTTTGTTATATGATGATTTTATCAAGTAATTTCAATAGAAATTGATTTTAGGACCTAATTGTGAAAAAGTTAAGAATTAGGGTTTGGTATTAAAGTTCTGAATATTAATGCCTGTATGGTAGCCTAAAATAATTAGGTAAATTGTCAATTGAGAAAAATTAGCTCAATTGATGGGTGAATTGCTGCAGGAATAAATTGTAAAAACTATAAAATTTAGGGTAAAAGTGTAATTTCGAAAATTGAAGGGTATAAATTGTAAAGTGAATTAGAAATGGAATAGGTGCTAATGAATTTTAAAAACTTTATAGTTTGGTTCTATTTCATGCTCGGGTCAATAAAAGAGCTTTTCGTAAGCTCGATTAAGACTCGGATTTAATTGTATATTATATTATGAATGTGTTTAAGACATGAATGTTTGTTTAAAATGATATAATTACAAGTATGTTTGACGGTAGTTGCTCGACAACGATTTTAGCATCTTGTAACTTTCGGACCCAACGGTCAGGTCGATTAAGGGTGTGAAATTTAGTGGTATCAGAGCTACGATTTAGTTAATTCTAGGGTGAATCATAAGCGCGTACAAGTCTAGAAATATATGACACAATAACCTGTGATAGTGTGATGCCTTCAGATCCGATTTGAATCTATTTTCCTTATAGATAATCATGCCGGCTGAATTAAATCATGTCGTATATCTGGCGAAGTAGATAGTAACGTTCCCTCTTTTGATTAGGGAGCAGCAAATAGTATGCTCGTTGCGTAAGGGCCTAAAAGTGAGGTGCGAGATGCCTTCTTCCAAATGATGAATTAATGGTGTACACAATTCATGGGAGCTACTCCCTTGGCTCCGCAACCTCTACCCCCAATCGTGCCTCCTACAACACCCCATTGTCCTTAAAATACAGTAAGTGTTCATCGGCCTCTGGTTGATATGATTTGAAAGTGCGGGGATTAAGAATTCAAAGGTAAAAAGGATGACGATCCGGCCCAGCTAGAATTGAATACTGGTTGGAAAATAATTAGCGAGTTTTTGATGAAATGATGTGCTCACCCGAGGATAGTTAGAGATGTGCCATATCACTACTGAGACAAGAAGCTTACAAGTGGTGAACTACTTTGATATCAGTCGTTCCGAAAGACCGAGTGAATTGAGATTTCTTTCTATATGAATTCGTAAAGAAATATATCAGTGTGTGGTACCTTAAAAAGAGAAAAGGAGAATTTTTAGAATTGAAGGAAGGGAGCATGTACGTGGCAAAGTATGAACGGGAATTCATCCGACTTACTAAGTACGCCCGATAGATTATGCCGACAGAAGATGAAATGTGCACATGTTTTGAGTGGGGTCTGAACAAAGATATCCGAATGTTAGTGGGAGCACTTGAATTGAAAAAGTTTGTGGTTTTATTTGAAAGAGCACAAAAGATGGAAGACATGTGCAACAAAAAGAAACTAGCCAAATCGAAGCTCCAAGATTAGATAAGCGGAGTATGACCCATTGTTTTGAGCTCCTCCATCGAAAAAGTCAAAAGATGTTCATAGTCGTTTTACATTTCCGTCAACGTTTTCGAGGGGCCGAGAACATTTAAATTATTTGACAGCCTTGAGCATGAGAAAAACATAACTCTAATTAACACTATCAATTGCGCAGACCATTTAAATTACATAGCTAGTTCCTATGACATCATCCAATTGCACACCCAATCAAACCATGCCGATTTGTTCTTCAATAAAATAAAATGATAATTACGGATCAAGTTATATTTAACAACCGTGTATTGTTCAAAGCATGGAACAATGAGTCTTTCTTGAAATGAAGCCAAAAGCGATACTAAGAGACGATCTTTATCTTTCTCGTAATTTAGACAAAAAAGTGAATATCAAGGCAAACATGAGATGAAGTGCGGTTTCAAATCTCACAGTTCCAACACCAATTTTTTGTTAGCCTTAGGCTAGACTGAAATTTAACTAGACTTGTTAAAATAATAAGCAACCAAAAAAACAAAAGAAATTTTTTTAATTAAAACGGGAAATAAGGAATAAAGGTGGAGACGTTTGAAATTCGCAGTAATGGGACTTACATTTATATATTGAGAGTTGGTACTTGTATATATAGTAGAAGATAGATAAACAATGAAGCACCAAATTTAGTAGAATCCATATCCAAAATTCATTGAAAAATGTAAAGGGCTCGGAAACAGAACATGTTTTTCTCTTGTTGAGATGATGATGATAGCAAGGCCATGGTTAACTTGGTAAGGGAGACTGAAACCGTGACTTGTTCCATGTTTGAGAAGTTGTTGTCCCTTATCTCAGGGCCAAAAGAACAATGAAAGAATACCAGCTGGTTGTTAGTTTCCAGAATCGAATAGTAAACAGGAAGAGACATTAATGAATTTGAAAATGTTGATGCTGGTTGTGGGTCAGGCGATGAACACATCATGTTGAGATGCAAAACCAGCTAAAGGACTCGTATTGGCTAAAAACCAGTAGTAATAATAATAAAGAAATAATTTCATTCCCACACATGTGTTGCTGCATAAAAAAAATAAATTGTTAGAAGCAAGCGGATCTTGCCTCCTAGCAGAACCTAATCAACAAGACAGCTATAACAATAAGACTAGACAAGTTAAAAGCAAATGATTCATTAATACAAGGCATTGAATGTAGTACCACCGTGCGCATTATTATATAATATTTGTAGATATGGATATTATGGCATGAAAACTAGTAGTGTTTGTTGCTACCGAAGGGTGATGAGTTGTTGTGATTGTGGAGAGGAGACACAGCAGAAACATTTTGGCGATCGTTGTGGGGATCGAGATCGAGTTAGTTCATGTTGCTTGCTTCCAATTGATATTTAAAATGATTGAGATTCCTCGTGTCTGCCCTCAACCTGTAATATAAATGTTGAGCAGATGGTAAGGGGACTACAGCAAATAGCTAAGCAGAGTTGAAAACACATATCGCTTTTGCATAACAAGAAAATGGCAGCCTCTTACCATGCTCGATCAAACAGCTTGCCCTCAAGGCAACACCCCATCGTTTCACAAATCGACGAGAACTTGAACCGATTGAGGGCATCTCAATCAGCCTCTACATCATCATCGATAGGCCACAATCTAAGTGGTCTTCAGGATTTGCATGAATGTGTAGATGTATTGCTTCAATTTCCCCTCACCCAACAAGCTCTCGCCCAAGAGAAGCAAAGGGAAATGGTTGAAGAGCTTTTGGATGGATCTCTCATGCTCTTGGATGTATGTACCACTGCCAAGGATGCCTTGTTGCAGACAAAGGAATGCACACAAGAGCTTCAATCAATTTTGCGCAGAAGACGTGGAGCCGAAGGGCTTGCTAATGAGTTTAGGAAATACTTGACATCTAGGAAAGCCATGAAAAAGGCAATCTGCAAGGCCTTAAAGAACTTGAAGCATATACAGAATAAACTCAGTACTCCTGGCGAGAATGGAGCTGTGATTAGCGTCTTAAGAGATGTAGAAGCAGTTACCATCAGCGTGCTAGAATCCGTATTGTCCCTTATTTCAGGGCCAGAGGCAGAATCAAAATCGAGCCGTTGGTCGCTGGTTTCGAAGCTAATGCACAAGATGAAAGTAATGTGCGAGGAAGAACAGAAAGCAAATGAAATTTTGAGTGCTGAAGCTGCAGTGCGTTCCTGCATCAAATCCGAAAACATGAAGCATGTCGAGAACGTGCAAAAGGAGCTTCAAAGCTCAGAGTTGAGCATCCAAGATCTTGAAGAAGGCCTTGAAACCCTCTCCAGGCGTATGATCAAAACTAGAGTTCTTGTTCTTAATATCATCAGCTGTTAAATATTGGCATCGCAGTTGTACATATATACTGTAATATTGCAGAGGTTATACAATAATAAAGAAATACAAAGATTATACAATCTTCTTTCTCAAAATTCTACCTCTTGTAAAATCATTTAGTTATATTTCCAAAATGGTTGCAGTAATTTTTTACTTCAAACATATTCAACCACGAACAAGAAAAAACTTCAAAAATACTTTTATCCAGCACATGCTAATATCCAAAACTTACACCCGAATCCCAGTAACTTAGACCTACCTTTAATTTTCCCAAGTTGAATTATACAGCCTCATCATCACAACTGGTATCTTGGAATATCTCATGAAACATTTCTATGAATATGTGAGCTGCCAGGATTCCTCTTGTCCCACTGAAGACAATGGAAGACTTGCTAAAAATTAAAAACTCCATGCCCGTCAGTTTATCACATGGAAGATGGCAATGAAAAGATGCTAATTTGATATTATGTTAATCATAAAATTTTCTTATGTTAGGGGAAAAGGAAGCAAGGATCAGAACGTGTATCTTGTTCAACTTCAAACCCTTCTTTACTTGGTTATCAAATTGCATGAAAAATAATGGTAAGTGCTAACACACACGTGGAAATAATGAATTGGTTGTCTGTTTTTCCTTAATATATTTGAAAAATGTCACCAACTCCCGTGCATTGGCAACTAGGATGGTTTCAACGTGTGCAAAGAAACGGCAAGGATATATATATATTAAAGTGCTTGAATAGTGAGCTGGAGAGATGGTAGAGGGGAGACATTGCATGAACATTGCTGCCATGCCCTTTGATCGAGATCTTAATTAATCATGTCAACATTAGCAGATAGTAGAAGCATTTGAGATTCCATTTGTCTCCATGGATTGATATGCATATACATATATCTATATATATATATATATAACTTGGGAGCAGATGCCTAGTATTTCAGTGAAAGTTGCAAGAAACGTTGATTCAACAAATAGGCTTCTTTGCTCAGAACAAAAAAAATGGCAGCCACTCGATCCAACAGTTTCCCCCGCTCATCTAGACAACACCCACTAGCAACAGAAGTTAATGAGCATTTGAATAGATTGAGGGCTTCTAAGGAGGCATCTACTTCATCATCATCAATAAGCCATAAACTAAATGGATTTCAAGATTTGTATGATTGTGTTGTTAAGTTTCTTCAGTTGCCTCTGTCCCACCATGCTTTGGCCCACGAATGTGCTGATGAGTTGTTGGATGGTTCTCTTAGACTCCTCGACCTTTGCAGCACTGCTAAAGATATTGTGCTGCAAACAAAAGAAAGCGCAAGTGAACTTCAATCGGCTTTGCGTCGAAGGAAAATCGGTGAAGCTGAGATCGTAAGTGAAGTGAGGAAATACATGAGCTCCAGGAAAGTTGCCAAAAGACTATCCACAAGGCATTGGGAAACTTGAAGGTCATACAAAGGAAAAACACAGTCTCACCTTCAGAAACTGTTAGCATGCTGAAGGAGATTGAAGCAGTGACTTGTTCTATGTTTGAGGATTTGTTATCTCTCATCTCTGGACCAAAGCCTGGAAGTTGGTTATCAGTTTCGAAACTATTGCATCAAAGAAGAATAGCGTGCGAAGATGCTAGAAGGAACGTGAATGAATTCGAAAAGGTTGATGTTGCTTTGAAATCCTTCGGAATAACCAAATCTGAGATCATAAATCTTGAGATGCAAAACCAGCTAAAAGACTTGGAGCTGTTTATTCAGGATCTTGAAGATGGACTTGAATGCCTCTTTAGGTGTATGATCAAAGCAAGAGTCTCGCTTCTTAACATCCTTACCCTGTAAAAAAGCAAACCCAATTTTGGGTTACATCATGTATAGAAATCAAATATACATACATACATACAAACATATAAATGAAATACTCTTTTCCATTTCCATACGACAAAAGCTCCCTGTTATTTTTCCTCTTTCAGTAGCATTTGTTTTAACCTTCTTTTCTTCCAGAGAAAACAAAAAAGTTACATAAAACAGTAACTAGATAGTAATGAAACAAAGTTAACCTTGGGTTTTTGTATTTTACTTTCTTCTTAAATATGATGCAATTAATTTATCAAGTTTGAGGCTGGTAGGATTCCTTTTGTATCTAAATTAAACAACAATCAATCCATTCACACGGATGCATGCATTAATAGTGATAACAGCAAGCTTATATTCAAATCTATCACACGTTTCAATTGATGAAAAATGGTGAGGCCAGCTTGTTGCCAAATATCAACCATTAAACTCCACCCTTTTTTTCTATTTGTTGGCAATATGTGTAGAAATTATTAAGCTTGCATGTAGATATTGCCTCCCTCCGCCACAACAAGATAATCGTATAATAAACTCCACCCATTTTTCTGTTTGTTGCCAACATGTGCAACATGCACATATTGCGTGCAAATCCCTTGTTTTTACAAATAGTTGAATTGTAGTAGGAACAAAATGACTCTCCAAATAAATAAGGGAGGTGAGTTTATGTCAACTGAATTCAACACCTTTCGTGAAGCAAATGGAACAAACAAAGAGTCCACAACACCTTATATATCTGAGCAAAATCACGTAACAAAATGCTAGAACTGCACTGTTGTTGAAATCTGCGAAGCATGGTGAAGCAGCTTGCCGCAACAACGGAATATGCAACTGAAATTATGCTCCACTTGGTCTTCTAGTCTATAGAGACTAGATCTCTTCAAAAATGGTAAGTTCAAAAATGGTAAGTACAATGACTAAATGGTAAAATTCTCATTTCTACAGTAAAAGGGCAACGATGTAATTTTCACCCCCAATGAATTCATATTAAAGGTTGAATGTGAGTTATGAGATTTGAGTGGCTAAATAATTATTTGTTCTGAAGAAATTGATCTAAAGGGTAAAACGAAAATTTTTCCAAAAGGGCATTTTGGTCATTTCTCAAGAATATACACAACCCCTCCAAAAAGAAAATATTCACAACATATACAAGTGGAAACCCAAATACCAAAACCTAAGTAACTCGACTCTCAAAACTAGTTCCAAGTGGAGTCGCCTAGTTGAATAACGTGTTAGTTGAGAACCTAGCAAGCTAGACACGAAAACCTAAAAACGTAGTGTTGTCACTAACCAATCCGAGCTAGTTTGGTTAACCACATATTGCCTAAAGTTTGAAGACTAAACTTAATATGAATATAAAGAAGAAAAAAAAACTTAAATACTACCCCCTGATCTCATTACCAAAATCTAGGTTTGGGAGTATGATTATGTGCGTAGAATGTTTGAGAATCCCTACAACGCCAATTCAAAGATAATCCTATGAAGTTTGGTGCTTAGGGTTTTTAATCAAAATTCTAAGCATGAATTTAAATATACGACCTACCTTCAAAAACTAAAAGAGAGATAAAACTAAAATCCAATAATTAACATAGGATATTAAAAGAAAATTTAATTCTAAAATTAATACCAAAAATTGAAATTCAATAAATTTAACTTAAATGTATAAAATTAAATTTAACTTGAAATACTGAGATTGACGATTAACACTAAAAATTTTAAAATTTTAAAAATCTAATATTTAAAATCTAAAACAACAATGTAGCTCTAGTTTTTCAAATATTTTGATATAAAAAAAAAGTATATTAAAAATTCTCTACTTAAATCTGCAAAAATTGTTTATAAGTCCTTAAAATTATTTTCAAAGTGTTGGACAAAATAAATTGTTAAAAAGCCTTAAATTAACTTATTTTTTAACAAGTTTTTAAAGTCTGAAGGACTTTTACTGATACTTAGGTGGACAAGTATCGGTAGAACTCAAGATGAAGAGACCTTGAAAAAGCTACAGAATTCTGCCGATAGAACTGGGAGTTCTACCGATAAACCCGGACTTCTATCTATAGAACGCACTCAAGAAAGCAAGGCGGTCTTGGCTTGAGACTTCTATCGATACCCTGGTCCCTTCTACCGATACAACCAAAATCACGTAGCAAAACACAAGAACTACACTGTTATTGAAATGTGCAGAAGCATGGTGAAACAATTGTCGCAACAGTAGAATATGCAACTGAAATTATGCACCACTTGGTCTTCTAGTGTATAGAGACTAGATCTCTTCAAAAATGGTAAGTACAGTGACTAAATGGTAAAATTCTCATTTCTACCGTAAAAGTTCAAGACCTAAATTGCGAAATCAATAAACCAAAAAAAATATAAAACTTAGTCTAAAGTTAAATTTAAATTTGCTAAATACCTAAAATTCTAATTAAAACCTAAAAACTAAATAAATATAAAGGGGCATAAATTTTATCAAATTTAAGTAAGATCTAAACACCTAAACAACTCAAATCTAAAAAAGAACTTAACTTCTAGATGTAAATTTATACACAACTAATTATCACAATATACCAATTTCATCAACATTCCATGTAGAACATGTACATTCAACCATCCCGGATGACCCAACAATGATGACTTTTACTATTTACATATTCTACCATCCCGAGTGGCCCAACAATGATGGCTTTGAATATTTACATATTCTATCATCTTGAGTGGCCTAACAATGATGGTTTTGAATCATTATATCATGTTAAAGTAGCAACACCAACATTGCTTATGTTGCTTATGTTTGGTCTATTGGTCTGATTAATTGTTTTCTGCTGATTTGTTAATTGATTCTTAAGTCAATGTTTAATTTAATCAGTTGTTCTTGTTTTCTAGCATGGTGGGTTGTCATGGGATGTGTCCCTAGTTTTAAGGGTTGTGGTGTGTAAAGGGGTGTAAGCCTATATAAGGCACACAGTTGATTTCAGTAATTATCTATCAGTTTAGTTCAGCTTCCCTTGTTTTTATTGTTTTCCTCTATTATCTGTTGTGTGTTCCTCATTTTGGTATCTAAGCCAGGTTTTTATATTGTTTGTTGTGTCTCCTCTTGGCAAAATCAGTGGCCTTCATGCCATCGGTGGACTTAAGAAACTCAATAATCAGAGCTACAACACTTGGTATACATGTATAACGTTGATGAACAATAAAAGTAACATATTTAAAGCCCACATTTAATATGATTTTGCATGATTTAAGCCTCAATTTATGTAAAAAGGTGCTCTTAATCCTTTCTTTTCATGTTTTATACTCGTGAAAGCACCGATGACGAAAAGAACGAAACGGGCTTAAACGGACTAAATTGGGCCAAGCCACGAAATCAAGACGGCACGGACTTCAAGCCACACGGCGTGCCTCCTTAATTATCTAGAACACGGCCTAGCCACGATTTACACGGCCGTGCCTCATCAACGAGTCCAACACATACCGCCACGATTCACACGGACGTGTGCCATGGCCGTGTCCCGCTAATGGAAAGAGGAATTTTACTCGGATTTGGATGCTTGGAGGCAAAGAAACACATTCCTAAGTCTACTTAAACTCCCAAATAGGAATTGCACTCAAATTAGGTTACTTGGAGGCCAAGTAACACATCTCAAAGCCTATATAAACACCCCAGGTAGCAACTTAGAAGGGGAGTTCGGCAGAAGCCTTCTGCGCGTGGCTTTTTTGTCGGGCGGTGAGCTAGGCCAAGGAGCCAAGCCAAACAGGTCAGATTCGTGGGAATCACTCGAAGATAGCCAGTTGATCCATCTCAAGAAGCCGGAATTCTACTCAAGACGACGGATCTCTCATTCAATTCCTTCATGGAGTTTTAGGGATTTCTTATGTTTTGTTTTATCTTTTCTCTTGAGATGTTTTCTTTTATTATTATGAACTAAACCCTTCAGATACCTGAAGGGGATGAAACCTAGATGAATCTTGTTATTGTTTTCTGAATTATAAGATAAATACTTGATTTTTTCTTAATTATGTGCGCTTAATTCTTGTGTTAATGTTTCCGGGATATTAATTCAAGTCAGATGTTCTTAGGTGGAGGAGGAATATACCCTGCCTAAGAATAGATCTAGCATAATTACAGCGGAGTTGTTCGCGCGCCTAGAGATAGGGTGACGAAACTTTGCCGAATTAGGGTGAAACCTAATATGGGAATCCATAGATCGATTTACTGCTATTCTAGGGGGTTACTATAAGAGAAAGAGATTTCCACTAGTTAACCTAGGGTTAGACGTTATTCGCCTCGAGAGAGGGTTTAATATACGTTAGGGAGTCCTACGGATCAAGTCAAGTGAATAAATCATATGGTTCAGTGTTAAATAACAAGTGAAGTCTAGGTGGATTCTTCCTGAGGGTATCGTCTAAATCAACTGAGTCTTTCTAAAAGTTATCTCCCCAATTTAGTCTTTTTGTCTTTGCGTCTTAGCTTAGTAGTTAATTAGTTTTAGATTAAACAACCAATCACTTAATATTAATGCTAAATAATAGAAAGAAAGTTAGTATTAATACTTTTAGTTCCTTTGGGTTCGACAATCCGGTCTTGCCTTAACTATACTACTGTTCGATAGGTGCACTTGCCTTAAATCGTTGTCGAGTTAGTTTCGTGTTCGATCATTCTCTTTATAAATTTTAAAACTCGACAAAACAACGATCAAGTTTTTTGGCGCCGTCTTGAGGAACTAAAATATTAAGAACACACTATTTTTATTACTTAAGCCATTTTTTTTTATTTTTTTGCAATTTTTTTTTACTTTGCTAATTTTTCCTCTATTTTGCTTTTGGCAGATAATTTTAGTCTATAGAGAAGATGGCACTGAATAATTATCAGTGGCAAGCGATGAGGACAATTCCTACTAAAGCAGCCAGTGTCTTCAACCTCGACGTGGTCACCAGTCTCTCGCAGGTACACCCAGAAATACAATATGATTCGAATTTAGGAGGCGTGGCGAATCCTGAGTACCCACTCTATGGATATGGCATGGAAAACGAGCAAGCTCACTATACGGGTAACTATTCTAGACCACAAAATAATTTTTATGATAACACTTATAATGCAAAGTTGGAGGTACCATCCCAATTTCTCGTGGATGATCAAAGTAGCCAAAGGCCGGAACTTCCTCCAAACTTTCAACAACCACCTCACCAACAGAAGAGGAGTCGAACCTTGAAGAGATGTCGACAAAATTCATGGCGCTACATGGATAAACGTCTCCAAAAAAATGAGACAACACTTAATAACCAACAAGCATCGATCAAAGGGATCGAGAGCAAGTTGGGGAACTTATCGAGTCGGTTGGGGAACTTACTAAGTCGGGCTTATACAACTTGCTAAGTCGATCTCAGAACTACCACAAGGAAGCTTGCCAAGTAATACTAAAACTAACCCGAGTGAGCAAAATCAAGCCATTTACGATAGTGAAGGGTTAGACGAACCAAACTCAAGGGAAGAACCTGTAGTAAGTGAAGGTAAGGTTGAAGTGTGCCATGATATACCAAAACCGGCAATTACAGAGTACCAACCTATTATGCCATATCCCGATGCAATAAAGAAAGACCACACAGAGGAAGAAGTCGGTGAACTCACACTTCGTGTAGACGATGAAACAATCACTCTTCAAGCTCTTGACTCAGCTAGAACATCGAGTAATAAAGGTACGAACGTTAATTCTATTGATAACCATTTGGTTCAACCTTCTTTACAGGAAGCATCACGAAATCACCTAATGAGCTAGATCTTAGACCTCGCACTCCATAAAGAAATAATTCATGAAGAACTAAGGCTTGTGTCGATGAATTAGACAAGTGGAAAACACACTTTAAAGAGAAACTAGGAATACACGTAAGTGAAACCAAAGGAAACCCTAGACGAAATGATAGCAACAACAAATCACTTCAAAATAGGGGACGTGTATTGTTGAATAAGGAAGACCCTCGAATCGCCAATTCAGACCTCAAGACAAACGAAGAAATCACTTTTGAGGTACTTAATGTCTTCCTATACGGGCCAGTCGAGGTAAGCAATCCTAAATTCAATACTTTTGAGGTAAACACTACTCGACTTAAATTTTATATCAAAAATCGAGTTGATCGCATGAGGAAGGATTTTCACCTCCTCAAACCACTATGACCATACGAATGAAAGGTAAAGTCTAGCTTAAGACTATAAACGAGCGCTTCTCGGGAGGCAACCCGAGCACTAACCTCATTTAATTTTCATATTTTATTTTAATATTTTTATTTTTTTACTTTCAGCATCTAACTACAAACTAACCGAATAAGTGAAACACGATTCCCATACCACACGACCTTGCACACGGCCGTGGCCGTGGCCGTGTGGACACCACGGGTAGGCACATAGGCGTGGACCGTATCACAATTTACTTTTATCTTTTTTTTATTTTCATTTTCATTTTTATTTTTATTTTCATTTTTAATTATTTATTTTCATTTATTTTTCATTTTTATTTTTATTTTCTTTATTATTTTCTTCTTATTTTTCGTACCTTTTAGATTTAGCTTAGGATACAATAAAATCAAGTCGGCTACTTCGAGGATTCAAATTCAAACGGTTCAAGGCGCTTCCCCACATTCACGTCCAATCTGATCCGGTTTCTTTTCATTAACTTCATCCAAAATTCAGGAAGTTTCACTTCTCTCCCTATCTTTTGATTTTCTCACTATATTGCCATTTTATCTATCTTTGTACATTGGGGGCAATGTACATCTTAAGTGAGGGGGGTTTAACTATAGTATTATTTGAAAATCCCTGAATTATGCCTTGTCTTAAAGTAAGTTTCTCATATTATGATTAGAATGAAATTTCTGATGATTTATGATTTTTATTGATATGTTTTAGATTAAGTCATTGATAATTGTGCATTGATAATTAAATTCTAAGAATACTAGAGAATCAGGCATGATAAGTCTATTTTTCAAGAATTAAAATTTTTTTTAGGATGTCTACCTGAATTTGAATATTACTTTGAAGTTTAAAATTTACGAGGTTGATATCAAAAACCCATAATTTTTGTGAGATTTTGAGCCTTATAGAGCATATATTCTTTTTCTTGCTCACTTTGTTGATTATGAGTGTGTCAACATTGATTTGTTATTCTAGAACTTGCATCGATTATACATGTCGAGACCACACCTTTGATTTGATATACAGAGATGATAAAGGCACCTAGGATTTAACCCACTCACTCCACTAAAAAGCCTACCTTAACAACTAACCCCTAGTGAACCCCATTTAATCCTAACAACCCTTTTTATTGACTCACCCACTAATATTAACCCAAAAAACCTTTGTATTTGTTATCACCATTCTTTTTTTTACTACCCTTTTTGTCGAGATTTGATTTTGAGCAGTTACCCAAATATGTTCTATATTTCAGTTGTACTTTCTTATTATTGTAAATAGTTAATGCTATGTGTTCCTAAAAAAAAAAAAAAAAAAAAGAGAGACAAAGTATATTCATTATTAGTTTTATTAGTCCTACAAATTAAGTGAGCTTACATATTAAAATTCCACATCTTGAAGAAAAATCTCATATTATTAGTATTACAAGTTTTTAGTTGATGTAATTATTAGCTCATTTTTCTAGTTAGGTAATTTGTCAATTCAATCTCGATTTTAACCCTCTAATTCAGCCTATATCCACACCCTTTAACCTAAGCCCTGTTACAACCCTAATTAAAGACCTTGTGATTTGTGTATTATCTCATATTACAGTGGTGGAGATTTGATTTTCATGCAAGCCTATGGGATTAACTCTTCATGTTCGACTTTTGAGTGCCTATTTTTGAACCTTAAACACTTTGAGTGATTTGAGTGAATCTTTAGTGAGGATGTCAACCCTTGTAGGTTTTGGATCAGAGGTAATTATTTAGATGAAGGGAAACACCTATGTTTTGTGCTACAAATGTATGACTTAGATTGTTTGAATCTTTAGGACTCTTTGAGTTGAATCATCCATGTATGAATTATCCTTGAATTATGATGAAACATTATCAATGACTATTAAGAATTGAGGGAAGTTTGTTTTAATTATGAGTTGAGAATTTTGCTTGAGGACAAGCAAAAGCTTAAGTGTGGGGGTATTTGATGAACCATAAAAGTAACATATTTAAAGCCCACATTTAATATACTTTTGGATGATTTAAGCCTCAATTTATGTAAAAGGTGCTCTTAATCCTTTCTTTTCATGTTTTATACTCGTGAAAGCACCGATGACTAAAAGAACGAGAAACAGCTTAAAACGGACTAAATTGGGCCAAGCCACGAAATCAGGACGGCCTGGACTTCAAGCCACACGGTCGTGCCTCCTTAATTATCTAGAACACGGCCTAGCCACGATTTACACGGCCGTGCCTCATCAACGGAGTCCAACACGGCCTGGCCACGATTCACACGGGCGTGTGCCATGGCCGTGTCCCTACCGCGGAAAAGAGGAATTTTACTCGGATTTGGATGCTTGGAGGCAAAGAAACACATTCCTAAGTCTACTTAAACTCACAAATAGGAATTGCACTAAAATTAGGATACTTGGAGGCCAAGTAACACATCTCAAAGCCTATATAAACACCCCAGGTAGCAACTTAGAAGGGGAGTTCGGCAGAAGCCTTCTGCCAGGGCTTTTGTCAGGGCGGTGAGCTAGGCCAAGGAGCCGAGCCAAACAGGTCAGATTCGTGGGAATCACTCGAAGATAGCCAGTTGATCCATCTCAAGAAGCCGAAATTCTACTCAAGACGGCGGATCTCTCCTTTAATTCCTTCAGGGAGTTTTAGGGATTTCTTATGTTTTGCTTTATCTTTTCTCTTGAGATGTTTTCTTTTATTATTATGAACTAAACCCTTCAGATACCTGAAGGGGATGAAACCTAGATGAATCTTGTTATTGTTTTCTGAATTATAAGATAAATACTTGATTTGTTCTTAATTATGTGCGCTTAATTCTTGTGTTAATGTTTCCGGGATATTAATTCAAGTCAGATGTTCTTAGGTGTAGGAGGAATAGACCCTGCCTAAGAATAGATCTAGCATAATTACAGTGGAGTTGTTCGCGCGCCTAGAGATAGGGTGACGAAACTTTGCCGGATTAGGGTGAAACCTAATATGGGAATCCATAGATCGATTTACTGCTATTCTAGGGGGTTACTATAAGAGAAAGAGATTTCCACTAGTTAACCTAGGGTTAGACGTTATTCGCCTCGAGAGAGGGTTTAATATACGTTAGGAGTCCTACGGATCAAGTCAAGTGAATAAATCATATGGTTCAAAGTTGTTAAATAACAAGTGAAGTCTAGGTGGATTCTTCCTGAGGGTATCGTCTAAATCAACTAAGTCTTTCTAAAAGTTATCTCCCCAATTTAGTCTTTTTGTCTTTGTGTCTTAGCTTAGTAGTTAATTAGTTTTAGATTAAACAACCAATCACTTAATATTAAGGCTAAATAATAGAAAGAAAGTTAGTATTAATACTTTTAGTTCCTTTGGGTTCGATAATCCGGTCTTGCCTTAACTATACTACTGCTCGATAGGTGCACTTGCCTTAAATCGTTGTCGAGTTAGTTTCGTGTTCGATCATTCTCTTTATAAATTTTAAAACTCGACAAAACAACGATCAAATGTCGATTTGCAAGGCCAAGTGTAATAAACCGATTTTGACCCTAATCGGAATAGTGGTTTTGAGACCACGAATTCGAGTTCAAAAAATATTTTAAAATTATTTTCAGTGTTTATTATGTGTGAATTTTCTTGTGTAAAATTTTCGTGTTTTAATTTCGCTCGTTTGAGTGTCCGATTAAATAAAAGGGCTTAATCGCAGAAATGAAAATTTAATGGTTAAATAAGAAAGTGCCTAATTGTTGTTGCCTTTATAATTTTGAGGTTTTATGATGCAAATAGCCCACTATATAAGTTAGTGGACGGAAAAGGACTTATATAACCTTATTGTATATGTTTTCTATATTAATTTGTAAAGGTTAATTAAGTAAAATAATAATAATGATAATATATGTTATATTATATCACAAATTAAAAACCCATGTTCTCATCTTCTTTGACCGAAACTAAAGAAAATAAAAATAAAGAAACTTAAGCTAGGTTCGACCATCTTTGACGCTTGATTCAAGGTTAGTTTTTGTTCGGTTTTTGATAATTTTTACGTTTTTGTAATCGTTGCTTTGAATACTTCAAGACCCATGCTTGAATTTTTGATTTTGATGAAGATTTTGAAATGTGCCATTGATGAGTTTGTAATTTTTATGATGTTAGTTGATAAATTATGAAATATATGTGTTAGATTAATATGTTTTGTCTTTGAATTTTTGATGAATTTGAGTAATTAGGGCTAAATTGTAAAAATAAATTTTTGAGGGACTAAAATGTGAAATAAATGAAATGTATGGACTTGTAAGGGCATGGGTGATATTCGTCCTAGCTATGGTGATGTGAAATTTTGTGTATTTTGTGTTTTATGCGATAGGGACTAAATTGCAAAAAGTGTAAAATGTCAGGGGCAAATGGTAATTTGCCCATTTATGTGTTTTTGGATTAAATTGAATGAATATGTGGTTAAATTAGTTAAATTTGAATTTATTTAGATCAAGAACGGAAGAAAACGGAATTAGATCGGGGGAAATCGAAAGTAGTCGAATAGTCGATTAAACCGTCCGACAACATCCGAGGTAAGTCTATAAGCATTTAAATGTTGTTAAACTTGAGAATATATATATATTATGTGATGTAATGAATTATTCGAATATATATGTGTTTGGCCGAATGTGATTTGAGATAGGGAACTTGTCCGAAAGTCCCGCATTTAACTCGAGGAATAGATAAGATACATATGTCATGACATAGGATTTTCGATATGTGTTATCATGTAAGACCATGTCTGGGACGTTGGCATCGACTTGTGTTTACGTGTAAGACCATGTCTGGGACATTGGCATCGTGATTTGATTCGTGTAAGACCGCTCGGGGACAAAGTGGCATCGATATGTGATTACATGTAAGACCACGCCCCGGGACGTTGGCATTGTACGAGCTTCCGACTATCCGCGTATCCTTTTAATTCGAACGGTTCAACGGGCAATGTGAAGTAAAGATCGAATGTGAAATTGAATTACGTGTTCGTGTATGTGTTAGTTATTTGTTTATATGGAAACAAGGTAAGTTGGTTATTTGAAAAGATAAAAGGTTATGTGAATATGAATTATGTGTTAACCTATTTGAACATATAAATGATTCGCCAATTGTTGTATTTGTAATAATGAAAGTGAAATTATATATATGTATATGAATGATTATGTTCGCCATATGGTATATGTATGTGAGGTTCAAATGTGATCCGTAGTAAATGATGACTTGTATTTGATATTATACATATTCGGCCTTGTTAACAAAATGTTAATATGTAATTATTGTTATATATGTTTTTGCTTATGACTTACTAAGCTTAAATAGCTTACTGTGTATGTGTTTTGTTTACCTCTATTTTATAGATTTTGAAGTCACGTTACGAGCTCGGGGATCGTCAGCAAAGCCTATCACACTATCGACTATTTCTTTCGGTATTTTACTAAGTTGAACTCGGGCTTATGGCATGTATAGCCTAGATGGAATGTTTGATTTTGGGACATGTGTATATATATATAAAGCCATGCGAAAATGGCTTGATGACTTTGTTTAGGTTTCGGTTATATATGAGTTCTTGTTTAAATGTTTAGTGTGTTTGGTTTTATCATTTTGACCATGGCTTAATTATATATGTGTATGGTTGTTATATTAGTTAATATTATGGTAAATGTTTTGATACATATAAAATGTGTGGTATGTTTGGATTTGGTTTTTAAATGAGTTTGGTTAGGTCTTATAAAATGAGCTATGTATATAAAGGTTAGAAGCTATTTATATGTTCGAATGTGTATAGGTTATATTGATTAGGTTTGTATTGGTATGTTTGCATTGGTGAAACGGTTTAGAAATGGTGGAATATGTGTATAAGAATATTCGGCTAAAGTATTAGACTCATATAAATGGGTATGTGATATGGTTTATGTTATGTATTGAAGTTATCTTAGATGACCGAATATATAGTTAGTGATTGGTTATGTGTGTATGTATTTAAAGAATGTGAATTGGGTGTACTTTTAGTGTAATTTGTGCACAAATGGTTCAAATTAATATGGCCATTTACGCATGAACTTGCGTCAAGAGAAGAAATATATTGGGTCATTGAAATGATACTTGTTTAAATGAGTATATGTGAATGTATGACTAGTATGCCTTGTGGTTAATTAATGGAATAAGTTAATATTGATTCGGTAATTATGCGTAGATATAATTTAGACATTTGAAAATATGCATATGATGTTATAGTAAATAAAGCATGTTTGGTTATGTTTTATATTACCAATGCCGTATAAATGATTAAATGAAAATTTTAATAGTAAAGTTTGGTTTGTTTGAAGTTTAAATTTGTATATGTGCAAGAGTTATTATATATTTATAATATTAATTTTGATATATGACTAATGGAATAGTTGTTTTGTTATACGTTCTTTATATGATATTTTTAGATAGATGCTGGATTATGTTTTAACTATGCAAAGTTTTGAATGTTATGATTTTTTTTTTTAAATTCGATATTTGATTAAGTTACGAGCCTTGATGTGATTGAATTTTGAGTTGTGAAATGTAACAAATATCTGTATGAACTGTGACATGACCGGTAATGCCTCGTAACCCCAATCCGGCGACGGATACGGGTTAAGGGTGTTACACCAAGACCCGGGAGATGGTGAATGAAAGCTTAAAGCATACAACTAGTGGCAGAGCCTATAACAATCTGTTTTTCAATGTCAGAAGAAACGGTGGTTTCAGAACCCCATTTTCGATATTCGAGTCTTCAATATTATTATTTAACATTTATGAGGTTAGTATAAAATTTAATTAAAGTTTGATCCCTTAATTTGTCAATTGGATAGTTAATTATGGTACAAGAACTAAATTGTAAAAGTGATAAAATTTTATCACTATGAATTTTTAATTAATTGAAGACCACTTTGAACGGTGGTGATGGAGAACTATCATCCACCTAATTGGCTAATTAATGTTAACATTAGTTAATTATTAATTAATTAAGTTAATTATAATTAATTAAAGTTTAATCTTAGTATAAAAGATACATTACAAAAATAAAAAATAAAAAACGGTCACTTTAAGTTTGTTTATTGTAATTTTTATATTTCTGAGGTCCCGGGAGCTTGATTTAGCTAACTTGTGTACCAATTTGTAAAACCTTTAAAGTTTTCAAAATTTTTCATTTTTTATTTCTTGAAGTTTTTGGTGATAAATTGTTTGATTTTAAGCCTAGAAGTGAAAAATGACAAGTTTGTAAAGTTTAATTGCTAGTTTTTGAAAATAAGGACTAAAATGCATTAATTTACAAAATGGTATAATATTTCTAAAATTTTGTATAATATAGGGTTATAAAAGGATGAAACTGAGACCGGTTTCAAAATCAAAGCTCAAATTTGAAAGTTATGGCAATTTCAATTTTAGGGACTAAATTGAATCAAAATAAAAACTTTAGGAAATATTTGAAAAGTGAAATTGAAGTGACTTATTTTTATAATAAGATGAAATAAGGTATTTGGAATTGATAAATTGAAATGGATTATCGATAGATCGGAATTGAATCAATTTCAAAGGATAATCGAGGAAAACGTAAAATTACTTGATTAGTTCTCGACATCTTATTTGTTGTTGTTTCTGCCAAGTAAGTTCATATGGGACTTACTTTATTAATTCATGATTTTTTTTTGTTTTGTTTTTTTTTTGTTTTTCTTTCTAGTTTGAGTTGTTATCAATATAATGTCTTTTGGTATCTAAGGGACTATATCATAAAATATGAAATATATGACAAATACGAATAGGTACATGGTATGGAATGGATGTGAAATGTTATATGATTAGATGATATGTATATGACGATGTTACAAGGATTGGAATGATACAAAAACAGTAACGGTGCCCGTGTGAACTTAGAAATCAATTAGGATACGAATAACATACCATTACGGTCCCAAAAAGGAAAACAGGTGTTTTATCAAGGATTAATATGATGATTTGAGATCCATCATCTATTATGGATTCTCTCAAGCTTGTGAGAGCAACTTAAGTTTGAAGCTTGTGTGAGCAAATCGGGCCTCATGTATCCTATTTAAATTTATTATAATTCTCTAGACGCGAAAATAGAAATGAAAATGTTATTAAATGGTAATGAAATGATTGAAAAGAATTCTTATGAATGGAATTATACATGTTTGCAATTTGGTTATTGATAAGTGCTAAAAGTAACATGTTTTAACCTCATTATTAATGCGCGTTTTTGGGTGATTATTCGATGTTACACAGCCTTGTGTCCCCGATGTTGATATAAGAACCAAGACAAGATGCTCCACACGGTCTCACACATGGGCGCTTGACCGCCGTGTGGTACAAGTCAAGATATACCGCGTTAATTGGCACACGGCCTAGCACACGGGCGTGTGACTTGGCCGTGTTGCATAAGTCAAGATACCCCCGCGCTCGCACGGCCTAGCACACGAGCATGTGTGGCCACTCGGAAGGGCACACGGGCAGACACACGGGCGTGTGGGTGGCCGTGGTGACCCAAGTCAAGATATGTACTGCTTTCCACATCTACCGAGACACAGCGTGTTCGGTGGCCGTGTGAGAGACACACGGCTTGGTTACACGGGCGTGTGTCCTCTCAGATTGAGAAAAATTTTCAAAGTTCTCAGTAGAAGTTTTATAAGTTATCGGCTTAGTCCCGAACCGCTCCTAAAGCATGTTTAAGTCCTCGAGGCTATTGTAAGGGACAAATTGAATGATGATTGTATGAAATGGTTGAATGTATGAGAAAAGTACTGTTATATATGTTAAAAGTCCAAGAATGCCCGTAATCCTATTCCGGCTTTGAATAAGGGTGAGGGTGTTACAAAATAAATAAATGACGGATAAACTTGGATATAATTTATAATATAGACAACCGTAAAAGAATCGACACTATATAACAACACGACCCATTTTCTATATTGTTGTTAACACTCAAAAGTTTTGGTGGATAAGGTTGACCGCCACACTTTGGGATGGAGAACAAAGTGATAAGATCGGGTTGGTGAATGCCACAAGAAAGGAATTTCTTGATAAGTTTGATAAGTTCTTAAAGAACAAAGAGCTTTACTTAAATGAATTTTTATCATACAATGTCTAACCATTACAAAGTTTAAACTAAACTATTTATAGGGAAACAAAGGTAACATTTAATGACCACAAATCAACCATTAATATTGTTCTAAAATATTCTTAAAGTTATTGAATTGGTTCTCTTCACCAAACATCTAAGGGAGTTTCATAAATTGTTCATTCATCCTTAGCTAAGAATGAAGATGTTTAAGCTTCCATCTATGCACTTGAAATAATGTTGGTGGTCTGCTCATTAATGTATGCACCGATTTTATGCATGCTTAAAGGCTAAGCAAGCTCTAGTAGTCACATTCAACTCCTATGGTGGACGGTGGCCTTTAATTGTTTATGGGAAGTTTAAAAAGTCAGCTTCTAGAAGGCTTCTCCATGGCTTCATTCAGCTCCCAACTTAATGATGCATTAACTCAATTTTGGTGTTGACCGAATGGTCACTTTCAATGCCCATATGAACGACCAACTTTACAAGTGAACAAAATTGATGCTCTTGCAAACCGAACAACCTCATGGTGTGAAAACACTTGATTCCTTTTGGCAAAAATGAGCAGCCCTTTGAAGCTCTAAATAGGCTGGTCATTGGACTCCACTAGGACAATTATAACATGCATTAGGACACCATAAATGCAACAATAAAGTCAGAGTATATTTGGACATAATTTAACACACTTTTAAGAAACATTAAACACGCTTAAGACATCTAATAAACATGCAATAAAAAGGCATAACATTAAAAGACGTATTTAAGACTCGCCACTCTAAGACACATTAAAACCATGTAATAACAATGACACAATTATAACACTTATTAAAGACAAAATAATAAATAAACTTAATTTCAAAAAAAGTATAGAATTAAATTACTAAATTAAAATGAATCATTGGCTTCCAACGTCCACATGAAAAATTTTGCAAGAAATTAAACAATCTCATCTTGCATTTAGGCCCTTCGATCTTGGCCTAATCTCGGGTTCTTTTAATCGAATCACATGTAACAGCCTGATTTTCAATGGTGTCGGAAATAATGATTCGGGATCACTAAATCCGGCAAGGGAGTTCAAAAATTTAATAAATTAATGTATTAGTCAAGTGTGATTTTAGAAGTATTTTTGAATTAGTGAATTTTGTGATTTAAAAGAATTTATTAGGTAAATTGGGTCGAAAATGAGGTATCGAGACCTCGAATTTATAAACCGAGCCATAAATATTTTTAAAAATATTTATGGAGTGTCATTGAGTTAGTATTAAAGTTTCGTTAGAAAATTTTAACGTTTTGATAGTTAATTAATTAAAAAGGACTAAATTGTAAAATGTGTAAAAACTTGTTAGAGTGATGAAATAGCTTAAGTGTCTAAGAAGGAAGGATTTAAAAGGCAATTAGACCCAAAATGTATGGGCTGGACGGTATGGGCAAAGAAAATAAGTAAGGAAACAATGTGAACAAGAGGCAAAATTGGAAAACAAGTAAACTTAATAGTTAAAATTTAATTTTCATGAGAAATCTAGATATTTTCTTCATTTTCCTTCAGCAAAAAACCATGGGAGGTCTCCAAGAAGCTGGTTTCTCATATTTTTGGCACCATTTGAGTTTATTTCTTGCTCTTTTCTTGTAATTTTTGTGTCTTTAAGACTTTTGCAATTAGGTCCAACTATCCAATTCATTAGTTTTTGATTTTATGGGTAATCTTGGAAGTTACCATTGATGAGTTCTGGATGTTTATAATGAATTAACATGGAATTGAAGTTTTAATTTTGTTATATGATGATTTTATCAAGTAATTTCAATAGAAATTGATTTTAGGACCTAATTGTGAAAAAGTTAAGAATTAGGGTTTGGTATTAAAGTTCTGAATATTAATGCCTGTATGGTAGCCTAAAATAATTAGGTAAATTGTCAATTGAGAAAAATTAGCTCAATTGATGGGTGAATTGCATAGGGAATAAATTGTAAAAACTATAAAATTTAGGGTAAAAGTGTAATTTCGAAAATTGAAGGGTATAAATTGTAAAGTGAATTAGAAATGGAATAGGTGCTAATGAATTTAAAAACTTTATAGTTTGGTTCTATTTCATGCTCGGGTCAATAAAAGAGCTTTGTAAGCTCGATTAAGACTCGGATTTAATTGTATATTATATTATGAATGTGTTTAAGACATGAATGTGTGTTTAAAATGATATAATTACAAAGATGTTTGACGGTAGTTGCTCGACAATGATTTTAGCATCTTGTAACTCGGACCCAACGGTCAGTCGATTAAGGGTGTGAAATTTAGTGGTATCAGAGCTACGATTTAGTTAATTCTAGGACTGAATCATAGCGCGTACAAGTCTAGAAATATATGACACAATAACCTGTGATAGTGTGATGCCTTCAGATCCGATTTGAATCTATTTTCCTTATAGATAATCATGCCGGCTGAATTAAATCATGTCGTATATCTGACGAAGTAGATAGTAACGTTCCCTCTTTTGATTAGGGAGCAGCAAATAGTATGCTCGTTGCGTAAGGGCCTAAAAGTGAGGTGCGAGATGCCTTCTTCCAAATGATGAATTAATGGTGTACACAATTCATGGGAGCTACTCCCTTGGCTCCGCAACCTCTACCCCCAATCGTGCCTCCTACAACACCCCATTGTCCTTAAAATACGTAAGTGTTCATCGGCCTCTGGTTGATATGATTTGAAAGTGCGGGATTAAGAATTCAAAGGTAAAAAGGATGACGATCCGGCCCAGCTAGAATTGAATACTGGTTGGAAAATAATTAGCGAGTTTTCGATGAAATGATGTGCTCACCCGAGGATAGTTAGAGATGTGCCATATCACTACTGAGACAAGAAGCTTACAAGTGGTGAACTACTTTGATATCAGTCGTTCCGAAAGACCGAGTGAATTGAGATTTCTTTCTATATGAATTCAGAAAGAAATATATCAGGTGACGGTACCTTAAAAAGAGAAAAGGGAGAATTTTTAGAATTGAAGGAAGGGAGCATGTACGTGGCAAAGTATGAACAGGAATTCATCCGACTTACTAAGTACGCCCGATAGATTATGCCGACAGAAGATGAAATGTGCACATGTTTTGAGTGGGGTCTGAACAAAGATATCCGAATGTTAGTGGGAGCACTTGAATTGAAAAAGTTTGTGGTTTTATTTGAAAGAGCACAAAAGATGGAAGACATGTGCAACAAAAAGAAACTAGCCAAATCGAAGCTCCAAGATTCCGATAAACGGAGTATGACCAGATTGTTTTGAGCTCCTCCATCGAAAAAGTCAAAAGATGTTCATAGTCGTTTTACATTTCCGTCAACGTTTTCGAGGGGCCGAGAACATTTAAATTATTTGACAGCCTTGAGCATGAGAAAAACATAACTCTAATTAACACTATCAATTGCGCAGACCATTTAAATTACATAGCTAGTTCCTATGACATCATCCAATTGCACACCCAATCAAACCATGCCGATTTGTTCTTCAATAAAATAAAATGATAATTACGGATCAAGTTATATTTAACAACCGTGTATTGTTCAAAGCATGGAACAATGAGTCTTTCTTGAAATGAAGCCAAAAGCGATACTAAGAGACGATCTTTATCTTTCTCGTAATTTAGAGAAAAAAGTGAATATCAAGGCAAACATGAGATGAAGTGCGGTTTCAAATCTCACAGTTCCAACACCAATTTTTTGTTAGCCTTAGGCTAGACTGAAATTTAACTAGACTTGTTAAAATAATAAGCAACCAAAAAAACAAAAGAAATTTTTTTAATTAAAACGGGAAATAAGGAATAAAGGTGGAGACGTTTGAAATTCGCAGTAATGGGACTTACATTTATATATTGAGAGTTGGTACTTGTATATATAGTAGAAGATAGATAAACAATGAAGCACCAAATTTAGTAGAATCCATATCCAAAATTCATTGAAAAATGTAAAGGGCTCGGAAACAGAACATGTTTTTCTCTTGTTGAGATGATGATGATAGCAAGGCCATGGTTAACTTGGTAAGGGAGACTGAAACCGTGACTTGTTCCATGTTTGAGAAGTTGTTGTCCCTTATCTCAGGGCCAAAAGAACAATGAAAGAATACCAGCTGGTTGTTAGTTTCCAGAATCGAATAGTAAACAGGAAGAGACATTAATGAATTTGAAAATGTTGATGCTGGTTGTGGGTCAGGCGATGAACACATCATGTTGAGATGCAAAACCAGCTAAAGGACTCGTATTGGCTAAAAACCAGTAGTAATAATAATAAAGAAATAATTTCATTCCCACACATGTGTTGCTGCATAAAAAAAATAAATTGTTAGAAGCAAGCGGATCTTGCCTCCTAGCAGAACCTAATCAACAAGACAGCTATAACAATAAGACTAGACAAGTTAAAAGCAAATGATTCATTAATACAAGGCATTGAATGTAGTACCACCGTGCGCATTATTATATAATATTTGTAGATATGGATATTATGGCATGAAAACTAGTAGTGTTTGTTGCTACCGAAGGGTGATGAGTTGTTGTGATTGTGGAGAGGAGACACAGCAGAAACATTTTGGCGATCGTTGTGGGGATCGAGATCGAGTTAGTTCATGTTGCTTGCTTCCAATTGATATTTAAAATGATTGAGATTCCTCGTGTCTGCCCTCAACCTGTAATATAAATGTTGAGCAGATGGTAAGGGGACTACAGCAAATAGCTAAGCAGAGTTGAAAACACATATCGCTTTTGCATAACAAGAAAATGGCAGCCTCTTACCATGCTCGATCAAACAGCTTGCCCTCAAGGCAACACCCCATCGTTTCACAAATCGACGAGAACTTGAACCGATTGAGGGCATCTCAATCAGCCTCTACATCATCATCGATAGGCCACAATCTAAGTGGTCTTCAGGATTTGCATGAATGTGTAGATGTATTGCTTCAATTTCCCCTCACCCAACAAGCTCTCGCCCAAGAGAAGCAAAGGGAAATGGTTGAAGAGCTTTTGGATGGATCTCTCATGCTCTTGGATGTATGTACCACTGCCAAGGATGCCTTGTTGCAGACAAAGGAATGCACACAAGAGCTTCAATCAATTTTGCGCAGAAGACGTGGAGCCGAAGGGCTTGCTAATGAGTTTAGGAAATACTTGACATCTAGGAAAGCCATGAAAAAGGCAATCTGCAAGGCCTTAAAGAACTTGAAGCATATACAGAATAAACTCAGTACTCCTGGCGAGAATGGAGCTGTGATTAGCGTCTTAAGAGATGTAGAAGCAGTTACCATCAGCGTGCTAGAATCCGTATTGTCCCTTATTTCAGGGCCAGAGGCAGAATCAAAATCGAGCCGTTGGTCGCTGGTTTCGAAGCTAATGCACAAGATGAAAGTAATGTGCGAGGAAGAACAGAAAGCAAATGAAATTTTGAGTGCTGAAGCTGCAGTGCGTTCCTGCATCAAATCCGAAAACATGAAGCATGTCGAGAACGTGCAAAAGGAGCTTCAAAGCTCAGAGTTGAGCATCCAAGATCTTGAAGAAGGCCTTGAAACCCTCTCCAGGCGTATGATCAAAACTAGAGTTCTTGTTCTTAATATCATCAGCTGTTAAATATTGGCATCGCAGTTGTACATATATACTGTAATATTGCAGAGGTTATACAATAATAAAGAAATACAAAGATTATACAATCTTCTTTCTCAAAATTCTACCTCTTGTAAAATCATTTAGTTATATTTCCAAAATGGTTGCAGTAATTTTTTACTTCAAACATATTCAACCACGAACAAGAAAAAACTTCAAAAATACTTTTATCCAGCACATGCTAATATCCAAAACTTACACCTGAATCCCAGTAACTTAGACCTACCTTTAATTTTCCCAAGTTGAATTATACAGCCTCATCATCACAACTGGTATCTTGGAATATCTCATGAAACATTTCTATGAATATGTGAGCTGCCAGGATTCCTCTTGTCCACACTGAAGACAATGGAAGACTTGCTAAAAATTAAAAACTCCATGCCCGTCAGTTTATCACATGGAAGATGGCAATGAAAAGATGCTAATTTGATATTATGTTAATCATAAAATTTTCTTATGTTAGGGGAAAAGGAAGCAAGGATCAGAACGTGTATCTTGTTCAACTTCAAACCCTTCTTTACTTGGTTATCAAATTGCATGAAAAATAATGGTAAGTGCTAACACACACGTGGAAATAATGAATTGGTTGTCTGTTTTTCCTTAATATATTTGAAAAATGTCACCAACTCCCGTGCATTGGCAACTAGGATGGTTTCAACGTGTGCAAAGAAACGGCAAGGATATATATATATTAAAGTGCTTGAATAGTGAGCTGGAGAGATGGTAGAGGGGAGACATTGCATGAACATTGCTGCCATGCCCTTTGATCGAGATCTTAATTAATCATGTCAACATTAGCAGATAGTAGAAGCATTTGAGATTCCATTTGTCTCCATGGATTGATATGCATAAACAAAAAAAATGGCAGCCACTCGATCCAACAGTTTCCCCCGCTCATCTAGACAACACCCACTAGCAACAGAAGTTAATGAGCATTTGAATAGATTGAGGGCTTCTAAGGAGGCATCTACTTCATCATCATCAATAAGCCATAAACTAAATGGATTTCAAGATTTGTATGATTGTGTTGTTAAGTTTCTTCAGTTGCCTCTGTCCCACCATGCTTTGGCCCACGAATGTGCTGATGAGTTGTTGGATGGTTCTCTTAGACTCCTCGACCTTTGCCGCACTGCTAAAGATATTGTGCTGCAAACAAAAGAAAGCGCAAGTGAACTTCAATCGGCTTTGCGTCGAAGGAAAATCGGTGAAGCTGAGATCGTAAGTGAAGTGAGGAAATACATGAGCTCCAGGAAAGTTGCCAAAAAGACTATCCACAAGGCATTGGGAAACTTGAAGGTCATACAAAGGAAAAACACAGTCTCACCTTCAGAAACTGTTAGCATGCTGAAGGAGATTGAAGCAGTGACTTGTTCTATGTTTGAGGATTTGTTATCTCTCATCTCTGGACCAAAGCCTGGAAGTTGGTTATCAGTTTCGAAACTATTGCATCAAAGAAGAATAGCGTGCGAAGATGCTAGAAGGAACGTGAATGAATTCGGAAAGGTTGATGTTGCTTTGAAATCCTTCGGAATAACCAAATCTGAGATCATAAATCTTGAGATGCAAAACCAGCTAAAAGACTTGGAGCTGTTTATTCAGGATCTTGAAGATGGACTTGAATGCCTCTTTAGGTGTATGATCAAAGCAAGAGTCTCGCTTCTTAACATCCTTACCCTGTAAAAAAGCAAACCCAATTTTGGGTTACATCATGTATAGAAATCAAATATACATACATACATACATACATATAAATGAAATACTCTTTTCCATTTCCATACGACAAAAGCTCCCTGTTATTTTTCCTCTTTCAGTAGCATTTGTTTTAACCTTCTTTTCTTCCAGAGAAAACAAAAAAGTTACATAAAACAGTAACTAGATAGTAATGAAACAAAGTTAACCTTGGGTTTTTGTATTCTACTTTCTTCTTAAATATGATGCAATTAATTTATCAAGTTTGAGGCTGGTAGGATTCCTTTTGTATCTAAATTAAACAACAATCAATCCATTCACACGGATGCATGCATTAATAGTGATAACAGCAAGCTTATATTCAAATCTATCACACGTTTCAATTGATGAAAAATGGTGAGGCCAGCTTGTTGCCAAATATCAACCATTAAACTCCACCCTTTTTTTCTATTTGTTGGCAATATGTGTAGAAATTATTAAGCTTGCATGTAGATATTGCCTCCCTCCGCCACAACAAGATAATCGTATAATAAACTCCACCCATTTTTCTGTTTGTTGCCAACATGTGCAACATGCACATATTGCGTGCAAATCCCTTGTTTTTACAAATAGTTGAATTGTAGTAGGAACAAAATGACTCTCCAAATAAATAAGGGAGGTGAGTTTATGTCAACTGAATTCAACACCTTTCGTGAAGCAAATGGAACAAACAAAGAGTTCACAACACCTTATATATCTGAAAAAAATCACGTAACAAAATGCTAGAACTGCATTGTTGTTGAAATCTGTGAAGCATGGTGAAGCATTGCCGCAACAACGGAATATGCAACTGAAATTATGCTCCACTTGGTCTTCTAGTCTATAGAGACTAGATCTCTTCAAAAATGGTAAGTTCAAAAATGGTAAGTACAATGACTAAATGGTAAAATTCTCATTTTCTAAAGAAAAGGGCAACGATGTAATTTTCACCCCCAATGAATTCATATTAAAGGTTGAATGTGAGTTATGAGATTTGAGTGGCTAAATAATTATTTGTTCTGAAGAAATTGATCTAAAGGGTAAAACGGAAATTTTTTCAAAAGGGCATTTTGGTCATTTCTCAAGAATATACACAACCCCTCCAAAAAGAAAATATTCACAACATATACAAGTGGAAACCCAAATACCAAAACCTAAGTAACTCGACTCTCAAAACTAGTTCCAAGTGGAGTCGCCTAGTTGAATAACGTGTTAGTTGAGAACCTAGCAAGCTAGACACGAAAACCTAAAAACGTCACTAACCAATCCGAGCTAGTTTGGTTAACCACATATTGCCTAAAGTTTGAAGACTAAACTTAATATGAATATAAAGAAGAAAAAAAAACTTAAATACTACCCCCTGATCTCATTACCAAAATCTAGGTTTGGGAGTATGATTATGTGCGTAGAATGTTTGAGAATCCCTACAACGCCTATTCAAAGATAATCCTATGAAGTTTGGTGTTTAGGATTTTTAAATCAAAATTCTAAGCATGAATTTAAGTATACGACCTACCTTCAAAAACTAAAAGAGAGCTAAAACTAAAATCCAATAATTAACATAGGATATTAAACGAAAATTTAATTCTAAAATTAATACGAAAAATTGAAAATCAATAAATTTAACTTAAATGTATAAAATTAAATTTAACTTGAAATACTGAGATTGACGATTAACACTAAAAATTTTAAAAATCTAATATTTAAAATCTAAAACAACAATGTTACCTCTAGTTTTTCAAATATTTTGATATAAAAAAAAAGTATATTAAAAATTCTCTACTTAAATCTGCAAAAATTGTTTATAAGTCCTTAAAATTATTTTCAAAGTGTTGGACAAAATAAATTGTTAAAAAGCCTTAAATTAACTTATTTTTAACAAGTTTTTAAAGTCTGAAGGACTTTTACCGATACTTAGGAGGACAAGTATCTGTAGAACTCAAGATGAAGAGACCTTGAAAAAGCTTCAGAATTCTGCCGATAGAACTGGGAGTTCTACCGATAAACCCGGACTTCTATCTATAGAATGCACTCCAGTAAGCAAGACAGTCTTGGCCTGAGACTTCTATCGATACCCTGGTCCCTTCTACCGATACAACCAAAATCACGTAGCAAAACACAAGAACTACACTGTTGTTGAAATATGCGAAGCATCTTTGAAGCTTGTTATCATATGATAGAATATGCAACTGAAATTATGCACCACTTGGTCTTCTAGTCTATAGAGACTAGATCTCTTCAAAAATGGTAAGTACAGTGACTAAATGGTAAAATTCTCATTTCTACCGTAAAAGTTCAAGACCTAAATTGCGAAATCAATAAACCAAAAAAAATAATATAAAACTTAGTATAAAGTTAAATTTAAATTTGCTAAATACCTAAAATTCTAATTAAAACCTAAAAACTAAATAAATATAAAGGGGCATAAATTTTATCAAATTTAAGTAAGATCTAAACACCTAAACAACTCAAATCTAAAAAAGAACTTAACTTCTAGATGTAAATTTATACACAACTAATTATCACAATATACCAATTTCATCAACATTCCATGTAGAACATGTACATTCAACCATCCCGGATGACCCAACAATGATGACTTTTACTATTTGCATATTCTACTATCCCGAGTGGCCCAACAATGATGGCTTTGAATTATCTACATATTCTATCATCTTGAGTGGCCTAATAATGATGGTTTTGAATCATTATATCATGTTAAAGTAGCAACACCAACATTGTTTATGTTGCTTATGTTTGGTCTATTGGTCCGATTAATTGTTTCTCATTGATTTGTTAATTGATTCTTTAGTCAATGTTTAATTTAATCAGTTGTTCTTGTTTTCTAGCATGGTGGGTTGTCATGGGATGTGTCCCTAGTTTTAAGGGTTGTGGTGTGTAAAGGGGTGTAAGCCTATATAAGGCACACAGTTGATTTTAGAAATTATCTATCAGTTTAGTTCAGCTTCCCTTGTTTTTATTGTTTTCCTCTATTATCTGTTATGTGTTCCTCATTTTGGTATCTGAGCCAGATTTTTATATTGTTTGTTGTGTCTCCTCTTGGTAAAATTAGTGGCCTTCATGCCATCGGTGGAGTTAAGAAACTCAATAATCAGAGCTACAACACTTGGTATACATGTATAACGTCGTACTTGCAAGGCCAAGTGTAACAGTCCGATTTTGACCCTAATCGGAATAGTGGTTTCGAGACCACGAATTCGAGTTCGAAAAATAGTTTAAAATTATTTTCAGTATTTATTATGTGTGAATTTGCTTTTGTGAAATTTTCGTGTTTTAATTTCGTCGTTTGAGTGTCCGATTAAATAAAAAGGCTTAATCGCGTAAAATGAAAATTTGCTTATGACTTACTAAGCTTAAATAGCTTACTCTGTGTGTGTTTTGTTTACCCCTGTTTTATAGATTTTGCAGTCACGTTACGAGCTCGGGGATCGTCAGCAAAGCCTATCACACTATCGACTATTTCTTTCGGTATTTTACTAAGTTGAACTCGGGCTTATGGCATGTATAGCCTAGATGGAATGTTTGATTTTGGGACATGTGTATATATATATAAAGCCATGCGAAAATGGCTTGATGACTTTTTTTAGGTTCAGTTATATGAGTTCTTGTTTAAATGTTTAATGTGTTTGGTTTTATCATTTTGACCATGGCTTAATTATATGCGGTGTATGGTTGTTATATTAGTTAATATTATGGTAAATGTTTTGATATATATAAAATGTGTGGTAGGTTTGGATTTGGTTTTTAAATGAGTTTGGTTAGGTCTTATAAAATGAGCTATGTATATAAAGGTTAGAAGCTATTTATATGTCCGAATGTGTATAGGTTATATTGATTAGGTTTGTATTGGTATGTTTGCATTGGTGAAACGGTTTAGAAATGGTGGAATATGTGTATAAGAATATTCGGCTAAAGTATTAGAATCATATAAATGGGTATGTGATATGGTTTATGTTATGTATTGAAGTTATCTTAGATGACTTAATATATAGTTAGTGATTGGTTATGTGTGTATGTATTTAAAGAATGTGAATTGGGTGTACTTTTAGTGTAATTTGTGCACAAATGGTTCAAATTAATATGGTCATTTACACATGAACTTGTGTCAAGAGAAGAAATATATTGGGTCATTGAAATGATACTTGTTTAAATGAGTATATGTGAATGTATAACTAGTATGCCGTGTGGTTAATTAATGGAATAAGTTAATATTGATTCGGTAATTATGCGTAGATATAATTTAGACATTTGAAAATATGCATATGATATTATAGTAAATAAAGCATGTTTGGTTATGTTTTATATTACGAATGCCGTATAAATGATTAAATGAAAATTTTAATAGTAAAGTTTGGTTTGTTTGAAGTTTAAATTTGTATATGTGCAAGAGTTATTATATATTTATAATATTAATTTTGATATATGACTAATGGAATAGTTGTTTTGTTATACGTTCTTTATATGATATGTTTAGATAGATGCTTGATTATGTTTTAACTATGCAAAGTTTTGAATGTTATGATTTTTTTTAAAATTCGATATTTGATTAAGTTACGAGCATTGATGTGATTGAATTTTGAGTTGTGAAATGTAATGAATATCTGTATGAACTGTGACATGACCGGTAATGCCTCGTAACCCCAATCCGGTGACGGATACGGGTTAAGGGTGTTACACCAAGACCCGCGGGAGATGGTGAATGAAAGCGAAAGCATACAACTGGTGGCAGAGCCTATAACAATCCGTTTTTCAATGCTGTAAGAAGCGGTGGTTTCAGAACCCCATTTTCGATATTCGAGTCTTCAATATTATTATTTAACATTTATGAGGTTAGTATAAAATTTAATTAAAGTTTGATCCCTTAATTTTTCAATTGGATAGTTAATTATGGTACAAGAACTAAATTGTAAAAGTGGTAAAATTTTATCACTATGAATTTTTAATTAATTGAAGACCACTTTGAACGGTGGTGATGGAAAACTATCATCCACCTAATTGGCTAATTAAGGTTAACATTAGTTAATTATTAATTAATTAAGTTAATTATAATTAATTAAAGTTTAATCTTAGTATAAAAGATACATTACAAAAAAAAAACGGTCACTTTAAGTCTGTTTATTGTAATTTTTATATTTCTGAGGTCCCGGAAGCTTAATTTAGCTAACTTGTGTACCAATTTGTAAAACCTTTAAAGTTTTCAAAAATTTTCATTTTTTATTTCTTGAAGTTTTTGGTGATAAATTGTTTGATTTTAAGCTTAGAAGTGAAAAATGACAAGTTTGTAAAGTTTAATTGCTAGTTTTTGAAAATAAGGACTAAAATGCATTAATTTACAAAATGGTATAATATTTCTAAAATTTTGTATAATATAGGGTTATAAAAGGATGAAACTGAGACCGGTTTCAAAATCAAAGCTCAAATTTGAAATTTATGGCAATTTCAATTTTAGGGACTAAATTGAATCAAAATCAAAACTTTAGGAAATATTTGAAAAGTGAAATTGAAGTGACTTATTTTTATAATAAGATGAAATAAGGTATTTGGAATTGATAAATTGAAATGGATTATCGTATAAATCGGGAATTGAATCAATCAAAGGATAATCGAGGAAAACGCAAAATTACGGATTAGTCCTCGACATCTTATTTGTTGTTGTTTCTGCCAAGTAAGTTCATATGGGACTTACTTTATTAATTCATGATTTTTTTTTTTTTTTTTTTTTTTCTTTCTAGTTTGAGTTGTTATGAATATAATGTCTTTTGGCATCTAATGGACTAAATCATAAAATATGAAATATATGACAAATACGAATAGGTACATGGTATGGAATGGATGTGAAATGTTATATGATTAGATGATATGTATATGACGATGTTACAAGGATTGGAATGATACAAAAATGGTACGGTGCCCGTGTGAACTTAGTGATAAACTGAAATAGTAACATATTTTAGGCCCACATTTAGTATGCTTTTGGATGAATTATCCCTTGATTTATGTAAAAAGGTGCTCTTAATCCTTTCTTTTCATGTCTTATACTCAGGAAAGCACCCAAGGATAAAAAGACCGAGAAACGGGCTCAAAACGGACCAAAACGGACCAAAGAGGAAATCGACACGGCCTGGACTTGGACCCACACGACCGTGCCAAGTCAATCATCTAGAACACGGTCTAACCCCGACTCACACGGCCATGTCTCATTAAAGAAATCTGAACACGGCTTGACCACGATTCACACGGGCGTGCGCCATGGCCGTGCCTCTGCCGTGGAGAAGAGTAATTTCATTCGGGAAAGGATACTTAGGGAGAAAGAAACGTATTTCAAAAGCCTATAAATACACCCTAAGTATGACCTAAGAAGGGGAGCCGAAAGCCATCGTCTAGGGGCGTCGTGCTAGGCCAGAGAAGGTAGTTTTGTGGGGATTCACTCAGGGATAGCCAGTTGATCCATCTCAAGGAGCCAGAATTATACTCAAGACGGAGGATCTCTCCTTCAATTCCTTTAGGGGGTTTTAGGGATTTATTATGTTTTGTTTTATCTTTTCTCTTGAGATGTTTTCCTTATTTGTTATGAACTAAACCCTTCGGATACCCGAAGGGGATGAAACCTATGATGAATCTTGTTATTGTTTTCTGAATTATATGATAAATACTTAGTTTGTTCTTAATTATGTGAGCTTAATCCAAATCTAATGTGATTAGGTGGAGGAGGAATAGACCCTTCCTAAGAGTAGATCCAACATAATTAAGCGGAGTTGATCGCACGCCTAGAGATAGGGTGACGAGATTTTGCCGGATTAGGGTGAAACCTAATATGGGAATCCATAGATCGATTTACTGCTATTCTAGGGGGTTATTATAAGAGAATGAGAGTTCTACTAATTAACCTAGGGTTAGATGTTATTCGCCTCGAGAGAGGGTTTAATATACGTTAGGGAGTCTTACGGATCAAACTAAATGAATAAATCGTATGGTTCAGTGTTAGATAACAAGTGAAGTCTAGGTGGATTCTTCCTAGGGTATCATCTAAATCAACTGAGTTTTTCCCAAGTTATTTTCCGAATTCATTCTTCTTTGTCTTAGAGTCTTTAGTTTAGTAGTTAATTAATTTAGATTAATAAACAACTTCACTTATTTTAGGCTAAATAATAGAAAGAAAGTTAGTATTAGTACTTTTAGTTCCTTTGGGTTCGATAATCCGGTCTTGCCTAAGCTATACTACTGTTTGATAGGTGCACTTGCCTCAATCATTGTCAGAGTTAGTTTTCAGGTTCGATCATTCTTTTTATAAATTTTAAAGCTCTGATTCACAAGCGATCAAGTTTTTGGCGCCGTTGCCGGGGAACTAAAATATTAAGAAAGCTCTATTTTTATTACTTTAGCCATTATTTTTATTTTTCGCAATTTATTTTTAGTTTTAATTTTAAATTTGCTAAAATTTCTTTCTTTCTTTTCCTAGCAGGTACCTTTAGTTTATGACTAGAAGGAACCCTAGAGGACCTTTAGAATACGACAGTGATATTGAAGCTACCGCTCGAAGAAATTGCAGAGAAATTAGGCGAGCCCTAAATTACCAAGAAGGAGAGCGAGAAGACAGATCCAATCCTACTGAAGGGATGGACGAAAATAATCTTCCACCACAAGATGTGGGAGAAAATAACGCTCCTCGTACTATGTTTGATTATGCTAAACCTCATTTTACAGGAGCCGAATCTAGTATTGTTAGGCCCGCTATAGCTGCTAATAATTTTGAATTAAAGCCTAACACTATACAAATGATTCAACAGTTTGTTCAATTTGATGGTTTGCAGGACGAAGATCCAAACACTCATATAGCTAACTTTTTAGAGTTCTGTGATACCTTCAAAATAAATGGCGTTTCTGATGATGCCATACGACTTCGGTTATTTCCCTTTTCATTAAAGAATAAAGCTAAACAGTGGTTAAACTCGTTACCACGAGGGTCAATCACTACATGGGATCAAATGACACAAAAATTCTTATTAAAATATTTCCCATCGGCCAAAACGGCCAAATTACGCAATGATATATCTTCTTTTGTGCAGATGGATTTAGAGACATTATACGATGCATGGGAGAGATATAAGGATCTCTTGAGAAGGTGTCTGCACCATGGTTTACCCTTGTGGCTCCAAGTCCAAACTTTCTATAATGGTGTAAACCCCTCAATGAGGCAACTAATCGACTCAGCCGCCGGTGGAACCCTGAATAATAGAACTCCTGAAGTAGCCTACGAATTTATAAAAGAGATGTCACTGAATAACTATCGGTGGCAAGTTACAAGAACAAGGCCAACAAAAACAGCCGGAGTTTACAACCTCGACGCAAAGAACTATGCTATCAAATCAGGTAGAGTTGATGAATAAGAAGATTGATAGTTTGTGTTCTTCGCAGTACATCCGGTCATGCGATGCGACACAAGTGGGCGTGGCGAATCACGAGTACCCACCCTACCAACCGGGCACAAAGAGCGAACAGATGAACTATATAGGTAACAATTTCAGATCTAATAATAACCCATATAGTAATAATTATAATCCAGGTTGGAGGAACCACCCAAATTTTTCGTGGGGAGGACAAGGAAATCAAGGAAATCAAAGACAACAACCTCCTCAAAATTTCCAAAATCAGCCCTCTCTACAGGAAAAGAAGCCGAATCTTGAAGAGACGTTGAACAAATTCATAGCATCCACAGAAGCCCGTCTCCAAAAAACTAAGGCAACACTCGACACCCAAAAAACATCGATCAAAACGATCGAGAACCAAGTTGGAGGACTTACAAAGGCAATCGGGGAAATTACCCAGTCAGTCGGACAAATTGCGAAGCTATTATCCGAACGACCACAAGGGCGTCTACCGAGTAATACTGAAATTAATCCAAATGAGCAAATCCAAGCCATAACAGCTCAAGAAAGCGAAGAAGTAGACAAACCCAGTCCAACACAAGGAAACGAGGTAGAAAAAGGTAAAGTTGAGGTAACACAAGACAAGCCAAAACCGGTAATCAAGGATTACCAACCTCGCATACCATATCCCGAAGCGTTAACGAGAGATGATACATAGGAACAGTTCGGTAAGTTTCTTAAAATTTTAAAGAAATTACATATTAACTTATCGCTACTTGAAGCTCTTTCACAGATGCCAGATTCGAGGAAATTTTTAAAACATCTCTTGATGAATAAGCGCAAGTTAGACAAAGATCCACATGTGGAATTAAACGCAGATGTCTTTGAGCAATGTTACGTAATAGACTACCACAAAAGCTAAAAGACCTGAGGAGTTTTACAATTCCATGTTTAATTGGTAGACTAAGCTGTTGATAATGCGTTAGTGATTTAGAGGCAAGCATTAATGTCATGCCTTATAAATTATTTAAACAATTAGGTCTAGGGAAACCCAAACAAACTAGGATGAGCATTCAATTAGGTGATAAAGCTGTTAGAATTCTTGGGGTATTATCGAAGATGTTCTTGTAAAAATCGATGATTCGTTTTCCCGAAGAGATTTTGTTGTCTTAGACATGGATGAGGATAATTCGATCCCCCTAATTTTAGGAAGACCCTTTTTAGCAACTGCCATGACTAAAATTGATGTTGATGCAGGAGAACTCATACTTTGTGTAGGTAATGAGACAGTCACCCTCAAGGATCTCGACTTGGATAGAACATCGAGTAATCAAGGTGAGAACGTAAATTCTACTGATAACCATTCGGTTAACCCTTATTTTCAAGAAGCACCACCAAAGAATACAACTGAACCCGATCTTAAACCTCAAGTCAACAAGGAAGTAGTTCATGAAGATCGAGGGATCCAGTTCGATGATCTAGACGAGTGGAAGACACACTTCAAGGAGAAATTAGGGATACACGACAAAGAAACGGAACCACACAGGGTAAAATCGAAAGAGCTGCCAGATGAGCTCATAGGAACAACAAACCACTTCAAAATAGGAGATCAAGTATTGATAGAAAAAACTGACCCTCGAATATCTCCTCCGGACCCCAACACAAACAAAGAAATATCTTTTAGGGTAACCAGTGTTTTCCCACACGAAACAGTCGAGGTAAGTAATCCTATTTTTGGTACTTTTACTATAAACACATCTCGACTTAAATTTTTTCACGAAGACACAAATGATAGCATGAGGAAGGACTTCCAAATCCTCAAACCACCCTGAAGATGCAAATGAGAGCTAAAATCTAGCTTTAGACTATAAACGAGCGCTTCTCGGGAGGCAACCCGAGCACTAACCCCATTAACTTTTTATTTTATTTCTATTCTTATCCTTTCTTCATAATATCTAGCTTTAAACTAACAAAGGGTGTAGAATTCCAGGCCACACGGCCCTGCACATGGCCGTGTCTGTGGCCGTGTGGACCATAAAAATCCCCGTACTAACATAGCAGAGGCCGTGCGAATCAGTTCCAACCACTTTTCGACGTCACGGATCCAACCACTACACCACAGGCACCGACAAAGGGGCACGACCGTGCCCCATGACCGTGTGAAGCTACTGACTTTCCAAGCACGGGCTGAACACGCCCGTGACCGAAACCGTGCCAACATACTGACTTGTCGAACACAGGCTAGACACGAGAGTGGGGTAACCAACACGCCTAGGAACACGGCCATGCCATGCGGCCGTGTGAATTGACACACCCTCCGTCCACTAGCGTGGGAGAGCCTCAGATACAAAATTTTATTTAAACCCCACAGCCCTCCCCCTTCACCCCACCTTCTTCCATCTTCTTTTTCTTTCAAAAATCTCTCCCCTTTCCTTAGAAACAAAGCCTCTATCACTCTTGAGCTACGCTAGAACCATGCCAAAGAAGTGGAAGGAATCGAGCACAATCTCTTCAAAGGAGACCGATCTACATAAGTTCATGTCGGCCGCTTCATTCTCACGACAAGCCAAGGATATTTGAGGCTATCTAGTTTTTATTTCATTTTTCTCTTTTGCTTCAATTTCCTTCCCTTTAAAAATCTTATGTTTAATTTAATTTATTTTATCTTAGTTTCTTAATTTTAGGTTCTAAAGGCTGCTTGGGAATCACACCACCTCAACCACCGCCAGCACCACCACAGCAGTAAAAATCACACCCACCTCGCGAACCATCTACCAATAAGGATTCTCAAGCCCCTTTTATCTTTTAGCATTAGTTTTATTCAATGTCTATTTTCTTTCTCTTTATCTTCCTTGTCCTTAATTATATATTTAGTTTATCTTAATTACGTCTTAATAATCCCTGGCTAATCCTCCACGAGTTTCCCAATTTCTTCATCTAGCACAGAACTCGTGGGCAATCGTCACCCAGACCGTCCCTCTAACTTATCTTTCACCACGACCACTGCCAACTCAAGGAGCTCATCCATAATTCAGGGAGTTTCACTTATCCCCATATCTTCTGATCTGAACATTACATTTATATTATCTATCTTTGTACATTGAGGGCAATGTACATCTTAAGTGTGGGGGGTGAACAACCTAAAAAGGTGGCCTAATTTTTTCATTATTCTCAAATTTCTGAAATTAGGTACCAAACTTTTTGCATTATTCTCAAAATCCTGAATTTAGTCTTGTTTGAAAGTAATTTCCTCATATTACTAATTAAAATGAAATTTCAGATGATTTATGATTTTTATTGATATGTTTTAGATTAAGTCATTGATAATTGTGCATTGATGATTAAATTCTAAGAATACTAGAGAATCAAGCATAATAAGTCTATTTTTCTGAATTAAAAATTTGCTAGGTTGTCAAACTAAGTTTAAATATTACCTTGAAATTTGATATTTACAAGATTGACATCAAAACACCCATAATTTTTGTGAGTTTTTGAGCCTTATAGAGCATAAATTCTTTTTCTTGCTCACTTTATTGATTATGAGTATGTCAACACTGATTTGTTATTCTAGAACTTGCATCGATTATACATGTTGAGACCACATTTTTTGATTTGATACACAGAGATGATAAAGGCACCTAGGACCTAACCCACTTACTCCATTAAAAAGTCTACCTTCATAATTAACCCCTAGTGAACCCTTTTTAATCCTAACAACCCTTTTTTATTGACTCACCCACTAATATTAACCCAGAAACCCTTTGTTTTTGTTATCCCCATTCCTTTTGACTACCCTTATATCTTGATTTGATTTGATTAATAGCCTAACTATGTTTTTATTTCAGTAATTTATCCTTTGTTATGTATTTATGATTTGTTCTTAAAAAAAAATGAAGTATATTCATTATTAGTTATGTGATTAAATGAGCTTATACATTCATTTAAATTCCAATTATCGAAGAAGAAGCTCGTATTATCAGTATTATCAGTTTTCAATTGATGTAATTATTATTATTGGTTCATTAGTTCTTAGTTAGGTAATTTTTCAATTCAATCTCGATTCTAGCCTTTTAATTCAGCCTTACTCCACACCTTAACCCTAGCCCCGTTACAACCCTAACAAAGACCTTTTGATTTGTGTTTCATCTCATATTTCAGTGGTGGAGATTTGATTTTCATGCAAGCCTATGGGATTAACTCTTCATGTTTGACTTTTGAGTGCCTAAATTTTGAACCTTAAACACTTTGAGTGATTTGAGTGAATCTTTAGTGAGGATGTCAATCCTTGACAATTTCGAATCAGAGGTAATTATTTAGATGAAGGGAAACACCTATGTTTTGTGCTACAAAATATAAGGCTTATAGTGTTTGAATTTTTAGGACACTTTGAGTTGAATTATCCATGTATAAATTATCTCTGAATTATGATGAGACACTATCGATGACTATTATGAATTATAGGAAGTTTGTTTTCATTGTAAGTTGAGAATTTTGCTTGAGGACAAGCAAAAGCTTAAGTGTGGGGGTATTTGATAAACCGAAATAGTAACATATTTTAGGCCCACATTTAGTATGCTTTTGGATGAATTATCCCTTGATTTATGTAAAAAGGTGCTCTTAATCCTTTCTGTTCATGTCTTATACTCAGGAAAGCACCCAAGGATAAAAAGAACGAGAAACGGGCTCAAAACGGACCAAAATGGACTAAAGAGGAAATCGACACGGCCTGGACTTGGACCCACACGGCCGTGCCAAGTCAATCATCTAGAACACGGTCTAACCCCGACTCACACGGCCATGTCTCATTAAAGAAATCTAAACACGGCTTGACCACGATTCACACGGGCGTGTGCCATGGCCGTGCCTCTGTCGTGGAGAAGAGCAATTTCATTCGGGAAAGGATAGTTAGGGAGAAAGAAACGTATTTCAAAAGCCTATAAATACACCCTAAGTATGACCTAAGAAGGGGAGCCGAAAGCCATCATCTAGGGGCGTCGTGCTAGGCCAGAGAAGGTAGATTTGTGGGGATTCACTCAGGGATAGCCAGTTGATCCATCTCAAGGAGCCAGAATTATACTCAAGACGGAGGATCTCTCATTCAATTCCTTCATGGGGTTTTAGGGATTTATTATGTTTTGTTTTATCTTTTCTCTTGAGATGTTTTCCTTATTTGTTATGAACTAAACCCTTCGGATACCCGAAGGGGATGAAACCCATGATGAATCTTGTTATTGTTTTCTGAATTATATGATAAATACTTAGTTTGTTCTTAATTATGTGAGCTTAATCCAAATCTAATGTGCTTAGGTGGAGGAGGAATAGACCCTGCCTAAGAGTAGATCCAACATAATTAAGCGGAGTTGATCGCACACCTAGAGATAGGGTGACGAGATTTTACTGGATTAGGGTGAAACCTAATATGGGAATCCATAGATCAATTTACTGCTATTCTAGGGGGTTATTATAAGAGAATGAGAGTTCCACTAATTAACCTAGGGTTAGACGTTATTCGCCTCGAGAGAGGGTTTAATATACGTTAGGGAGTCTTACGGATCAAACTAAGTGAATAAATCGTATGGTTCAGTGTTAGATAACAAGTGAAGTCTAGGTGGATTCTTCCTAGGGTATCATCTAAATCAACTAAGTTTTTCCCAAGTTATTTTTCGAATTAATTCTTCTTTGTCTTAGAGTATTTAGTTTAGTAGTTAATTAATTTAGATTAATAAACAACTTCACTTATTTTAGGCTAAATAATAGAAAGAAAGTTAGTATTAGTACTTTTAGTTCCTTTGGGTTCGATAATCCGGTCTTGCCTAAGCTATGCTACTCTTCCATAGGTGCACTTGCCTCAATCGTTGTCAGAGTTAGTTTTCAGGTTCAATCATTCTTTTTATAAATTTTAAAGCTCTGATTCACAGGGATCACTTAGTAATCAATTAGGATATGAATAACATACCATTACGGTCCCAAAAAGGAAAACAGGTGTTTGATTAAGGATTAATACGATGATTTGAGATCCATCATCTATTACGGATTCTCTGAAGCTTGTGAGAGCAACTTAAGTTTGAAGCTTGTGTGAGCAAATTAGTCTCTTGTATCCGATTTAAATTTTTTATAATTCTCTAGACGAAAATAGAAATGAAAACGTTATTAAATGGTAAAGAAATGATTGAAAAGAATTCTTATGAATGGAATTATACATGTTTGGAATTTGATTATTGATAAGTGCTAAAAGTAACATGTTTTAACCTCATTATTAATGCATTTTTGGGTGATTATTCGATGTTACACAGCCTTGTGTCCCCTGATGTTTATATTAGAACCAAGACAGTATGCTCCAATCGGTCTCACACACGGGCGTTTGACTGGCCGTGTGGTACAAGTCAGTATACCCCTTAATTGGCACACGGCCTAGCACACGGGCGTGTGACTTGGCCGTGTTGCATAAGTCAGTATACCCTACAGTTTTGGCACGGCCTAGCACACGAGCATGTGTGGCCACTTCGAAGGTCACACGGGCGTGTGGGTGGCCGTGTGACCCAAGTCAGTATGTACCCCCTGTTTTCACATGGCTGGAGACACAGGCGTGTCTGGTGGCCGTGTGTCTCACACGGCCTGATTACACGGGGCGTGTGTCCTCTGTATTGAGAAAAATTTTCAAAGTTTCGTAGAAGTTTTATAAGTTATCGGTTTAGTCCCAAACCGCTCTTAAAGCATGTTTAAGGCCTCGTAGGCTATTGTAAGGGACAAATTGAATGATGATTGTATGAAATGGTTGAATGTATGAGAAAAGTCTTTCTTTGTTATATATGTTAAAAGTCTAGTAATGCTCCGTAATCCTATTCCGGCTTTGAATAAGGGTTGTGGTGTTACAAAATAAATAAATGAAGGATAAACTTGGATATAATTTGCGAATATAGACAACTGTAAAAGAATCGACACTATATAACAACGCGCGATTCGCGTTTTCTATATTATTGTTAACACTCAAAAGTTTTGGTGGATAAGGTTGATCGCCACACTTTGGGATGGAGAACAAAGTGATAAGATCGGGTTGGTGAATGCCACAAGAAAGGAATTTCTTGATAAGTTTGATAAGTTCTTAAAGAACAAAGAGCTTTACTTAAATGAATTTTTATCATACAACGTCTAACCATTACAAAGTTTAAACTAAACTATTTATAGGCAAAAAAAGGTAACACGAATGACCACAAATCAACCATTAATATTGTTCTAGAATATTCTTAAAGTTATTGAATTGGTTCTCTTCACCGAACATCTAAGGGAGTTTCATAAATTCGTTCATTCATCCTTAGCTAAGAATAAAGATGTTCAAGCTTCAATCTATGCACTTGAAATAATGTTGGTGGCTGCTCATTAATGTATGCACCGATTTTATGCATGCTTAAAGGCTAAGCAAGCTCTAGTAGTCACATTCAGCTCCTATGGTGGACGGTGGCCTTTAATTGTTTATGGGAAGTTTAAAAAGTCAGCTTCTAGAAGGCTTCTCCATGGCTTCATTCAGCTCCCAACTTAATGATGCATTAACTCAATTTTGGTGTTGACCGAATGGTCACTTTCAATGCCCATTTGAACGACCAACTTTACAAGTGAACAAAATTGATGCTCTTGCAAACCGAACAACCTCATGGTGTGAAAACACTTAATTCCTTTTGGCAAAAATGAGCAGCCCTTTGAAGCTCTAAATAGGCTGGCCATTGGACTCCCCTAGGACAATTATAACATGCATTAGGACACCATAAATGCAACAATAAAGCTGTAGTATATTTGGACATAATTTAACACACTTTTAAGACACATTAAACACGCTTAAGACATCCAATAAACATGCAATAAAAAGGCATAACATTAAATGACGTATTTAAGACTCGCCACTCTAAGACACATTAAAACCATGTAATAACAATGACACAATTATAACACTTATTAAAGACAAAATAATAAATAAACTTAATTTCCAAAAAAGCTATAGAATTAAATTACTAAATTAAAATGAATCATTGGCTTCCAACGTCCACATGCAAAATTTTGCAATAAATTAAACAATCTCATATTGCATTTAGGCCATTCGATCTTGGCCTAATCTCGGGTTCTTTTAATCGAATCACATGTAACAGCCTGATTTTCAGTGGTGTCGGAAATAGTGATTCGGGATCACTAAATCCAAAAAGTGAGTTCAAAAATTTAATAAATTAATGTATTAGTCAAGTGTGATTTTAGAAGTATTTTTGAATTAGTGAATTTTGTGATTTAAAAGAATTTATTAGGTAAATTGCGTCGAAAACGAGGTATCGAGACCTCGACTTTATAAACTGAGCCATAAATATTTTTAAAAATATTTATGGAGTGTCATTGAGTTAGTATTAAAGTTTCGTTAGAAAATTTTAACGTTTTGATAGTTAATTAATTAAAAAGGACTAAATTGTAAAATGTGTAAAAACTTGTTAGAGTGATTAAATAGCTTAAGTGTCTAAGAAAGAAGGATTTAAAAGGCAACTAGACCCAAAATATATGGGCTGGACGGTATGGGCAAAGAAAATAAGCAAGGAAACAATGTGAACAAGGGGCAAAATTGGAAAACAAGTAAACTTAATAGTTAAAATTGAATTTTCATGAGAGATCTAGATATTTTCTTCATTTTCCTTCAGCAAAAAACCATGGGAGGTCTCTAAGAAGCTGGTTTCTCATATTTTTGGCACCATGTGAGTTTATTTCTTGCTCTTTTCTTGTAATTTTTGTGTCTTTAAGACTTTTGCAATTAGGTCCAACTATCTAATTCATTAGTTTTTGATTTTATGGGTAATCTTGGAAGTTACCATTGATGAGTTCTGGATGTTTATAATGAATTAACATGGAATTGAAGTTTTAATTTTGTTATATAATGATTTTATCAAGTAATTTTAATAGAAATTGATTTTAGGACCTAATTGTGAAAAAGTTAAGAATTAGGGTTTGGTATTAAAATTCTGAATATTAATGGCTGTATGGTAGCCTAAAATAATTAGGTAAATTGTCAATTGAGAAAAAATTTGCTCAATTGATGGGTTAATTGCACAGGGAATAAATTGTAAAAACTATAAAATTTAGGGTAAAAGTGTAATTTTGAAAATTGAAGGGTATAAATTGTAAAGTGAATTAGAAATGGAATAGGTGCTAATGAATTTTAAAAACTTTATAATTTGGTTCTATTTCATGCTCGGTCAATAAAAGAGCTTTAAGTAAAGCTCGATTAAGACTCGGATTTAATTGTATATTATATTATGAATGTGTTTAAGACATGAATGTTTGTTTAAAATGATATAATTATAGTATGTTTGATGGTAGTTGCTCTGACAACAATTTTAGCATCTTGTAACTCGAACCCAACGATCAGGTCGATTAAGGGGTGTGAAATTTAGTGGTATCAGAGCTACGATTTAGTCAATTCTAGGACTGAATCATAGCGCGTACAAGTCTAGAAATATATGACACAATAACCTGTGATAGTGTGATGCCTTCAGATCCGATTTGACTCTATTTTCCTTATAGATAATCATGCCGGTTGAATTAAATCATGTCGTATCTGACGAAGTAGATAGTAACGTTCCCTCTTTTGATTAGGGAGCAGCAAATAGTATGCTCGCTGCGCAAGGGCCTGAAAGTGAGGTGCGAGATGCCTTCCTCCAAATGATGAATTAATGATGTACACAATTCATGGGAGCTACTCCCTTGGCTCCGCAACCTCTACCCCCAATCGTGCCTCCTACAACACCCCATTGTCCTTAAAATACAGTAAGTGTTCATCGGCCTCCGATTGATATGATTTGAAAGTGCGGGGATTAAGAATTCAAAGGTAAAAAGGATGACGATTCGGCCCAGCTAGAACTGAATACTGGTTGGAAAGTAATTAGCATGTTTTCGATGAAATGATGTGCTCACCCGAGGATAGTTAGAGATGTGCCATATCACTATTGAGACAAGAAGCTTACAAGTGGTGAACTACTTTGATATCAGTCGTTCCGAAAGGCCGAGTGAATTGAGATTTCTTTCTATATGAATTCAAAAGAAATATATCGGTGTGGTACCTTAAAAAAAGAGAAAAGGAGAATTTTTAGAATTGAAGGAAGGGAGCATGTATGTGGCAAAGTATGAACGGGAATTCATCCGACTTACTAAGTACGCCCGATAGATTATGCCGACAGAAGATGAAATGTGCTCCTGTTTTGAGTGGGGTCTGAACAAAGATATCCGAATGTTAGTGGGAGCACTTGAATTGAAAAAGTTTGTGGTTTTATTTGAAAGAGCACAAAAGATGGAAGACATGTGCAACAAAAAGAAAGTAGCCAAATCAAAGCTCCAAGATTCCGATAAACAGAGTATGACCAGATTGTTTTGAGCTCCTCCATCAAAAAAGTCAAAAGATGTTCATAGTCGTTTTACATTTCCGTCAACGCGTTTTGAGGCCGAGAACATTTAAATTATTTGACAGCCTTGAGCATGAGAAAAACATAACTCTAATTAACACTATCAATTGCGCAGACCATTTAAATTACATAGCTAGTTCCTATGACATCATCCAATTGCACACCCAATCAAACCATGCCGATTTGTTCTTCAATAAAATAAAATGATAATTACGGATCAGGTTATATTTAACAACCGTGTATTGTTCAAAGCATCGAACAATGAGTCTTTCTTGAAATGAAGCCAAAAGCGATACAAAGAGACGATCTTTATCTTTCTCGTAATTTAGACAAAAAAGTGAATATCAAGGCAAACATGAGATGAAGTGCGGTTTCAAATCTCACAGTTCCAACACCAATTTTTTGTTAGTCTTAGGCTAGACTGAAATTTAACTAGACTTGTTAAAATAATAAGCAACCAAAAAAACAAAAGAAATTTTTTTAATTAAAACGGGAAATAAGGAATGAAGGTGGAGACGTTTGAAATTCGCAGTAATGGGACTTACATTTATATATTGAGAGTTGGTACTTGTATATATAGTAGAAGATAGATAAACAATGAAGCACCAAATTTAGTAGAATCCATATCCAAAATTCATTGAAAAATGTAAAGGGCTCGGAAACAGAACATGTTTTTCTCTTGTTGAGATGATGATGATAGCAAGGCCATGGTTAACTTGGTAAGGGAGATTGAAACCGTGACTTGTTCCATGTTTGAGAAGTTGTTGTCCCTTATCTCAGGGCCAAAAGAACAATGAAAGAAGACCAGCTGGTTGTTAGTTTCAGAATCGAATAGTAAACAGGAAGAGACATTAATGAATTTGAAAATGTTGATGCTGGTTGTGGGTCAGGCGATGAACACACATGTTGAGATGCAAAACCAGCTAAAGGACTCGTATTGGCTAAAAAACCAGTAGTAATAATAATAAAGAAATAATTTCATTCCCACACATGTGTTGCTGCATAAAAAAAAATAAATTGTTAGAAGCAAGCGGATCTTGCCTCCTTGCAGAACCTAATCAACAAGACAGCTATAACAATAAGACTAGACAAGTTAAAAGCAAATGATTCATTAATACAAGGCATTGAATGTAGTACCACCGTGCGCATTATTATATAATATTTGTAGATATGGATATTATGGCATGAAAACTAGTAGTGTTTGTTGCTACCGAAGGGTGATGAGTTGTTGTGATTGTGGAGAGGAGACACAGCAGAAACATTTTGGCGATAGTTGTGGGGATCGAGATCGAGTTAGTTCATGTTGCTTGCTTCCAATTGATATATAAAATGATTGAGATTCCTCGTGTCTGCCCTCAACCTGTAATATAAATGTTGAGCAGATGGTAAGGGGACTACAGCAAATAGCTAAGCAGAGTTGAAAACACATATCGCTTTTGCATAACAAGAAAATGGCAGCCTCTTACCATGCTCGATCAAACAGCTTGCCCTCAAGGCAACACCCCATCGTTTCACAAATCGACGAGAACTTGAACCGATTGAGGGCATCTCAATCAGCCTCTACATCATCATCGATAGGCCACAATCTAATTGGTCTTCAGGATTTGCATGAATGTGTAGATGTATTGCTTCAATTTCCCCTCACCCAACAAGCTCTCGCCCAAGAGAAGCAAAGGGAAATGGTTGAAGAGCTTTTGGATGGATCTCTCATGCTCTTGGACGTATGTACCACTGCCAAGGATGCCTTGTTGCAGACAAAGGAATGCACACAAGAGCTTCAATCAATTTTGCGCAGAAGACGTGGAGCCGAAGGGCTTGCTAACGAGTTTAGGAAATACTTGACATCTAGGAAAGCCATGAAAAAGGCAATCTGCAAGGCCTTAAAGAACTTGAAGCATATACAGAATAAACTCAGTACTCCTGGCGAGAATGGAGCTGTGATTAGCGTCTTAAGAGATGTAGAAGCAGTTACCATCAGCGTGCTAGAATCCGTATTGTCCCTTATTTCAGGGTCAGAGGCAGAATCAAAATCGAGCCGTTGGTCGCTGGTTTCGAAGCTAATGCACAAGAAGAAAGTAATGTGCGAGGAAGAACAGAAAGCAAATGAAATTTTGAGTGCTGAAGCTGCAGTGCGTTCCTGCATCAAATCCGAAAACATGAAGCATGTCGAGAACGTGCAAAAGGAGCTTCAAAGCTCAGAGTTGAGCATCCAAGATCTTGAAGAAGGCCTTGAAACCCTCTCCAGGCGTATGATCAAAACTAGAGTTCTTGTTCTTAATATCATCAGCTGTTAAATATTGGCATCGCAGTTGTACATATATACTGTAATTTTACAGAGGTTATACAATAGAAAAGAAATACAAAGATTATACAATCTTCTTTCTCAAAATTCTACCTCTTGTGAAATCATTTAGTTATATTTCCAAAATGGTTGCAGTAATTTTTTACTTCAAACATATTCAACCACGAACAAGAAAAAACTTCAAAAATACTTTTATCCAGCACATGCTAATATCCAAAACTTACACCCGAATCCCAGTAACTTAGACCTACCTTTAATTTTCCCAAGTTGAATTATACAGCCTCATCATCACAACTGGTATCTTGGAATATATCATGAAACATTTCTATGAATATGTGAGCTGCCAGGATTCCTCTTGTCCCACTGAAGACAATGGAAGACTTGCTAAAAATTAAAAACTCCATGCCCGTCAGTTTATCACATGGAAGATGGCAATGAAAAGATGCTAATTTGATATTATGTTAATCATAAAATTTTCTTATGTTAGGGGAAAGGAAGCAAGGATCAGAAAGTGTATCTTGTTCAACTTCAAACCCTTCTTTACTTGGTTATCAAATTGCATGAAAAATAATGGTAAGCGCTAACACACACGTGGAAATAATGAATTGGTTGTCTGTTTTTCCTTAATATATTTGAAAAATGTCACCAACTCCCGTGCATTGGCAACTAGGATGGTTTCAACGTGTGCAAAGAAACGGCAAGGATATATATATATTAAAGTGCTTGGATAGTGAGCTGGAGAGATGGTAGAGGGGAGACATTGCATGAACATTGCTGCCACCCTTTGATCGAGATCTTAATTAATCATGTCAACATTAGCAGATAGTAGAAGCATTTGAGATTCCATTTGTCTCCATGGATTGATATGCATATACATATATATATATATAACTTGGGAGCAGATGCCTAGTATTTCAGTGAAAATTGCAAGAAACGTTGATTCAACAAATAGGCTTCTTTGCTCAGAACAAAAAAATGGCAGCCACTGATCCAACAGTTTCCCCGCTCATCTAGACAACACCCACTAGCAACAGAAGTTAATGAGCATTTGAATAGATTGAGGGCTTCTAAGGAGGCATCTACTTCATCATCATCAATAAGCCATAAACTAAATGGCTTTCAAGATTTGTATGATTGTGTTGTTAAGTTTCTTCAGTTGCCTCTGTCCCACCATGCTTTGGCCCACGAATGTGCTGATGAGTTGTTGGATGGTTCTCTTAGACTCCTCGACCTTTGCAGCACTGCTAAAGATATTGTGCTGCAAACAAAAGAAAGCGCAAGTGAACTTCAATCGGCTTTGCGTCGAAGGAAAATCGGTGAAGCTGAGATCGTAAGTGAAGTGAGGAAATACATGAGCTCCAGGAAAGTTGCCAAAAGACTATCCACAAGGCATTGGGAAACTTGAAGGTCATACAAAGGAAAAACACAGTCTCACCTTCAGAAACTGTTAGCATGCTGAAGGAGATTGAAGCAGTGACTTGTTCTATGTTTGAGGATTTGTTATCTCTCATCTCTGGACCAAAGCCTGGAAGTTGGTTATCAGTTTCGAAACTATTGCATCAAAGAAGAATAGCGTGCGAAGATGCTAGAAGGAACGTGAATGAATTCGAAAAGGTTGATGTTGCTTTGAAATCCTTCGGAATAACCAAATCTGAGATCATAAATCTTGAGATGCAAAACCAGCTAAAAGACTTGGAGCTGTTTATTCAGGATCTTGAAGATGGACTTGAATGCCTCTTTAGGTGTATGATCAAAGCAAGAGTCTCGCTTCTTAACATCCTTACCCTGTAAAAAAGCAAACCCAATTTTGGGTTACATCATGTATAGAAATCAAATATACATACATACATACAAACATATAAATGAAATACTCTTTTCCATTTCCATACGACAAAAGCTCCTGTTATTTTTCCTCTTTCAGTAGCATTTGTTTTAACCTTCTTTTCTTCCAGAGAAAACAAAAAAGTTACATAAAACAGTAACTAGATAGTAATGAAACAAAGTTAACCTTGGGTTTTTGTATTTTACTTTCTTCTTAAATATGATGCAATTAATTTATCAAGTTTGAGGCTGGTAGGATTCCTTTTGTATCTAAATTAAACAACAATCAATCCATTCACACGGATGCATGCATTAATAGTGATAACAGCAAGCTTATATTCAAATCTATCACACGTTTCAATTGATGAAAAATGGTGAGCCCAGCTTGTTGCCAAATATCAACCATTAAACTCCACCCTTTTTTTCTATTTGTTGGCAATATGTGTAGAAATTATTAAGCTTGCAAGTAGATATTGCCTCCCTCCGCCACAACAAGATAATCGTATAATAAACTCCACCCATTTTTTTGTTTGTTGCCAACATGTGCAACATGCACATATTGCGTGCAAATCCCTTGTTTTTACAAATAGTTGAATTGTAGTAGGAACAAAATGACTCTCCAAATAAATACGGGAGGTGAGTTTATGTCAACTGAATTCAACACATTTCGTGAAGCAAATGGAACAAACAAAGAGTTCACAACACCTTATATATCTGAGCAAAATCACGTAACAAAATGCTAGAACTGCACTGTTGTTGAAATCTGCAGAAGCATGGTGAAGCAGTTGCTGCAACAACCACTACAGCAAAATAGACTTTTAGCGATGTTTTTTTAGGCCTTTAGCGGCGTTTTTAAGCGCTACTAATAGTATTTGCGGCGCTTTTAGAAGCGCCGAAAAAAACGCCGCTAAAACAAACGCCGCAAACTTTAGCGGGGTTTATGAGAAAAACGCCGCTAAAAGTCATGACTTTTAGCGGCGCTTTCCCCGCAAATGCCGCTAAAGGTCATGACTTTTAGCGGCGCTTTTCACACAAACGCCGCTAATTTGTACAGATTTGCAATGTACAATTTGTTCAATATCATACCCCTCCTGCACTAAAACCAACCAAGAATAAACAAATGCATCATATAATTCCAACCCAAAGAAGCAAATGTAGCATAAAAATCACACCAAATGCATTAATTCTAATTGATACTTCAAATTCAATAAAAGATATGTGATATAAATGAATTATAACTTAAAATATTCTTACAATAATGTTAAATGTAATAATGTTAAAAATAATCTTACAACGAGAAACTAAATGTCTAAGATGGCGGCTTCTGCGACTGCTGAAAAAGCTGCATCATTTGCTGAAGTTATAGCTGGAGCTCATCGTACTTTCTGTTCTGCTCTGCTAGCATCGCTGTTGCCTCTGCCTCCTCACTCGCACTTTGCCTCCCATTTCTCTTTGCCGCGCTCGCATCCGCTCTAAGTCATTCTTTGGAGTTCTTCATATTTTCTTTGAACATTAGCAATTTGCTCAACCGTGCTCACTTGCATATGAGCCATATGGTCTTTTAGCCTCTGAACTTCAGCTCGAGATTGACTCCCGGAAGGCATGTATTACTGGGAGCCAGATCCAAAATATTGGGTCGAGTAACACCAGAGCCTTGAAATCGAACCCGACCATACCTGAAAGGACCCAAAAACATTAGTAATAAAAACAGCAAATGTAGCATAAAAATTCCGACCATACCTTTCAGGACCCAAAACATCGGTAATAATTCTGTTATCGATATCCTCAAGATTAACAGAACTATCACTCAAAGCAGCCGCTTCATACTGTGCCTTCTTCTCCTTTAGTTTCTCCTAATAAATCAATTAAAAAGTTAGAAACGAAATAAACAATAAGAAAGAATGGAACATAACTTAACATTATTAATTTATAACTACTAACGAATAATTAAACTATTCTAAGTAAACATTATATATATTTATAATAAATCAAATTTTATTAAGTAAATATACCATAATCTCTCCAGCTTCGGATGTCATCGGAGACCCATCCTTCTTCCTATGCGTAATGTCAAAAAGTGAGCAACGCGTCCAACTTTTTGACCGGTGGAGGCTTCCTACAGTGTAGAAGTAAAAATATAATTTAATAGTATAAAGTCATTAATATTTGACAGAATTAATAAATTATCATACCTCGGCATCAGCTACAGAAGCAAAACTTCTGGACCCTGCCGTGTGCGTGAATTTCTATTTCTGCCTGCTGCTCGTTCTAACACGCTCACGGTCCTACATAATGAAATTATTATTACGTATATAGTAAATACTATAAACCGAAAAATTTATAAGAGTTTACAACTAGGTAATACCTCTCCTTTCTTTGAGTTCCAAAATCTAACCGCATCTTCCCATTGATACCTCAACATTCCCGGCGTTACATTTCACAATTTATCCTCGAGGCTTATTTCTTTCTTAAAATAATCTTTCTTCAATGTGCTTTTATGGTCTCTCCATTTTTTTCCCAGTGTCTTCTTTATATAGTCATCGGAGACCTCCAAAGCAAATCTCTCCTAAAAAACAGAAGTTTAGAAAGTAAATATAAATGAAACTTCAACCAAAGTATTATAAATTACATTCACGTTTTGTTACATTAATGTTCTCGAGAGCTTGATTTTTGTTTGCATCAGGCATGTGATGCCGTGACTCGTAATTGATGGGCAACATATTTGCATTCTGTGCAATAATGCCCAAATAGCCTGCTAGAAGTCGAGCTTCAGGGCCAACAGGCTGGCCAAGACTGTTTCTCCTTACTTTCACACGCTCGACGGGATTTAGTTCGTATAAATCTCTAAGCAGCGTACGTCCGCGACCTCTGCGCGTCCCACCACTCTCAGCTGAACAATGATATATTATTGTTATTTAAAATTGAAAAATGAATTAATAATAAAAGTCAACATGCATGTAAAATAAACTTAACATTACTTTGTAATTCTGCAGGCTCATCATCTATGTCAGGCACACTCGAGGATCCAACCATTGTTTGCTGTTCATTATTGCCCTCTTCGGAATTTACAGTATTTTGTACAATATTTAAATCTCGCAATCTTCTTCTACTCATTTTTCCTGCAATACACATAAAATATAGAAATTTTAGTAACAAATAACAACAGTAATGGTACATATAAAATAGTTAAAATATATAAAATGACCAAGATTAAAATTATAATATTACATATAAATAAGAAAACGTAAAATCTTACTACATCATAATTCGTAAATATCTTCGTCCACGTCCTGATGAACCCATTGAAATTGTGTACTAGTACTAGGGATATTTTCATTTAAGTTTTGTTCTGGAAAAGGCAGAGTTTCTGATCTATCGACGATGTCATCTCTACTTCCATTGCCAATGTCGAACAAGTCTCTAGGGGTGTTTCGAAGTACAACGTACCAACCCTCATCAGTTGGATCTTTCGAGTAAAAAACTTGTTTCACTTGAGAAGAAAACACATACGGCTCGTCCATCAATTGTTCTCCAGTGTGAATCAATCGAGAGAAATTCACCATTGTAAAACCATATTGATCGTTTTTAATTTCGCGAGCCGTATTCACATCAACCCAATCTCCTCGAAATAAGACAACTTTCCATTTGCCATAATAATCCAACTCAATGATGTCAGTAAGAAGTCCGTAATACTCCACATTCCCCTCGACAGGATTACTGTCCCTAGCACTAGCATAACTTGTAATTGAAGAATTAACAACAATTCCACAATTTTGGGTTCTCCTCAATCTCTCACGATACCTTGTATGAAATCTGTATCCGTTGATGAGGAAGGTACTATATCTTTTCACTACTCTGTTTGGACCTTGTGAAAGCCATTTAACTTTGTCATTTACTTCATTCCGACTCCAAACCTATTGAATCGAAAGTAAATTGAGTAATTATAAATGTTACGAGAAAACATTATTACTTGTCAATGAAAACTTCAATTGCATACCGTTTGGCTTAACCATTCATGAAATGATTTCGTGAACAACTTATTAATTTCTCATCGATGTAATCTTCGGGACCGTGAACGAGCTCTCAATATTTATTTGTACTCACTATGTTAAAAAAGGGTTACTTTGTTATAAGACAGACAAGTTATAATTGATGAGTATTTATCAAATTCTACAACTTACTTGCATAATGGTTCCATTGAATCGTGATGAAAAAGAACGTATCGATGTGCTTGGACCCACGATCTATCGTCTAATTCTGCAATTTCGACTTTGTCGATCGGTTCTCCGAAACTTTGAAATAAATAAGTTTCGGCCAAGTTATGATCTGTGAACCCAGCATTTCTACTTGGTTTGTTCATTCTTGTTTCTACATCTTCCAAATACCTCGAACAGAAAGTCATACATTCCTCTGCCAAGTAGCCTTCGGCAATTGATCCTTCCGGATAACGCTTATTGCTGCAGTAAGACTTCAATTTGGATAGGAACCTAAACACGGTATAGAACATTATCAAAAGTTGCAACCAAAGGCATTTAGGTGAATGAAGGAATAATTTGCAAATAAAGTAAGACTTTTCTATGGGATACATCCATCGATAGAAAACGGGTCCACCAAGTATTGCTTCACGAGGGAGATGAATTAACAGGTGCACCATAATTGTGAAGAAGGAAGGCGGGAAGATCTTCTCCAGATTGCATAAAGTCAATGTGGCTCGATCTTGTAGTGTCTCAAGTTCTTGAACATCCAAAACTTTACCACAAATTCCTTTCATTATATTGGACAGTTCAATTACACAAGACGTCACCTTTTTCGACATACAACACCACATAACAACCGGCAGTAAGTCTTGCATCAAGATGTGATAGTCATGCGATTTTAAGCCATATAGTCTTCGATCTTTAAGACTCACACATCGGGATATATTTGATGCATACGCATCCGAGACCTTTATATCCTTCAACACCATACAGAACACTTCTTTCTCCGTCTTCGACATTGAGAAAATAGCAGGCGGCAACCGATATTTCATATTCGGAAGTGCTTCGGGATGAAGCTCACGCCGAATTCCCATGTGGACTAAATCAAGTCGACTCTGAAGATTGTCTTTCGATTTTCCATCGACATTCAAAATAGTCCCAATGATGTTCTCGCAGACATTTTTCTCAATATGCATGACATCAAGATTATGTCGTAAAATCTGACGCTCCCAATAAGGCAACTAAAAAAAATGCTTCTTTTTTTCCACAATTTCGCCTCATTAGGATCATCCTCTTCATCAGATTCATCATCAGATTCATCCCTTGATCTTCTATTTCTTTGCGTGTTGGGCGGTTGATTCATCTTCCCATAAATGAAATTCATATCTTTTAACATGAATAATATTTCAGATCCACCGGTCTGCAAAGGAGCTTCTCTGAACTCTTCAGTATCGTCAAACTGAGTACTCTGAAATCTAAATCTATGATTTTTCGGTAACCACCGACGATGCCCCATGTAAGAGAACTTCTTCCCATTATATAACCATTGTGAACATGTTTGTGCAAAGACAAAGAAGGACAAGCATAACGTCCATTGGTACTCCAACTGCATGATTGGCATAGGCGGGAAGTCATTAATAGTCCACATCAATGCTGCACGTAAATTGAAGTTCTCCTTTCTCAGTACATCGTATGTCTCAACACCAGCCCACAATTATTTTAACTCATCAATAAGTGGCTGAAAATATATGTCAATATCATTTCTGGGCCCTTTCTCTCCAGGGATAATCATAGATAATATGAAGGATGATTGTTTCATGCAAACCCATGGAGGCAAATTGTAAGGAAAAAGCACCACAGGCCAAGTACTGTACGCAGTGCTCATGATTTTGAACGGGTTAAATCCATCAGATGCTAGCCCAAGCCTCACACTCCGAGGATCGCTTGCAAAGCTTAGAAATTTGGAGTCAAATGATTTCCAAGCTAGAGAATCTGCAGGATGCCTTAACAATCCATCATCGGTTTGTCCATCATGGTGCCACGTCATTGACTCGGCTGTCTTCGACGACATGAAAAGCCTTTGAAGCCTTGGTATTAGCGGAAAATACCGCAAAACCTTAACTGGCATCTTCCTTGACTGTGCATCATTTTCGTCCTCATTACCATCCTCTGTATTTCTATTCGTCCAATGGGATTGACCGCATACATGACAGCACTGTTGGTTTCTACGGTCGCCCCAATACAACATGCAGTCATTTGGGCAACTATGAATTTTGTTGTAGCCAAGGCCCAAATCTTTGATCAGTTTCTTCATGTCTTTGGAAGATTGAGGGATTTTCGCAAACGGGAACATTTCTCTCAAAAACTCCAACAACATTGTCAAAGAGTTTCCAGTCCACCCTCCCAAACATTTTAAGTGAAATAGACGAATACAGAAAGACAGTTTTGAAAATTTGGATCCATCATACAGTTCTTCGTTCATTTCACCAAGTAACGTGTAGAACTTCGCCGCTTCTTCATTTGGCTGATCATCGGGTACACTTCTTCCCCTTTCGGTGAAAGTATTTCCACCAAAATTATAATCATCGGTTGCACCCAAATTAGGTGGAAATGACTGCAAACCATCACCGCGCATATTAAATGCATCCCGCAACATGCCATCCATGTCATCTTCTCTAACATTCTGATTGTAAGCACTATGAGGATAACCCAAATTCATCGATGAAGAGGCTCCACTAGATGTACACTCTCCATGGAAAATCTATTTTTTATACCCCCGAACAAAACCATCAACAACTAGATGTTCGTAGACAACTTCACGATAATGCCAATTGATATTGCAACACTTCTTAAACGGGCAAAGAATCATATTCTCTTGGCTTGCATTTTGAAATGCAAAATTTTAAAAAGTTTCTACTCCATATCGATAGTCGTTGCTTACCCTTGATAAATTCATCCAAGTTCTATCCATTTCGTAGTTGTTGAAGTCTAAAGTTGACAGTGAATTACACGGGTAAGTTATTTATCTATACAGGTATTATGTAAGTTATGTAAATTATGTAAGTTATGAAGTTTGATCTTAAAATTATGTAAGTTATGTATTATGTAAGTTAAATAATTTGATGAAAGCTATGAAATTTGATCTTTAACCTATGTATTATGTATTATAATTATTTAAGAAATGTTACATTTTACATGCAAAGTAGGGGTACTAATCCCATGGCTGCATCCTTACTCAATATTAAAACCAAACCACCCATCAGGATTTAAGATTCATCATACGTGGCATTGTTACACCTGGGGAGGATCCGTTATATCTTACAGTGAGATATAAGGCAACCCGTTAGGTTTCCAGCCTATATACTTTGAATCTTTTTTTTTTTGACAGCAGTATAATAAACAACATATATACCAACCAAGCAGGATAATAAACAGCAATTTGGACAGCAATTTGGACAAAAAAAATTTAAGATTCATCATACGTGGCATTGTTACACCTGAGGAGGATTCGTTATATCTTACAGTGAGATATAAGGCAACCCGTTAGGTTTCCAGCCTATATACTTTGAATCTTTTTTTTTTTTGGACAGCAGTATAATAAACAACATATATACCAACCAAGCAGGATAATAAACAGCAATTTGGACAGCAATTTGAACAAATTCAAGAATCATATAACTGTTACTGATCTGAATTTTAAACTAAAACGTACCTTAATAATTTCAAGAAGATGGTCTACTCCACTCTCACCAAGAAACAGGGGCTGCAGTTAGAAATACAAACAACATTAACCAAATAATACTTGAAAAAAACCAGAAAATAAAAATAATATCAAACAACATTAAAGGTAAAAAATCAAATTTTATGGATTGACAACAAAGGCAGTTAGAAAAAATCTAGTAGAAAATAAGGCAATATTGTGAGATAACAAGGCAGTTAGAAAAAATCTAGCAGAAAACAAGGCTAACAACAGCATCATTTATAAGAATAACACCCATAACAGATACTTTACCTTGAATAAAATGGTGTATCTTTTACACGAACCCTACAATTCCTGATGCGGCCAAGTATCGGAAACTATGCTATTCCAAGTGTTTGTGCTCTCTGTTAACCAGAAGATTAAATGTCAGATGGTTCAATCACACAACTCCTATACAAATAAAGGAAACCCTACATAATGAACCAAAAAGAAACCTTTCCTGCAGCAACATTCATGGAGAATAAAATAAAAGTTAATTTTTTATTTACCTCAATAAGATATGGCAAATCAAACTTGCAAATGTTATATCCAATTATAATATAAGGCTAAACTTCACGGATAAATTCCTGCAAGCAAAACCTTCTCATTAAAAAAGGTACTAAAATAAGAGATAAAAGGAACACAATGATAAAATAATTATATCTTCCTTCAATTGTATAAAAGAAACATGCAAGCATCGCCTTTTACAATAGCTTCTATGACCCATGCATCAAACTCAAATTATTTTATTCTTTCATTTAAAAAAACCATATCAAAAATTTAGTAGCAAAGATTAATCAAACAAATTCAGGTTTATGGTTTAGAGCAACATCAAAATTTATAAAAAAAAATCATTTTATTATAGTATTCTAGATTCTACAAAAGATTTGTAGTCATCTCTTGTTGCTCGGAATCTGTATTTTTACTGATCAACCCATTTGTATGTTGGTAATGTATAAGACCATTTTAGGCTTTTAAAGCTTGTTTACAACAACCTCAATTGTCATCTCCTTTGACCAAAATCTTGCTTATCTAAGAAAATTGAGTAATTTGAAAAGCACTAAGAAAAAATTTGATTAAATTAAAGTATAAAGACTAAATCTATAACTTTTACAAAGTATGGGAACTAATAAGGAAAATTAACCAAGCATTTATTACCTGCAAGCAAATGCCTATTCTTCCATAGTTGCAAGAAAATTTATTGGCACAACCTAAGATAATAGGCTGAAAATTGCTAGGGGAAATCAAAGGACTGTTGCCTAGCTTCGGGCATTCCAAAATTAGATGAGGGGTGTTCTGAAAGCAAACAAACTGCAAACAGACACTCATTGTGTAACATCCTAAATTAATGGGCCTTTGTGTTAAATGTGCTGTGATGTTTATGTTATGCTTGATGTGCTAGATAGGGTGTTTAAGGGGTCAAGAATGGGCTCAGGGTTGGGCCGAGGCCTTAGTTAAAATTTTCTGTTTGGACACTCTAGTGGAAAGCCTGATAAGATAGGGCTTAAAAGATGTTATCTGTGTTTTAAGACACAGATGGGCTTCTGGCCCAGTGGCAAAATGGCGCCACTTAGGGATCAGGGAGGTGGCGTCAGCTGAGGAGGCTCAAGTTCGAGTCGCATGAGGTCCAATTATGTTAGTTAAAATTTAGCTAATTTTCAGCATTTAAATGGATAGAGGGGGACGGCTAGAATGCTTAAAAATAGGGAGATTAATTGAATGAATAATGTGGATAATGTGACAGATAAAGGGAGGAAGAGGTGGTGTGATCTAGGATGAGTGATCGGATGAAGATAAGGGAGAAAATTTAGGTTTTATCTGCTGGTCACAGTGATGGCCAAAATTCCAACACTAAGGGGGGAGGGGGAATCGGTTTTGGTATACTCAAGGGGTACCGAAATTTTGTATTCAAGTGAGGAGAATACCTTTTTATTTTTCGGCATTAGGGTCTTATTCTCCCACTCTCTCTTCTTCAATTTCGACAATAGGGTTTCTCTATTCTCTCATTCTCTGCAAAAGCCGAAATCTCTAAGCCTATTCTCTCATCTGCACTTCTACACAAAAGCCGAAAGTCCATTATTCTTTTTCTGTTTTCTTCTACAAAGCCGAAACCTCATAGCTCTCTCTATACCTTTTTCCCGATTTTTTAAAAAGCCGAAACTTTGAACCTTCTTCTCATCTCCATAGCCGAATACCTCCTATTCCCTTTTTGCCGAACTCTTCAACTAAAAGCTGAATCTACATAGATTTCTTCTTATCATCTTCTCTTCTTGATCTTCTCAAAAGCCGAAACCTTCTAGGAGTTACCGAATTCTATGTAGGGGTAAGTGTCGACTTGTGCTATTATAATGGTAATCTTTTTCGGGTTTTAAGACCATAGCCGAATGGCTAGATGGATGTTTGGCCATCTTTAGTTTTACGTTTTCACTAATCTCGCATTTTCTTTTTGGGCGTCATTCCAGGATTTGAAGGAGATCTAATCGCCTAGGTTCCTAAGCCAGAAATTGTTAACGTACGAACCATATTATTATTTTTGGGACTTCAAGGTAAGGGTTCTCTTTAGATTCTCGTTAAGATTCGTTATCGTAGTTGTGATCTTAACTGTATATTGTGATGGTAGCAACTGATAAGGTCTTGTGATGGAATCACATGTCGTTCAGGCGAATGAGGGGATTGGATCTGTAAACCCAATCCCTAAGTTTAAGAAACGAGCGGTGTCAGCAGTTCGGGATTGGCCGCCGGGTTTTGGACCGGCTTCAGAACAAAACCAAAGGCAGTTAGCAGTCGTATCGACTTCTGATAGTGTCGACATAGAAGGTCTCGTCTTGACTGTAATCAGGTGTGTAGATCTCTAACACACTAATTATCTCGTATTATGTATGATATGGGCTAAAAAGCGGGAAAAAAGTGTATGGACGATCGTGTTACCCAAAAAGGGTAGGCAAAGGATGCAGTGCGTAACCATAGAAACTTCTCTATGTGTGTATCGATGTATGTAAAAACCTGTGATCTTTAGGTAGTATACTATTTTGAATTTGCTTGGATGTATGCATGGGATAGGGTTAATACGATGAAGGGGAAGAGCATGTTAATAGGTCACTTGGTGATCGGTGGTTAAACCACGAATCAGAAATTAGGTCACATAGTGATCGGTGGCTAAGCCACGTTAAATTGATTCCGATTGTTAGGAATAGGCGGCATATTTGATCGATATGGTGTGTAGCGGTTGGTGGGTTGATTGTAGAAATCCCCAAGGTGTGTTGGTTGGTACGGGCTGGTGTGTAGAGGATGGATCTCTAGGTTGGGTTGGGCCATGTTGCATGTAAATATTTTGTTGCCATTGTGTATGGGCCAAGGCCCATAATGTGTTTGTGGGCCTAAAGCTTTTATGTGTTTTCGGGATTTGCACACTGAGTCTTGGTGACTCACCCTTTTATTTTTCCCTGACTTTTCAGATGAGCAGTAGATTGTGGACGTGGGAGCCGAGGCAGACTCGAAGGGCCATCAAGTTTTATTTTATTTATTTTCATGAACTATTTTGGGTTTTCCTTTAAGTTTTAATTTCGGGACTATTTATGTAATAAGGCCCCATGGCTTAGGTTATCGCTTTATATTTGTTAATGTTTACAGTTTAAAAATTTATGTTCAAGGACTTAAGTCGTAAGAAGTAATAAAATGGGTTTTCCGAACACGTTCAAAGAAAAAGCAAAAATTTTCATCAAATATTTTATTTTTAACAAGTGCCTAAATAACGAAACTGAGATTTTCAAAAACCATTTAAGCAAAGTTTTTAACAATAAACCCCGTAGCATACTAGATCTGGTAGTAGCGTTTGGGCCGGGTTTGGGGTGTTACATTTTGGTATCAGAGCCAGTTGCAAAACTCGGGCTGTGAAATGGGTCCAGTAGTAGTTTATGAAGTTGGTGAAAATGCTTTGGTTGAGATATGGCCTTCGAGTCTACCGGCACCCGATCCACGCAGGTAAGTATTCTAACTCTTGATGTGATATGCATGCTGGGTTGATGGGCTTTATGGACGTCGACTAGTATGATAGGAATTTATGGACTTTAGGCCTAGTTTAAACAATTTTTTAAATTCATAAAACTTAATCTAACTAAACATGTCCGTAAACCAGTCGCTAGGTTAAGGTGTGGCAACAGGCATGCGCGTGTCTAGGATTGGATTCAGGAAGAACTTGGTATTTAAGCAGTCCTAGTGACTCACCTCCTCTTCGCTAGAATCCTACCTGGTGCGTAGTGACTGTTCACTTTAGCGACGAGGACTTGTTGACGGGCCAAAATTTATAACTAAAACCCGGAAGGGACCAGCCACCCTATTTTGCAAAATTACTAAAAATACCCCCTAGTTTTATAAATTTACCCGAAAACCCCTAGATCTACAAAAGGTACCCGGTTTGCCAAAAGTAAATCTCCTGAAATACCCCTGCTTTACGAAAAAAATACCAAAATATCTCTATTTCAAAAAATCACCAAGATACCCTATTTTGTGAAATTACAAAAAATACCTTGTAGGAAAGAACTACGAAAAACCCCTGGTTAGTGAAATGACGAAAATACCCTCATGTGACGAATGTGAGTTCATAAATGCTACTTGTATGTTGATGTATGTTGGTTGAATGTATGTGGAACTAGGAGATATAAACTTGAGACTGAAACCCGTAGATATAAATTCGAAATCGAAAGAACTACTCTTAAAACTACTGTCCATAAGATTGTTCGTGGTTAATCAGTGGAAGAAATTAATAATGCATAAAATTTGTAATCAGATAAACGTGAATAGGTAGAATAAGTACAAGGGGTCGTGGACGTCCTGCGCGTGGCCGTGGTAGGGGTAGGATGGTCGTGTGTCGAACGAAGAAGATCCGGTTATGGGTCCGAAACGAGATGCCGCACCACGGTGTGGAGGTGGAATTTCAGGACCAGACGACCGGAGATGATGCGGTGTCCTAGGCGATGTTAAGGGTTTTAGGAAGGGTTGCTGGGGCAGGCGTGGGCACAGGAGCCCAAAAATCTGTGTCGGAGCGACTTAGAGCTAATGGGGCAGAAGTGTTTAGGGGAATTTCTGGAATAGCCTTGAGTACAGCTGAGTACTGGTTGGAGGCGGTTGAGCGTATAATGGATGATATGAATTTCACTGGAGAGGAAAAACTGAGAGGGGTTGTATCTCTCCTGCGGGACGAAGCTTATCAATAGTGGCTTACGGTTAAGGATGGTACGGTGGCTGACCGTATCACTTGGGATCTCTTCAAAACGGCGTTTCAGAGTAAATACATTGGGACAAGTTATGTGGATGCGCAGCGTAGAGCATTTCTGAATGTGGTGCAAGGAAGTAGGTCGGTGGCTGCGTACGAAGCGGAATTCTTACGCCTTAGCCGTTATGCTCGAGGAATGGTGGCCACAGACCAAGAATGTTGTGTTCGATTTGAAGATGGTCTGAGGGACGATTTGCGGGTATTGATAGCTCCACAGTGGGAGAGGGAATTTGTTGTGCTTGTGGAAAAAGCTAAGATAGCTGAGGAGGTGAAACGGACAGAGAAACTAAATTGGGATAGAGATAGGGGTGGAAGTAAGAGGAATTTTGGATCGTCAGGGGCAGCCTAGGTTAGACGGGCCGAGGCGGAAGGAGAGACCTGCTGCTGCTAGTCAGACACAGAAGTGTGCTCGATGTAGTAAATTCCACGTAGGTGAGTGTTGGGCAGGCAGTGGGAAGTGCTTTAGGTGTGGATCTATGGATCACCAAGTTAGAAACTGTCTGCAGCAACGGGGTAGTGAAGGGCCCACGGGCCAAGGGAATGCACAGCCGAGAAGAGGTGGTCAGGAGCCACAGAGAGGTCGTGGTCCAAAGTGAGGTGGTAACGGTTACAGTGGGCCGTGGAGCACCGTGCCAAGGGGCGAGAAACTCGAGGCGAGACAGTAGGGGTTAGTCTATGCCGCGGACATTGAGAGGAGGTCGATGCACCGGATGTCATAACTGGTATGTTTCTAATTTATGGTTTGCCTTACACTGCCTTGATTGATATTGGTTCGATGCACTCTTATGCTGCTAGTGCTATAGCGGGAACTTTGAACTTAGATTATGAGACTTCTTCTAGGGAGATGACTGTAGTGAGCCCTTTAGGACAAACTGTAGTGGTGAACAAACTGTATAAGGATGTACCCTTGGAAGTTCAAGGGGTAGCTTTTTGGGCTGATCTAATGGAACTGCCATTTGGGGAGTTTGATTTGATCTTAGGAATGGATTGGTTAGTGAAGTATCAAGCGAATTTGGACTGTGCAGCCAAGCGCATGGTGTTAAAAACTCCCAAGGATGGTGAAGTGTTGGTGATAGGTGAAAGGGGGAACTGTTTGTCAAATGTGGTGTCTGCCTTAAGGGCAGAAAGGATGGTGAGGAAAGGATGCGAGGCAATTCTAATGTTTGTTCGGGCTCTGGAAGCCAAGGAACGGACTGTCGGGGATGTTAGGACGGTGAAGGAATTTTCAGATGTTTTCCTAGAAGAGCTCCCGGGATTACCCCCGTATCGTGAAGTGGAGTTTGGTAGCGATCTTCTTCCGAGAACAGCGCCAGTATCTATTGCTCCGTATAGGATGGCGCCGAAGGAGTTGGTGGAATTGAAAGCGTAGATTCAGGAGTTGCTGGATAGAGGGTTTATCCAACCAAGTGTGTCGCCTTGGGGAGCGCCAGTGTTATTCGTTAAGAAGAAGGATGGGTCAATGCATATGTGTATTGACTATCGTCAGTTGAATAAATTGACAATCAAGAACAAGTACCCGTTGCCAAGGATCGATGACTTGTTCGATCAGTTGAAGGGAGCCTCAGTCTTTTCAAAGATAGATCTGAGGTAAGGGTACCATCAGCTTAAGGTCAAAGAGGCGGATATTCATAAGACAGCTTTTAGGACTCAATATGGTCACTACGAATTCATGGTAATGTCGTTTGGGTTGACTAACGCACTAGCAGCGTTTATGGATATGATGAACCGAGTATTTTAACCTTACTTAGATCGGTTTATCGTGGTATTTATAGATGATATTCTGGTTTATTCAAAATCGGAAGAGGAGAATGATTCACATCTTCGAGTGGTTCTGCAGATTCTGAGGGAGAAGCGGTTATATGCCAAATTCAGTAAGTGCAAATTTTGGCTAAGGGAAGTTACTTTTCTAGGTCACGTTGTGTCAGCAGAGGGGATTAAGGTTGACCCTCGAAAAATTAAAGTGATGTTGGATTGGAAGCCGCCTAAGTCGGTAGCAGAAATTCAGAGTTTCCTTGGTTTGGTCGGGTATTACAGAAGGTTTGTTGAAGGATTTTCATTGATCGCAGCACCGTTGACTAAGTTGTTATGGAAAGGGGTTCCATTTGTTTGGTCTAATAAGCAGCAAGAGAGTTTTGAAAAGTTAAAAAGGATTTTAACAGAGGCTCCGGTGTTGATTCAGCCGAAGGCTAGAAAGGAGTTCGTGATTTACTGTGATGCTTCACACACGGGATTAGGATGCGTGTTGATGCAAGGTGGAAAGGTTGTTGCGTACGCATCTCGGCAGTTAAGACCGCACGAAGCAAATTATCCCACCCATGATTTAGAGTTGGCGGCGGTGGTTTTCGCTTTGAAGAGCTGGAGGCATTATCTTTATGGGGAGAAATCCGTCATTTACACTGATCATAAGAGCTTAAAATACCTTTTGACCCAGAAGGAGTTGAATCTAAGGCAAAGGAGGTGGATTGAGTTGTTAAAGGACTATGATTGCTCGATCGAATACCATCCGGGTAAAGCTAATGTGGTGGCGGATGCCTTGAGTCGTAAAGTAATCTCTGAATTGAGAGCAATGTTTGCTCACCTTAGTCTATATGATGATGGGAGTTTATTAGCTAAACTTCAAGTGAAACCCTCTTGAGTCATTCAGGTTCAGGAGAAACAGCAGACTGACGAGTTGCTAAAGGAGAAGTTTCTGGTAGGATCAAGTGAAGGATCGACAGAATTTAGTGTGAATGAGGAAGGGCTATTATGTTTTCAAGGGAGAGTGTGTATGCTGAAAGATCCTGAGTTGAGGCATAGGATTTTGCAAGAAGCGCATGGTAGTCCATACACTATGCACCCTGGAGGAAGTAAGATGTATCGAGATTTGTGAGATCAGTTCTAGTGGCCGGGTTTGAAACGAGAGGTGACCGAATTTGTGGGGAAGTGTTTGACCTATCAGCAGGTAAAGGCGGAACATCAGTTACCATTAGGGTTGTTGCAGCCGGTGAAGATTCCACAATGGAAGTGGGAAAGAATCACAATGGACTTTGTTAGTGGGCTACCCCTCACACCTACTAAGAAAGATTCGGTCTGGGTGATTGTTGACCGCTTGACAAAGTCTGCTCATTTCATACCAGTACGTGTCGATTACTCTTTGCAGAAATTAGCTAAGCTATACATAGCGGAGGTAGTGAGGTTGCATGGGGTACCAGTATCAATCATATCGGACAGGGGCCCTAGGTTCACCTCACGATTTTGGAAGGCGTTGCATCAAGCGTTGGAGTACGGTTGGATTTCGTGATATGGCGTTTCATCCTCAGACCGATGGACAGTCTGAGCGGGTAATTCAGATCTTAGAGGACATGTTAAGAGGATGTGTCATTGACTTCAGGGGTAGTTGGGAAGAGTTCTTACCGTTGGCAGAGTTTGCATACAACAATAGCTACCAGTCAAGTATTCAGATGGTGCCCTATGAAGCATTGTACGGGCGGAGGTGTCGTACACCTACCTGTTGGACGGAATTCGGGGAACGTCGGGTTTTGGGTCCGAAATTGGTTACCGAGACAGAGGAGAAGGTAGAGTTAATTTGGGCTCGACTGAAGGAAGCGTCAGGCAGACAGAAGTCCTATGCTGACCTAAAGTGTAAGGACATAGAATTTGCAGTGGGTGACAAGGTGTTCTTGAAGGTGTCGCCATGGAAGAAAGTACTGAGGTTCGGATGGAAAGGTAAATTAAGTCCCAGATTTATCGGACCTTATCGGGTGTTGAAACGAATGGGACCAGTAGCTTATCAGCTAGAGTTACCTTCTGAGCTAAGCCAGATTCACAATGTATTCCACGTCTCTATGTTAAGACGTTACCGTTCGGATTCATCTCATGTGGTGTCTGTGGAAGAAATCGAAGTAAGACCCGATTTATCCTTTGAAGAGGAACCAGTGGAAATTCTAGATCGTGATGTCAAAGTATTGTGAAGGAAGACGGTTCCGTTGGTTAAGGTTCTATGGCGGAATCACAGTTCTGAGGAGGCTACTTGGGAACCAGAGGAGACGATGCGCCAGCAATACCCGCATTTATTTGAATCAGGTAATTTCGAGGATGAAATTTCTTTAAGGGGGTAGAACTGTAACATCCTAAATTAATGGGCCTTTGCGTTTAATGTGCTGTGATGTTTATGTTATGCTTGATGTGCTAGATAGGGTGTTTAAGGGGTCAAGAATGGGCTCAGGGTTGGGCCGAGGCCTTAGTTAAAATTTTCTGTTTGGACACTCTAGTGGAAAGCCTGATAAGATAGGGTTTAAAAGATGTTATCTGTGTTTAAGACACAGATGGGCTTGTGGCCCAGTGGCAAAATGGTGCCACTTAGGGAGCAGGGAGGTGGCGTCAGCTGAGGAGGCTCAAGTTCGAGTTGCATGAGGTCCAATTATGTTAGTTAAATTTTAGCTAATTTTCGGTATTTAAATGGATAGAGGGGGACGGCTAGCTTGCTTAAAAATAGGGAGATTAATTGAATGAATAATGTAGATAATGTGACAGATAAAGGGAGGAAGAGGTGGTGTGATCTAGGATGAGTGATCGGATGAAGATAAGGGAGAAAATTTAGGTTTTATCTGCTGGTCACAGTGGTGGCCGAAATTCCAACACTAAGGGGGGAGGGGGAATCGGTTTTGGCATACTCAAGGGGTGCCGAAATTTTGTATTCAAGTGAGGAGAATACCTTTTTATTTTTCGGCATTAGGGTCTTATTCTCTCACTCTCTGTTCTTCAATTTCGACAATAGGGTTTCTCTATTCTCTCATTCTCTGCAAAAGTCGAAATCTCTAAGCCTATTCTCTCATCTGCACTTCTACGCAAAAGCCGAAAGTCCATTATTCTTTTTCTGTTTTCTTCTACAAAGCCGAAACCTCATAGCTCTCTCTATACCTTTTTCCCGATTTCTTCAAAAGCTAAAACTTTGAACCTTCTTCTCATCTCCATAGCCGAATACCTCCTATTCCCTTTTTGCCAAACTCTTCAACTAAAAGCCGAATCTACATAGATTTCTTCTTATCATCTTCTCTTCTTGATCTTCTCAAAAGCCGAAACCTTCTAGGAGTTGCCGAATTCTATGTAGGGGTAAGTGTCGACTTGTGCTATTATAATGGTAATCTTTTTCGGGTTTTAAGACCATAGCCAAATGGCTAGATGGTTGTTAGGCCATCTTTAGTTTGACGTTTTCACTAATCTCGCGTTTTCTTTTTGGGCGGCATTCCGGGATTTGAAGGAGATCTAATCGCCTAGGTTCCTAAGCCAGAAATTGTTAACGTACGAACCATATTATTATTTTCGGGACTTCAAGGTAAGGGTTCTCTTTAGATTCTCGTTAAGATTCGTTATCGTAGTTGTGATCTTAACTGTATGTTGTGATGGTAGCAATCGATAAGGTCTTGTGATGGAATCACATGTCGTTCAGCGAATGAGGGATTGGATCTATAAACCCAATCCCTAAGTTTAAAAACGAGCGGTGTCGATTCGGGATTGGCGCCGGGTTGTGGACCGGCTTGTAACAAAACCAAGCGCGATTAGCGATCGATCGGCCGTAGTGTCGACATAGAAGGTCTCGTCTTGATCGTAATCAGTGTGTAGATCTCTAACACACTAATTATCTCGTATTATGTATGATATGGGCTAAAAGCGTAAAAAGGTGTATGGATGATCGTGTTACCCAAAAAGGGTAGGCAAAGGATGCCAGGTACGTAACCATAGAAACTTTTCTATGTGTGTATCGATGTTTGTAAAAACCTGTGATCTTTAGGTAGTATACTGTTTTGAATTTTCTTGGATGTATGCATGGGATAGGGTTAATACGATGATGGGGAAGAGCATGTTAATAGGCCACTTGGTGATCGGTGGTTAAACCACGAACTATAAAATTAGGTCACATAGTGATCGGTGGCTAAGCCACGTTAAATTGATTCCTGATTGTTAGGAATAGGCAGCATGACTGTCGATATGGTGTGTAGCGGTTGGTGGGTTGATTGTAGAAATCCCCAAGGTGTGTTGGTTGGTACGGGCTGGTGTGTAGAGGATGGATCTCTAGGTTATGTTAGGCCATGTTGCATGTAAATATTTTGTTGCCATTGTGTATGGGCCAAGGCCCATAATGTGTTTGTGGGCCTAAAGCTTTTATGTGTTTTCGGGATTTGCACACTGAGTCTTGGTGACTCACCCTTTATTTTTCCCCGACTTTTGGATGAGCGATAGATCGTGGACGTGGGAGCCGAGGCGGACTCGAGGGGCCATCAAGTTTTATTTTATTTATTTTCATGAACTATTTTGGGTTTTCCTTTAAGTTTTAATTTCGGGACTATTTATGTAATAAGGCCCCATGGCTTAGGTTATCGCTTTATATTTGTTAATGTTTACAGTTTAAAATTTTATGCTCAAGGACTTAAGTCGTGAGAAGTAATAAAATGGGTTTTCCAAACACGTTCAAAGAAAAAGCAAAGGTTTTCATCAAATATTTTATTTTTAACAAGTGCCTAAATAACGAAACTGAGATTTCCAATAACCATTTAAGCAAAGTTTTTAACAATAAACCCCGTAGCATACCAGATCCGGTCGTAGCGTTTGGGCCGGGTTTGGGGTGTTACACATTGAAACAGAGGAACATAAAAACAAAATAAAATACAGCTACTAAATGCTCATTCTTTGATTCAATGGAAAAAATAAAAATGAACGAAAAGGAAAATAAAGAGCTTACTGCACTTGGGAAAATGGCAATTTGACACGGACATATACACTGTAAGAGAGGGTCTTTTTTTTTAGTTTGATTTTAAGATTTAATTTGATATCTTAAATTTTTTAGAAAAGATAAAAACATCAACTACAAATAGAAATAGATTGAACAAATTTTCCTTCTTTTCCTTCTAAAGGGGAAAGAAACAATAACCAAACTATAACATTGTGCATTTGAATAAGATTCTATGAAGTAGCAGCACCTATCAATGAGCAATTCTTATAAAGTTCATTATGAACCGATAAAACACTTGGATGAAAACTAACCATAATTTGAGCTTAATATAATAGATGAGTTCCGTATTAAAATTTCATTTCTTCACTGTTTTTGTTCTTTATTATGTTTTAAATAAATGGATTGTCTAATACACATTATTGTCACCGTTATAAGTAATAAAATTTTTCACTCACAAAATAAAAGCCAACATTTCCCACCCAATTAACTAAACAAGCAAAGCAGATTCATTACCAAAACACCATAAAAATCCATACGTCACATAACTCTGTCTAAAGAGAACCAAAACTGGGAAAAATTAACGACAACCCAATATCAGTAAGTGGCAGAAAAACAAAAAGTTAACTTCAAAAACAATGACCAAGTAAAAACTATACCTATTTGAGAGATAAAGCTTACTATCAGAGAAAAACTGAAGGTGTTGTTTGGTGATTGAGGCTATTCATCATATGAAGAAGAACGAAAGGTGGGGCTTTAAATCCTTATCTTCGGCTTTCTTCATGGATATATAAAATTAAAATTAATAAATTGAAATGAAATAAGTATGATGAAGAATTTGGGCTTATCTTGGCTCTGAGATAAGCAAAGAAAGAAAGGCAGAAAAAAAACACGAAATAAATACCTAGGTAGATTAAAGAAGAAAACTGGTGGCGCAAGCTGTTCTCAACGAGTTCCTTAACGGCGCAGTAGTACCCGATGTTTCACCTGCAGAAAAAAAAATAAGGGCAAAGAACACCACTGTCATCTAAATGTACAGAAGAAACAATTAGAGAATAAAACAATTGGAAAACAAATTCCATGCCTCTATTGAGAAATTCCTTGTCGGTTTTCACAAATCTGGCAACTAATGCCGGTGGATTGGTGCTGACTGGTAAAGATATGATGCTGGCCGGTGGGTGTTGGAGTGGAGAAGGGGAGAAAGGAATTGGCTGTTAGGGATTAGAATTTGGGGGAATCGACCGAAGAGGGAAAGAAAAGAAAGGCACTGGCTAAATAAAATGGTGACGTTTAGGTTATTTAAATTTTGTGGCATTTATACAAAGTGCCACTAATAAAAACGGCAGCGTTCCACAAACTTGTGTAACATATTTGCGGCGTTTTTCGCAAAAATGCCACTAAAACAAAGATGTGATCAAACGGCAGCGTTTTGCAAAATTGTGTTACATATTTGCGGCGTTTTTGAAAAAACGCCACTAAAACCGAGATAAAACGGCAGCGTCTTGAGAAAATGTGTAACATATTTGCGGCGTTTACCAAAAACGCCACTAAAAACTATTTTAACATATTTTTTCTATTTTTTTCTTTCAAAATTTTTGTACTCATATCCGTTAATTTTTTTAAATTTTTTATTTTTTGAATATTAAACTTTTAAAATCAAATATGGATTAAAATATTATTTTTTAAATTTTTAAGATTTAAATTATTTTGAAGATCTTTATATTTTTTAAATTTTAAATTTAAAAAAATAGTATCATGTCATGTGAATTACTTTGTACGTTTTCAGGTCAATATCATTAAAAAAATTAATTTTACAATTACATTCCTATTAAAAATGCAATTTAAAATTTTTTAAAAAGTGGAAGGTTTTGGTTCAAAAATTAAGAATCAAATTGATAAAAAAAGTATAAATATTGAAAGTCATAATTTAATTACCATGATCAATTTTTTTTACGAATTAAATTGATATATGGGTATGGCATGGTCTAGTATTGTTGAAAGGATTTCTTTTTTCTTTCTTTTTTCATCAACATTATTCTTTTAAAGTATAGTCCGTATTAGTTGTTTAGATTTTTATATAAATGGCATTTAACTATATGTGTATACACATAAATTTGGATAGCGATACATCTCAGAATTATATATGAATTTCGGTTTAATGTGTAATTGTAGACTCGAACTTCTAATTGTGGTTTAAATGTATATTTGAAATTTTAATTTTGATTTAATCATACACAGTTTAAAAAATAAATACATCAATATATTTTTATATTGAAATAAATATACATATTTATGTATGCAATATATATAAATATAAAATGATGTTATATCAATATTTGCGTTAATAATTTACAATAGCTAGATCAAATTAAAGTTCATTTATACAATTGCACACTAAACCATTGTTCATGTATGCTTTTGGGATTTAACCCATTTTGATATATATATTTTTTTAAAATAATAATTTATATTTATCTTATTTTGATTTATATTTTAAAAAATCCAAGATTAATCCTTAAATCATAAACACTAGACCCTAAATATTATACCATGACCCATAAAAACAAACCCTAAACCCCAGACTCAATAACCCCAAATCATAAATTATAGACCCTAAACCCTAAATCCTAAAACCCGAACCATAAACTCTAAACCGCAAACCTTAAACAATAATCCGAGACCAAATTTTTGGGAATTCATGTGGCCAATGTTAGTGTAGTACAAAAAATATTTTATATTCTTTTATTAAATAATATGGGTGTAGTACAAAATGGCATGAACCTCAGTAAATTCCAAATGTTTTTCAGTTTTCAAATAATACCCAAATATAAAACCCTAAACCCTAAACTATAAAACATAAACCCTTAACCCAAAGTAATAAAAATTATATCATAAACCCTAAAACTCTAAACAATAGACATTAAATCTTAAATACTAAACCCTAATTAAACCCTAAAATAAAATATTTTTTGCGGCGTTTTTATTAAAAACGCCACTAAAGCTATCCTTTTGCGACGCTTTCGTTAAAAATGCCACTAATGCTCAGACCTATAGCGGCGTTTTTACGAAAGCGCCGCTAATGCTCAGATCTTTAGCGGCGTTTTTACGAAAGCGCCGCTATTGCTCAGATCTTTAGCGGTGTTTTTACGAAAGCGCCGCTAATGCTCAGATCTATAGCGGCGTTTTTACGAAAGCGCCGCTAATGCTCAGATCTTTAGCAGCGTTTTTACGGAAGCGCCGCTAATGCTCAGACCTATAGCGGCATTTTTAATAAAGCGCCGCTAATGCTCAGACCTATAGCGGCGTTTTGAAAAAAAACGCCGCTATTTCTCCTTTTTAGCGGCGTTTGGGAAAAAAACGTCGTTATTGCTCAACTTTTTGCGGCGTTTTCCTTCAAACGCCGCTAATGTATAATATTTGCGGCGTTTTTACTTCAAACGCCACTAAAAACGCCGCTAAAAGTCTATTCTGGTGTAGTGAACGGAATATGCAACTGAAATTATGCTCCACTTGGTCTTCTAGTCTATAGAGACTAGATCTCTTCAAAAATGGTAAGTTCAAAAATGGTAAGTACAATGACTAAATGGTAAAATTCTCATTTCTACAGTAAAAGGGCAACGATGTAATTTTCACCCCAATGAATTCATATTAAAGGTTGAATGTGAGTTATGAGATTTGAGTGGCTAAATAATTATTTGTTCTGAAGAAATTGATCTAAAGGGTAAAACGGAAATTTTTCCAAAAGGGCATTTTGGTCATTTCTCAAGAATATACACAATCCCTCCAAAAAGAAAATATTCACAACATATACAAGTGGAAACCCAAATACCAAAACCTAAGTAACTCGACTCTCAAAACTAGTTCCAAGTGGAGTCGCCTAGTTGCATAACGTGTTAGTTGAGAACCTAGCAAGCTAGACACGAAAACCTAAAAACGTTGTGTTGTCACTAACCAATCCGAGCTAGTTTGGTTAACCACATATTGCCTAAAGTTTGAAGACTAAACTTAATATGAATATAAGGAATAAAAAAAAAATTAAATACTACCCCCTGATCTCATTACCAAAATCTAGGTTTGGGAGTATGATTATGTGCGTAGAATGTTTGAGAATCCCTACAAAGCCTATTCAAAGATAATCCTATGAAGTTTGGTGTTTAGGGTTTTTAAATCAAAATTCTAAACATGAATTTAAATATACGACCTACCTTCAAAAACTAAAAGAGAGCTAAAACTAAAATCCAATAATTAACATAGTATATTAAAAGAAAATTTAATTCTAAAATTAATACCAAAAATTGAAAATCAATAAATTTAACTTAAATGTATAAAATTAAATTTAATTTGAAATACTGAGATTGACGATTAACACTAAAAAATTTTAAATTTTAAAAATCTAATATTTAAAATCTAAAACAACAATGTTAGCTCTAGTTTTTCAAATATTTTGATATAAAAAAAAGTATATTAAAAATTCTCTACTTAAATCTGCAAAAATTGTTTATAAGTCCTTAAAATTATTTTCAAAGTGTTGGACAAAATAAATTGTTAAAAAGCCTTAAATTAACTTATTTTTAACAAGTTTTTAAAGTCTGAAGGACTTTTACCGATACTTAGGTGGACAAGTATCGGTAGAACTCAAGATGAAGAGACCTTGAAAAAGCTACAGACTCACTGCAGAGAACCGGGAGTTCTATCGATAAACCAGCACTTCTATCTATAGAACGCACTCCAAGAAAGCAAGGCGGTCTTGGCACGAGACTTCTATCGATACCCTGGTCCCTTCTACCGATACAACCAAAATCACATAGCAAAACACAAGAACTGCACTGTTGTTGAAATGTGCAGAAGCATGGTGAAACAGTTGTCGCAACAGTAGAATATGCAAATGAAATTATGCACCACTTGGTCTTCTAGTCTATAGAGACTAGATCTCTTCAAAAATGGTAAGTACAGTGACTAAATGGTAAAATTCTCATTTCTACCGTAAAAGTTCAAGACCTAAATTGCGAAATCAATAAACCAAAAAAAAATATAACACTTAGTCTAAAGTTAAATTTAAATTTTTTAAATACCTAAAATTCTAATTAAAACCTAAAAACTAAATAAATATAAAGGGGCATAAATTTTATCAAATTTAAGTAAGATCTAAACACCTAAACAACTCAAATCTAAAAAAGAACTTAACTTCTAGATGTAAATTTATACACAACTAATTATCACAATATACCAATTTCATCAACATTCCATGTAGAACATGTACATTCAACCATCCCGGATGACCCGACAATGATGACTTTTACTATTTGCATATTCTACCATCCCGAGTGGCCCAACAATGATAGCTTTGAATATTTACATATTCTATCATCTTGAGTGACCTAACAATGATGGTTTTGAATCATTATATCATGTTAAATTACCAACACCAATATTTTTTATGTTGCTTATGTTTGGTCTATTGGTCTGATTAATTGTTTTCTGCTAATTTGTTAATTGATTCTTTATTCAATGTTTAATTTAATCAGTTGTTCTTGTTTTCTAGCATGGTGGGTTGTCATGGGATGTGTCCCTAGTTTTAAGGGTTGTGGTGTGTAAAGGGGTGTAAGCCTATATAAGGCACATAGTTGATTTCAGAAATTATCTATCAGTTTAGTTCAGCTTCCCTTGTTTTTATTGTTTTCCTCTATTATCTGTTGTGTGTTCCTCATTTTGGTATCTGAGCCAGGTTTTTATATTGTTTGTTGTGTCTCCTCTTGGCAAAATCAGTGGCCTTCATGACATCGGTGGAGTTAAGAAACTCAATAATCAGAGCTACAACACTTGGTTTACATGTATAACGTCGTACTTGCAAGGCCAAGACCCGCGGGAGATGGTGAATGAAAGCGAAAGCATACAACTTGTGGCAGAGCCTATAACAATCCGTTTTTCAATGCTGTAAGAAACGGTGGTTTCGGAACCCCATTTTCGATATTTGAGTCCTTCAATATTATTATTTAACATTTATGAGGTTAGTATAAAATTTAATTAAAGTTTGATCCCTTAATTTTTCAATTGGATAGTTAATTATGGTACAAGAACTAAATTGTAAAAGTGGTAAAATTTTATCACTATGAATTTTTAATTAATTGAAGACCACTTTGAACGGTGGTGATGGACAACTATCATCCACCTAATTGGCTAATTAAGGTTAAAATTAGTTAATTACTAATTAATTAAGTTATTTATAATTAATTAAAGTTTAATCTTAGTATAAAAGATACATTACAAAAAAAAAAACGATCACTTTGAGTCTGTTTATTGTAATTTTTATATTTCTGAGGTCCCGGAAGCTTGATTTAGCTAACTTGTGTACCAATTTGTAAAACCTTTAAAGTTTTCAAAATTTTTCATTTTTTATTTCTTCAAGTTTTTGGTGATAAATTGTTTGATTTTAAGCTTAGAAGTGAAAAATGACAAGTTTGTAAAGTTTAATTGCTAGTTTTTGAAAATAAGGACTAAAATGCATTAATTTAAAAAATGGTATAATATTTCTAAAATTTTGTATAATATAGGGTTATAAAAGGATGAAATTGAGACCGGTTTCAAAATCGAAGCTCAAATTTGAAAGTTATGGCAATTTCAATTTTAGGGACTAAATTGAATCAAATTCAAAACTTTAGGAAATATTTGAAAAGTGAAATTGAAGTGACTTATTTTTATAATAAGATGAAATAAGGTATTTGGAATTGGTAAATTGAAATGGATTATCGTATAGATCGGGAATTGAATCAATCAAAGGATAATCGAGGAAAACGCAAAATTACGGATTAGTCCTCGACATCTTATTTGTTGTTGTTTCTGCCAAGTAAGTTCATATGGGACTTACTTTATTAATTCATGATTTTTTTATTTTTGTTTTTGTTTTTCTTTCTAGTTTGAGTTGTTATAAATATAATGTCTTTTGGCATCTAATGGACTAAATCATAAAATATGAAATATATGACAAATACGAATAGGTACATGGTATGGAATGGATGTGAAATGTTATATGATTAGATGATATGTATATGATGATGTTACAAGGATTGGAATGATACAAAAATGGTAACGGTGCCCGTGTGAACTTAGTAATCAATTAGGATACGAATAACATACCATTACGGTCCCAAAAAGGAAAACAGGTGTTTGATCAAGGATTAATACGATGATTTGAGATCCAGCATCTATTGCGGATTCTCTGAAGCTTGTGAGAGCAACTTTAGTTTGAAGCTTGTGTGAGCAAATCAGTCTCATGTATCCGATTTCAATTTATTATAATTCTCTAGACGAAAATAGAAATGAAAACGTTATTAAATGGTAATGAAATGATTGAAAAGAATTCTTATGAATGGAATTATACATGTTTGCAATTTGATTATTGATAAGTGCTAAAAGTACATGTTTTAACGTCATTATTAATGCATTTTTGGGTGATTATTCGATGTTAATTGTGAATTTTATGCTCCTAATCCTTTAAATACATGTTTTGATAATTAATAGAGCACTTGGGAGCAAAAAATGAGCAAATATCAGAAAATTGGAGCAAGCTACAAGAGCCACACAGGCCGACCCATTACACACAACCTGGCCACACGGTCATGTGACCCACACAGACGTGTGGTAGGTCGTTTCGTTTTCACGGGATTTCACACCCAACTTCGAAAAAGCACTATTTTTAGGTTTTTCGGGCATTCTAAGACGTATGGTTGACCAAAATAAGAAGATAGGAGTGAATTGTCATAGAATATTCAAGAAAACAACTTGAAAAATATCATTGAAGTCGATTCTGAAGCAGGTTTCCATCAAGATTGAAGATTCTCATTTGATTTCTTAGGAGATTATGATGAGTTTCTTTATTTCTTTCGGTTATACTATCTCTTGGATCTTTTTATCTTAAAAAATGATCTAATTTTTTAAATACCTAGGGAGATGAACCCTATGATGGATTTTAACGTTTGATTTTTATTTTACGTAATAAGTACTTAGTTTCTTATTCTCAATTATGTTTGCTTAATTCTTAGTTTGATATTTCTAGTGATATTTGCATAATTTAGGGATTTTTATGGATCAAGGTGCTAAGTAAAGAAATTGCATAATTTAGATTGATAGTGACTGATGAAATCTAGGCAGATTCTTTCCTAGGTATTGTTTCGCTTCTTAGTTGTTAATCGATTATTTTCCTGATTTGTTCTTTAATGTGTTTGTTAGTTAATTAATTTAGTTAATTTTAACTAGTACTTTTAGTCTTTGTGGGAACGATATCTTTGCTCACCGTATCTATAGTATTAATTGATAGGTGCACTTGCCTTAGTCAAATTTTTAGCTAGTTCCGTGGACATCAAATTTTGGCATCATTGCCGGGGACTAGAATAGTAGGAAAATTTTGTTTCTATTAATTTAGCCATTTTATTTTAATTTTAGTATTTTTGTTTTTTTACTTTGATTTTTATCTTCTATTTTTTTATTCTTATAGGTTCTTTTGGTTTATGACTAAAGGCAACCCGTTGGAACCATTAATTTTTTACAGTGAGATCGAAAAAACTACTCGCAGAAATCAGAGAGATGTAATATCCCGAAATTGGGCCTAGTAGGATTGGGCCAATTGGACCTTGGGCTTTAGGAAGAATTTGAGTATTATTTGTGTTGGTTCGGGTATGAATTTTGTGTGTTAGCATAGTCTTATGAAGGCTTTATTTTATTTAGGAAGCTAGAATAAATTTTAGTATGGTTTATTTAATGAAGTGGATTAAGTGAGCTTAGCACTTAAGTTAATTTAAGTGTTAAATTAAAACACAAGAGAGTTAGTGGCAAGATGGTTAAGGCTCTTGAAAGGTTTCTTGAGGTTAGTGGTTCGAGTATCAAGGAAAGCATTTTGAGGATTTTTATTTCATCATAGCAATTATGGACGGTCAACCTATGTTTATGATAGGTTGGACTTTCATCTTTTGGTAAGTTGAATGTTGGTTTAAGGAAAGCATGAAATTGGGGATAAAAATCTTAAAGTTATGGAAGGTTGGGGAGACATAAGGCTTGGTTGTAGGAGGATGTTTTGGAAAGTATTCCTAGGCCTTTAGAGCATGTATGTGGACGACATGTAAGGCTAGGGGGGTGGCCGAATTTTGATAGGTAGCTTGGGGGGGAATAGTTGGCCAACTTTTATTTTTGTGCATCTTTTTGCATTTTGTTTTTCCTCTCCAAAAACTCCCACCTTTGGCCGAATGTCTATGGTACTTTTGGTGCAAAATTGCTTTTGGTTTTAGCCTCATTTTGTTTGAAACAAATACCACTTTCTTTCTTTCATTTGTCCTTTTGAACCAAAACTACATTTTTGTATTTTGTGCATTTTCTTCTTTGGTAAAATAGGTGTTGACCGAATCTCATTTCTCCCATCCCTCTTCTTTTCTTCTTTTGATATTTGCTCAACCACATTCCCTTTCTCTTTCTTTTTGGCTGAACCTTCTCTTCCCTATCTCTACTTGATTTTCTTCCATTGTTTACTAAAACCGAATTCTCTCTCTCATTTTATCTTCTCTTCTACTTTCGTATTTCATATCCTATTAGACTCAAATCAATTGTTTTCTTCTCTCATAAGCAAAGAGCCGAATCTTCTACTTCCTTTTAGTTTTAGTTTGGCCGAATATCCAAGGGTAGACTCTCTTTGGTTTCTTCAATCGATTTTGGTTAATAAGTAAGTATTCTTGGCCGATTTTTCTATTATTTATTTTCTCCTCTCTATGTTATTTTCTTGTGGACAAGGGCCGAACCTATGGGCATTTGTTGCAAGGTTTTAACCATTTTAGGAATCGATTTCTTTTAGGCTCCTCGGGACGTTGGAAGCAATCAATCTAAGCCTCGTATCTTTATCGATCGTTTTGGGTAAGCCTTTAGGTAAGATTGGTATTTCGAAGGATAACTCTTTGGGATTTTGATGTTGGTCGAATGGCCTTTGTTCATAATCTTAGTATTGGCCGATTGTAGGACAAAGTGAGCTAGTGCGGTAGATCGGATCATCGGATTTTAGTATTGCTTTGGTGAAAGGTGTGTATCTTACACACTTTATAACTTGGTTTATATATGTATATTTGTGTGTTATATAACTAATCATATTATGAAAGTGGGTAAATCGATGAGATCTGGATATGATACCATGATGGTATGAATGAGGATTCGGGTAAGTCCGTTTCAATATGTTGTTAATACATGTGGATTGAAATCATGATCTACGATTTATGATATATTCGTTATGAGATACATATCAAAGTTTATTGACATGATTTGTCTATCTATTGCATTGGTATGGGCAATATGAGAGGAGGGGGAAGATTGATATCGTGTCTTCGGACACCAGAGGTTTGGTACCTCCAGTGATTTGGTATCACATTCGTGTCTTCGGACACCAGAGGTTTGGCACCTCATAGCGACTCGTCCCTGTGGTTAATACCACCGTGGGTTGGCCCCACTTTTGAGATATGGGATTGTCGCCAGTGATTTGGTATCACACGTGGGTTGGCCCCACAACTTGATGATTCGTGTCTTCGGACACCAGTGGTTTGGCACCACCCGGTGATTTGGTATCACATTCGTGTCTTGGACACCGTGAGGTTTGGCACCTCATAGCGACTCGTCCCTGTGGTTAATACCACCGTGGGTTGGCCCCACTTTTGAGATATGGGATTGTCGCCAGTGATTTGGTATCACACGTGGGTTGGCCCCACAGATGGATTATTTGTGACTTTGGTCACCAGTGATTTGGTATCACATTTATATCGTGACTTCGGTCACGGTGGTTTGGCACCACCGGTGGTTTGGTACCACACGGGGTAGAAAAGGAGTTATGGATGGCTAGGTTGGGTGCATTATACATATATGTTGCTTTGTTATAATTTGTGTAAGTATGTGGTATTTACCCGGGAGAGGGATTATGCACTGAGTCTTGTTGACTCACCTTCTCCCTTATTTTTTTTCAGGTGATTCGTGAGATCGCGGATATGGAGCCGGATGGACTCGAGGAGGCCATGCAATAAAATTGGTTTTACATGAACTTCCATTTGGGTACTTTATTTTAATTTGGTTTTCATATTTTATGGATTTGTAATAAGGCCTGTTTAATTATGTTTTGGATTATTTTTATATTTTGAATATATTTAAAATATGACTTATAAATTACTTGGTTAATCTAAAAATTGAGCTCAAAGTTTTCTAAACTAAAAACTCGCAATGGTTTTAAAAATCTTACCATCGGGTAATATGAATAGTTCGATAGAAAAATTACAAGTTAAGTGTTTTCAACAAATTAAGTGATTTCCAAAATTCAAGTTTCTATACTCAATTGCAAACGGATTTTCAAAGTGATATTTCAAATTTTCTTAAAAAGGTATAAATGTTTTCTATCCTATGATTTATCAACTAAGTTTTAAAGTTTTATGTAATTCAAAGTAAATCTCAGTTTTAACTTATTTTCGACAAATAAAGAATTTCAAAGAGTTTTTCACAAAATTTAATTGTTAATTCGATTCTTTCAAAAATATTTTCCTTAGTGACATACCAGATTCGGTCGTGGCGTATTGACCGGGTTTGGGGTGTTACAAGAGAAGTTAGAGAATCGAGGCAATGTCAACGGATTTTAATAGACGATCAAGAGCAAAAGGACATTACTGTTGAGATGGATAATAATCTTGTTAATCGGCAACCTCTTGTAGCTCTTGCTCCTCGGACTATGTATGATTATTCTAAACCCACTCTGATTGGGGTTGAATCAAGTATTCTCAGACCGACTATTGCTGCAAATAATTTTGAGATTAATCTGAACATAATGCAGATGGTGCAGCAGTATGTTTAGTTTCATGGGTTTCAAGGTGATGTCATATATTTACGATTGTTCCCATTCTCTATGAGGAGGAAGACAAAATTAGTGGTTGAATTTACTTCAACGGGGTTTCATCACTACTTGGGCTCAGATGACTAAGAAGTTTTTGTTGAAATATTTTCCACCGGCTAAAACAACTAAGTTGAGGAATGACATCTTTTCTTTTGTTCAATTTGACATTAAGACGCTTTACGATACATGGGAGAGATTTAAGGATTTTTTGAGAAAGTTTCCTCATCATGGACTACATTTGTGGCTCCAAGTTAAAACTTTTTATAATGGTTTGAACCCCTCACCAAACAGATAATTGATGCAGCAGTTGATAGAACATTGAATAACAGACACCTGAGGTAGCCCAATAAATTATTGAATAGATGACACTAAATAACTATCAGTGGCAAGTTATGAGAACGAAGCCTACTAAGGCAACCGGTGTTTTTAATATAGATGCAGTTGCTATGTTAGCGAGTTAGGTGGAAGCTCTGAGTAAGAAAATTGATGGTTTGAGTAAGAATAAATAGATGAATCCAATAATGCAATTTTATGTGACTAGAATGGGGATGATCAATCCAGAATGTTTACCCTTTAATTCTAACATGGAGTTTGAGCAAGTCGACTTTATGGGTAACAATTCTAGAACTCAAAATAACCCCTATAGCAATAATTATAATCCAGGATGGAGGAATCATCCAAATTTTTCTTTGGGGGTCAAGGAAATCAAAGATCACAACCCCCTCCAGGTTTTCAGCAACCTTATCAACGAGAAAAGAAGCTGAATCTGGAAGAGATGTTGACTAAATTCATTTCATTGTCGAAAACTAAATTCTGGAACATTGAAATGACTTTGAGGAATCAGCAGACATCTATTTAGGGCCTCGAGAATCAGATTAGTCAGCATGCTAAGTTGTTTTCGGAGAGACAACAAGTTAGTTTACCTAGTAACACTGAAACCACTCTAAAAGAGCAAGTTCATGCAATCACTATACGAAGCATGAAAGGGTTAGTTGAGACTTAAAAGAAGCTGAATCTAGACGCTGATAATAAAAATGATGGGGTTGAAGGCTACAAGAAAGTCCATAAGCCAGTGGTTAGAGAGTACAAACCACAAATTTCATATCCAGAAAAAGTGAAGAAAGACCGCATTGTTGAACAATATGGTAAATTTCTTAAACTTTTGAAAAATTTACATGCTAACTTATCTTTTGTTGAAGTCCTTTCGCAGATGCCCAAGTATACAAAATTTTTAAAGGAGCTGTTAATAAATAAAAGGAAGTTAGACGAATTTTCCACTGTGCCAATAGAAGCTGAAATGTGCACCTATTTCGTGTGGGGTCTGAACGAAGATATACGAATGTTAGTGGTAGAACTTGAATTGAAAAAGTCTGTGGTTTTATATGAAAGAGCACAGAAGAATGATGACATGTGCAACAAAAAGAAACAGGCCAAATCGAAGCTCCGAGAATTCGGTAAACGGAGTATGACCAGATCGTTTCCACTCCTCCATCAAAAAAAATCAAAAGAAGTTCATAGTCATTTTTCATTTCTGTCAAGGTTTTTGAGGCGCCAAGACCATTTAAATTATTCGATAGCCTTGCGAACGAGAAAAACCTGACTCTAATTAACACTCTCAATTGCGCAGACCATTTAAATTAGATAGCTAGTTCCCTTGACATCATCCAATTTCACTCCCAATTAGACCAAGAAAATTTGTTCTTCAATAAAAAAAATAACAATTACGGATCGAGTTATATTTAACAATCGTGTATTGTTCAAAACATCGAACAATGAGCCTTTCTCGAAATGAAGCCAAAAGCGATACTAAGTGACGATCTTTATCTTTCTCGTAATTTAGAGAAAAAAACGAATATAAAGGAAAACTTGAGATGAAGTGCGATTTTAGGTCTCACAGTTCAAACACCAAATTTTTGTTAGCCTTAGTCTAGATTGAAATTTAACTAGACATAATAAAATAATAACGAAAGAAAACTACAAAAGAAATAAGGAATAAAGGTGGGGACTGACGTGAACTCGGATACGAGTTGATTTACGATTTAAGTGTCCCGGTCGTCTAAATAGATACTTGCTCGGTTAATAATGGAAAATTGGATGAAAATAAATAAACGAAAGACAAAATTGGACATAACTTGCGGATATAGACAACCAGAAAAGAACTGGCACTATATAACAACGCGACCCGTTTTCTATATTGTTGTTAACACTCAAAAGTTTTGGTGGATAAGGTTGACCGCCACACTTTGGGATGGAGAACAAAGTGATAAGATCGGGTTGGTGAATGCCACAAGAAAGGAATTTCTTGATAAGTTTGATAAGTTCTTAAAGAACAAAGAGCTTTACTTGTAACACCCCAAACCCGGCCCAAACGTTACGACCAGATCTGGTATGCTACGGGGTTTAACGTTAAAAACTTCACTTGGATTATTTTTGGAAATTCAGTTTGTTTATTTAGGTATTCGCTAAAATAAGTGATATTTGAAGAAAACCTTCGCTTTTCTTTGAACGTGTTTGAAATTCCCATATTTTTACTTCCTATAGATAAGCCTTTGAACATAAAATTAAATTAAAAAAAAAATAGAATAAAGACATTAACAATTATAATCTGAACCTAAGAATAGTCCCAAATTTTAAAACTTAAAGGAAAACTGAAAATATTTTATGAAAATATAAGACTTGATGGCCCCTCGAGTCCGCCTCGGCTCCCATGTCCACGATCTACTGCTCATCTGAAAAGTCAGGAAAAAATAAAGGGGTGAGTCACCAAGACTCAGTGTGCAAATCCTGAAAACACACAAAAAGGCTTGAGGCCCACAAACACATTATGGGCCTTGGCCCATACACAATGGCAACAAAATATTCACATCTTTGCATGGCCCAACCCAACCTAAAAGTCCATCCTCTACACACCAGCCCGCACTCACCATCACACCCCGGGGATTTCTACAATCAACCCACCAACCGTTACATACCATATTGACAGTCATGCTGTCAGTTATAATGCCGATCACCATGTGACCTTATAATCCACTGTGGCAGAGCCACCGATCACTGTGTGACCTTATAATCAAGTGTGGCAGAGCCACCGATCACTATTGTGACCTAAGTGTACATATCGTGGTTTAACCTCCGATCACTAGGTGACCTTTTAACATGCTCTTCCCCTTCATCATATCAACCCCATCCCATGCATACATCCATGCAGAAGCAAAATAATATACTACCTAAAAGATCATAGTCTATCACATGCATCGATACACATAGAGAAGTTTCTATGATTACGCACTGCATCCCTTGCCTACCCTTTCGGGTAATACGATCATCCATACAAACCTTTATCCGCTTTTACCGCATCGATACACATAGAGAAGTTTCTATGATTACGTACCTGGCTTTTTTAAGAAAAGAAACAACTAAGAGAAGAGAATGAGAATAAATGCCGAAATTAAGAAGTACCCTATTTTCTAATCAAATTTTCGGCACACACACTAACCAAAAGCCGGAATTGCCCTCTTTTGAAAACTAAGACTAATTAATTAACAAGGGAAATTTCGGTACCCCCTTAGCCTCATCAAAACCGATTTCCTCTTTCCCCAGAGTTGGAAATTGGCCACCTCTTGTGATCAGTAGATAATTTCTAAACTTTCTCCCTTATCCTTACCTGATCTCTCATCCACAAGTGACCCAGATAACACCACCTCTTCTTCCTTTTATCTGCCACATTATCCACATTATCCAAACACATAAATCTCCTAATTCCAAGCATCCTAGCCGCCCCCAACTCTCCTCTCTTTTGATGCCAAAAACATTTAAAATAAGTGGGTAATGCGACTCGAACCTTGGACATCCTTATTGCTTATCACGCCACCTCAAAGCCCCTAAGTAGCGCCACTGACCACTAGGCCACAAGCCCATTTGTGTGTCTTAATTTACAGATAATATCTTTTAAGCCCTATCCTAGCTGGCTTTCCACCAGAGTGCCTAAGTAGAAAATTCGATTAAGGCCTCGGCCCAATCCCTGAGCCCATTCTTAACCCCTTAAACACCCTAACTAGCACATCAAGCGTAACATAAACATTACAGCACACTACATGCGAAGCCCCACCAATTCAGGATGTTACAGTTCTACCCCCTCAAAGAAATTTCGACCTCGAAATTACCTGATCAGAATAGATGCGGGTACTGCTGCAGCATTGCTTCCTCTGGTTCCCAAGTAGCCTCCTCAAAACTGTGATTCCGTCGTAGAACCTTGACCAACGGAACCGTCTTTCTTTGCAATACTTTGACATCACGATCCAGAATTTCCACTGGTTCCTCTTCAAAGGATAAATCGGGTCTTACTTCGATTTCTTCCACAGACACCACGTGGGATGGATCCGAACGGTAACGCCTTAGCATAGAGACGTGGAATACATTGTGAATCTGGCTTAGATCAGAAGGTAGCTCTAGCTTATAAGCTACTGGTCCCACTCATTTCAACACCCGATAAGGTCCGATAAATCTGGGACTTAATTTACCTTTCCGTCCAAACCTCAGTACTTTCTTCCATGGCGACACCTTCAAGAACACTTTGTCACCCATCGCAAATTCTATGTCCTTATGCTTTGTGTCGAAGATAGGACTTCACGTCGGCCTGACGCTTCCTTTAATCGAGCCCGAATTAACTCTACCTTCTCCTCTGTCTCAGTAACCAATTCTGGACCCAAAATCTGACGTTCCCCTAATTCCATCCAATAGGTAGGTGTACGACACCTCCACCCGTACAATGCTTCATAGGGCGCCATCCGAATACTTGATGGTAGCTATTGTTGTACGCAAACTCCGCCAACGGTAAGAACTCTTCCCAACTACCCTCAAGCCAATGACACATCCTCTTAACATGTCCTCTAAGATCCGGATTACCCGCTCGCATCGCCCATCCATCGGTCGAGGATGAAACGTTATCTTGAAATCCAACTTTGTACCCAACGCTTGATGCAACGCCTTCAAAATCGTGAGGTGAACCTAGGGTCCCCGTCCGATATGATTGATACTGTACCCCATGCAACCTCACTACCTCGCTATGTATAGCTTAGCCAATTCTCGCAGAGAGTAATCGACACGCATCGGTATGAAATGAGCACACTTCGTCAAGCGGTCAATAATCACCTGCACCGAATCTTTCTTAGTAGGCGTGAGGGTAGCCCACTAACAAAGTCCATTGCGATCCTTTCCCACTTCCATTATGGAATCTTCACCGCTGCAACAACCCCGATGGTAAGCGATGTTCCGCTTTTACCTGCTTGACGACAGTCAAACACTTCCCAAAAATTTGGTCACCTCTCGTTTCAAACCCGGCCACCAGAATTGATCTTGCAAATCTCGATACATCTTACTTCCTCCAGGGTGCATAGCGTATGGACTACCATGCGCTTCTTGCAAAATCTTATGCCTCAACTCAGGATCTTTCGGCATACACACTCTCCCTTGAAAACATAATAGCCCTTCCTCATTCACACTAAATTCTCGTTGATCCTTCACTTGATCCTACCGGAAACTTCTCCCGTAGCAACTCATCGGTCTCATCAAGCTTCGCCTTTAACTGGTCGACCCAAGAGGGTTTCACCTGAAGTTCAGCTAATAAACTCCCATCCTCGTATAAACTGAGGTGAGCAAACATTGCTCTCAAATCAAAGATTACTTTACGACTCAGAGCATCCACCTCTTATGATCGGTATAAATGACAGATTTCTCCCTGTACAGATAATGCCTCCAAATCTTCAAGGCAAAAACCACCGCCGCCAATTCCAAATCATGTGTGGGATAATTTGATTCATACGGTCTTAGCTGCCGAGATGCATACGCAACAACCTTCCCATCTTGCATCAACACGCATCCTAGTCCCGTGTGTGAAGCATCACAGTAAATCACAAACTCCTTTCCAGCCTCCGGCTGAATCAACACCGGAGCCTCTGTCAAGATCCTCTTTAACCTCTCGAAACTCTCTTGCTGCTTACCAGACTAAACAAACAGAACCCCTTTCCGCAATAATTTAGTCAATGGTACCGCGATCAATGAAAATCCTTCAACAAACCTTCTTTAATACCCGGCTAAACCAAGAAAACTTCGAATTTCTGCTACCGACTTAGGCGGCTTCCAATCCAACACTGCTTCAATCTTCCGGGGATCGACTCTTATCCCTTCTACCGACACCACGTGGCCTAGAAAAGTAACTTCACTTAGCCAAAATTCGCACTTACTAAATTTGGCGTAGAGCTGCTTCTCCCTCAGAATCTGCAGAACCTCCCGAAGATGTGAATCATGTTTCTCTTCCAATTTCGAATAGACCAGGATGTCATCTATAAATACCAGGACAAACCGATCCAAGTAGGGTTGGAACACTCGGTTCATCATGTCCATAAATGCTGCTAGCGCGTTGGTCAACCCAAATGGCATCACCATGAATTCGTAGTGACCATAGCGAGTTCTGAAAGCCGTCTTATGAATATCCGCCTCCTTGACCTTAAGTTGATGGTACCCCAATCTCAGTTCTATCTTTGAGAAAACTGAAGCCCCCTTCAGCTGATCGAACAAGTCATCGATCCTCGGTAATGGGTATTTATTCTTGATTATCAATTTATTCAACTGACGATAGTCAATGCACATACACATTGATCCATCCTTCTTCTTAACAAATAATACCGGCGTTCCCCAAGGCGACACACTCGGTCGGATAAACCCTCTATCCAGCAACTCTTGGATTTGAGCCTTCAATTCCACCAACTCTTTCGGCGCTATCCTGTACGGAGCGATAGATACTGGCGCTGTTCCCGGAAGAAGATCAATACCAAACTCCACTTCACGATCTGGGGGTAATCCCGGAAGCTCTTCTGGGAAAACATCAGGAAATTCCCTCACCATCCTAATGTCCCTAACAGTTAGTTCCTTGGCTTCCAGAGCCCGAACAAACATTAAAATTGCCTCGCATCCTTTCCTCACCATCCTTTCTGCTCTTAAGGCAGACACCACATTTGACAACCAGTTCCCCCTTTCACCTATCACCAACACTTCGCCACCCTCGGGAGTTTTTAACACCATTCGCTTGGCTGCACGGTCCAAATTTGCTTGATACTTCACTAACCAATCAATTCCTAAGATCAAATCGAACTCCCCAAACGGCAGTTCCATCAGATCAGCCCAAAAAGCTACCCCTTGAACTTCCATGGGTACATCCTTATACAGTTTTCTCACCACTACAGTTTGTCCTAGAGGGCTCACTACAGTCATCTCCCTAGAAGGAGTCTCATAATCTAAGTTCAAAGTTTCCGCTATAGCACTAGCAGCATAAGAGTGCGTCGAACCAATATCAATCAAGGCAGTATAAGGCAAACCATAAATTAGAAACGTACCGGTTATGACATTCGGTGCGTCAGCCTCCTCTCGACGTCTGGCAGCATAAACTAACCCCGGCTGTCTCAACTTGGTGTTTCCTGCCCCTCGGCCTGGTGCTCCACGGCCCCGACCAGAATCTTTACCACCCTCGGCTGGACCACGACCTCTCTGTGGCTGCTGACCACCTCTTCCCGGCTGTGCATTCCCTTGACCCGTGGGCCCTTCACTGCCCCGTTGCTGCGGATAGTTTCTAACTTGGTGGTCCGTAGATCCACACCTAAAGTACTTCCCACTGCCTGCCTAACGCTCACCTACATGGAATTTACCACATCGAGCACACTTCTATGTCTGACTAACAGCAGCAGGTCTCTCCTCCCGCCTCGGCCAGTCCGACCTAGGCCTTTTCTGAGTACGCCCTGCTGGCCCTGATGATCCAAAATTTATCTTACTTCCACCCCTATCTCTATCCCAATTCAACTTTTTTGTCCGCTTAACCTCCTCAGCTATCTTAGCTTTTTCCACAACCACAGCAAATTCCCTCTCCCGCTGTGGTGCTATCAATATACGCAGATCATCCCTCAAACCATCTTCAAATCGAACACAACGTTCATGGTCTGTGGCCACCACCCCTCGAGCATAATGGCTAAGGCGTAAGAATTCCACTTCATACGCAACCACCGACCTACTTCCCTGAACCAGATTCAGAAACGCTCTACGCTGCGCATCCACATAACTCGACCCAATGTATTTACTCTGGAACGCCGTTTTGAAGAGATCCCAAGTGATACGGTCAGCCACCGTACCATCCTTAACCGTAAGCCACCATTGATAAGCTTTGTCCCGCAGGAGAGATACAACCCCTTTCAGTTTTTCCTCTTTCGTGAAATCCAGATCATCCATTATTCGCTCAACCACCTCCAACCAATACTCAGCTGTACTCGGGGCTATACCAGAAATTCCCCTAAACAATTCTGCCCCATTGGCTCTAAGTCGCTCCGACACAGATTTTCGGGCTCCTGTGCCCATGCATGCCCCAGCAACCCTCTCTAAAACCCTTAACATCGCCTGAGATATCGCATCATCTCTGGCTGTCTGGTCCTTAAATTCCATCTCCGCAGCGGGTGGTACCGGCATCTCGTTTCCAGATCCATGGCCAGATCCTACTGGTTCTGACACAGCCATCCTACCCCTCCCACGACCACGCGGCAGGCGTCCACGACCCCTTGTACTCATTCTACCGATTCACGTTTATCTGATTAGAAATTTTATGAATTATTAATTTCTTTCACTGGTTAATCACGAACAATCTTATGGACAGTAGTTTCAAGAGTTAGAATACTTACCTGCGTGGATCGGGTGCCGGTAGACTCGAAGGCCATATCTCAACCCAAAGCATTTTTCTCAAATTCACATCAATTTTACAACACCCTACTAGACCCATTTCACAGCCCGTGTTTTGCAACTGGGCTCTGATACCAAAATGTAACACCCCAAACCTGGCCCAAACGTTACGACTAGATCTGGTATGCTACAGGGTTTAACGTTAAAACTTCACTTGGATGATTTTTGGAAATTCAGTTTGTTTATTTAGGTATTCGCTAAAATAAGTGATATTTGAAGAAAACCTTCGCTTTTCTTTGAACGTGTTTGAAATTCCCATATTTTTACTTCCTACAGATAAGTCTTTGAACATAAAATTAAATTTTAAAAAAAAAATAGAATAAAGACATTAACAATTATAATCTGAACCTAAGCTATGGAGCCTTATTACATAAATAGTCCCAAAATTTAAAACTTAAAGGAAAACTAAAAATAGTTTATGAAAATATAAGACTTGATGGCCCCTCGAGTCTGCCTCGGCTCCCATGTCCACGATCTACTGCTCATCTAAAAAGTCAGGGAAAAATAAAGGGGTGAGTCACCAAGACTCAGTGTGCAAATCCTGAAAACACATAAAAAGGCTTGAGGCCCACAAACACATTATGGGCCTTGGCCCATACACAATGGCAACAAAATATTCACATGCTGCATGGCCCAACCCAACCTAAAAGTCCATCCTCTACACACCAGCCCGTACCAGCCATTACACCTCGGGGATTTCTACAATCAACCCACCAACCGCTACACACCATATCGACAGTCATGCTGTCAGTTATAATGCCGATCACCATGTGACCTTATAATCTAGTGTGGCAGAGCCACCGATCACTGTGTGACCTTATAATCAAGTGTGGTAGAGCCACCGATTACTATTGTGACCTAAGTGTACATATCGTGGTTTAACCTCCAATCACTAGGTGACCTTTTAACATGCTCTTCCCCTTCATCATATCAACCCCATCCCATGCATACATCCATACAGAAGCAAAATAATATACTACCTAAAAGATCACAGTCTATCACATACATCGATACACATAGAGAAGTTTCTATGATTACGCACTGCATCCCTTGCCTACCCTTTTCGAGTAATACGATCGTCCATACTGACCTTTATCCAGGCTTTTAGCCCATAACATATATAGTCAGATTAATTAGTGTGATAGAGATCTACACACCGACATGCACAAGACGCGACTTTCTATGTTGACACTATCAGAAGCCAATACGACTGCTAACTGTCTAAGGTTTTGTTCTGAAGCCGGTCCACAACCCGATGGCCAATCCCAAACTACTGACACCGCTCATTTCTTAAACTTAGGGATTGGTTTAACAGATCCAATCCCCTCCTTCGCCTAATCGATATTTGATTCCATCAAAAGACCTTATCAGTTGCTACCATCATAACATATGGTTAAGATCACAATTACGATAGCGAATCTAACGAGAATCTAAAGAGAACCCCTTACCTTGAAATCCCGAAAAGAGAGATATGAGGTTCAGAGACTAGCGATTTCAGATTTTAGATCTAAGCGATCTACTTCAATTCCCGAATGTCGCCCAACACGTAAACACAAGAAACCATCAATCCATTAGCCTTTCGGCTTTGTCTTCTAAAAACCGAAAGAGAAAAGAAAAAAATAGATCAGAAGAAATCGGTACCTACCTTTACAGAGAATTCGGCAACTCCTAGAAGATTTCGGCTTTTTGCAAAAACCAAAAAGAGAAGATGATTCAAAGAAATCTATGGAGATTCGGCTTTCAATGAAGAAATCGGTAAGAATAAAAAGAATGGGCACTAGGACATTCGGCTATGGCAGAAGAGAGTAAAGAGAATGAATACTTAAGGGTTTCGACTTATAGAAGAAATCGGGAAAAGGTGTAGAGAAAGGCTATGAGGTTTCGGCTTTAGCAGAGAATGAAAAAGAAGATGGAACTTTAGGAGTTTTCAGCTTTTTTGAGAAAAGAAACAACTAAGAGAAGAGAATGAGAATAAATGCCGAAATTAAGAAGTACCCTATTTTCTAATCAAATTTTTGGCACACAAACTAACCAAAAGCCGGAATTGCCCTCTTTTGAAAACTAAGACTAATTAATTAACAAAGGGAAATTTTGGCACCCCCCTTAGCCTCATCAAAACCGATTTCCTCTTTCCCCCAGAGTTGGAAATTCGGCCACTACTGTGATCAGTAGATAATTTCTAAACTTTCTCCCTTATCCTTACCTGATCTCTCATCCACAAGTGACCCAGATAACACCACCTCTTCTTCCTTTTATCTGCCACATTATCCACATTATCCAAACACATAAATCTCCTAATTCCAAGCATCCTAGTCGCCCCCAACTCTCCTTTCTTTTGACGCCAAAAACATTTAAAATAAGTGGGTAATGCGACTCGAACCTTGGACCTCCTTATTGCTTATCACGCCACCTCAAAGCCCCTAAGTAGCGCCATCGACCTTTGGGCCACAAGCCCATTTGTGTGTCTTAATTTCTGAGATAATATCTTTTAAGCCCTATCCTAGCTGGCTTTCCACCAGAGTGCCCAAGCAGAAAATTTGATTAAGGCCTCGGCCTAATCCCTGAGCCCATTCTTAACCCCTTAAGCACCCTAACTAGCACATCAAGCGTAACATAAACATAACAGCACACTAAATGCGAAGCCCCACCAATTCAGGATGTTACATTACTTAAATGAATTTTTATCATACAACGTCTAACCATTACAAAGTTTAAACTAAACTATTTATAGGCAAACAAAGGTAACACAAATGACCACAAATCAACCATTAATATTGTTCTAGAATATTCTTAAAGTTATTGAATTGGTTCTCTTCACCGAACATCTAAGGGAGTTTCATAAATTCGTTCATTCATCCTTAGCTAAGAACAAAGATGTTCAAGCTTCCATCTATGCACTTGAAATAATGTTGGTGGCTGCTCATTAATGTATGCACCGATTTTATGCATGCTTAAAGGCTAAGCAAGCTCTAGTAGTCACATTCAACTCCTATGGTGGACGGTGGCCTTTAATTGTTTATGGGAAGTTTAAAAAGTCAGCTTCTAGAAGGCTTCTCCATGGCTTCATTCAGCTCCCAACTTAATGATGCATTAACTCAATTTTGGTGTTGACCGAATGGTCACTTTCAAAGCCCATATGAATGACTAACTTTACAAGTGAACACAATTGATGCTCATGCAAACCGAACAACCTCATGGTGTGATAACACTTGATTCCTTTTGGCTAAAACGAGCAGCCCTTTGAAGCTATAAATAGGCTGGCCATTAGACTCCCCTAGGACAATTATAACATGCATTAGGACACCATAAATGCAACAATAAAGCTATAGTATATTTGGACATAATTTAACACACTTTTAAGACACATTAAACACGCTTAAGACATCTAATAAACATGCAATAAAAATGCATAACATTAAAAGACATATTTAAGACTCACCACTCTAAGACACATTAAAACCATGTAATAACAATGACACAATTATAATACATATTAAAGACAAAATAATAAATAAACTTAATTTTAAAAAAACTATAGAATTAAATTACAAAATTAAAATGAATCATTGGCTTCCAACGTCCACATGAAAATTTTTGCAAGAAATTAAACAATCTCATCTTGCATTTAGGCTCTTCGATCTTGGCCTAATCTCGGCTTCTTTTAATCGAATCACATGTAACAGCCAGATTTTCAGTGGTGTCAGAAACAATGATTCGGGATAACTAAATCTGACAAGTGAGTTTAAAAATTTAATAAATTAATATATTAATCAAATGTGATTTTAGAAGTATTTTTGAATTAGTGAATTTTGTGATTTAAAAGAATTTATTAGGTAAATTGGGTCGAAAATAAGGTATCGAGACCTCAAATTTATAAGCCGAGACATAAATATTTTTAGAAATATTTATGGAGTGTCATTGAGTTAGTATTAAAGTTTCGTTAGAAAATTTTAACGTTTTGATAGTTAATTAATTAAAAAGGACTAAATTGTAAAAGGTACAAAAACTTGTTAGAGTGATTAAATAGCTTAAGTGTCTAATAAGGAAGGATTTAAAAGGCAATTAGACCCAAAATATATGGACGGTATGGGCAAATAAAATAAGCAAGGAAACAATGTGAACAAAGGGCAAAATTGGAAAACAAGTAAAATTAATAGTTAAAATTGAATTTTCATGAGAAATCTAGATATTTTCTTCATTCTTCTTCAGCAAAACGCCATGGGAGGTCTCCAATAAGCTGGTTTCTCATATTTTTGGTACCATGTGAGTTTATTTCTTGCTCTTTTCTTGTAATTTTTGTGTTTTTAAGACTTTTGCAATTAGGTCCAACTATCTAATTCATTAGTTTTTGATTTTATGGGTAATCTTGGAAGTTACCATTGATGAGTGCTGGATGTTTATGATGAATTAATATGGAATTTAAGTTTTAATTTTTTTTTATATGATGATTTTATCAAGTAGTTTCAATAGAAATTGATTTTAGGACCAAATTGTGAAAAAGTTAAAAATTAGGATTTGGTATTAAAATTCTGAATATTATTGGCTGTATGGTAGCCTAAAATAATTAGGTAAATTATCAATTGAGAAAAATTAGCTCAATTGATGGGTTAATTGCACAGGGACTAAATTGTAAAAATTGTAAAATTTGGGCTAAAAGTGTAATTTCGAAAATTGAAGGGTATAAATTGTAAAGTGAATTAGAAATGGAATAGGTGCTAATGAATGAGTAATTTTATATTATAGATTAAGAAACCGAAGATAAATGGGGAAAAAGAAATTAACAGACTAGTCCTCGAATTTCTACAAATTCTACAAATAGGCCCAGGTAAGCTCGTATGATCGAAATTTGATATTTATATTGAATTTATGTATGATATTATGTATTTATTTATATTATATGTTAAAAATATGGAAAATTTATAAATATGAATGGTTAACGAAATAAATACATATGAAATTCATGAGAATAATGGTACAGTGAATATAGATTGTTATTGAATTGAATGTATGTGGAATAGTGATATTTGAATATTGGATATATTGAAACAGATAGATTTAATAAGTGATGAATTTATTGAAATTATGTTGATTGAGATGGTGTATATATATTGATTATATTGACTGACTGAATTGAAATAAATATTGTGTAACACCCTAAACCCGGCCTAGAAGTTAGGCCCGAATCTGGTGTGTCACATGGAATTAAAAACCATCTTTGCGATTATTAAAAACTTGCTTGAGAAATACAGCCTCTTTGTTAAAACCAAAAATACTTAAGCAATTGTTAACTACTTGAAAACATAATAATCTTTAAAAACCTTTTCGTTTATGGAAGCATATTTGAAAACGCGTTATGAAACGTAGATAAAATACAAGTATTTTGAGAGGTTGTTTGATAAATCGATAATCGAAACTAATGATCTTACGAAACCGTGACTTTTGAAAACGACATTGAAAATTCGAAAGAGAATCCAAGTCTTTTGAAAATATCGTTAATAGTTCGAGAGAAAATATCCGTGTTAAAAATATTTGTAAAAGTTTATTTTGAAATCCATTTGTTAATCGATTTTGGAAACCATTGTTAAAGTATTTAGAAAATTTCCCCTTTTTAAACAATTTACGAAAAATAATAAAAATATCCCAACCAAAAAGCAGAAATAAAAATAGTCCAGAGGCCTTATTACAACATTTAACCCAAAATAGTAAAGTAATAAAATAAACGAGAAAGAAGTCTAAAGTCCAAATAAATCATTTCCGAAGTATGGCCTCCCTCGAGTCATCCATAGCCCAAGTCCATATCATCAAGCATTACCTACAAGGGTTAAGAGAAAGGGGGTGAGTTACAAGAACTCAGTGTGAAATCCCCTTACAGTTATTCATTGGGCGGAACCCAATTAGCAATATTTTGGGCCTAAGCCCATTTACAACAACAATAATGTATCAAATATAATATGCATATGATATGCAATTCCCAAACCAAACCTAGTTTTCCATCCGCTACACACCACCCGTACCAACCAAAGACACTGTGGGGAGCTTTAGTCACCCACCCCGCCAACACACCAAACGTAGGCATTAAGCCGATTATATCAAATTTGTGGACAAGCCACCGGATTAACAAAATTTACATGGCATCGCCATTTTTCATATTTGTGGCGAGCCACGAATTATGTAGCAGAGCTACGTAACTTCTCTTCATCATTATCCCATCCCATGCAAATCATGTATATAATGCATAGCCATTCACAACAATTTATTCAGATATTTATTACAAAATTATGGCCCATTACGACAATTAATCAAAAGGCCCATTAAGCAAAATATCGATTTGGCCCATTTAGCAAAATATCAGATTGGCCCATATAGCAAAATATCAGATCGGTCCATTTATCAAAATATCAGATTGGCCCATTTATCAAAATATCAGATTGGCGCATTTATCAAAATATCAGATCGGCCCATTTATCAAAATATCAGATTGGCCCATTTATTAAAATATCAGATTGGCCCATTTAAAAAAATATCAGATCGACCCGTTAAACAATTTCGTAATTCGGCCCTTTAGGGGCATTTTCGTAATTTCGACCCATAGGGGCATTTTTGTAATTTTGATAATTTACCCACTAAGGGTAATTCGGTAATCTCGCAACCTAAGGGTATTTTGGAAATTTCGCAACCTAGACTTAACTACTAATGTGGAGCATAAAAATTGAAACTGTCCATCTGCGTCGGACTAACTAAATTGACTATAACTTGAGTTAGAAATCTCGAAATCTAACTCCGGAAATTTCACTTGAGACTAGACTCATATATCTTCTTACTATAATTTTTCCAAAATTTTTGACTTAGCCATTTAGTACAGTTTATTCCTTAAAGATTCCCTTGTTTCACTGACCAACGATTCTGACCTCTCTTACCCAAAATTCAAATATCTCACTGTACAGTTTTCATATGTTGCTCCCACTTGTTTCTATTGAAAATAAACTCACTAAGGAATCTGTAAATATAAACTATAACTCATAATTCACTTTTTACAATTTTATACGATTTTTCCAAGACAGATCAGGGAACCACGAAGTCATTCAGAACCAGTCTCACTAAAATTAAGATATCTCAAAATATAAAATTTCTTTTCCTTCTCCGTTTCTTCCATATCAAAATAGACACAGTAAGATTTAATCTGATATCTTATTCACTTTGTAATTCCTTTTCTCCTATTTTTCATGATTTTTCAAAAACACGCCACTGCTTCTAACCGAAACTGTTTCATTACAAAATACGATTACCACTACGATCATACGCACGCCCGAGTGATCACGGATGCCGATTTTCGGTTTTCTTCGGTATTTTGACCAAATCACAGAACATATCATACAAACTTTCAGAGATATGTGAGATTACACACCATATCAAACATGTATTCGGAAGGTACGGGATTACACACCTGATTTTGATTTCCTAACGAACCACTCGTCGATGACCTAGAACAATACCAACCAAAAGTTAGCCTCGGATTTCCAAAATATTTCGTATCACTTACACTTGAATCAATTACCACTATGTCCGAAGGTAGAACATATCGAGTGATTTCGTCCCTAAAACATAATCGATTAGTCGAAACTTCGATCCGATTAACACAATAACCGAGTAGTGATATCGAATGGACTATGAAAAGACTCCTTACCTTAATCGATGATAATCCCAATTCCCACCAATTGACTTATGACTTGAGATGATTAGGCAATAATGTGGTATTCAACCAATCCACTAGAATACTACAAATAAAAGATTATCAAGATGTGAGGGAGTAAGGGAGAACACCATTTCGGTTTTAGAATCAAGATGAAACAACCAAATAATGAGGGACTCTCATTCGGCTAAAGAGAAAAAGAATGAAAAGATTTGAATAAAAAACTTACCCGGTTTAATCAAGAAATAAAAACCCAACTTGGAAGATGGAGAAGATGATCAATTAGGCTAGGTGGTTTCGGCAAAACAAAGAAAGAAAAGTACTCACTAATGGCTTTAGAGTTTCGGCAATCAAGAAGAAAGAAGAAGAATTTGTTTAATATCAACTTGAAGTTTCGGCTATCAAGGAAGATGGACAAAAGATGAATATGTGACCAATCCAAAGAGAAGAAAAAGTGCACTATTGTGCTAGAAGATTTCGGCAATGAGAGTAGCAATTTGGGAGAAAATGACACAAAGTTGCAAATGGGATTTTTGGCCAAAACAATACCAAAACCTTACCAAAAGCCAAAGTAAAATTTTAGCTACCTATCTACCCCCAAAACCGTCCACATGCATAGCCATAAGGGTCAAAATTTTGCCAACCATACTTTCCATAACATTCTCCATGAAATAAGCCACTTGTTCCCCTTACTTGCCTTTTCCTTTTGATTCATTTCCCCAACCTCAGCCTTTCCTTAATTCCTTTAGCCACCATACCAAAAATAAAGAAGTCAACCTTGCCATATATATACCTTGGCCGACACTAAGGAAGGAATGCAAAAATAAAAGTCAAAATTGCACACAAAGGGATTCGAACCTCTTCCCTCAAGGTACTACATGTGGCGCCATAACCCTTTTACCAATTGCTCATTTATGCTAGCAATTTACTCTTTTATTTCCATAAGCCTTGATGCCACTTACTATCTCTCCTTAATAGGCTTAAACACAAAATTTTACTAGGGCCCAACTTGAACCCGGAACTTCATAGAAACCTTGTAACTTTCCAAAATTACCTTCTTAATAAGTCCAACTTGAAATAATGTCGTTCTCTTATTCTCAAAATTTTAAAATGCTTCTACGCTCAAGGCCCATTGGGCCCAATTCTACTAGGCCCAATTTTGGGATGTTACAATTCTACCCTCCTTAAAGAAATTTCATCCTCGAAATTTCCAACCAACTACTAAACACATCGCTCAAATCACACCACTAAGCTTTCACTGCGCACTCTGATCTTAATAACACTAATGTACCTTTAACATAATCTTGAATCCTCTTTCACACAACCACTACACCAAAACAGACTTTTAGCGGCGTTTTTAGTGGCGTTTTAAAGAAAAACGCCGCAAATATTATACATTAGCGGCATTTGAAAGAAAACGCCGCAAAAACTTGAGCAATAGCGGCGTTTATTGCCAAAACGCCGCTAAAAAGTAGAAATAGCGGCGTTTTTTCCCAAACGTCGCTAAAAATCAGAGCATTAGCGGCGATTTTGAAAAAAACGCCGCTAAATGTATGGGCATTAGCGGCGCTTTTAAAAAAACGCTACTAAAGACATGGCATTAGCGGCGCTTTTTCAAAAACGCCGCTAAATATATGGGCATTAGCGGCGCTTATGAAAAAACGCCGCTAAAGACCTTGGCATTAGCGGCGCTTTTGAAAAAACGCCGCAATATGTCTGATCATTAGCAGCGCTTTACTAAAAACGCCGCAATATGAAGAGCATTAGTGGCGCTTCTCAAAAAATGCCGTAAAAATGTTAAGCAATACGACGACGTTTTCTTGTTGAGCTATAGTGCATATATTGAGAACTAGTGGCGTTTGTCATTAAACGCCGCAATAAGTCTTCATTAGCGGTGTTTTTTTTTAAAAACACCGCAAGAAAAATAAATTTTTTGGTTGTGGTTTTAGGGATTTGGCTATAGTTATTAGGCTTTAGGGTTTAGAGAAAGTAATATAAAATTAATTTATTTTAGGGTCTAGGTAAGCATTAACATTCTATTTTAATAACTTTTGTCCCTTATAAAATTTATATTTACTTAGCTAGCTACGTTTAATTTAAAATAATATTATTTAAAACAATTTTAAAGTTGTTTTAAATGTGATGGTTGTTTTTTAATTTATATATTAAATAATGTCTCTTATATATATAATCGTAAAAGAGATAGTATTAATTAATTTAAAATGTTTTTGGTTTAACTTAACTTGTAAACATTCTCTTATTTTACTTAATTAGAAATTCAGTCACATATATATTTATGTTTGGGGGTTAAGGTTTAAGAATATATACTGTTTGGACTGAAAAACAGTCAATTGGATTAAATTTACTAAGATTCATGCCATTTTGTACTATATCCATATTATTTAATATAAGCATATAATATATATATATATATATATATATATGTTTTGTACTATAGTAACATTGGCGATACGAATTTCCAAACAATATGGTCTATGATTATGGTTTAGGGTTTGCATGCGGTTTAGGGTTTAGGCCAGTTATGGGTTTTATGGTCTAGGATTAATTATGGTACTTAATTTAGGGTTATGATTTAGGGTTTTAAAGTTTAGGGGTTAGTGTTGGTGATTCGTGTTTGTGGTTTAGGGTTAATATATTTAGGTCTACGATTAAGGGTTTAATTTTGGATTTTTTAGAATATAAATCTAAATAAGATAAATATATATAGATTACTATTTTTAAAATATATATATATCAAAATTAATGGGTTAAATCCCAAAGGCATACTTTAATTTGATCCAGATATTGTAAAATATTAACACATGCATGCAATTATATTGATATAATTAATTAACACCATTTTATTATTATTTATATATGCATGCATAAATAATATTTACATTTATTCAATATAAAAATATATTGATGTATTTATTTTTTTTAAATATATATATATACTGTTGATAACTGAAGCAATATTTGGAATTTACTAAGATTCGTGCCAATTAATTTGTACTATACTCATATTATTTAATATATAAGTATATAAAATATATATTTTGTTTATATTTAAAATTAAAATATATGAAGTGGTTTATATTAAAATTTAAAAAATAGAGAAATTTAGCAATTTCAGTGGCGTTTTGATGAAAACGCCGGGAAAGAGTCAGTTTTAGTGGCGTTTTTGCTTATAAACGCCGCAAATATGCTTCGAGGTATAGAAAACGATGACGTTTTTAGCTTGTTTTTAGTGACGCTTTTGAACAAAACGCCGCAAAATATGGTGAACAGTTAGACGGTGTCGTTTTCACTTGTGCGGAGTTAGTGGCGTTTTTGTGAAAACGCCGCAAATGTTATGAATTATCGGCGTTTTCCTGGTAAAACGCCGCAAAATTTTAAACATATATCGTAAACGTTGCCATTTTCTTTCCCCCAATTTCCTAACTTCCTAAATCCCGATTTCTTTCCTCCAGATCCCGATTTCTTTCCCCCAATTTCCTAACATCCTAAATCCCCAATTCCAAAATCCCCAATTGCTTCCCCAATCTCCCAAATTTGAGTACCTTCTTCCTCAATCTCTACAAATTATCAAATTTATTAAACTTCCTAAATCCCCAATTACGCTCGTGTGTCTAGAAACTGTTCGACCCATCTCTCTGCAGCTTCAAAAAGAAGTTCTTCGCCTCTGCTCTCCGTCGGTGCATCTTCTCTCCGCCGCCGCCGTTGGATATTCGGGTCGTGGAGGTATTTTTAAACCATTTGCATGTAACTTTTTCTTTTCTAAGTTAAAACATGCCATTTAAAAAAAAAGAAATGGAAAATTTCACCTTTGTTAATTAAGAGATTGGTGTTTTCTTTAATTTTGTGGTTATTTTAGTTGCATACAAGGTCCTTAACAGTTTTCTAGTGCGCGTTTACTTTGACTAAAACACATTAATGTAATCTGGTAGAAGTGATTATCACAATTACAAATTTCCTTATGTTCCCATTTGTTGAATTGTGTTTGGTGTGCAAGATACTCTTCTAAAACTATATACGACCCTTATTATTGTCAACTTGAAGATTAAGGTGCAAAAATTAAGTATCAAATTGAAAATATTCAGGTATGAAAGTGAATATTAAAGTTAAACTCAGTGTATTAAATTTGAAAAAATAAACTTGAGTACTAAATTGAATATTGATGCTAAATTTAGGTGCCAAATAGTGTATTAACCCGTATGATTATTTGTAATAATACAACTGTTCTTGCACCTTTTTACAACTGAGCTTCTTATGTTTGAAACGCTGGAGACGAAAAAAAAAAATATCTTGGTGTCTTTTGGCCTTACTTGATATGATTTTTTTATTCCTTTGCAAATCAAATTTCTAAGCTTTTGATCTCTGCTTAAGCGGTATACATAAAAAGGAACTTTTTCTTGATTTTCTCATTGTTTTGTTGTGTTTACTTGGTTTTGTTTTTTTTGCTTGCTTTTGAGTATTAAATCTGCTATATTTTTCAGTTTTTGATCATTTTGTTCCTTATTTTCACTTTAAAATCCCATTATTCATGATTTATGCTAACCTATTTCTTTGATTCTCTGTTTCCAAAGTTAATGGAATCTCTTAACTTTAACTATTAGTTCAAAAGTTAATCTTTTTCTATGCAAAAAACAAGCATGGGGTTTTCTTTAAATTGATTTCCTTGATTTTTTTTTTCATTTTTTCTTATATTTGAATCATTTTTATCAATACCCATTAGTTTGGATTATTGCCGTTCTTAGCAAAAAATGGGGTATATAGGATCACATGGTGTACAAGCTTTGAAAAGATACAAATACAGTGGTGTGGATCACTCTTACCTTGCTAAATATGTACAATAAATTTGATTTTAGTCGATAAATAAAAACTTGTTTGAGTAGCAATTTGAAGTTTCAAAAAGAATATAGTTTATTGTATCATTTTATTTAATTTGTCCTACTTTTAATCTATTTATTGTGATTCATTAAATTGAATGATTTATTTATTGATGCGTATTTTTCTTCATGAGAGAACAAAAATATTTTTATTTCCACCATAGTTTTCTCCACCCAAAGAAGCAATGAAGTTTTTTGATATATAAAATCCAAGTTGTAAGGATCCCAAAGGATCCATTGTCTGAATTGGATTGGTGTTGGAAATAGAAAATTGTCAATTACAAGTTTGTATTTTTTTATAAAGTTATAACATTTATTCTTCTCTTCTCATTTTCAAACCAATTATGTGTTTGATTAATGTTTCTTAATGACACTAATCTAACCATTTTGTTTTATAAAATGATGTTTGTAGATAAGAAGATATTTGGAGCTGTTTGATTCTGGTATCTGATCTCAAGAAGTTGGCAGCACCATTTGTGACATTTCTTGGGGTTGTCTTCATTTGGCATTTTATGTGTTCTCTAAACATTTCTTAGAGATATGTATATGCTGTGGTTTTGACATTAGCAAATTTTTATCTTTGATTGGTGCAAATGCATGGATGATTGAGAGGATATAAACTAGATGTTGGTGACATTAATTCGGATTTTAACATTTGTAACATTTTTATTGGTTTTTTAATAATAAAAAGATAAAAATATCGTCATGATAATATAATTTATTTAAAATAAATAATATTTAAATAATTTTACTTGATTAAATTAGTGTCGAATTAACTCATGACATGTTATCTACATGATATGCCTTAGTTCGAATACACCTTTAATTTCGTTGATTTCCTGAATTTATCCATTGTAATGCACCAAAATTACAAATTGGTTCATCTTTTACGATTTATCTGCAAAAGATGCTAAATTATTAATTTAGATATATAGCATAGTACTACCATTTTCATGTGGCAGCGGACAAAGAATTATGTATATTTAATTTGCTAAATTTTTATGTTGTTTGTATTTGATTATTGCTTCCTCTTCGCTCCCGCAGAATCGCTTCGGATTGGATTTGCTAGTAATAACTTAATGGTATGAAATCGATGATTATTCTTATTTATATTCATTTTGCTGATTTATATTCATTTGATAGAAAAATATTAGATATCCAATTGTTAGTCAAGATTATTAATCTTTTGTATTTCGATCGCACCCTGTTTCTTGGGAGAGTGGAGTAGACCATCTTCAAATTATTAAGAGTACGTTTTAGTGCAAAATTTAGATCGAGAATGATTATATCATGATGAATTTGTCCAAATTGCTGTCCAAATTGCGGTTTATTATCTTGCTTGGTTGGTATATATCTTTGTTTGTTCTATTCTTTGTCCAAAAAAAAAAAAAGATTCAAAGTATATAGGCTAGAAACCTAACAGGTTACCTTATATCTCACTGTAAGATATAACGGATCCTCCCTGTGTGTAACAATGCCACGTATGATGAATCTTAAAGAATTTATGTCTAAATTGCGGTTTATTAATGCTGTTTATTATTAATAATGTTTGAACAACCTCCAAATTGCTATCTAATCATGCCGCTTAGATTTTTACAAGCTCTCCGTCTAAAATCATGCATATAAGATGATATAAAATGATAATACAAAGTTGAGTTTTGCAAGTTAAGATAAGAGATTAACATAAATTTTATATTTTAATAAATATTTTAACATAAATTTCATATTTTAATAAATATTTGCAAGTTCAGAAGAGATTAACATATTTTAATACAAACCTGTCACTACATATATTATATATTATATTAAAGAATTTTTTATATTAATAATGTTTGATTTTAATATTTAATAATTTCAATGTTTTACAAAATGGTTTTATTATAAAAAATAAATTATTTTTTCAATATTTTCAATATTTTCAGCCAACCTCAAACGAAAAACTAAAACCAATTAATATTAAAAAAAAACTACAATGTAATGCATGCCATATATGTTCACACCTCAACTGATTCTCGATTTGAAATTTTAATTTAACTTACATAATACATAATACATAACTTACATAAAATTATTTAACTTACATAATACATAACTTACATAACTTACATAATACATAACTTACATAATACCTGTATAGATAAAAAAAAAAGATTCAAAGTATATAGGCTGGAAACCTGACGGGTTGCCTTATATCTCACTGTTAGACTTCAACAAATACGAAATGGATAGGACTTGGATGAATTTGTCAAGGGTAAGCAACAACTATCGAAATGGAGTAGAAACTTTTCTGAATTTCGCATTTCAAAATGCAAGCCAAGAGAATATGATTCTTTGCCCGTGTAAGAAGTGTTGCAATATCAATTGGCATTATCGTGAAGTTGTCTACGAACATCTAGTTGTTGATGGCTTTGTCCGGGGGTACAAAAAATGGATTTTTCATGGTGAGTGTACATCTAGTGGAGCATCTTCATCGATGAATATGGGTTATCCTTATAGTGGTTACAATCGGAATGTTAGAGATGATAACATGGAAGGCATGTTGCGGGATGCTTTTAATATGCGTGATTGATGGTTTTGAGTCATTTCCACACGACTTGGGTGCAACCAAAGATTATAATTTTGGTGGAAATACTTTCACTGAAGGGAAGAAGCGTGCACGATGAACGACCAAATGAAGAAGCGGCGAGGTTCTACACGTTACTTGGTGAAATGAATGAAGAAGCGTATGAGGATCAAAATTTTCCAAACCGTCTTTTCTGTATTAGGCTTTTTCACTTGAAATGTTTGGGAGGGTGGACCAGGAAACTCTTTGATAATCTTTGTTAGAGTTTCGCAAGAAATGTTCCGTTTGCGAAAATCCTCAATCTTTCAAAGACATGAAGAAAGCGATAAAGGATTTGGGCCTTGGCTACAACAAAATTCATAGTTGCCCAAATGATCGCATGTTGTATTGGGGCGACCGGATAAACCAACAAATCTTTGTCATGTATGCGATCAATCCGTTGGATTAATAGAAATACTGAGAGGATGGTAACGAGGATGAACACGATACACAGTCAAAGAAGCAGCTAGTTAAGATTTTGCGGTATTTTTCGCTAATACCAAGGCTTCAAAGGCTTTTCATATCGTCGAAGACAGCCGAGTCAATGACGTGGCACCGTGATGGACGAACCAATGATGGACTGTTAAGGCATCCTGCAGATTCTTTAGCTTGGAAATCATTTGACTCAAAATTTCCAAGCTTTGCAAGCGATCCTCGGAGTGTGAGGCTGGGGCTAGCAGCTGATGGATTTAACCCTTACAAAATCATGAGCACTGCGTACAGTACTTGGCCGGTGGTGCTTGTTCCTTATAATTTACCTCCATGGGTTTGCATGAAACAATCATCCTTTATCTTGTCTATGATTATCCCTAGAGAGAAAGGGCCCGCGAATGATATTGACATATATTTGCAGCCACTTATTGAAGAGTTAAAACAATTATGGGCTGGTGTTGAGACATACGATGTGCTGAGAAAGGAGAACTTCAATTTACGTGCGGCTTTGATGTGGACTATTAATGACTTCCCGGCGTACGCCAATTTATCTGGTTGGAGTACCAAGGGACGTTATGCTTGTCCTTGTTGTGGTGCGCAGACATGTTCGCAATGGTTATATAATGGGAAGAAGTTCTCTTACATGGGGCATCGTCGGTGGTTACCGAAAAATCATAGATTTAGATTTCAGAGTGCTCAGTTTGATGGTACTGAAGAGTTCGGAGAAGCTCCTTCGCAGACCAATGGATCGGAAATATTGTTCATGTTGAAAGATATGAATTTCATTTATGGAAAGATGAATCAACCGGCCAACACGCAAAGAAATAGAAGATCAAGGGATGGATCTGATGATGAATCTGATGAAGAGGATGATCCTAATGAGGCGGATTTGTGGAAAAAAATTAGTATTTTTTTTGAGTTGCCTTATTGGGAGCATTAAATTTTACGCCATAATCTTGATGTCATGCACATTGAGAAAAATGTCTGCGAGAACATCATTGGGACTTTTTTAAATGTCGATGGAAAATCGAAAGACTATTCAGAGTCGACTTGATTTAGTCCACATGGGAATTCGGCGTGAGCTTCATCCCCAAGCACTTCCGAATTTGAAATATCGGTTGCCGCCTGCTATTTATTCAATGTCGAAGACGGAGAAATAAGTGTTTTGTATGGTGTTGAAGGATATAAAGGTCCCGGATGCGTATGCATCAAATATATCTCGATGTGTGAGTCTTAAAGATCGAAGACTATATGGCTTAAAATCGCATGACCATCACATCTTGATGCAAGACTTACTGCCAGTTGCATTGCGGTGTTGTATGTCGAAAAAGGTGACGTCTTGTGTAATTGGCTGTCCAATATAATGAAAGGCATTTGTGGCAAAGTTTTGGATGTTCAAGAACTTGAGACACTACAAGATCGAGCCATGACCGACTTTATGCAATCTGGAGAAGATCTTCCCGCCTTCCTTCTTCACAATTATGGTGCACTTGTTAATTCATCTCCTCGTGAAGCAATACTTGGTGGACCCATTTTCTATCGATGGATATATCCCATAGAAAGGTCTTACTTTATTTGCAAATTATTCCTTCATTCACCTAAATGCCTTTGGTTGCAACTTTTGATAATGTTCTATACCGTGTTTAGGTTCCTATCCAAATTGAAGTCTTCTTGCTGCGCAATAAGCGTTATCGAAGGATCAATTCTTTGAAGGCTACTTGGCGGAGGAATGTATGACTTTCTGTTCACGATATTTAGAAGATGTTGAAACAAGAATGAACAGACCAACTAGAAATGCTGGGCTCACAGATCATAACTTGGCCGGAACTTATTTATTTCAAACTTTCGGGGAACCAATCGACAAAGTCAAAATTGCAGAATTAGATGATATATCGTGGGTCCAAGCATATCGATATGTTCTTTTTAATCACGATTCAATGGAACCATTACGCAAGTAAGTTGTAGAATTCGATAAATACTCATCAATTATAATTTGTTTGTCTTCTAACAAAGTAGCCCTTTTTTTAACATAGTGAGTACAAACAAATATTAAGAGCTCATTCACGATCCCGAAGATTACATCGACGAGAAATTAATAAGTTATTCATGGAATCATTTCATGAATGGTTAAGCCAAACGGTATGCAATTGAAGTTTTCATTGACAAGTCATAATGTTTTCTCGTAACATTTATAGTTACTCAATTTACTTTCGGTTCAATAGGTTTGGAGCCGGAATGAAGTAAATAACGAAGTTAAATGGCTTTCACAAGGTCCAAATAGGATAGTGAAAAGATTTAGTGCCTTCCTCATCAATGGATTCAGATTTCATACAAAGTATCGCGAGAGATTGAGGAGAACACAAAATTGTGGAATTGTTGTTAATTATTCAATTACGAGTTATGCTAGTGCTAGGGACAATAATCCTGTTGAGGGGAATGTTGAGTATTACGGACTTCTTACCGACATAATTGAGTTGGATTATTATGGCAGATGGAAAGTTGTCTTATTTCGAGGAGATTGGGCTGATGTGAATACGACTTATAAATTAAAAGCGATCAATATGATTTTACAATAGTGAATTTTTTCGATTGATTCACACTGGAGAACAATTGATGGGCGAGCCGTATGTATTTTCTTCTCAAGTAAAACAAGTTTTTACTCAAAAGATCCAAGCGATGAGGGTTGATACGTTGTACTCGGAACACCCCTAGAGACTTGTTCGACATGGGCAATGGAAGTAGAGATGACATAGTCGAAAGATCTCGAAACTTTGCCCTTTCCGAACAAAACTTGAATGAAAATATCCCTAGTACTAGTCAACAATTTCAATGGGTTAAATCACGATGTGGATGAAGATATTTATGAAATATGATGTAGTAAGATTTTACGATTTTTATTTATATGTAATATTATAATTTTAATATTGGTCATGTTATATAATTTAACTATTTTAAATGTACTATTATTTTATTTGTTACTAAAATTTTGCACTATTTTATGTGTATTGCAGGAAAAATGCCTAGAAGACGATTACGAGATTTAAGTATTGTCTACAATACTCCAAATTCAGAAGAAGCAAATAGTGAACAACAAACATTTGTTGAATCTTTTAGTGTGCCGGACATAGATGACGAGCCTGTAGAAGTTCAGAGTAATGTTAATTTATTTTACATGCATGTTAAATTTTAATATTGATTCATTTTGCAATTTTAATATACTAATAATATATCATTTTTAGCTGAAGGTGGTGGGACGTGAAGAGGTCGGGGACGTACACTCCTTAAAGATTTGTACGAGCTAGATCCTGTCGAGCGTGTTAAAGTAAGGAGAAACAGTCATGGCCAGCCCGTTGGATCTGAAGCTCGACTGTTAGCAGGCTATTTGGGCATTCTATCACGTAATGCAAATATGTTGCCCATTAACTACGAATCATGGCATCACATGCCTGCTGCCAACAAAAATCAGGCTCTCGATAATATTAAGGTAAAAAAACGTAAATGTAATTTATAATACTTTGGTTTAACTTTCATTTATATTTACTTTTTAAACTTGTGTTTTTTCAGGAGAGATTTGCTTTAGAGCTCTCCGATGATTATATTAAGAAGACGTTGGGAAAAAAATGGAAAGACCATAAAAGCACGTTGAAAAAATAATATTTTAAGATAGACATCAGCCTCGACGAAAAATTAAGAAATGTCCCATGGGAATGTTGAGGTACCAATGGGAAGATCAAGTTAGATTCGGAATTCGAAGAAAGGAGAGGTATTACGTACTTCTAAAGTCTTATAAATTTTTGATTCACGGTATTTACTATATACATAATTCAAATTTCATTATGTAGGACCGTGAGCGAGTTGGAACAAGCAAAGCAGATAAACAACAACAAAATTCACTTTTACGGCAGGTCTAGAAGTTTTGCTTGTGTAAGTGAGGCCGAGGTATTATAATTTATTAATTATGTCAAATATTAATGAATTTATACTATTAATTTATATTCTTTTTCGCTAAAATGTAGGAAGCCTCGTGCTGGTCAAAAAGTTGGACGCCTTCAGCTTTTCGACATTACGCATAGGAAGAAGGATGGATCTCCGATGACATCCAAGCTGCGAGAAATTATGGTATATTTACTTAATAAAATTCTTCAATTACAGGTTATGTTGCATTCCTTCTTATTATATATTTCGTTTCTAACTCTTTCATTGATTTATTAGGATAAACAAAAGGAGAAGAAGGCGGAGTATGAAGCGGCTGCTTCGACCGATAGTTCTGTTAATCTTGAGGAGATTAATAACAAAATTATTACCGAAGTTTTGGGTCCTGAAAGGTACGACTGCTTCGACTGATAGTTCTGTTAATCTTGAGTATATTTATAATAGAATTGTCACTGATGTTTTTGGTTTTGAAAGGTATGGTCGGGTGCGATTACAAGGATTTGGTGTTACCCCGACCCAATATTTTGGATCCGGCTCCCAACAATACATGCCTTCCGGGAGTCAATCTCGTGCTGAAGTTCAAAGGCTCAAAGACCAGATAGCTTAGATGCAAGAGAGCACGGTTGAGCAGAGGCAGCAAATTGCTGATGTTCAACAAAAATATGAAGAACTCCAGCGACGGATTAGAGCAGATGCGGAAGCGGTAACAGACTGAGGAGGCGAGAGCGCGGCAGGGAGGCGATGGTAGGCTGCGAGGAGGCGGAGCAAGATCGTTGCTAGCAGAGCGAGCGCAGAAAGCACGATGAGCTCCGGCTACGACTTGACAAATAATGCAGATGTTTGTGATCGCAGAGGCCGCCATCTTAGACATGTACTTTCTCGTTGTTTGATTATTTTAAAACATTATTACATTTAACATTATTGTAAGAATATTTTCAGTTATAATGCATTTAGTTTATTGAATTTCAAGTTTCATTTACAATCAATGCATTTGGTGTGATTTATATTCTACATTTGCTGTTTTGGGTTGGAATTATATGCTATATTTATTGTTATTGGTTGGTTTTTAGTGCAGGAAGGGTATGATATAAAACAAATTGTACACTGCAAATCTGTACAAATTAGCGGCGTTTGTGAAAAAAACGCCGCTAAAAGTCATGACTTTTAGCGGCGTTTTTTTCACAAGCGCCGCTAAAGGTCATGACTTTTAGTGGCGTTTTTCTCACAAGCGCCGTTAAAGGTCATGACTTTTAGCGGCATTTTTTGGAAAAGCGCTGCTAAATGTCATGACCTTTAGCGGCGTTTGTTGAAGAAGTGCCGCTAAAGGTCATGGCTTTTAGCGGCGTTTTTTGGAAAAGCGCCGCTAAAAGTCATGACTTTTAGCGGCATTTTTTTCTCATAAACGCCGCTAAATTTTGTGGCGTTTGATTGAGCGGCATTTTTTGCGGCGCTGCTAAAAGCACCGCAAATACTTTTAGTGGAGCTTATAAACGCCGTTAAAGGCAAAAAAAAATGCCGCTAAAAGTCTATTTTCCTGTAGTGAACTAAACGTCTAACCACAGAAGCAAACAGTTATCTACCATTTATACTTAGAATTTTCTACATTCAATCATCACGTCCAACTAAAACATACCTGACTTGATGGTGATGAAACAATCCCGAGCCTTATGCTCCTTAGACCCGCATCTCAAGCATGCTCCTAACCTCCTCTGGCATTCTCCCGGATGACACCTTCTGCAATAATCACAAGCCGGAAAGTTTGGTCGTGCCTTAACATGCTTTATGGAACGAGACTGTGACCCAAAAGAACTGCAATCTCTTTTCTTCTTACAGTCCACAGACCCAACTCGAAGTGCTTCGCTGATCTCCTTAACCTCCTTCAATACATTCTTAACTATCTGAGTCAGCTCATTAACCCCAGCTCGATCATGAGATCCCGTCTCAGCCACTGGCGATGCTAACGCCTCCCTTTCGGGCACACGCCCCGATGCTGAAGATCTAGTCCTAGCACCTCGGCCTCTAGCACGTCCACTTCTACCGCGTTCACTTCTTCTAGCTTTCATGTTCACTAAGTCGATTTAATCTTGATTACGAGTTTTATGAATCAGTATACTATTCGATGTTTATTAAACGATGTTTTATGGAGTATGAGTAGAAAATTTGTTTTCGAGTGTCAAATCCGCATCCTTGAGTCTCAATCTCTATAGTTTCAACTCCTAAAGCTAATGAGTTCTAGAGTATTCTATTTCAGTAGAATTTTTCGTACCACGATAATAACACAATAATCATAAAATGAAAACAAATTCATACTTGACTTGGTGCCGGATACTCGTGGTGCCATACTTCCTTTAGAACATATATTTATAAATCAAAATTCTAAACAGCTTTGGAAAACGCTTTTGAACCCAAACCACGGCTGAGTTTTGCAACTGGGCTCTGATACCATAAAATGTAACACTCCAAACCCGGCCTAGAAGTTAGGCTCGAATCTGGTGTGTCACATGGAAGTAAAAACCATCTTTGCGATTATTAAAAACTTGCTTGAGAAATACAGCCTCTTTGTTAAAACCAAAAACACTTAAGCAATTGTTAACTACTTGAAAACATAATAATCTTTAAAAACCTTTTCGTTTGCGGAAGCATATTTGAAAACGTTGCGGAAACGTAGATAAAATACAAGTATTTTGAGAGGTTGTTTGATAAATCGATAATCGAAACTAATGATCTTACAAAACCGTGACTTTTGAAAACGACGTTGAAAATTCGAAAGAGAATCCAAGTCTTTTGAAAATATCGTTAATAATTCGAGAGAAAATATCCGTGTTAAAAATATTTGTAAAAGTTTATTTTGAAATCCATTTGTTAATCGATTTTGGAAACCATTGTTTAATTTTTTTAGAAAATTTCCCCTTTTTAAACAATTTAAGAAAAATAATAAAACATCCCAACCAAAAGCAAAAATAAAAATAGTCCAGAGGCCTTATTACAACATTTAACCCAAAATAGTAAAGTAATAAAATAAGCGAGAAAGAAGTCTAAAGTCCAAATAAACCATTTCCAAGTATGGCCTCCTCGAGTCATCCATAGCCCAAGTCCATATCATCAAGCATTACCTACAAGGGTTAAGAGAAAGGGGGTGAGTTACAAGAACTCGGTGTGAAATCCCCTTATCGTTATTCATTGGGCCGAACCCAATTAGCAATATTTTGGGCCTAAGCCCATTTACAACAATAATAATGTATCGAATATAATATGCATATGATATGCAATTCCCAAACCAAACCTAGTTTTCCATCCGCTACACACCACCCGTACCAACCAAAGACACCTGTGGGGAGCTTTAGTCACCCACCCCGCCAACACACCAAGCGTAGGCATTAAGCCGATTATATCAAATTTGTGGACAAGGCACCAGATTAACAGAATTTACATGGCATCGCCATTTTTTCATATTTGTGGCAGAGCCACTGAATTATGTAGCGAGCTACGAACTTCTCTTCATCATTATCCCATCCCATGCAAATCATGTATATAATGCATAGCCATTCACAACAATTTATTCAGATATTTATTACAAAATTATGGCCCATTACAGTAATTAATCAAAAGGCCCATTAAGCAAAATATCAGATTTGGCCCATTTAGCAAAATATCAGATTGGCCAATATAGCAAAATATCAGATCGGCCCATTTATCAAAATATCAGATTGGCTCATTTATCAAAATATCATATTGGCCCATTTATCAAAATATCAGATTGGCCCATTTATCAAAATATCAGATCGGCCCATTAAACAATTTCGTAATTCGGCCCTTTAGGGGCATTTTTGTAATTTCGACCCATAGGAGTATTTTCGTAATTTCGATAATTTACCCACTAAGGTTAATTCGGTAATCTCGCAACCTAAGGGTATTTTGGAAATTTCGCAACCTAGACTTAACTACTATTGTGGAGCATAAAAATCGAAACTGTCCATCTGCGTCGTACTAACTAAATTGACTATAACTTGAGTTAGGAATCTTGAAATCTAACTCCGTAAATTTTCCATGAGACTAGACTCATATATCTTCTTACTATAATTTTTCCAGAATTTTTGACTTAGCCATTTAGTACAGTTTATTCCGTAAAGATTCCCTTGTTTCACTGACCAACGATTCTGACCTCTCTTACCCAAAATTCAAATATCTCACTGTAAAGTTTTCATATGTTGCTCCCACTTTTTCTATTGAAAATAGACTCACTAAAGAATCTGTACATATAAACTATAACTCATAATTCACTTTGTACAATTTTATACGATTTTTCCAAGACAGATCAGGGAACCACGAAGTCATTCAAAACCAGTCTCACTAAAATTAAGATATCTCAAAATATAAAATTCATTTTCCTTCTCTGTTTCTTCCATATCAAAATAGACACAGTAAGATTTAATCTGATATCTTATTCACTTTGTAATTCCTTTTCTCCTATTTTTCGTAATTTTTCAAAAACACGCCACTGCTTCTAACCGAAACTGTTTTATTACAAAATACGATTACCACTACGATCATACGCACGCCCGAGTGATCACGGATGCCGGTTTTCGGTTTTCTTCGGTATTTTGACCAAATCACAGAACATATCATACAAACTTTCAGAGAGATGTGAGATTACACACCATATCAAACATGTATTCGGAAGGTACGGGATTACACACCTGATTTTGATTTCCTAACGAACCACTCGTCGATGACCTAGAACAATACCAACCAAAAGTTAGCCTCGGATTTCCAAAAGATTTCGTATCACTTACACTTGAATCACTTACCACTATGTCCAAAGGTAGAACATATCGAGTGATTTCGTCCCTAAAACATAATCGATTAGTCGAAACTTTGATCCGATTAACACAATAACCGAGTAGTGATATCAAATGGACTATGAAAAGACTCCTTACCTTAATCGATGATAATCCCAATTCCCACCAATTGACTTATGACTTGAGATGATTAGGCAATGATGTGGTATTCAACCAATCCACTAGAATACTACAAATAAAAGATTATCAAGATGTGAGGGAGTAAGGGAGAACACCATTTCGGTTTTAGAATCAAGATGAAACAACCAAATAATGAGGGACTCTCATTCGGCTAAAGAGAAAAAGAATGAAAAGATTTGAATAAAAACACTTACCCGGTTTAATCAAGAAAGAAAAACCCAACTTGGAAGATGGAGAAGATGATCAATTAGGCTAGGTGGTTTCGGCAAAACAAAGAAAGAAAAGTACTCACTAATGGCTTTAGAGTTTCGGCAATCAAGAAGAAAGAAGAAGAATTTGTTTAATATTAACTTGAAGTTTCGGCTATCAAGGAAGATGGACAAAAGATGAATATGTGACCAATCCAAAGAGAAGAAAAAATGCACTATTGTGCTAGAAGATTTCGGCAAAGAGAGTAGCAATTTGGGAGAAAATGACACAAAGTTGCAAATGGGATTTTTGGCCAAAACAATACCAAAACCTTACCAAAAGCCAAAGTAAAATTTCAGCTACCTATCTACCCCCAAAACCGTCCACATGCATAGCCATAAGGGTCAAAATTTTGCCAACCATACTTTCCATAACATTCTCCATGAAATAAGCCACTTGTTCCCCTTACTTGCCTTTTCCTTTTGATTCCTTTCCCCAACCTCAACCTTTCCTTAATTTCTTTAGCCACCATACCAAAAATAAAGAAGTCAACCTTGCCATATGTATACCTTGGCCGACACTAAGGAAGGAATGCAAAAATAAAAGTCAAAATTGCACACAAAGGGATTCGAACCTCTTCCCTCAAGGTACTACACGTGACGCCATAACCCTTTTACCAATTGCTCATTTATGCTAGCAATTTACTCTTTTATTTCCATAAGCCTTGATGCCACTTACTATCTCTCCTTAATAGGCTTAAACACAAAATTTTACTAAGGCCCAACTTGAACCCGGAACTTCATAGAAACCTCGTAACTTTCCAAAATTACCTTCTTAATAAGTCCAACTTGAAATAATGCCGTTCTCTTGTTCTCAAAATTTTAAAACGCTTCTACGCTCAAGGCCCATTGGGCCCAATTCTACTAGGCCCAATTTCGGGATGTTACATATTGATTGTTATTGAAAAGTGAATTCAATTGTATTGAATTATGAATATATTTGATTAATTGAAATGTGTATTGATTGGAAACTAAAAAGTGATTTGGAAACCCTATTAACTGTATCGGGCTGAGTCGGATATAGTTGGCATGCCATAGGATTGGAAGTGTTCAGGGATACTTCGACTTCGAGTCGATGAGGCACTATGTGTCGTATTATTATTGCTTCGGATAAATCTGATGAGGTATTGAGTACCGTACTATTTTACTTCGGCATGGCCGATAAGGCACTGAGTGCCGTACTGGTGTGTTTTGGTTGGATCCGTGTATCTGTCCGAGTCCGAGTCAGGTTAATAGGGGTAAACAAATGATTTGGCCAATTGATTGATATTGAGTGATATTGAATATTGATTGGAATGGACAACAAAGTGAAATATGCAATTGAAATGCATGAAATTGCATGAATCATGGATTCATGAAATGGATATTGATATTGAAATTTAATTGTGTATCCTAATGAGAAAAGCTATTGAATAGCAATTATGAGATTGAAATAGTACGATATGAGAATTAAAAGTGTTATGAATGGTATATTTATGAAATTATATCTAAAATACTCGGTATTGATATATAATTGATATATATTGAAACATGTCTTGGAAAATGATATTTACTTGATATATATTGAAATGTGACATGGGAATGATATTTATTTAATATATATTGAAAAGTGACATATAAATATGTGTTAACTTTAATATGTTGATATAAGAAGATTATGTATATGATGATGAGTATTAAACCCAAGTGTGATATGTCGAGAAAATAAGTTTATCAATATTGAGTTTATATGTAAGATGTGTAAGTATGCTAATTATTGTTGTTGCTTGATGATAAGGCAAGTGCCAAGCTATTGATTGAATAGTAGTATGTTTATTTGTTTGAAGCACTGAAATGGTAAGTATTTAAGTGGAAATAAATTAGTATTCATGAAAGAATGGTAAGATTTAGATTATGCAATTTCTTTTGGAACGATTTGTTATGTGTCCAATTAGAACAATGCTTTGGTTAAATGCATTAATTTGTAATCGTGACTGAATGACATGCATATGGAATAAGTGCGGAAGAGTGAAAGTTATATAAAAATTTACTAAGCTTGAGGGTATATGTTTATGTGTGATACTATGGATTAGTTCACCTTATGAAGTAGTGAGAATAGTTTATAAGTGTTACGGTAATAATATTGGGTTATTTTTTATATGTAAAGTTTTATAATTGAAATATATTATTATGATTAAATATTATACTACCTTACTAAGCAATCATTGCTTACGTAATTGATTTATTTATTTACCTTACAGATTATCGGAAGCTCGAACGGATTGGAAGCATATCGGAGCTATATCACACTATCCGTTGGTTTTATTGGTAATTATTGATGACTGATCGTGTGTCGAGAGTCTTAATATTTATATACTGAATGATCTAGCCTAGAAACTAACTATCACCACGATTGAGGCAAGCGCACCTATCGAACAGTAGTATAGCTTAGTGGCAAGACCGGAATGTCAAACCCAAAGGAACCAAAAGTACTAATATTGACTTTCTTTTTATTATTTAGCCTAAGAATTAAGGGATTTGTTGTTTATTCTAAAATTAACTAACTACTAAGCTAAAGACGCTAAGACAAAGAGAATGAATTGGGGAAAATACTTGTGGGAAAAACCAATTGATTAAGACGATACCCAAGGAAGAATCCACCTAGACTTTACTTGTTATTTAACTCTGAACCAGACGATTTATTCACTTGACTTGATCCGTAAGATTCCCTAATTTATATTAATACCTCTCTCGAGGCTACTAACGTCTAACCCTAGGTTGATTAATTGAAATCTCTTTCTAATTAAAACCCCTAGGATTGCATTAACTCGATCTATGGACTCCCATATTAGGTTTGACCCTAATCCGGCAGATTTTCGACATCCTATCTCTAGGGTTGCGATCAAATCCGCTTAACTATGCTAGATCTACTCTTAAATAGGGAATATTCCTCTACTGCCTAAGCACATCAATACTTGAATCAATATCCTGAAATATCAAAACAAGAATTAAGAACACATAGTTAAGAACAAATCAAGTATTTATCATATAGTTTAGAAAACAATAACAAGATTCGTCTTAGGTTTCATCCCCTCTGTGTATATCGAGGGTTTAGTTCATAATCATAAAAGAATACATCTCAGAAGAAAATATAAAACAAAACATAAGAAAACCCTAAAACCTCCTGAAGGAATTGAAGGAGAGATCCTCCGTGTAACACCCTGGTTTAGGGGCTATGCAGGTTGTGTGTAATTCGGGTGTTGGTAGGTTTTTGGGTGTGTTTAGAGGTGTTTTAGAGGTTTTTAGAATGCTCGGATAATAGGAGAAAGCTGTGGAAAATTTTGGATTTTTAAGTAATAAAGAGGGGGCTTGGTTTCTGAGGGTTTAAAAAGAATTAATTGGGCGTTTAAGGCACAAGAAAGGATCCGGCAAAGTGGCTTCATGCGCCGCTTTAGGAAGTGGAAGTAGCGCCGGTGGGGGCTTGGGTTCGAGTCCGGTGGCAGCAATTTTGTTTTTTTATTTTCGCGTCGGGATTGGGCTAGGTAGGCTTTAAAAACAAAAGGGCGAGTTTGTTGGGCATGAAAGTCCAATTGGGAGAAGTGGTGCTCGTGCGGCACTTAGGCGCTGGAGGAGTGATAAGGCGCGGGTTCGAGCGCCTTGGGCTGCAGTTGGCGTTTTTATTTTGTTGGTGGTTATGGGCTTGAGTTAAGAAGGGTTTATAAATAAATGTTGGGGGTTTCTAACATGAAATTCAAAGTGGTAAGTGGCACAGGCGTTGGAGGAGAAGTATGCAGCAGACTGGTCCCAGGTTCGAACCAAGGGAGCTGCGTTTTGGAATTTATTTTTTTTTTTTGTTGCTTTTTGGGCAGCAATTTTGGAAGTGTTGGACGGCTAGAAGACTCTTGTTAGATGAGGATAATGTGTGTTTTTTTTATTTATTTATTTTTATTTATCTATTATTAATTAGATTAAGTGGGATAATTATTATTTATTTGGTTTTTTTTTAGTGATAAGTGGGATAATAGTGGAGTAATTCAACTTGTTTTGAAGTGAACTAATTCAAATGGAATTGAATTAGTGGCTAGGAAGGTGTTGGCCAAATCTTGGAGTCTTCAAGGGGGGTTGGCCGAATGCTATAAATAGGGGGGGTAGAAAGCCAATTATTCTTCAAGTCTTTGCTAAATCTCTCCCTCTCCCTCTTGGTGTGCCGAAATTCCCTTCCTCTATTTAGTGTCATCTTGGCCGAATAGTAGAGTGGTGCTGATCTCCCTTGGTGTCCTAGTGTGGTTGGCCGAATCTTAGGCAAGAGTGGTAAGTATGTTCTGCCCTTGGTAATCGATTTATGAATTCCTTGTTTTGGTGGCCAAAACCGAATGGTTGGCCTTAGTGTTGGCATGGCCGAATGTCATAGTGCCATTAAGTATGTTCTCTTGTGTGTAGCCGAAAGAAGGAAGCATTGAGGAAGTCTCTTGGATTCGATCATCTAAGGGGCATATCGACAAGAGCAAAGGAAGCCTTCGGGATCTCAGATTATTTCGGTAAGGATATTAGTAAGTGGCTTAGAATTAGTTGATTATGACTTCGTTGATTAATCGTGTGGTTCTGATTAAGTGACTTTCGATGGAGGCCAATACCAGTCAAGGTGGGCAAGGGAAAGCTCCCATCCCAAAGTTTAAGAAAAGATCCGTTTCTGCTGTACGATATTGGCCACCGGGGTGTGGACGTACAACTGAAAACGTTAGGCAAAAAGCCGTAGTTTCGCTAGACGATAGCGACGAGGATCGAGAGTCTAGAACTCCTAGTAATAAGGTGTGTAACTAACCCACTGTTTCCGGTTTTTATGTGTTATATGTTTTACTAACAGTGCGATAATAAGTGTGCCATATATACCCCTAAAGGGTATAAGCGATGACCGAGTTAGTATCGGATCTATTGCGGTGTGATTATTTGTTTATGAGTATGTTTATGGACATTAATAAGCATGTGCATGCATGATCACGAATATATTTTATGTGGCATGTGCATGGGCGGGTTATGAAAAAGAAGGTGCGGGTGTACTTCGAGTGCGTGGTTGATGTCGACTTTGTGCTACATCGTGGATTGGCGCCGATTGAGGTCGCGTTGTGGATCTTTGCGATTTAGTTCGGCGTGGTTACCTTGATTGATATGGGCTTTATGCCATATCGTGGCTTGATGGATTCTTTGTGTGCTCCATCGTGGCTTGATGTTAGCTATACGCTACATCGTGGATGGCATTAGTTGCCTTTATGGAGGGAAAGGAGAGGGTGACTCGATAGTCCCTGGTGTGTGGTAAATTTGGATAAGGGTGTGTGTAGCGGATGGACCCTAGGTTGGGTTGGGAATCATGTTGCATTATTTTTGTAATAATATGGAAATGGGCCAAGCCCAATATGACATGTGGATAGGTATGTTTTGGGAACATACGTGGAAATGGGTCAAGCCACTGTTGATATGTGGTTTATTGAGAAATGGGCCTAGCCCAGTAATTGAGTATGATTTGAATGTGGGCCAAGCCAGATTGTGGTAATGAATAAATGAATATATATATATTACTTGTTGCATCGATAATTGGGATATTATGTGGCTAGCATGTGGGTGGATTTGGTGGTTAACTTGCTGCGAGTGCTGTATGACTCACCCAATTATTTTCAAACAACGCAGGAGACATGTTGATCGGACAGGGTTGGAGTGGATACAAGGTGGCCCATGCAGAAGGAGATTTTCATACAGAAGATGTTTTACTTTATTTAAGTATTTTATATTATCAGTATTTTGGAATTTTATTTGATGTAATAAGGGCCTCTTTGATTTAAAGTACTTTATTTATTAATGTTGAAGTTTACGCTACATTTAGTAATATTTTCGCAAAAGATTCATATTATAGCAACTTATAATAATGTTTTAATTCGAAAGTTTTCAACAAGCTTATATTATTTATTAAATTTTAAATGGACATGATTTTCAGAGATAATAAATTTTCAAGTTTAATTCTAAAGTCAAAGATTTCCAACCGTCTTTCCCAGTGACATAACCAGATTCGGTCGGAGTGAATGGGCCGGGTTTGGGGGTGTTACAGTTTGGTATCAGAGCCCGGTTCAAAACTCGGCTTTGAGGGTTAATCTTTTCTTTATGCGTTTTATTATCGAGTACTTGGATTAATTATTTTTGTAATAAGGGCCTTATTATTATTATTATTATTATTATTATTATTATTATTATTATTTTTGTTATCACTATTTTTGATATTACTTGATATTATGGTTTACTTAAAAGAAATTATTATGTGAAGATAATTTTAGTTTTAGCAACCTATTTAATCAAAGTATTTATATATTTTTATACTAAAGTTTTAATATGGATTATTTTTAATAACAAATCTTTATTTATAATTTTGAAAGAAAAGACATGGTTTCCAAAAGTTAATAAAATTTTCAAGTTTAATTCTAAAGTCAAAGATTTCCAACCGTCTTTCCCAGTGACATAACCAGATTCGGTCGGAGTGAATGGGCCGGGTTTGGGGGTGTTCTGATTTGGTATCGAGCCCGGTTCAAAACTCGGCTTTGAGGGTTTTGGGCCCAAAAACGTTTCAAAATGGGTTTTTTTTAAAATATGGGCTTTTTTTTTCAGGTTTTTCTGGCATGGCACCTGTACCTTCAACCCGAGTCCACCAGGTAAGTACTTCAGACTTGTGAAGTAATTTATGAACTGTTATGGGCTTAGTTGGGCTCGTAGATTAGTGAACTAGGATCTATTGAACCCTAGGGCTAGTCTACTCAAACATATGCATAAAACTTAAAAAAATTACTAAACAAACCTACGACTAAGTCACCGAGTTAAGGTGTGGCAACCATTGTGCGCATGTCTAGGAGTGGATCCGGAAGAGCACAGTACTTAGCGATCCTCGTGACTCACCTCCTCTTATTTGGAATCCTACAGTGCGTAGCTACGGTTCACCTTAACCAAGAAAACTTGTTCATAGGCTAAACCAATTATTAAAACCCGAAAGGGATTTGCCTCACTGTTTTAAAACCCCTAGTTTTAAAATTTACGAAAATACCCCTATGTTGAAAATTACTAAAATGCCCTGACTCTCAAAATTTCCGGTTTAACCCCAAGCTTAATAAAATTTTCTTACTTTGCAAAAGTACCCAATTTTCTGTATGGCAAAAATAATAACCCTGACTTTGGAAATTTACAAAGTTACCCTGATTGACAAAATTACCAAAATACCACAGTTGCAAAATCTGTTATACCTTCAATTTGCGAAATTTTCGAAAATACTCTTCAATTTTGGGAATTTCAAAAAGATCCTAACCTATTAAAGTTTGGAATCGCTCTGGTTTATGACGAAAATGTCCCTGTAGGACAAAATGACGGAAATACCCCTGGGGTAGAAACGGGCAGAAATGTCCGAATAGTGAATGTGGGTGGTAGATACCACTGGATGTGCCTCTATTGAGGGAGAAATATGTTCTTGTGTACGAATGAATGTGTGAGTGTGTAAATGTGATTCCTTGAATTAGGGTAACAAACTGGAACTGAAAATTTGTGTGATCGAAAGAACTACCTCTAGAAATTCTTTTCATAAGATTTGTTCGCGGATAAACAAGTGGAACAATTTCTAATGCATAAAAATTCTTAAATCAGATTAAATCACGATGGTAGAGATGAGTTCTAGGGGACGCGGTAGAGGTAGAATGGCAGCTTCGGAACCAGTAGGGTCTGGCCATGGGTCAGAAAGTGAAGTGCCACCGCCAGCAGTGGGCGTGGAGGAACAAGATCAGATAGGTGAAGATGACGCAGTTTCGCGGGCCATGCTACGAGTGCTAGAACGAGTAGCAGGAGCTAGTGTAGGAAGCGGAGCTCGAAAGTCAGTAGCGGAAAGGCTCAGGTCGAATGGGGCTAAAGTCTTTAGGGGAGTATCGAGAGTAGCTCCGAATGTAGCGGAATATTGGCTAGAAGCAGTCGAGAGAATCATGGACGATTTAGATTGTACCCCAGAGGAAAAGCTAAAAGGTCTTTTTCGCTTCGGGATGAAGCTTATCGTTGGTGGCTCCTTTGTCAAACAAGGTGTACCCGGCGGATCGATTGGATTGGGAGTACTTTAAGGCTAAGTTTGAAGGAAATGCGTAGGAGCCAGTTATTTGGACTCGCAAAGGAAAGCGTTTCTAAACCTAGTGCAAGGAAGTAAGTCGATAGCTGAGTACGAATCGGAATTTGTGCGGTTAAGCCAGTATGCTAAGGGAATTGTGGCCACTGATTATGAGAGGTGCGTCCGGTTTGAGGACGGATTGCGAGATGAACTTCGAATGGTGATTGCTCATGAGAGGGAGAGAGACTTCGCGGTGCTAGTGGAGAAAGCTCGTATAGCTGAAGAAGTTAAAAAGACTATAAGAGAAAACCGAGAAAAGAATAAGAGCGAGAATAAGAGAAATATTGGACCGTCAGCATCGTTGGGTAATGCCCAGAAAAGACCAAGGACCGAGAACCCTGTAAGTGCACTTGTACCAGTGGATCGGAATCGTTCTTGTGTTCGATGTGGAAGACCTCACGCGCGAGGAGAGTGTTGGGGAAATAGTAAAGAATGTTTTTGGTGCGGATCTAAGGCACATCTGGTTAGAATTGTCCTCGGCGACGAGGGTCATGGTTCAAGTCATGGAAGGAATGGTTCTAGTCGGAGTCAACCAAGGATGTGATATTAGGTAAGCTCCTTTGCTTTGGTACATGCTTTAATTACTTTGCTTGCTTATGAGCTAGCTTTTCTGTGTTGCTAAGAGAGGTGTTTCGAATTTTGAGCATGAACTTAGAGATTGTGTAGGTACGATAGCCTTAGTAAGGTCAGAGTGCATGACATAAGCGTAAGGTGGTAAGATAGGTTATGCGGACGTTTGTTAGTAAAGTAATTTCGAGGACGGAATTATTTTTAAGGAGGGTAGAATTGTAACACCCTGGTTTAGGGGCTATGCAGGTTGTGTGTAATTCGGGTGTTGGTAGGTTTTTGGGTGTGTTTAGAGGTGTTTTAGAGGTTTTGAGAATGCTCGGATAATAGGAGAAAGCTGTGGAAAATTTTGGATTTTTAAGTAATAAAGAGGGGGCTTGGTTTCTGAGGGTTTAAAAGAATTAATTGGGCGTTTAAGGCACAAGAAAGGATCACAGCAAAGTGGCTTCATGCGTGTTGCTTTAGAAGTGGAAGTAGCGCCGGTGGGGGCTTGGGTTCGAGTCGGTAGCAGCAATTTTGTTTTATTTTCGCGTCAGGGGATTGGGCTAGGTAGGCTTTAAAAACAAAAGGGCAGGTTTGTTGGGCATGAAAGTCCAATTGGGAGAAGTGGTGCTCGTGCGGCACTTAGGCGCTGGAGGAGTGATAAGGCGCGGGTTCGAGCGCCTGGGGCTGCAGTTGGCATTTTTATTTTGTTGGTGGTTATGGGCTTGAGTTAAGAAGGGTTTATAAATAAATGTTGGGGGTTTCTAACATGAAATTCAAAGTGGCCGAGTGGCCTGGGCGTTGGAGGAGAAGTATGCAGCAGACTGGTCCCAGGTTCGAACCAAGGGAGCTACGTTTTGGAATTTAATTTTTTTTTTGTTGCTTTTTGGGCAGCAATTTTGGAAGTGTTGGACGGCTAGAAGACTCTTGTTAGATGAGGATAATGTGTGTTTTTTTTATTTATTTATTTTTATTTATCTATTATTAATTAGATTAAGTGGGATAATTATTATTTATTTGGTTTTTTTTTAGTGATAAGTGGGATAATAGTGGAGTAATTCAACTTGTTTTGAAGTGAACTAATTCAAATGGAATTGAATTAGTGGCTAGGAAGGTGTTGGCCAAATCTTGGAGTCTTCAAGGGGTTGGCCGAATGCTATAAATAGGGGGTAGAAAGCCAATTATTCTTCAAGTCTTTGCTAAATCTCTCCCTCTCCTCTTGGTGTGCCAAATTCCCTTCCTCTATTTAGTGTCATCTTGGCCGAATAGTAGAGTGGTGCTTGATCTCCTTGGTGTCCTAGTGTGGTTGGCGAATCTTAGGCAAGAGTGGTAAGTATGTTCGCCCTTGTAATCGATTTATGAATTCCTTGTTTTGGTGGCCAAAACCGAATGGTTGGCCTTAGTGTTGGCATGGCCGAATGTCATAGTGCCATTAAGTATGTTCTCTTGTGTGTAGCCAGAAAGAAGGAAGCATTGAGGAAGTCTCTTGGATTCGATCATCTAAGGGCATATCGACAAGAGCAAAGGAAGCCTTCGGGATCTCAGATTATTTCGGTAAGGATATTAGTAAGTGGCTTAGAATTAGTTGATTATGACCGTTGATTAATCGTGTGGTTACGATTAAGTGACTTTCGATGGAGGCCAATACCAGTCAAGGTGGGCAAAGGAAAGCTCCCATCCCAAAGTTTAAGAAAAGATCTGTTTTCTGGCACATGCGAGATTGGCCACCGGGGTGTGGACGTGTGAAAACGTTAGGCAAAAAGCCGTAGTTTCGCTAGACGATAGCGGCGAGGATCGAGAGTCTAGAACTCCTAGTAATAAGGTGTGTAACTAACCCACTTGTTTCCGGTTTTTATGTGTTATATGTTTTACTAACAGTGCGATAATAAGTGTGCCATATATACCCCTAAAGGGTATAGCGATGACCGAGTTAGTATCGGATCTATTGCGGTGTGATTATTTGTTTATGAGTATGTTTATGGACATTAATAAGCATGTGCATGCATGATCACGAATATATTTTATGTGGCATGTGCATGGGCGGGTTATGAAAAGAAGGTGCGGGTGTACTGCCAGTACGTGGTTGATGTCGACTTTGTGCTACATCGTGGATTGGCGCTGATTGAGGTCGCGTTGTGGATCTTTGCGATTTAGTTCGGCGTGGTTACCTTGATTGATATGGGCTTTATGCCATATCGTGGCTTGATGGATTCTTTGTGTGTGCTCCATCGTGGCTTGATGTTAGCTATACGCTACATCGTGGATGGCATTAGTTGCCTTTATGGAGGAAAAGGAGAGGGTGACTCGATAGTCCCCGGTGTGTGTGGTAAATTTGGATAAGGGGTGTGTAGCGGATGGACCCTAGGTTGGGTTGGGAATCATGTTGCATTATTTTTGTAATAATATGGAAATGGGCCAAGCCCAATATGACATGTGGATAGGTATGTTTTGGGAACATACGTGGAAATGGGTCAAGCCCTGTTGATATGTGGTTTATTGAGAAATGGGCCTAGCCCAGTAATTGAGTATGATTTGAATGTGGGCCAAGCCAGATTGTGGTAATGAATAAATGAATATATATATATTACTTGTTGCATCTGATAATTGGGATATTATGTGGCTAGCATGTGGGTGGATTTCAGTGGTTAACTTGCACACTGAGTCTGTATGACTCACCCAATTATTTTCAAACAACGCAGGAGACATGTTGATCGGACAGGGTTGGAGTGGATACAAGGTGGCCCATGCAGAAGGAGATTTTCATACAGAAGATGTTTTACTTTATTTAAGTATTTTATATTATCAGTATTTTGGAATTTTATTTGATGTAATAAGGGCCTCTTTGATTTAAAGTACTTTATTTATTAATGTTGAAGTTTACGCTACATTTAGTAATATTTTCGCAAAAGATTCATATTATAGCAACTTATAATAATGTTTTAATTCGGAAGTTTTCAACAAGCTTATATTATTTATTAAATTTTAAATGGACATGATTTTCAGAGATAATAAATTTTCAAGTTTAATTCTAAAGTCAAAGATTTCCAACCGTCTTTCCCAGTGACATAACCAGATTCGGTCGGAGTGAATGGGCCGGGTTTGGGGGTGTTACACTCCGTCTTGAGTATGACTTCGGCTTCTTGAGATGAATCAACTGGCTTTCTTCGAGTAAATCCCACAATTCTGACCTCTCTGGCTTGGCTCATTGGCCTAGCTTGACGCCCCCGCTAAAGGTTGGCCTTTAGGGTGTTTATATAGGCTTTTGGAATGTCTTTCTTTGCCTCTAAGTATCCTATTCCGAGTGAAATTCCTCTTTGTCACGGCAGGGACACGCCGTGCAACACGCCCGTGTGAATCGAATACTGTGCCGTGGTCGAGCACGCTAAAGGCAGTGTGTGGCTTGGGCCCAGGCCGTGTTAATTTCTTACTTTGGCCTATTTTCTCCTTTTTTAGCCCGTTTCTCGTTCTTTTCGACCTCTGATGCTCTCCTAAGTATAAAACATGAAATTAAAGGATTAGGAGTATCGGATTCCACAATTCAAAGGATAAATCATCCAAAAAGCATGCTAAATGTGGGATTAAAATATGTATAAATTACGGTTTATCAAATACCCCCACACTTAAGCATTTGCTTGTCCTCAAGAAAAATTCTCAATTCACAATTAAAATTAACTCCCCTTAATTCATAATCTTCATCAATAATGTTTCATCATAATCCATAGGTAATTCATACATTGATAATTTAACCAGAAGGTTCCTAAAGATTCAAACAATCAAAGTCATAGTTTTTGTAGCATGAAAACATATATGTTTCCCCTCATCTAAATAATTACCTCTAATTCAAAATCGAAAAGGGTTGACATCCTCACTAAAGATTCACTCAAATCACTCGAAGTGTTTAAGGTTCAGGAAAAAGCACTCATAAGTCAAACATGAAATGTTAATCCCATAGGCTTGCATGAAAATTGATCGCTGTGAAGTCGGAGTTTTAAAATTTATAAAGATAATGATCGAACCTGGAAACTAACTATGACAACGATTGATGCAAGTGCACCTATCGAACAGTAGTATAGCTTAGGCAAGATCGGATTGTCGAACCCAAAGGAACTAAAAGTACTAATACTAACTTTCTTTCTATTATTTAGCCTAAAATAAGTGAAGTTGTTTATTAATCTAAATTAACTAATTACTAAGCTAAAGACGCAAATACAAAAAGAATGAATTGGGGAAATACTTGGGAAAAACTCAGTTGATTAAGACGATACCCTTAGGAAGAATCCACCTAGACTCCACTTGTTATCTAACACTGAACCAGACGATTTATTCACTTAACTCGATCCGTAGGACTCCCTAATTTATATTAAACCCTCTCTCGAGGCGAATAACGTCTAACCCTAGGTTAATTAATTGAAATCTCTTTCCCATTAATAACCCCCTATAATAGTTGTAAATCGATCTATGGACTCCCATATTAGGTTTCACCCTAATCCGGCAAAATCTCGTCACCCTATCTTTAGGCGTGCAATCAACTTCGCTTAATTATGCTAGATCTACTCTTAAGCAGGGACTTTTGCTCCACCACCTAAGCACATTCAACTTGAATTAATATCCGTGAAATATCAACACAAGAATTAAGCACACATAATTAAGAACAAATCAAGTATTTATCATATAGCTCAGAAACCAATAACAAGATTCATCTAGGTTTCATCCCTCTTCAGGTATCTGAAGGGTTTAGTTCATAATAATTAAAGAAAACATCTCAGAAGAAAAGATAAAACAAAACATAAGAAATCCCTAAAACCCCCTGAAGGAATTGAAAAGGAGATCCTCCGTCTTGAGTAGAATTTCGGCTTTTCGAGATGGATCAACTGGCTATCCCTTGAGAGTTTCCCACAAATCTGACCTTTTCAACTCGACTCCTTGGCCTAGCTGACCGCCCGTCGACTCCCATTTTAGGTTATACTTAGGGTGTATTTATAGGCTTTTGGAATGTGTTTCTTTTCCCCTAAGTATCCTTTTCCGAGTGAAATTACTCTCCTCTACGGCAGGGGCACGGCCATGGCACACGCCCGTGTGAATCGTGGCCAGGCCGTGTTGGACTCCATTAGTGAGGCACGGCCGTGTAGATCGACATCAGGCCGTGTTCTAGTATATTTGAGGAGGCACGGCCGTGTGGACTTTAGTCCAGGCCGTGTCGATTTCTTCTTTGGTCCGTTTTGAGCCCGTTTCTCGTTCTTTTTATTCTTGGGTGCTTTCCTGAGTATAAGACATGAAAAAAAAGGATTAAGAGCACCTTTTTACATAAATCAAGGGATAAATCATCCAAAAGTATGCTAAATGTGGGATTAAAATATGTTACTATTTCGGTTTATCAAATACCCCCACACTTAAGCTTTTGCTTGTCCTCAAGCAAAATTCTCAACTTACAATTAAAACAAACTTTCTATAATTCATAATTCCTATCAACAAT